>OW387145.1:17520355-18122064 GCA_936440205.1 Lepidonotus clava
GTTTTGACTTGTTACAAATACACTAAAGGGAAAGAAAAGCACGTACGGTTCCGTGCATGCCATATTGCAATTAAGGCAGTTATTCCCCGTTTCACTTTCCATCATTACACGAGTGGGTACCATTCTTCATCAATTATTTCCATGATCATGTTAGGGGTTGATGACTACCCCAAAACAAGTTTACAACACTGACGATGTACATTCAGCAATCCTAACAAAGCGACCATTTTGTGTTTGCAGAGAGTGGTACTCGTACCACTTCCCAGAGCTGGTGAAAATCGTCCCTGAGAACTACACCTACGCACGCGTGGCCAAGTTCATCAAGAACAGGAAAGAACTTACAGACGAGTCGGTCGAGGGCATTGAGGAGATCGTCATGGACTCGGCAAAGGCACAGGCCGTGCTTGACGCCTCCCGCTCATCCATGGGTAAGGATTCTGAAACAATATTAGTTGTCAAAAATTTACAAAATCTGGCAAAAATGAAATGGCCAACTGTGTAGAGGTTAATTCTGTATCTAACGCCGGAAATTCATGAAGTCGTGGCTGATGGGCACTATTTTAATGAAACATAATCCTTTTTGGAGAAAAGATGTCTTTTGAACTGTGAATTGCCCTCTGTTTTGTTGTACGAACAATCTTATCTTTTTCTACGTCAGGAATGGACATCTCACCAATTGACCTGATCAACATTGAACGTTTTGCGACCCGAGTGATTGCCCTCTCAGAGTATCGTAAGAGTCTTCAGGAGTACCTCCGGGACCGAATGCACACAGTAGCCCCCAACCTGGCCGCGTTGATAGGAGAACAGGTACTGTCAGTCGTTTATAGTCACCCGACTATTGACCATAGGAAAGAAGTATCAGTCAAATTTTTGAGTGTAGCATCCCTTTCCCGTGCTATCGACAGTGTCTTGGTATTTGCTAATTAGTAGCCTTGCACGTGTTTATTATAGAGATAAATTGTGCTCTCATTATGTTAAACATATTAGAAATTATCAGACTGTCTATGTAAGTTAATCTTAGAGTCAGAGAATAAGTCTGCTGATGGTGCTATGTATTCATATATTTTTTATATTTAAAAAAATATATATTAAAGATGAATGCATGCTGCCCTGTTTGGTCCTTTTATTCATCCATATGCCTTGCTCTCTTTCAGGTCGGAGCCCGGTTGATATCACACGCAGGCAGTCTGACCAACCTGGCCAAATACCCAGCCTCCACAGTACAGATCCTCGGAGCCGAGAAGGCTCTCTTCAGGTAATGACCACACTTTGGATTTCCCCTGTATGCCTATGTGGATTTGGCCAACTGAATCTTGGGATACTCGGTTTGCATTAGGCATGATAAAATGCAGTTTAATTAACAACTGTCCTAGACAACTGCCCCTGCTTGATCCACAGCAGTTACATTCTGTTGAATATGTTGCCCACTATTCTTGTGAATGTTTTAGAATGACAACAGTGTTCTGTTTAGTAGTGATTATACAATGGTAATTGTTTCTCCTAAAGAGCACTGAAGACGCGTGGAAACACCCCGAAATACGGTCTCATCTTCCACTCGACCTTCATCGGACGGGCTGCAGCCAAGAACAAAGGACGCATCTCACGTTACCTGGCCAACAAGTGCTCCATCGCCTCCCGCATCGACTGTTTCTCTGGTCAGTAGAGAAGGTGTCTTGGAACCTTAGATGAAAGTTTAGTTTGAAATTATTTGAGAGGTAGTTGAGCAAATTCGAAAGATTCAAGGGTAAAGCCCCTTTATCCTTCATTCTTCTAAATTCCTGTAGTGATTATGAACGTACCTTGTTAACTTGTAATATGTTTTGGTGGCTCTGTTTTTGATAGTACTTAAATGTATTGGATCTCTTTGAGATTCAGAATATTAGCTTTATTCTTCCAAAAAAAATGAACTCGTAGCTGTGAACGCCCTGTCATGATACGAATTGTTAAGTAATCGGCAGATAACAGGAGTATATGTCTATATCGGATCATGTTTGTTTGTAGATGTGCCGACTTCGGTGTTTGGCGACCACCTCAAGACACAGGTAGAGGACAGGCTCAAGTTCTACGAGACCGGTGATGCACCCATGAAGAACGTCGAAGTCATGAAGGAAGCTATGGCTGAGGTGAGTTATGCTATCCCTGTTTCCTATTTTGAATTTACAAGAAAAATGGCAGTAGCTAAACCCAACAAATACAATTAGCAGGGTACCAACCACACAGGGAAAACAGGGAAAATGGCAAAAAATATTCCCTGACAGGGAAAACACAGGGAATTTGGAAATTTTGCCAAAACACAGGGAAAACACAGGGAATTTCATTTGGCCAGGTTCTGAAATTCCTGATTCTCAAGATATTAGGGATTTGACTTTTTGTTGTTGGGTTGTCCAAATTTTTTCTGCACGCAGAGGCTTTTAATTTTGAAAATCTTGATGGATATAACACAGGGAAAAATTGCCGTGGGAGAGGGAAAACACAGGGAATCTGAAAATGGAGTTTCGGTTGGTACCCTGAATTAGCGATCAGAGAAATATAGATAAAGAAACGTTAATATTTCTGCATATCATGAGAGCGCGTTTTTAAGTTTGTTTCGCTTCTAAGTTAAGTTATCTTTAATATAATTACCGATTCCAGCATTACACCTGTGCCAACTCTGCCACAGTGCCATCAATATTCTGATGGCCAAAATGATCGAAGTTCACTTAAGGGTTTCAAAGATTTATTTAAATTCCAGTACAAGTTTGTATCTATTCAAACGAATGTTTTTTTTTGTTTTGTTTTTTACAAATAATTGTTTGGGAATTGAATTAATAATGAATAAACTCTCTGGCGTAAAATGAGAAAGCTATATTTTCATTTGTTTTCCCTTGTTCAAAATGTTGTTCAAATCTTATTCTCAGGCCACGGTGGCACGTGAAAAGGTGATGAAGAAGGAAAAGAAGAAGAAAAAGAAGGACAAGAAGAGGAAGCAGGAGAACGGGGAGAACGGAAACGGCGACGCCACGATGGACACGACGGCCGACCTGGACGAGAGCGCCGTCATGGAGACTGACGAGGACGGGGAACCCCCGAAGAAGAAGGCCAAGAAGAAGAAAAAGAAGAAGGCCAAGGAAGAGGAGGAGGAGAGCGACTGATGGAAGCGGCGGTTAGCAGCAGATTTGAGCATTTTGTTAAGAACTGGAAACCGATGTATTTCTAGAGGGGAAAGATTTCTTTACTACGTTTACTCCCCTATGATAATTTACGTAGCAGGGAGTAAGTAGAGAAAAGATTAATCATGAGTAATGTTACATTGTAATCAAGAAAGAAGATTAATTCAGATGAATTTCATGTCTTTTTAAAGACGATCGTAACAGAAATGATTACTGTGGTGTTGCAACCGATTTAGATGAAATATCTATATACATACAAAATAAGCTGAATATGTCCGTATTGTTTGGAGCACACCGTAACTTAGCACTCTTTAGTGCTATATGGCCTAAATGTCATGAAAATGGATGCAAACCCGTCGCTGTCTTGTGTTTCGTTTCACTGCAATTCATCCCAAGTTTTTGTGAGATTGCCCTTTGTGATACATGTGTGTTTGGTAAATGTATTTTCAGAATATCAAATGCCGGTGTTAAATGTGGAATGACTGATGCATTGCGCGGGAATAATGTTTGGTAGATTGCCGTATATTCCTATAGTCACACAAGATTACTATATAGCCTTAGGCGAGCCTGACTGGGCAAGGCCATGTAAACTTCTGAAATGGGTGGCAAATGTAATGTTAGTTTGATTGATATATTCGCTGGATCAATATGTAAATATTGAAGATTAACATGAACATTTTAAACGCGTCTTGTCTGAGGGAAATGTATATACCGTTATACAGGAGGTCTCTTCGCTGTATTGTTATGTACTGTATCCCTTTAAATAAAGACGTATACTAAGCATCCGATTTTTGTAGTGTTTGGAAGGTTGAAATTGTAGTGTCCGCAATAGAGGGTTATTTGATACGCGCGTCTGATACAGAGCCCTGGAAAGTTCACCAATCTAAGCAGATCTCCCTTAGTAGGCTCTTGTACAGTGTTAGATTTGAAGAAATAGTTTTCCGATTCGTCGTTGTATTCATATGTCAATGTCTAGGTTTGAACTCTTACGAGGTATCAACTAGAGTTAACATCCAAAATTTAAACAATACTATGAACAACTAGCAGTGTTCGAAATTAACTTTTTGTTATGTCAGCCATCGGGGCCGACATTCATGCAAAAACGTCAGCCCTGATAGAAAACGTCAGCCCGAAATTTGTATGATGAAAAACTTAAATATGAACATTACAACTAGACGTCCCCAGGAACATGATAATGATTGAATTAAATTTTCCGTCACGTTAAAAGAAAAATTGTTAAGAAATAATATGACCTTTTTTTTTCAAAAAGCTGTCAGCCATCCGGGCTGATAACTCAGTATTTTTGCCAAAAACCGTCAGCCTGGGGCTGACGTTAATTTCGAACCCTGTCTAGTAGCGACTGTGGATTGATAATTACAAATAAAGCTTAGATTGATTTATTTTGCTAGTGTCCAAGTTCAATAACAGTGAATATGGTAATGCTTTAGGTTTACAGGAGTCTAATGTCAGGCAGTAATGGGTCTCCTGTATAAACACATCGGTGGTTAATCCCTAATTACGCTTGGCGTCGGGTATGTGTTTGTCCAACGCATCTTATTCACATTGGGTCCATATTTAAGCCAAATTAGACAAAGTATTCGGTGGTGTTGGGTCCCAACGCAAAGTATGGCGTTGGCTCGCGTTATTTTACAAACATATTTGTAAAATAACGCAAATCGGACGCATTGGGCCCAACGCGAACGTCACTGGACGCGTAGCGTAATATGGCCTTAAGCATTAGGGATTTCCCAAGTCTACTTCAAGAAAACAAAATTGATGTATTGATCTTACAATATTAAAATGCATATCTTTAGTAAGTTGTAATCGGTATGATTACCATCCTTAAGAACCAGTGCTTCCAATCCCTACCCAAGCCTCAACTTTGAATAGGAGCTGCCATTGATGTAGAGAGTGAGCCAAAAGGTGTGAGACAGAATGCCCCCATTTAAAAGCTGGTATCTCAACTCATACATGCCACTATGAAATACAAGGCAGTACACCAGCCACCAGCAAAACACTTTAATTCTTAATTAAATTGTAAAAAAATCTAAATCGTTAAGAAATAATATTTTTAGGTATGCATTATCTCTACGATGTTCTTAGCAACATTTACTATATGCACTTATAATGAATATTCAAAAAGTTAAATACAAAAGTTTGAATAAAAAAAATGTGCACTCTACTACGACTACTACTACCACTGACACGCGGGGGGAGCGAAGCGAACTTTTAGATAAGTATAAGAGTGACCTGTCCCGAATCCATAAACTTAGATCAAACAGGTTATGAATTAACAAGATGATGGAACCCGCATGGCCGGTCACTAGAAGCAGTGTTTTTGGAGGCAAAACGAACTTTCATAAGGTTTGTATAAAAAAAATGCATTCAACATCTTTGAGAAATACTTTATGATCTGTCCCCACCCTCCCCTGGACGCTCGTTGATTCACTGGTCTATGCACGGCGTTATGATTGGCCTTCCTCTGTCTCCCATCTTGCTCCCTCCCCCGCTGTCGGTCAGTGATGTATAAAATATCTCTTCTAAAATATTGTCTGTACATGATTCATGTTGAGATAGAGGAATTTTTTCACTGCTAAATCGTTAACGATCTTCATTACATGTTTCTGTTTTCTTTAATAAGGATGTTCTTTGATGAACAGCATTACCACTATATCAAGAACCATTCACTTCTTGCATGCATCCGCCATATTGGGGTATCCCCAGGAATTCCGTACCTCAAAACGAGGCAAGCTTCTCTATATGTGTATGACCAATACTAACTGTACCTGCGATAATAGGGCAGGAATTGCTTTTACAAATACTTAAAACACAAAAATCTTGTATTTCTCTGTTGGTATGAAATGGACTTAAGCTGATGAACAACATATGATAAGAATTTGGCAAAATAGTTTGACAAAACGTAATTATGGTGGATTCTATTACATTAAATTATACAGTAAAACCAAAAGGCATTGTTTGAAGCCACTGTGAAGTGTGTTACTACCTGATATTCTTTTAATAGTGCAACAATCAGATTCTTTGTTCTTGTGTCTTTTCCTGTGGTGCATTAGAGTGACATATACTTCCTCTCATAGGCCTTGCACTGCGTTTCTCACATTCAAAAGTCTAAATTTAGTGCATGCATTCACACCTGTCAAGTGTAAGTCACAGCACCTCGCCTCGTTCTGAGGTGTGAGCGACGGTGGCGCCCCAGCCCCGTGCAAGTAGTGAATGAGACTTCTTTCGTTCATAAGTAGACTTTATTGGGCTAAGATATTATACACTGGACGTTTCTGCGTACTTATCTCTTTCCTCTTCAGAAAAGAGTTAGTCGAGATATACGTGTGTTTTTTTTCCAAATCCTGCTGGTCCTATATATACAAATAATTGTTGTTATCAAAAATTAAACCAAACACACATACTTCGTTGTGTGAATTTTGGACCAAAAAAACATTTGGCAAAATCATAGCAATTGCCATGTAAAATGGTTGCATGTGACTCCGAATATCTAATGAATACATGAATTCCCCCTCCCCTCCCACACCAGTATAAGAGTAACTTTAATCTATACTGTGGATATTCCCATCTCCGATCTACTTTGAGATCTCCTTGTGATAACTGATGGATGCTTTATGTACAATGAAGAAGAGTGAGCGCAGAAGGTGTGATGTATGTATATGATGATAATGAGGACTGGCGAAGACGGGAGGTTACGTGGCCACGGTCGACCGCACTCGGTAGTACAGCATCATTGGGGAAGGCTGAAAGTTAACATAATATCATCAATAACGGAAAACTTTTATAGATTTTTTGTCCTTAGGAAAATTATAGTGTTCGTACTTATTTTATCCATTAAACAATTAATGGGTGTATAACACAAATTCATAGGCCAGTATGCCAGTGGGAACCAGAGATGTCACTTTTGAAACACGAAAAATACGGAAAGCTGAGTGCCGCATGTTTACATATATTAAATGATATTGTTTTGGTCCATCCACTCTCTTACCTGTTAGAGGACTATGTCTCGGTTACTCCTTTATTCATTATGATGTGCAACCCTGCCACCTTCCCAAACCAAATAGCTTTTAAGCTGGCGAAGAAATGAACCGAGGTCGTAAGAGACACCAAATTTACACCCTTTCCTTCATATTCAGAAAAGGCAGAGATTTATTGGTAGTTTCCACAAAATAGGGAAATTGCAGTGTCCCTGATTAACCCCCATCCATTCGTTCTATTTTGGAAAAAGTGATGTTTTCCGACAACTGTCACTCATTACTGCATTACTTACTTGCTGACGTCTATAGAGTGCCTCTGTATGTAGGCATTTGCAAAATGAATAAAGGATTATTGAAGATAAGATAAATAATCCGGTTTTACTAACCTTCCCCATCCATTGTGATAGCCAAAGCTGTTTGAGTGTCATATCCTTTGGTGGCATCTGTTCGTTACACACAATTTCAACCTGAAATACGGAATCAAGAAAATAATTCCTAAAATTGCAATCTGTTATCAAGTAAGATGTTTGACAAGTGTAGATCATATGGGTCTTTCATCGTTAACCCGTGCTTTAATAGAGTTGAATTCCAACGGGATTTCTTTTCAGCCATAGGGTAGTCTGTTAATAGTGTATACAAGACTAACTGTTATCAGGGGTACCAACTGTTTTCATTGGACAAACAAAAATCTCACACTTTCCGTTGCGGCTGGCGTATGGAAACCAGTGAACCAATAAACATTTCTTGTACTTCACCTTTAGAGCCATCTTTAACATATCCATTGGAACACAAACTAATAAGCATGTATTAATGTTGAAGACGTGGCTTTGTGATGTGTGTAACAGCAACCGCATGAACGACCAAAACTGTTGAGTTCTGGCCTTTAAATACCCAGACAATGGTTACCCTAGTGATGTGTAACAAGTGGAATCATGTCATGATGCCATATTATGTTTCCAACCACTTCTAAATGTATGTTTCTAAAAAAAGATTCTAACTTAGTAAACATGAATAATGAAAGTAATTTATTCCCATCGGTACTAAGTTCAAAACCTTGCATTCTAACTTTGGTATCTTGACCAATAACCACCCCGGCATTTCAATTTTATCACCAATTTTCGTCAAAAAATAAATAATTTGAAGGCCTAAACGTGACGGTGTGTCACATGGAATGCAATTCAAAACAATTCTCCGTATCTGTCTTCGAGGATTTAAAAACAACCCATAAAGGTCTCACAAAAACAGCAATAATCTGCGATTAAAAAACGTGATAATATTTTGAATTCATGGCATCTGTGCACATATTGCCTACATCTGCAAAAGGCTCAACAGTTCTCATTCGACCACAAAGGTATACGTGTGGGGTTTTCTTAAAGACCATGGAGATGACAAAGCGGCTATTAACTGTTTTTTCGCTCTGCAGTGATAACAAAGTGTATCTATCAGCTAAGACGGCCGTCACAAGTCTCACCTCGAACATACTGGGCACGGCCAGCTTCCTCTGCAGCAACTGCTTCACGTGCAGGATACACGTGCGAACTGAGCAGCGCACAAACTTCTTGGGTAAGGCGGGCAGCTCCAACTCTGGGTTACTGTAACTGTAGGCGTAAGACATGAAATGTTAAACAACTGAGACAGAGTGCTGGAAGTGGTAAAAATACTGTGTCATGACAGAGAATGGTATTCAATTCATTAGATAATGGAATCATAATGGGTCCTATATAGTTATTTGGGGGGATACTTCCGTTACCCAGAAATAGAAATGAAGAATATCCACGAAGAGTTGGGCACGTACCAGACTTTTTCTAGGCAAAGACAGACTTGTTCGTCGTTGCGATAATAATGTCCAACTGGGTTGTCGTAAACACTGGTGAGAGACGGCGGTAGGTTTTCGTCCTCTGAAAAAGCACCGGGAAGTATCTGTATCTATAATCTGTATAAGCGTCCAATGAAAATACTCTTTAAGCATCGATATAAAAACCAAAATTGAACCGGGCCAAAAGTATAATTCGAATCAATATCCATGTAACCAATACAAATGCAAAAATGTAAAGGGATACATGTATGTGAAAAATAATTATGTCTTCGATTCAACATCGGATATGGGACCCGTGACGATGACATGCGAGGGAAGCCTTTCTTAAATCCGACTGTGGCAAAATGGGATTATGCAATCTACAGTGGTGTCACTGAATGGGAAACCTGCAATTTATGCACAAACGCATGCAAATTTCAAAAAACAATCTTAATCTTAAATAATTTTAACAGAACGACACGCCGTTATAGGTAAAATTTGTGTTTTACATACACTGATGAATAAGGGAGAAATATTATGTTTGTTCTGAATTTTTTTTCTAAAATATCTATCCAGTAGTTGTTAAAATAGATTGACGTGTCAAAGCAATCCGCCAAGAAAGCATTCATCTCAAACTGGGATGACAATACTCACCTTGCTTCTTTTCCTTAACTAACCCTCTCGACTTGCAGAATTCAGCTTTGCGTTTTTCCTCGTCTGATGTTGAAATAAAAGTATATGCGTTCAGTTTTCTATTTGACAGTCACATTAAGTGAAATGAATAATGGGAATGTACAAGATCGTGTCTAAATGAGTGACACAACTAAATCAAACTAGATTTTCGGGTACTGCCGTACCGAAGGAGGCGGGTGGTGACAGGACATTTCAATGATTGTGCAATAATTATAACAAGTACCATTTCAATACTAAACATCTGCCTGGAGAGTGTGAGGGATTTGACAGTGAAATCTTCTTTGTCAATCTCCATGCATCCCTATGGGAAAAAAAATTTGCTGTGCTTGGAGAGTGATGATCTAGTTCCTTTACTATAGGAAATTCCTATTTCAATTTTGTGACAAAAAACTTATGGATTCTCTGCAAAATTACAACTAAACAATCAAATATTTCAGAATTTTGGAACCAAACCACCATATACTAGAAACAGAACTACAGAAATACATATAGTTTGAAGATTATAATGCTGGCATTACTGAGAAAAGTGGAACGAAAAATTAGTCACAAAATTGTGACAAGTTTTCTGATCCCCATTGAAATGCATTGAGACAACCTGATCAAAAAGGAGTGTAGAGAAGGTCGGCGGCCTAAGGCCCGCCTCCCAATTACTAGACACTGTAAGTATAAAGTCGTTTGAAAAAAAGATAATGTCCTGTGTGTTTAGATTAATACAGAAAATTCGTTTAAAAAATTCCTCAGACATTGCAATAGATTTATGGTACGTAGTGACGGTTAGTACTAAGTTACGTTCTTCATTTTGACCTATTTAGATGCCAATTGGCAACAAACCAGAGGGAGCTCTGCATCAATCATCTAAACAGATCTTTGCATCTGCACCCACTGTCGGCTACCAACTGCATCATGAGTGGGTCACACACACCCCTCTCCTTAATCTCTCTATTCTAATAGTTAGGCGCTCTGCACGTTTATTTACGCTATATAATGATCTTCAAAATAACATTTGAAATAGGTATACAAAGTTGAAAAATTAACATTTACACGTATATACCCAGCCTTTATGTTTCATAAATATGCAGGACTCAAAACTAACTACCTCTTTCTTCAGTAAAATAGCGGGCACTTTTTGTTGTCTGTTAAATTGCATTGACGAGAAACTATCTGCAAATTTAGAAAAACATTGGCGGACACTGAATTTCAACTCTGGGAATGGGGTAGGTTTGTGGCCACTCACTTTCATAGAGGTCGGGCACCAATTTGTAGACGATGTCCTGCATGGTGCGGTCGGGCCTCAGGTTCATGAGGGGCTGCGTCTCATGGATCTTGATGTTACACTGCGGGCAGAACTTGCTGCTCTGTAAGTATTTGACGATGCAGCTCTTGCAGAAGGTGTGCAGGCATTCGGTGATGGTGGTCGCATCGATGAAGTACCCGGCGCACAGCGAACACACAATGTGTGGGTTGATGTCCCGTATACGGATTCCCAATTGCTGAGGGTGAGAAGAAAATATAACATCTTGATACTATGATTGTTTTTTCAACCCTAAAATATTTTTGAACATTTAATAGCCATGATAGGTTATTCACTGGTCCTGAATCAGATTTCATTTGAAACTGTTAATAGGTCGCGGTTATTTTGCACTTCAAAATGAAAAAGGACGTAAAAAAAACCCCAACAATCTCGTTTTTTTTTGTTTTTTTTTTCTAGAATGGAATGCAATGTATATTCCAGAATGTGTTGTACTTGCGTTCATGATGCATTGTACTTGTGTTATTATGAAGTTTACGCAAGTTTACTTGTTGGTACATGTTGGTATCTGCAACGCAAGCAACTTGCGTTTCCTTGTTTGAAGTGAAACAAGTAGATCTACCCCTGAACGCATCGTGGAATATAGCCTTTATTCAAATTAAATTAAGAATAAAAAAAAGGTCTGCTTAAAGCCGAGGCAAAATTTAAGGCGCTCAACTTTAACATGGTAATCATCTCCCTCCAACATTTTGTGATTAAACCTAGTTACTCAAAGTCAATAACTTCATATAGACTATCATATCAATATAGATCTATCACATTCATTTTGCTCCGTCAATCATGTATTTGGTACCACCATTTGAAATTAACTTCTTTTACATAAATGGGTAAGGGCCTTACCGGCCAAAATTAAGTTGGGTTCAGGTAACATAGGTCGAAAAAAATAGGAAAGTCTAAGTGGGTCATTTTTCCCCCCCTTTTTTTTTCTTTTACTTACCAAACAGACTGGGGCAGTGTTGCATATTAAAACAAAATTCTAATTTTAAAACCTCGATTCTTTTGGGTTTTTTTTAAATATCGTTGAAAAAGAAAATTCTTTAAAAAAAATGTTAGGGTAGGGTCCAAAAATTAGGGTAGGTTGGGTCACAATTGTTTTAGGCCTAGTAAGGGGCAACTACTAGGGCCTATTTCATGAAGTGAAATGTCTCTTTGATCTAACTCAGGGTTTTCCCCTGGCACTTACAGACGGTTTTTACTTACCAGCTGAAATTCTGATCGACCGGCTGTGAAAGCCCAAAGGTGGTAAAATTTATATTGAAATAAACAGGAAAATAAGTCATGAATAAGATAACTGGCCAGCTGTCATATCTTTGGTTCAGAAAGAACCAGCTATAATTATGCCCTGGGGAAATCCCTGTAACTACATGTCTACCCACGTGTGCATTTCGTGATACTCAACTGCTACTGTAGATTTCAATTCTGTAGGACAGTAGTCTCAGTAGAAGTGACTCATGAGTCAGCATTGATTCAATAAAAGCTAGATGATATTACTAGTCTTTGACTTAGTACTATGAGTCTATGTCTATGTAGAAATTTAACTAGAGCCTAGGAGAGGCTACTGGCAGCGACGACCGGGCCGGGCCGATCGACGGAGGCCGGGGCTTGCTGCAGCCCGGCCCGTCAACACACTTACCGCGCGGCCCGGTCTCCCAACTCAGTGGCCGGACGGATGGTCTGAACAAGCCAATCAGAGTGCTCCCTTTCTGACCAATGGGAGGCCTGCTCTCCCTCCTTGACTGACCAATCAGAGCACAGTATTGTTTACTCCAGGGGAGCTCCAGGGGAGTGGGTTTGGGGCACTGGAGAGTCTGGAGTAGGGTGCTCTCTCTGAGGTTGGTGCTTTTCAGTGCCCAGGCTAGATAAGGGGGGCTCTCCTGGGGCTCTGCTCACTGTGTTTTGCTGTTGTAGGGTTTAGACCTTGGTAGGTAACCCTGACTTTTGAGACTTAGAAGGCCTGTTTGGCTCTAGGGGACTGTTACTGGCATAGCCTAGTTTTAGGCTGGTTTTTGTTATAGTTTGTGGTGGTTGTTTGCCTATGTCTGTTAGACTAGGTTGTTTTATTAACTTTTAGTTAATGGTTTTGCCCCACAAGTATATTTTGACTTAACAGTTTTCCCCTAAAGTTTCAGACTTGCTTAGTTTGGCCTGTTCTAAATTCAGACTTTGCTTATTTGGGCCTGTTTTCTAAATTACAGATTTTGTTTATATTGAAGTACAGTCTTTGTTTACCTTTTTGTGGAAAGGGTATTTGTGCAACCTTTATTTGTGTAACTTTATTTTTGGTAACCTTATTTGTAACTTTGTGTTACTGTTTGTACATTCTGGCTTTGTACTTTACTTTGTAAATATTTAGAGAGATTGTTTTAATAAACTTTGTTCAACTTAAGTTACTGTTGTTTGGTCATTTGTCACACTAGTCACTACCCAATCCTAGTGATCAACCTGGTTTTAATTGACTCCCCGGGCCTAACCTGACCCAGGGAGCGCTACACTACAGTCAAGTCCTATAATTTTGTAAACTTTTACCTAGTTTCATATGAACTAAATGGCATACTTCTTCAATGCGAATTATTAACCTTTCAGAGACTTCTGGTAAAGCTCAGTTCCCAGTGACTCAGTCAACAACAAGTTGAACAGCCTGAACAGGCACAGTTCAACGTCTGCTCGCACTGACTGACCGCGCCATTCACTGTCATGATAGGCAGGCTTAAATCGTGTCTTACTTATGAGCAAAAATTGAAAAAAGAAATGTTTATGGGGAATGTTAGATAAAATATGAAGCAGTACACTTACTTCTTCCATCATTTTTGTTGAATTAACTCCGTCAGCTTCTGGGTTCGGACAGTGGTGACCGGCTTGCCGGAAGTTGTGCTTTTGAGTAGAGTTGGACCTTAAATACTCGTTTAGTATTTAAATTTTATGTAAAGTACGGTAAATTGCTTCAAACATGCATGAGAAAATATAAATAGGAAATATATGTTTTAATTAATTTTTTAATTTGATGTATATCTTTTGAATTATAAGTTTACTGTAGTTAATAAACTAAATTCCAAACGGGCAGCTAATTTTGCCGTAACTTGTTTTCGGTGATACTCTCCATACATGTTCCAAACCAGCGAAAACCGACTGCTTGAGGGCGTAGTGCACGATTTGTTTCTACAATATCCCTTTTTAGGGGGAGTTCTATGATGAAGGGCGTTCTGATATTCAACCAATTGAATGATGTAGTGTTCATGCATTACGACGAGGGTTTTCGGAGACATGTCACGGCGCGAGCAACCGAGTCTGGACTGCGAGAAGTGAGTAATCTTCCCCGGGCCGACTTCCCCTACCCTGTCCCTGACCCTGACCTCGAGTCGGCGGGGCCCTGTCCCTGGAGGCTGGGACAGCCTGCAAATGCCTGACCAGTACCTTAACCTGCGCCGCAAGCGGCAGCCCCTCCCATTATCGGGACTGGCAATATCCAGAGACGCATACTTTGCCTTGCAAATGCCAAGATGGTTTATTGTCTGACGTCTGGGCTTACATTATGATTCATGTCATCTCAGGCTCAGAGTTGTCATTTCTAGCCTACCATTTAATTTTAAACAAAGATCATGTGGTCTCCACGGCAAAGGGAAACAGGGAAAAAGGAAAAGGAAAAGTTTTGAATTTCAAGGTTCTCAAACTGGTAAACTATTAGTCTACTAATAGTACAAGAGGATCTAAGGAAATTTGACTTCTTGTTGTTGGGTCGTCTATTTTTTTTCTCCATGTGAAGGCTTTTAAATTTGAACAAGTTGCTGGATATGACAGAAAAGTTGCTGCCAGATTATGAGATAGGGGAATCTCAGAGAAACACTGTGTCACTCTTACACAGGAAATTTGAAAATGCAATTTGAGTGGGTACCCTGAAAGATAAAATCTAGGTTTACGATTTCCTGCACATAAACTTTGGGATTCTATATCTAGATTACTGAGGCATTTTTTGAAGGGTGCCTATAGGACACAGAGGGTCCTGTCAGGGTGTCCTGGGACTTTGAGGGGTGGGCTGGATACCCAGGACGCAGTATTTTGGGAGACCTGCATGGGAACTACAGGCAGAGCTTCTTTTTTGCTTTGATATACTGAGTAGCTAGATAGAGATTATTTAGCACACACGAATAAAGATGGTGATTGTTATCAGGGATGGTTAGATCTTTTGGTTTCTAGTGTGTTTTCTGATTAAGAAACTTTTACATATAAAATGAGCTTTCTGAGATGAGGTGAAGAGCTCCTTACTCGCTCGATGTTACTTTGAGAATGACGGGTTCGTCTCGCCAACCACCTTGTGAAGTAGACCCCTGACACCAAGTAAGGATGAATTTGGTCTTTGCACCAAGTGACATCATGGTACTCCCAGGGGCCACTGATGATGTTATGAGCTTCCCATGGTCTTACCACGATTTGCAAGGCACGAGCCCTGTTTTGCGCCCAGAGGTCTAACTAGTAATATATCAAGCCAAGCACTAGACCTGTAGATATTATGTATTTATTAGTTGTCTGAATGGTTCTGCTGCATCCTCAATAGCCTTACATTGTACTTTTTTTTATTGCTGTAGGACACAGACATTGACGGCCCGGTAGACCCAAATGTGGCCATGCAGCTTTTCTCTCCACTCGTCGCTTCATTGCGGTTCATGACAGAACAAGTGGACAACCCATACCAGTCCATCCGCTGTGAGAATGACTTCTTGTTTGTAATGGAACAGGTGAGTCGTACTCTTGATATATATATATATCGCCTATCGTCACGAAAATCGATGCTATCCTTTATAATAAAGGATAGCATTTTTATTATGTAATTTATAACATGTACACACATAATGTTAGACACAGGGTTGTTCATAATAAGTTTATCTCCTACTCCAAAAAAAAAAAAATTGACCAGAGTGAAAAAAGAACACAATAAATGTTGTCTCACAGCTTATTCCGTTCATGTTTGATATTCCAGTACCATGACCAGATTTTGCTAGCCATAAATGGCGACAAATTGGAAACAGAAGAATTTCTTCATCGCAAGCTGCTGATTCTTCAAAGAATTGTTCGGTTTTTCTTTGGCCCATGCGACGAGGAGTAAGTTACCTAAACTCTCGTGAATTAGTATCTGCTAGAGTACTTATATGACAAGATGTGTTTATAGAAACCAGCCCCAAGACTTCTGATCTATCAATGGGGTAATAATGCGTCCCAATCACAGTGCCTTTATATTTCCTTTTCCTATTTATTTGAGAAAACTTTTGATTTAATAAACATCGAATTTAAATGAGTCTCATTCAACCAACATTAAAAAAAAAAATCGTCCAGCATTAATAATACATACTTCACACGACCTGCCCATTTCAGCCAGTGGTATAATATGCACGTAGTCAGTGAGCACACTTAAAGACAATGGCGCCATTATAGATCCAACCTTAAGAATTTTATGAAAATTTAGGAAATAAAGGTTAAACATATATGCATCCTAAAAATGTAAAGAAAATAGGGGGTCACCATGGAAACTTTTGTGCTAGAGATATCACAATGTAAGAATAATTCCTTTAAAATAAACATTTTTGAAAAAAATATGCTCAAGTAGAGTTTTCATGATAAATTTCATAATAATCCTCAAATCAATTATAAAATCATTGAAATATAAACCTTAGACATATATATACAAATTCCATGCACAAGTTAGAAAGTAATATGGCTTTTAATGGAAAAGAATATGCCTTTCATTTTAAATAAATTGTTAAATTTATTAAATAAAATATGAAATTTCTGATAGAAATGTTCACCAAAAAAAATTCAACCTTAAGAAATTCTCTAAAATTACACAAAATGTAGATATGGGTGTTATCTATCATTTTCTGGATAAAAAATTGGGGGTCACCAGGCTAACTTGGTAAGGAAAGCTGCATATTTGTTCTAAAATGGGAAAATGGTTTTATGTGGGTACCTGTGTTTTTAGCTTTAAACCAATTTAAATTTTGCCATAACAAATGCAACAAGTGTTTTTTTATCCCCAAGATTAATATGAAACCATAGATATTTACTACATAAATGTATATATATCAAAAAAGATATAAACAAAAATGTTTTTATTTTCATATAAAGTTGTTTTCAACAGTTTCGAAATTTCAATGAAATTAGCCATATTTGAACACCTGTGGGTCTAAAATTAAAATAGTGCTAGGTTATTCTTTTATATTTTTGAATTGCCCATATACTCATGTACATTATTGCCAATTTTTATAAGAATTGAAGGACTTTGGTTTTTTGACCATGTGTATAATGGCGCCATTGCCATCTGTGATTCATAATCCAGCACGACTGGCATGTCCGCAAACTTAAAAATTCCTAATAATTTGTATCATTCTTATGTAACAAGATCCGTTTTACTCAGTGACTGTTAGATCTCACCCTCCATTGTCTTTGTAGGATTCGGAGGGACAAGCTTCACGAGCGCGGTACCAGGTGGCGCTTTGTGGCCCAGTTATTGGACGCATGGGTGGAGCTCTACAACTCGGAGCAGAGCTTTCTCATGGAGGCAAGTATTGAGTAATCTAGTAGTATCTAAATATAAACTTAAATCATTTTGAATACCTTATCTATTTTAACCCCGAGTTGAATCACATAAATCATGAGCTTTCAAGAGGCCTAAGCGAGAAAAAGTATTAAACTTGTATCATAAGATAATCGATAGATATTTACAAAAACATAGAGATTGTGAATAGGTCCTAGAGTAATTAATTTTCCGAGTTTTGGTTCCACTTTCATACAAGTCTATATGTCTATAGGCAGTGGAGCGTCTACATGTGAACCAACTGCTCAACGCAAAGTGCATACAGCTTTTGGAGATGGTTCTAAGTTCAGTTCGGACGACTGGTGGCGAAAAGGGCGCTGTCCACGCACTTCTTCTGGTCAACTCTAAACTACTATCTCTATTCTCCATGTGAGTATTAGGGTGGGGGATAAGGCAGGGGCCGCTGTGTTGTACACCTAAAGCCGGGTGCCCACTGGGCTCAAGAACGCCACCTACCAACTTTAGTCGATTTAACCTTTCTATCTTCGGTGACTAGTGCCGCAAAAAGAACCAGCAGCCGAGGATGGAAATGCTAAAAACCGACTTAAGTTGGAAGTTGAAATCTTACTTTTTCGGATTCTATAATGAATAGCATCCCTGCTCTTGACTCGAGTCTTCTAAAAAGAAAAAAATAGCAGATATATATGTTCTGATAATTGGCGACGCACTGGAAGTGAGGTGCTATAGATTTTGTTTTTCGCTCTTTTGCGATGAAATAGTATTAAGAAACATAACTATTTTGTTTTCATCAGAGGATCGAAATTTAAAAAATGCCTACAACTTCTTGAAAGTTGTTAATGTTGTGGAAACAAAAAATATAAGCACCCTCTCATGTTGTCATTAATTGTAAACTCACTGTAGGCGTACTGCATACGAACTGCTGCCTTCTGACCTGCTGCTACTGACTGTGTTGGCCAAGACCCGCTTCCCGACCCACCAGAGGCTGGAGGACTTCTTCTCCCACTCCATGGCCATGGGCCCCGGTCCCCCGCCTCCGGCTGCTCCAACCACCACCGCCACCGACCACTACCAGAGCGCGCCCGAGTATCACGAGGACTCAGAAGAACTAGAGGTACTGTACAATCATTGGATAGAATCTTATTTTAGCAGAGATATTAAACCAAAATTATACATTTGTGTCCCCGATGTGAGTTATAACGCAGGCAACAAATGGAATTAGACATTATACATTGGCTTAGTTTATTTTGAATACTGTTTTTTGTTTTACATCATAGGAACTACAAAGCTCTTTTGCTACCAACACTGCTTTTTAAATTGATCATTACAATGCAGCATCTAATCACCATGTTAATCAACAGTTTATCAAAAATGAGGGGTTCATTGGTTTATTAACTGCATTGAATCCGGTTTACAGAGAAAAAAATCTCAACTGGTATGCTTAAATAGGCTAGAGACATTCTGACGCAATACAAGGTCTCTTATTTGACTGGAAGACTTCTAGACAATTATTGTTAATAAATATGTTGTTGTTTCCTAACCTCATTTCGCTTGAATTCTAGTTTTTGAATATTTAGAACCAGTCTTTTCAATAAGTTAATACTGTTTTGTTATTTTGTTTCTTATGTCAGTAGTTCTCGTTTATTCCAGTATTTCAGCAGTGTGCCGTCCACCCCCGAGCGATCTCCAGACAGAGGGCCCTCCCCGCAAAACGGTCTGTCATATTTTGGAAATCTGTTTTAGAAAAGAGAGAAAAAAATTCCTTTATCGTGTTGAAAGTATTTGGGCTGGGTAGAGAGAAAAACTCGAAAATCTGACAGGGACAACACAAAGATAAAAGAAGATTAAATGTAACCTTTGTAGTATGACACTTAGTCGGAAATAGATTAATAGACAATTGTTTAGTTATGATGGTCAAAAATAAGAATGAACAATGTATTGATTTTTTTCAGAGTTCATATCTGTGAAAGAGGAGGAGGTGGATGAAGAAGTAGCCTTACCAGAGGTGCAGGTCAGTGAGGCAACAGAGAATAGCACTTTCCCTCTTATTAATTCAAATAGAAACATCGATTTCTTTCTCGTTCTTGCCTGTTTTCAAATCACTTAGCAAAATATTTATGAATTACACATATGATTAACCTGATTTTCTCTTATTGGTTCCCTCTTGGCGTTGTTCAACTGTCCCCAACCCAGAGACCTCACTTTCCGTGCCATATCAATACCGTGTATACATGTATCTGTATATATCTATATGGTAAAGTGTTTTTTTTATCTCTTTACGATCTTTTTATCTATTTCTGTTCAGGAGGCCCATGGATCAGCTGATGAGCTACAGACTCTACTTACTATGTACTACCCACCTAGGGCATCGGTTGAGGAAGCACGAAGTTATGACAAGTTCACAGTTATGTTGGGGACACCAGTGTGTAAATACACCCCCTACACGGCCCACTGTGTGGAACTGATGCCCGACATTATACTGCTGGTCCTGTGTGAGGTAGGTACTGCCTGTAAATACACCCCCTACACGGCCCAATGTGTGGAACTGATGCCCGACATTATACTACTGGTGCTGTGTGAGGTAGGTACTGCCTGTAAATACACCCCCTACACGGCCCACTGTGTGGAACTGAGGCCCGACATTATACTGCTGGTGCTGTGTGAGGTAGGTACTGCGTGTAAATACACCCCCTACAAGGCCCACTGTGTGGAACTGATGCCTGACATTATACTGCTGGTGCTGTGTGAGGTAGGTACTGCCTGTAAATACACACCCTACACGGCCCACTGTGTGGAACTGATGCCTGACATTATACTACTGGTGCTGTGTGAGGTAGGTACTGCCTGTAAATACACACCCTACACGGCCCACTGTGTGGAACTGAGGCCCGACATTATACTACTGGTGCTGTGTGAGGTAGGTACTGCCTGTAAATACACCCCCTACACAGCCCACTGTGTGGAACTGATGCCCGACATTATACTACTGGTGCTGTGTGAGGTAGGTACTGCCTGTAAATACACCCCCTACACAGCCCACTGTGTGGAACTGATGCCCGACATTATACTACTGGTGCTGTGTGAGGTAGGTACTGCCTGTAAATACACACCCTACACGGCCCACTGTGTGGAACTGATGCCCGACATTATACTACTGGTGCTGTGTGAGGTAGGTACTGCCTGTAAATACACCCCCTACACGGCCCACTGTGTGGAACTGATGCCCGACATTATACTACTGGTGCTGTGTGAGGTAGGTACTGCCTGTAAATACACCCCCTACACAGCCCACTGTGTGGAACTGATGCCCGACATTATACTACTGGTGCTGTGTGAGGTAGGTACTGCCTGTAAATACACACCCTACACGGCCCACTGTGTGGAACTGATGCCCGACATTATACTGCTGGTGCTGTGTGAGGTAGGTACTGTCTGTAAAAACACCCCTTACACTGCCTGCTGTGTGGAACTGATGCCCGACATTATACTACTGGTGCTGTGTGAGGTAGGTACTGCCTGTAAATACACACCCTACACGGCCCACTGTGTGGAACTGATGCCCGACATTATACTGCTGGTGCTGTGTGAGGTAGGTACTGTCTGTAAATACACCCCCTACACGGCCCACTGTGTGGAACTGATGCCCCACATTATACTACTGGTGCTGTGTGAGGTAGGTACTGCCTGTAAATACACACCCTACACGGCCCACTATGTGGAACTGACGTCCGAGGTGTCCAACATTATACTACTGGTGCTGTGTGAGGTAGGTACTGCCTGTAAATACACCCCCTACACGGCCCACTGTGTGGAACTGATGCCCGACATTATACTACTGGTGCTGTGTGAGGTAGGTACTGCGTGTAAATACACCCCCTACACGGCCCACTGTGTGGAACTGATGCCCGACATTATACTGCTGGTGCTGTGTGAGGTAGGTACTGCGTGTAAATACACCCCCTACAAGGCCCACTGTGTGGAACTGAGGCCCGACATTATACTACTGGTGCTGTGTGAGGTAGGTACTGCCTGTAAATACACACCCTACACGGCCCACTATGTGGAACTGACGTCCGAGGTGTCCAACATTATACTACTGGTGCTGTGTGAGGTAGGTACTGTCTGTAAAAACACCCCTTACACTGCCTGCTGTGTGGAACTGATGCCCGACATTATACTACTGGTGCTGTGTGAGGTAGGTACTGCCTGTAAATACACACCCTACACGGCCCACTGTGTGGAACTGATGCCCGACATTATACTGCTGGTGCTGTGTGAGGTAGGTACTGTCTGTAAAAACACCCCCTACATGGCCCACTGTGTGGAACTGATGCCCGACATTATACTACTAGGGCTGTGTGAGGTAGGTACTGCGTGTAAATACACCCCCTACACGGCCCACTGTGTGGAACTGATGCCCGACATTATACTACTGGTGCTGTGTGAGGTAGGTACTGCCTGTAAATACACCCCCTACACGGCCCAATGTGTGGAACTGATGCCCGACATTATACTACTAGTGCTGTGTGAGGCAGGTACTGCGTGTAAATACATCCCCTACACGGCTCGCTGTGTGGATTTGATGTCCCAGATGTCCGACATTATACTACTGGAGTGGTGCTGTGTGCAGTAGGTAATGCGTGTAAATACGCCCTCTACATGGCGTACTGTAAAGGTAATGCCTGACATCGTACTACTAGTGTTGTTTGAGGTGGAGATTATACAAGGGAATTTTCCAAGATGAGTATTCCATTATATTAAGTGCTTTACTTAATGAATACATAAGTATCGTTTGCATCCAACATATTACTATGGTCACCACTGGTCTGGTTTGGAATGAAGTGACCGTAAGATTTTTTATGAAGTGTTCATGATATGTGCAGAAATAACCCATTTTTTCAAAATGACAAATTATTGCCATAAACATGAGCACCAGTAAAAAATTATAAACTTGGAATGAAGTGACCAACTGTCAACTGGCCACTTTGAATGTGGTCAGTGACGTGAGGACATCTCGCCACGTCTTACACAAACGAATATATAAGTATCGATCTAGTTGTTTATTTTTCCAAGTAATAACGTACGCATAATTCACTCAGTTATTTTGCAATTTCAGTTAGTGTATTTGAGGTAAGAGTCGATAAAATATCTTAGTTTTTGCGCCTTATCCAAGTTTCTCTACAGCATTGTACCTACCCACCCCAACGACCCTACCACCACCAACACTACCACATTTATACGTGTCTTGCATCTTCTCCAATATAAGATATAACTCGACAGTCAACCTTGGCTGTTCAGTTGATTAAAATGTATTAAATCATGCAGTTTTCTGAGCATATCTCCCAGCTGATATTCACACCCTTCAGCTCTCAACTTCCTTGTCTTTCAGGTAACGCGGACCAAATTGTCGGGGACCATCTGTCAGACGGTGTCCGTGCTCAGGGCCGTCCTGCACAAGGCGGCCGTCACCAACCTGCAGGGCAAGCAGACCTTAGACTTCATAGACAACAACCTCAGGAAGGTCATGGACGGCGTGCGCAAGGCCAAGGTACGGGGGGGCACCTTTTTGTGCGTGATTATTTTCACCCTACTACTTCTAAAATGATGTCCTTTCGAATGTTGCAGTCTACCAATGAAATACACTGTTACAAGCCAGTCTATTAGGTTGTTGATTTTGTTAAACAGCTTTTTGAAGGACTTGTGGGAACTAGCAAATTACGTCATGGCACCATTATTTAGTTCCCCTCTCAACCTCTATGTGGCTTCATAGAGTAAGGGTTAGCAACCCACTCCAAACACCTATGTTGTGGGTTCGAATCCTGAAGGGAGTTGTTCCCAGATAAATTTAGATAGCATGCATTTTTCCCACGACATTTCTAGGTTCGACACTTTCCGACTGTCCGATTTTATTGGCTTTATTTTTAACATTTCTATATGATATTTAGTTTAGAATTATGTGAAACCTGACCTGCTTTTAATCAGTGGGACGGGTTTTTCTATATTGGAAAAAAAGGCAAGGAAGTCTGATAAAAGACTGCATGTTAACCTAGACGCGTCTGACGAGTCCAACTATTTTTTTCATTAAACTATCATTGTACAATTATTCTAGTATGAAAACCGAAGGCCCCTATACATTTTCTGACCATTTCACGTATGTTAGTGGAATTTTCACGCATCTGAGAGACTTTACGCTCATTTGCCTCCAGTTCGATCGCATATTCACTTTTTGGACAAAAAAACCAGCAATATTTTAGAACTTACTTCAGCCAAAATGAATGTATGTTACATACTACATGTTATATGTTTCCCGGGTCCATTGTGCATGTAGAGCGTGCAACACTTGCTTCTTCCTCAACATATCTTTTTTTTTAAATTAGTGTGTATTGACTGATTTCTCTATCACATCATATCATATGTGTGGAGATCAACATTCTGGGTCTGCTTTACACATGCCACCTTCCTTCTTGCTTTTTTTTAAACCAATAAACCTAACCAGTGTCCCTGTGCTAAGTGTATTTCATTTGTCGCCGCAGGTTGGAAGCCATGTCGGCCGGTTGTTAGACGACCTGAGTAAGAAGTGGGACCTGTCCCGGCGGTCCGGGCTACTCGCCTACCTGGACAGTCGGCAGAACACGGACCTGTCCAGCAGGTAACGTCTACCCGTATATGTTATTTATTAAACGATAAGCGTTAGTGATAAGACATGTCTACCAGGAGGGTGTATGTAGGCCTAAAAGTATTAATGGTTTGGTATACGGCAGCCTCCAATACGTACCACATTTATCCCAACTTTACAATTTTCAGATAAAAAAAGAAGTGTCTTACTATGTCATGTAAGTCATAACACTAAAACATGTTGACAGACCTCTTGATATTGAAAACTTACTCCATTAAGGACAAAAAAACTAGGTTATACCTCATGTTCTTCTATATTCCTAAGAATATTTGTTTGAACCATAAAATTAAGTTTAAGTAAACTAAAGCTTTCCAAAAAAAACTTTACTTAAAATATATTAATAATCATTCAACCTCGGTCTTCCCAAAGCATAGCAAACCTCTGGTAACGTAAGAATAATACCATTGTTGAACCCGACTCCTTCGAAGGGCTAAATTGACCAGTCGTTATTAGCCCATCCCAGCTGGTCTCTTTGAATTGCGATAGCCTTTGTAGAGAAATTAGTCCTTCGATTTTAAAGTAACTACACATAGGAAACATTTTATATAGACTTATCCCCCTCTTGTTGTCCCATTAGGTTAGAGGCAACCTTGACGTCAGTGTTGGACCGACTGAAAGACCTGTTTAAGGTACTGTGCCATCCAGGGTCAGGCCGTTCTGGTGCTTCGTGGTGTATTTTACTGGCCTTAAGTAATCAGCTTCAATGGCTCACTTTACAAGATACCGTCTACTATTTTGTAATGATTTTTTTCCCTTCCAGGGGGCCTTCTCACATTGCGGTAGCATCAACAGAGAGAAATAGCCACGTTCTCCATATATTTTGTAATAATGAGTAAAGATATCGAGCATCTTAAAGGTTATGATCCAATCCCATATGATCGGCATCCCCACGTATTTTAACAGTTTTTTCTTTTTACAATACTACAGATGCAGTTGTCTAACGGAAATTTTCTCCAAGAAGTGTAGTCCCCCTTTGATTATATATATTTACACTTATGGTTATGAGAAAACCACCGCCTCAGTCTTGACACAGCTCATTCTATTTGTTATCTTTGTACAAGATCCATGGAAGTCAAGCTGCCCAGTTCTATTGACTATAACCTGATTCTTCTCCGTCCATCACACACATTACATGACAGGTACTCTACCTGACGCCGCACAGACCGAGCCCTGAGGCCGCACTGAACCTGACGCGCAGTATCGAGTACTGCCAGCAGCTGATGAGAAGACACCTGTACGACTACAAGGACTACCTGGCAGTCAAGGCCCAGCGTAACATCACCATGTCCAAGTAAGGCCATGACCAAACCCGAAAACAGTTTTACTGTCCTGTATTTTTGTTGCAGAAGCAGATTAATTCAGCATTGGTTAATTGTTGACGTGGATATTTTCATCACAGCCTATGAACATTTAATGTTCTAGATTTTTTTTTTTTTATTGAAATGTACAATTCCCTTTTCCTAGTATCTTGAGAGAGATCCTATTTCATTTTTTAACCTTAGGTAAATAAAATGTTAAATCAATAGTTAACTCATGAAAAACACCAATACCACCTAGCGTATATTACACCAAACTGCAGTGATGGTGGATGTTTATAAATTACATGTACCTACTTTTGCAGTTTTGTCGAGGACTTCCCTGGACTGATTCACTTCATCTACGTTGACCGGTCGACGCACCAAATGGTGGCGCCATCTATTAACGTGACCAAACATTGCGTACCTGGCCGGGTCGACATGATGAAGATCATTAAACGCAAGGTCAGAAATTTTTGATGAATGATTGCGATTTAAGGATTTGCTTTAACAAAGAACGGTGGCAATAAGCCCATCCCAGTATATATCAACACCAAATTTGACCATGAAATTACATAGAAATTCTTTCCTGATTTAATGATTAAAGGTATAAAAAAACATTATGCATTATACATTATATATTATTTTTATAGTAATGTAAAACAAAATGAATCATGCTCATTTGGTTGACAAATTGCTCCTAACATTTTTGAAAGGCAGCTTTATATATTTGCCCTTTTCCCATAGGAACCAATGGTAAAGCCTTTCAGCCCAACCTATGATGTTCAACTCTATTGTGCCCTAGAAAAACATAAGTTCTGGTTATTTCAGTAATCCCAACTCTAGCAGACAAGGATGGCATATATGGTTATTTGTCCAACCCTTGTCCAACCCTGAGATATACCCAATGTGGTATGGGCTTGTTGTCCCCAACTTAGTTTGTATCAAATTTTTTAGTTTGCATACTAATCTGATCAGAAAATACTTTATATTTCTTGAAGGGGACTTTCAGAATTCTTACAAAACGTGAGCTTGTTAAATGTAAATTTAAATACGAAAATGTATAGCAGTGTTAAAATGGAATGAGATACTGAACTATATATTAACATATTAGGACCATTCTAAATCATTTCAACCAGGTCCCATAAAATGCATCTAATTTAAAGATACATGTTAATTGCTAAAAATGTACTTCTATACTCTAGTTGTGGAGTAAGATACCCGACATCCAGACACGACTCAAGACGGGTCACCTTACACAGGTGCTACGAGACGGGGACTTCCTGTACTCCTACTTCCTATGGTTTGAAGGTGGCACGGTGAGTGAAAGAATTCTACACTCTGTTTCTTTTTAGCCCAACAATGTGACAACTTGGTGTTTTATTAATTGGGATAGTGTTGAAATTTGAATTCGTTACTAACTTTTTTATATATACACTAAAATACCATGGAAATGTTGACAATAACCCATTTGACATACACGGCGAGGATGTTTGATACCTTTAGTCTTAAAGAAGTGTTTTGTCAAGTTCCGTCATAGATATAGGCCTAATGGACATCACCTCAGTCAACGTGTTGGAAGATAATCTCATATTGTTTGTGTTAGGTCAGCTGATCAACCGGCTTTGCCGGTCATTGTTTTTGCATTCATTTATAAGAAAATTGTAAAATAGGGGGAAAATAAGCTAAAGGGGGTTTTCGGAGCACAGCACCCCGATTTCTAACCAATATTTACAAGAAATATTCAACAAAAACTGATGATCGAATCAATATTTGTGTCTGCACAGTAAACTAATAATTCTTGCATACCGGCACTGCCATCCGATCCTAATCCCTCATTGTTACGGTATGCCGACCAGTGAATGGCGGCCACGCAAAGCTGGCAAAGAGTTAATTACAGTTCTCGTACTTATTAAGAGACATTCAATTAATTTAGTAGCGACCGCTTCATCAAAATAATTATTAAAGAAAAATATTTACCCTTCACTTTCAACTACATTTGGAACTATTGCTTATAAGCATGCAGATAAAATTCTGAGCATTCTCTGCGTTCGAGCCAGGATCTTTGCCTCTTACTCCTGGGTTGACAATAATCTGGGCAATGTTAGGTAATGATTCCTACTTCTGAGAGTTAAATAACTTGAATTGTCCCTTCCTTGTTTATAACCTATTTAGAACTTCATGGTATGGATATACATGTACTTCTGGAACATGGTCACAGACAAGCTACCCTTTACAAAAGAATGTTGAAATGCACTTCCACTTGTTTAACGGCTGCCTCCCGAAAGTGCACGTGCCTTACATATTGTGCCATTTCCACCCTTGTAGGTTTATATTCCCGGACGAAAGGTAGCTCTTCATCTCTGGTTTGGTTTCTATATATCGCACCATAAGTTTCTCTATAGGTATTCTGCATAGATTTAAGTCTACGCATTACCTAAGTATTGTATTTTCTAATTATGGTTCAGGACTCATCATCATTTTGCTGTTTTTTGGTGATGTTGAGAAAGATACCTGCGGCTATATTTTTGTAACCAATCAGGGTCATCTGGTGAATTTTGATAAGCGTTTTATCATTAGTATTTATGCCTATAACAAAAAGTATCTACATTTAATAATGCCCCTTATGGAATATTTTGCAATGACATCACTACTGTTTGTGAAATATAGAATTTCAAAAATAGGAGACCCTAATCAAAATTTGCCTGATTAGCCTAATCAGTTACAAAGATATGGCCCCTGGTAATATAATGTATACATTATACAGTGGTGGAGTTAGATCCCAAACACCCAGCGTGGGCCTCTGGTTTTTGCCGATGGACCAGTTGTTTCCACACTTCAACATCGGCTTGTCACTGAAGCCTAAAGCCTAAAAGTGTGTCTGTCTGTTTTTTTGTTTTTTGTTGTTTGGGGTGGGGGTCGGGTGTAACACTCTGGTCGAAGGATGGATTAAGAGCGCCATCCAATGAGCTCTCAATGTTCAACTTTCTAACACTTACCAAAATAAATTTATTGAATTTCGATCATGCTACATCTTTCAAATTTTGGCGTGAGGTAGATTTTAAAAGAATTACATCCAAGAATGCCTGTAAACCTATTATTCTTGTCTTAAGATTCTTTATCTCGTTGTAATGCCATATGTCCCACCATTTGGCACATATTTTCACCAATTGCCCTCTTCTTTTTTTTATCCCTATAATCATTTTGTCGGGATTCTTGTAGCTGGCTTGACATATTAGTATTCTGTTTACTGTAGGGGCATCCTGTTCCTATTTCTTCTTCATACGACGGCGTCAAGGAGAATATGCTGCCAGGGATACTTGCGGGAGGATTTTACAGGTAAATTGGTGTTTGAGTCTCCAGATGAGGCCCATTAATTTTGAAAAAGGTAAAACCTGTATAACTTCCTCGTTCGGTAAATAATGAAACAATGCATGTATTCCTTATAACTTTGAGTAAAGTAATATTAAGGCTTTTTCTATGGGGTTTCAAATATAGATATATAAATGCTCAATACATCTAATCAATTTTTGCATATTTTACCTTGCTTGCAAAGGTCAGCAGTATTGCAAATTTCCCTCTATAACAAAATATGAAAATCCTCATTCAAGGTTTCAAAAAACGAATTCCAATAGCTGATAAACCTCATGTCTTCTTTCAGACAGCTGATGCGGCAGACATTTCCATCCGTCCAGCAGCACGGGCTGCGCGCGTATGAACTCTTCATGCTGCATGTTGGTATTGTACCGACCCACCTGGTCCTACGACAGGGTCGTAAGCTGGCCGGTATGATGTGGGAGACGACGGGGGAGGCCAACTCTCCCATCACACTACTGTGAACTACAGCAGACACTGATATAAAGACTCCCTACTCCCTCTTGGGGCTATATAATGAACAAAATAGTGTGTATTGACCATGGTCTTGTGGTCAGTGCAGGTGCAGGTATTTTGGAAGTATGGGAGGCAGGCCTCTTGTTAGCAAAATACACACCCTACTTAACATCATACCAGCAATTCCATGGCGCGAACAGTAAATTGTAGACCCCAGAGCGCCCATTCTTCGTGATGTAAGGTGGGAGTTCTCTCACTGGCCACTTCGACATTCCACCAGATTCACAGAAACTCGTACCTTCATTTTCATTACGTACCAGTGATCTAGGATAAAACAGGTGTATATATGCTTCCACCGAATTTTGTAGACAGTAATTATTTCTAGAGGAAGAAGGTGTTGTACATGCAAATTGAAATATTGCTAAGAAAGCAGCCACTCATTTGGTATACCTTGGTCCAGTTTTCGCATATTTCTATGGCATAAACTGCCTTGGTTGCTTCAGTTGCCAGTTATTATTAGAAAAAGCTTGTTATAGTTAGCAAAATACTCTTAGATATCTATGTGCACAAAAATGCACCAATTACCGTATTATCCCTCATGCTATTTATACACCCCTTTTGCATTTGTATATGAACATACATTATAATGAGTCAGTATGATAACATTGCCAAAAATATAAGAATAGTAGAACAATTCATAAATCATCAAACAATGAAGTGCCTTAATATTTTCGCATGGCGTGCTCCTTTCCGAAGGCTTCGGTTTTGGTGCTGTGTTGTATTGTTCAATTTATCTGAATATCAGAGGGTTTTCACTTTAATATATAATACCTACCCCAGAAGGTGCTGCAACATTTCCTTATGAGTCAATGTGAAGAGCCTATTCAAATACGTATCAATTATGAATTTCCCGAAAGAGCTGGACTCTTTATTCTCCGTTTTCGATGAGTGGATAACGTCGATAGTCCGATACATCGGAGTAATAACTTGGCCCAAGTCCCATAGAAATCAATGTTAAAAATGGGGGGGGACACATCGTGCTATTTTTGAAAGGAAGAATCTGTATGGAGATTGAAAGGCGTCCCATAGGAAATGCCTTGAGAGTGTACTAATTAGCATAAATAAGTCTGTGTTCGGAGATTGACGAGATGATGTCATAATGATATTCTAAAAATAGAACGAAAGTAGGTCGGGAATGCCCCCGTCGATAGTCCAATATATCGGAGTCTTAACTTGGCCCAACTCCCATAGAAGTCAGTGTTAAAAATTGGGGGGGGGGACACTGTGTTATTTCTGATATAAAGAATCTGCTTGGAGATTGAGACTGTCATCATAGAAAATGCCTTGAGAGTGTAGAAATGAGCATAAATAAGTCTGTATCTGGAGATTGACGAGATGTCATAATAATATTCTAAAAATAGAATGAAAGTAGGTCGGGAATGCCCCCATCACCTACTGGGGGTGGCCATATTGACTAAATTTGCATATTACCAATACAATCTCCTCACACAAATGAGCTCAGACTCTTCATCCATGGTGTATGGGGGTAAGGGGGTCAAGAAGGTAAAGGGGTAGAGGGGTAAAGGGGTCGTCATGGGAATGTCATGGGGATGTCCATCAATCACCTCGATCCAGTTCTCTGTAACTGTCCAGTCAATAACCTTGACACTCCGATAAATGTCGCTCTCTGTCTCTGTCTCTATACCTGTCTCTCTGTCTTTCTCTGTCTCTCTCTGTCCCCCTCCCTCCCCTCCCTCCCCCCTCTCTCTCCCTCTCAGCTATTTAACAAACTGGATAAGACGGAGCTTTTAGGTTCTTTAGAACCTAACATACTTGATCTTGTCTAAAGTAAGTGAAAAAGACGTGTGGATAACGGCCAATTCTCTCAATAAGGATAAATCATAGATATTTGGATTGTCATGGTTTAGGGGCTATTTTCATATTAGCTATCATATTTTCGACTGATGAACATTATCTAAATTCATTACTGTTCGCCATGAACCACGATTCTCACAATAATCTGGTGTGTTGTCCTTCTCTGTACACTGTCTTTACTTGTCATTTTCAAACATTCAATACAAAATATTAGATATACTTTATATTATGAACGCTATCGGAAGAGCTATGTATAAGAGAGATAGAATAAAATATTTAAAACAAATAAAACAAAATTGAAACTTTTCTTTACCTATAAAGAAAACAACATATGACATTCATAACCTTATTTGTAACTTTGCCGTAACTACCAAAGAAACATGGCATTCATAATGGTACTTTGTCCAGAAATTCCAACAGTACGTACTTCCCAAGGAAAATCCTAGCCTACAACAATTGAACTAGTTATAAGAGATGCAGTTTACATGTAATAGCCAGGAAATGAAACAATATTACATTCATGAGCACAGTTGGGATTTTACCTAAGATTTAACTTTGCCGTTTCATGAGATAACAAACAAAAACTGTACGTCCGCATTTTCATCTACTTCATACTGATTTGGCATCTTTGATATATAAATATAATTTCAACCAATAGTATTGTTTGTTCAGAAAGGTGTCAAAGACAAAATATGCATAACTCCTGTTCTCAAATTGTTGTAATGTTAGTTACTATGAAATATGGCGCCCAGTCAACCAGTTTTATATTTCACTATCAATTTTGTTGAGGCCAAAGAGTACTTACGTCTTGTGAATGGTTAGCCGCCAAATACCACCATCCGCCTTTGTATAGGACTGCACAGTTGTTATCGTTTCTTCCATCATTAAGTGTCCCTGTCATATGTTGAAAATTGTGTACATTGTGTATCCTGTAATGTAAAATGAAATACTGCATTAAATCACTAAAATGTAAAATTGATAAGAGCTTTATAATAGTGTGGGTTTGTAATTTTCTATGGGGTTGAAAATGAATTTTATATTATCCGAATTCACCTGATTGTTAATTTCGGCCATAGAAAAATATTTTACCATAGACAGTAACAACAGCCACGTCTACACCCACGTTTATATAATAGTATGGTCCAGAACCACATTAAAATCTGCTCTTTTCTCGAATTCAGAACTCTCTTGTTGCTAAAGTTCTTAGCTATAACTCCGCCGTTATGTGTGGTGACGACAATTCCACCAATACTATATATTATTGCTAAAAATGAATCCAAATTGACATTATAAACAAAGATGGTGCTATTCTTTAAAGTACATTTTCAGAAGGCAAGTCCCATGAAAGATCATATGTAAAAGCCTAGTTATGAGTGATTCAGGTTTTGCATTTCTTTTAAAGCTGTTTACACCGACAAAATGGTTTACTTACCAGCCATCAATCTTCTGTTATGGTATAGTAGCAGTGCTTTGATGCAGAAGGATACGAAGGCTTGCCGCTCATTTCAACTTATTAAGGATAGACCCCAGTGATGGACAACATTCTCAGGAAACCCTCCATGAATTCCTTAATGGTGCTCTGATCTTAACATACTTTGCATTAATTTAAAAGCTCTAATTTATTAGAATTTTAAAGGCACGATGAATAAAGATTAAATAATTTTAGCTAATTTTGCAAGTTTTATCTTTTGAACATGGCTATTTTGCTCAATATTCAAAGAGTATGAAAAAGCTTTTCCACACACCTTTATAACAAGTATATGCAGGGAAGGGTGTCACAGAATTTTGATTTAGGCCCTAGATTTAATTTTATGGTCAAAAACGGCATAAAACGGGAAACTTTTTGAGATTTTATTAAAATACAATTTTCTACATTGCATAAAAAGAAAACTAGGGCCTAAATCAGAATTTTGAGACACATTTCCCTCCATATATGTCAAAAATATGTCCCTGAAATTTCAAAGCTCTGGGTAAAATATTTACTGAGATATTGATGTTCAAAAATATTATTTCAATATCGAGAGTTTTAGGTTTGCAACCCACCTACACAACAATTATTTTAACAATTTTTTGATAAGTTATACCAACATATGTGACTATTTGTTAGCTATTCAATGATGTTTTCCACCAAGCAATGCTATAAGAAATAAATCTTGTAATAGTGATTAAAGGGAGCCACGCTATTAACACCTTCATCACAGGGGTCTATCCATAAGTAGTACCAATATGAATTGAAATAAGCATCGGCTATCATCTCAGATTCATAAACGGGTAAATCTAGACGTGATAACCATATTTTTATTCAAACATTTGTTTCCTGCTTTACTTTAACAATGATCAGCTGATCATCAATATGACACTGATGAATTATTTTTGCTTGTAAGAACATATCTGGCCAAGATCTGTATGCAGGGTACCAACCACACAAGGAAAACAAGGAAAATGGCAAAAAAAAAATCCCTGACAGGGAAAACACAGGGAATTTGCAAGTTTTGCTGAAAAACAGGGAAATCACCAAGAATTTCATTTGCCCAGGTTCTGAAATTCCTGATTCCCAAGATATTAGGGATTCAACTTTTTTTCTGCATACAGAGGCTTTTAAATCTGAACAACTTGCTAGTGTGACACAGGGAACAATTCCCTTGAGACAGGGAAATCGCAGGGAAAACACCGTACTGACGTGGGTGTCAGTTTTATTGCGCAGTAGTTATCTTAGCTAGTTGTTTGTTAGTAACTAGATCCATACTAAGATAGACTCTGACTATGCACAGCTGCTGTGGGATTGGAGAGTAGATAGATGATGTCAGGGAATAAGGCAAACAAGATGCATAGCTGGGTACCTGTACTCGTTAGAGTGATTCAAATTGCCTCTGAGGCACCTCCGAAAAGTGTGGGCTTACACTGAAAACACAGAGTTGTCAAAAGTGGTGCCAAAAACGACAACCCAAGGTTGTCACAGGCTGTGTCTGTGTCTGTTAGACAAAAAATATTATTTATGAATATTTTCATGTTGTAGATATCATAGTCATTATAATGACATCCTATTATGTTATTACTAGTTATTAGGTGTGGCAATTACACATAAGTGGCCTATGAGTTGTATGGTTTTGACACCATTCACTTACAACACTGGGTTGATATAGACAGGGGCCATGACAACCCTGGGCTGTCACTTTAGGCACCATTCACCTACAACCCTAGGGTAGTCAGGCAGTCTCATTTTCTTCTGTGACAACCCTATGACAACCCTATGACAACCCATTCTTCATTTTTGCTTCTCTGACGACCTTTTTGGCCTAAAGCAGTCGGGAGAAAATGACTACCTTTGGGTTGTCATACAGCCTCAAAATTCACAATGACAACCCTCTGACCACCCCAAAGTTGTCAAAGGATTGTCACAAGGTAGTCACACAGCATTGATGGCCTGAAATGAGTCCTGTGATGACCCAAAAGTCACATATGAGAGCCCAGAAGTGACCTGTGACAACCCTTTGACAACCTTGCAGTGGCTCTCTGACGACTTTGTGTTTTCAGTGTAGAGAGAACTGGGATAACATTTGGATGCGTGAGCAGAGATAGATAGGTGACTTGAGATAGGAGTACTGGTTTGTGAGGAGTAGAGCGGACAATTTCTCAGACTGACATTGGTCAAAGGAAGCTCAGTGGCGCATATTGCATTTGGACTTAATAAACATTAACCTTTCACAAGAGTGTTCTCTGTTGTCCCTGAATTAGGAACTATGCTCTAGGATGGTTACTGATCATAATAAGATGGAAGACTGTGATCGGCAACGGCTTTATTGGAATATCTGACATAGAATCTTAGTGGAAAGTAGACTAATCTTTCATGCGTAAAGTAAACCCCGTAGTTCATCACAAGGAATTTGAAAATAGAATTTCAGTTGGTGCCCTGTAATAATTTCGTCCAAATGTAATGTGACTTATTCATCTGGTTATGTGTCGTTTGGTTGGTTTACTTATGTTTGCTACGAAAAGGGATTCATACAGCTTTAACGATTTTCTGTTATTGGGGGTACTGTTTGACCAGTTAATGTGGTTTGGTGACGTACGGACCAACCAGACTTGCCCAATATCCTTATTAGGATTAAATTACGTTATTGATCTTCTCTTTATGGATCCCGATTCCAAAGAAGGATCGAATGCGTATATATATATATATATATATATATATATATAATTATATATATATATTATATATGTGTATGTATATATATAATATAGTATTATGTATATGACGAAGCATACTTGTATAGGCCTATACAAAGCTTTAGACATTGGCCTATCGACTAAACGTTTTCTGCCAAGAACAGCGCAATCGACAATGTCTTGCATTTTGTGTGTTCAAAACTATGCCCACATTTATCAAATCTAAAGGTCACTTTGTTATGAAAAAAGGAAAAGGTATAGAGTGGACCTAAGATTAGAAAATACAGTTATCTGAAGAATAACTGTCAACATATTTTGACAGAAAGTAACCTCTGCAATTGCCATAAGCAAATTCTTGAAATATTCAGAAACACTTAAATCTTAATCATGGATATATTATGCTAATATGATGGAAGAAGTTGTGCACCAAAACGAAACTATCTTGTTGAGTTAAGATGCTTTCTTGAGACATAGTGTCTAATATTTCGGAATTTAGTTGTCGTTTTCAGGGATGACTTATATCAAAATATTTCCATAGATATTTGAAATTACATGCTCACTGCGATTAATTGGGAGATTTAAGTACTAGCTCAGCAATTAGTTATTATGAAGTGTTAGTTCTTATTAAATAGTATGGTTTCGATCGGGTCTTCCGCTCCATCCTTCAATCATTCATTCCCATAACTTGATAAGAACAAATGGAGGTGAGCACAAATGAGATGCTTTACTTTTATTAGATCAAAGGCATTTGCAGTCATTTTGTGTATCTCTATGGGCATTGTTAATAGGTTGCTTCACAAGTGATCTTTTTTCCATGGATATTTACAAATGAGAATAGGTTTTCCTTGCAACATGTATATATCAACTTGTCGTACTATTATGATCCGTAATTGTGAGAATCATTGCATGCATGGACTATGGCCAAGTGCATATAGCGCTTATAAGTCCGCGTGTCTAACCTCGGCCAATCTTACCAAACATTCTTCCATAAAACACACAATTTCCTACCTTTTTTCAAACTAGAATAAATCAGAGATAATTCAACCAACAATATCCTGTTGTTGGAATCTGAATTCTTGGAATGTTGCAGACGAATGTAGAGACAAAATAAAACTCAAGCGAGGATGAAACATTTTCCGCCCCATCCTTTTTGTAAGGGCGAAACCGGACTAGCTTCTCACCCCTACAGTTTTGTAGTCCATCAACCCCCATCATTCATGAAGCAATTTAAAATCGTTAAAAGGCACCCTTATTTTTGTTTATGCATACTAGCCATGTTTATATTTAATCATCATTTTTGTTGACGACAATGAGTACTCATATCCTTTCCATGGCATCCAGTTAATGCCCTCTCCATAAACCTCTGATCCATAGATACCATTGAGGTTAGACGCGTGACACGAACCATACCACCATCCACCTTTGTATAGGGCTGCACAGCTGGTCGTACTTGATGCATCGTTGTCCTTATCATATGTTGAAAATGCATAGTTGTGGTAAGACATGGCATCTCCTGTGTTGGAATCAGAAATGATCGAGACCAACTTTAATATGATTAATAAAGGGAGTGAGAAGCCATAACATTATTTAATACTTGATTCTGCATGGGAGACCCATACCGCCTCCTCCCGATCCGTAATTATATCAAAGATGTCAATGAAATATCAATGAAAGACTTCAGAAGCGGGTTGCAATCCACCAGGAGACACCATACAATAAATATTGGTGTACTATTTATAAGGCCAAATAGCGACCAGTCTTCCATGGAGAAATGACAAATTAGTGTCTATAAAGTAACACAGATAAACTCTTCATTTACTTCCATATAGTTCCCCATATCTAACCAGGTCTAGAAATTGATTGTCGTATTCAATTTCAATTTTTTGAATATAAAGTTTAATCTCTCATGCTGCCATGTAATATAGAGTACGTGCCCTTGTTGCCCCCTAATGAATCTCCCTGAAACTTTTATGAAAGCCTTTTATTGTCTCTAATAATATATTATTGTAATCGTACACTTTCAAGGAACTGAAACAAACCTGGTGGACTACTTCCATTAAATCCTCCAATCGTCAATTTGTAGTTTGATCCCTCATCACCAACAATAAATGTGTCATACTCTACAGCAGCCATGACTCCATCATTGTCGACCAGTTCAACCCTCAGTTTGTGATTTCCATCTTTAGTCAGCTGATGTAAGTTCTCATTTCCTATCCAGAACTCTTCCTGTTGGTCTCCAAATCCAAGCTTATACTCATTCCAACCACGTCTAAACCCACACTGTTAAAATGGTGTTTAGAATTTAAATGTGTTAAGGGCATAAACATGTTTATAATCTAAATACACTAAACCATATGTGTTTAAAACCTAAACACTTGTAACTTCTAAACATGTGTGGGTTAACTATGTTTATAATCTAAACGCATAACATTAGTTGTGTTTAAAAGCTAAACACTTGTAACCTCTAACCATGTTTTGAATGGGATATGTTTAGAATGTAAACACATAATATCAATTGTATACTATGGAAAAGAAAAATGGACACTTTGGGATTAGAACCCACATTCTTTACATTCAAGGTAGAAGCCTAACCAACTGAGCTAACTTGGACTGCATGCAGTGCACACTGGCATAGTCAGCACCAATGAGTAGGATCAGTACTACTCTACAGGTATTCAACATCATGTTGGTGTGACAGACAATAGTTCAGTACTCTCATACCCCTATGTATTCAGTTAAGTAGCAAAGCCGGGCTGTGTCTACCTACAGGCCTCCATAGCTCAGTGGTAGAGCATAGGCTTCGTATGTGAGGGGCCCCGGGTTCAAATCTCGGCTACTGAAGTTACCAAAATACTACTATGAAGTAGTTGTACTATTAGTCGTTTGCCACATGCCCTCCATATTTTTGGCCATGATTAGTAAAATAGTATTTTTCATACACTTAGGAATTTGGAAATTTGTGATTAAAAATGTTAGATTTTTAAGTTTTTGTAGCGTCATTAAGATAATCACTACATTGGCCTGCTATTCTAGGTACGGTCAACCAACCAGAACACCCCTAAAACATTTACAAAATGTTTTAAAACACCTTTTTTTAGCAGGATTAACATGTAGACACCTTTTTAGTACAAGAACTTTATCAGCTATACCCCTAAAGGTTTTACCTCCAACAATCAAACAATCCATGCAAGGCTAAACCAAGAAGGAAGGACATATGTGGTTATTGGCTCAATGATCCTGTAGTGTGATTATAGGAAAAATAAAACTTTCAATGCTGTTAACATTACATCTGGTGTAAACTGAATGGCATAGTACCATAGCAAAGTTTTACATGTAAGATCTACGTTGCTTTTTGTACACACTATGGTATAATTATTATTGTTAAATTTAAAATGGTTTTCACCTTTAAGAATGAAAGTACACTGTACATATTACGGTATATTACTGTTTAACTTAACACCTAACCCTAAACATCTTGAAGACCTAAATGCTTCATAAATAAACACCTAAACATCATAGTTTTCTAAACACTTAGCAGCTAAACATAAAAAAATCATAAGCGTTTTGATTCTAAACACCTTGAGGACCTAAACACTTCATGGTTAAACAGCTAAACATCACACATTTTTAAACACTTAACCCTAAACACCGATAATTCTAAACATGTTTAGGGAAATAAAGTGTTCCAAAACTGGATGCACCGAAGTGTTTAGGAAAATGTTTAGGTTCTAAACACTTGTTTTAACAGTGCAATTAATCCATTTAACCGTTTTTGAATTACCTATAAAAAAATTATATAACATGCTCAGGTAATACATAAATGTTTTATCACTGTATGACTGCAACTGAGAGCTGGAATAGAATTTCATTTTCCTTCCAGTAAAAGCTCTGTGCGTGTTATACCAATGTATCATCTAAAGCTAATAAAATCATTCTTACACCGTCACGTTTGGTCTAACTATTTGAACGATACTATTCTTACAATCATTTTAGATGGATGATGAAAACCAAGTATATATCAAATATATATACATTAACAAAATGTGTTTACTCACCAGCCAAACATTTCCAGAAGTGTAATAGTAGTATTTCGAGGAAATTGGTCCTCCGATGGAGATTAGAACGAAAGTTCCCAACACGTCTTCATGTGAGTTTTGCGGCAGAGGGTTGTGCGGACTGGCTGTCACTGAAGAAATACACAACAAAATAGATCCCCTGAACGTTGAATTTGCAATTGTTCTAAAGAGGATAATCGTCATGCTTTTTTACGTTTAGACCTTAGCGAACGCAAAATGACCGCATCCTTTTTCACCTCTTTTGATGTAAAGACTATCTATTTCTTAAATGAATAAGTGTAAAAATAATGACTTTGCCAATATATGCTATAAGAAAAGTTACATTATAATCAATTCTTTTGCAAGATTTTTTTTTAGATATTGGTTGATGATTAATATTGGTGTGTCAATGGCCGTAGTCTGAGTGGTTCTGAGAATCCTGCAAATGTTTTCCCAATTTCTTAGACCATCCTTGAATGTCAACCTCACCACGGTTTTTCTCATAATAGTACCAGCTCAATATCGTAGTTTTTCGCCCATCCGATCAACATTGCTCTTTTTTCAGGAGAACCACTACTTACCCTTGTCTTCTCTCATGTAATATTGAAATCCTCTTTGAAAATGGCCGTTTACTTTTTCATCTATGTGAGAAAGTCTAAGTAACACACAGTTTGAGGCAGTTGACACTCTATAAGAAATGCCAAGGCAGGTAATGTCCCTTTTGCACAAACAAGAGCATGACAAGAGGCTTAAATCTCCCGAAGATGGTGTGGTTCGTAAGCCATATATCTGAAGACCATCTAGAGCTAGCTTAGTGAAAAAAGTGTTCGGAGACCCATGGATTGATGGCGGAAATGATATAAGTAGAAAGAGAAGCAGCAGTCTGTGAGAAAAATTCATTCTATATGTTATTTAGATTAGACGTTTGACTGCACGAAGTATGTGAGGTGTCCGGGTTAAGGCTAGATCAGTGTATGTTTCAGTCAAGTGCCATCAACAAGGTCTTAAGTTTCATTTCTACCCGTTACAAACTATCCTCCTTATGACATGAAATAGGCCCGTTCTGAGGTTTAGATGTATGAATGAGTATGTATTGGAACTTTGAGATGATTCCGAGTCTAATCCTCCTGATATTAATTTACACAGGCTGATGACAGGTCCTCAGTAGAGTCTCCACAACACCGCTGTTTCCCCTCACTCAGGCAGACCGCATGTAACTTAGATGATTAGCCCTTTATAAAACATGGGCTGAAACAGTGAGGTCACTTTCTACCTAGAACTAGCTAGTTCATTGATTTGTCTTTTCCAATATCCTTAAACTAAGGATATTGCTTCAACGATTTTTCCAGAAAATGTCAGGCATCTGACCATAATTGAGTAACAGACATTGATTACAGATTAGATAAACACTGCATTCTACATACTATGCTGATGCTGGCGATGGTTACTTTTTTTTGTAGGAGAATGTGATATGAAACCATACATGCTATATGATATGAAACCATACATGCAATTTTAGAATTTGCAGCAAAATCGGCATGTTTTTTTTCCAAAAGATAGTGTTTCTTAAGGTGTATGGCTTACATAGTCTATGATTAGTTGGTTGTTCTATTAGACCTGTCCACTTTAGGATGTATTGCTGGCATGATACAGAGGTCGGACATAATTGCAGTTTTTGCAAAGTCAGCCACTGACACAAATCTGAATGAATGAGTTAGTACACTGTACTTGTGTTTTTTAAGTCAATAAGGTGTTGATAAATGAGGATGAGTTATTATTTTCTCTCAATTGGGTAATAACCTCCATTTCAGGTGAACCAAAATATGGTATATTTTTGTGATTTTAGGGTGGGACATTGTGGGCAAAGCTGAAGGGCTTTAACACTGTTCCCTATGGGAAAATGCCATTTTTGCTTTCCAGTCCTACAGCTACATATTTAACATCATATCATAAGTGAAAGCCTATAAAGTTTAGTTTTGGGTAATACTACTAGGAAAATTACTGTGAATCACGTATGATGAACATTTTTCTACAAATGTTGATATCATAAAAATAAGGGGTGGGCTAGCTTGCAAAGTGGACAGGTCTATTGCAAGGGCCTCAGAGAATCTAGGTTGGGTTATCTTAAAATCGGAAGATCTCCCCCCAAAATTTGGAGAAAAAAAAGCAAGAGGTTTATTTTCACTGCATAAGGAAGCAAAATAGCTCACATAACTATTATTGTCCTCATTTTTAGATGTATTTACTTAATAAAATATAAAGAAATACATATAATTCATTTGCTGCTGTTTATGCGAGTCCTCCTTCACAACGTTGACTATAGATTTCTTTAGTTCAGGGTTGGAAACACCAGTAGGCCCATGTTAGGTCTAAAATAAATTATTTTGAACAAAATATGTTGTGTATTATTGTCTTATGATGGGAATGTTTGATAAACGGGTTCTTCCAATCAATCCATGCTTTGGGTTATTTGTCCATTACTATCCCTGTGAGGGAGTGATGTTATGCTAGCCAATGGTAGAGGTTCCTACTTCATTCAAGGTGTTCAATTCTAAATGAAGAGACTTGCTTTCCAGGGGTTCAAAGTTTATTAAAGCATCCAAAGACAGGTGAAGGTACAGGTATTTGTTACATGATCTAATCCAGCTCCATGAAGTTAGTTCTTTATCTAACGACCTTAGAATATTGAAAGTAAACAACTGAAGCCCTTACTTTAACAGTGAGTATTCCTAGCTCATAGGTAAGGGTGAACCCCACAAAACGCTGCACACAGGCATTTCCTTAGTTCAATTTATGGTCACCAATGAATGCCACCAGCAATGACATAGTCCACCTAGCTCCCGTAGAGGTGTTATTCCTTTAGCTCAGTCTCTTACTCTCCCCGGCTATCCTTCTGTGACTGCGTTTATATATTTCTCTTTATTGATTCTTTCCTCTCCCCGGCACAGTACCTCCATAGGTAGGTGTCACTGTCATATGGTTACAAACATCAGTTTCGATGACAGTCTCAGCTCTCCTTGATACCATCCTATAGGCCTACCATCTCCAGACAAAGTGGAAAATCTGGAGTCTATGGGGTTACATCTAGGGTGGTGATGGTGATAACATTTATATGTAACCATATTAAAGTTATAATGCTTTCGATTCTTATGGGAAATCAACAGTTAATTATTTAGTTAAACGACGGCAGTCGTGTAAGGACGATTTCGCGGTGCTCTCTGTTCTGGTTACAATTTCCCTGCAATAGAATTTATTCATACAGTTGGAGAATAATTTACCAACAGTGAACCACATCTATTGAAAACGTTCATAGTTATGAATATATGACCTATATTTACTTTCCAATATAACAAAATTAATAATGTTAATGTCCATATACAGAACATTCATGTGGAGTGAGCCGTGTTTCAGATTGTCAATATAGGTCATAGATTTAAATTTATGAATTGTAGAGAAATAATGATTCTATAAATCATATATCGATTTCACGTGTTTGATATAAATATAAAAGAAAATCGCCCCCAACGACTGCTGATGGTCCTGAAGGAACAAAAGACTCAGTTTTACCATAGTATATACCAATAGAGGCCCATATCTATGCGAGAAATACAATACTGCATGTTTCTAATGACTCCTTATTTTTTCTTATGGATATGCGAGATATTCGTCTGATATATAGTCAAACTAGCTGCGAAAGATTTGAGAATAAACCATAATGGAGTATGATACTTATTTGTTTTTATAATGTTTAATAATTCCAGGAAAGCCTTTATACTGTTCTACGGATGTCTACACTGTTCTCCAGGTGAAGATATCCCGAATTTCATTGCGAAATGAGCATGGGAAAACTTTTAAGAATAATTGCCATAGAAATTGAGGTAAATAGTAACTCATGGGATCGTTGGAACGTTATACATCAAATAACAAAAAGACTAGACTGTCATTGCTTGAGACTTGTTTAAGAATCAGTTTAAGATGGGGCGCCCACGTTAACCCAGCTCTTGTGACTATCGAGCAACAGCTGAGGTCACATGGGACGCTGCTTATGGATGGGCAAGATAAGGCTCTCATATCCCCTCACTCTCACCTCAACAACCATACTTCCTTAGCTTAAACTCACACGATTCTCCTTTCTAGAAAGAGCCAAAAACACGTCATAGATAAGCCGATTACAACGTCTGACCAGGTGAAACGTCAGGCAATATAAGCAGGCCACTCCCAGGTAAGGCCGATAACGCCCAACAACTCTTACTCATTGCCACACTCAACATCAAGGTAAACCTTCCTCAAGGACACAGCTGCTGAGGAGGCTGGGACTGTAAGCATGAAGTCCGGATCGTCTTTCAGTGCCATGGCTGAATCTTTCATACTCACTGATGAAAGTTCAGCGATTAACTGGGTTTATTTTGCCATTTGTCTGGTTCTCTTGTTTGTCATATTGTTCGGCAATACCCTGGTGATTTTGGCTTATGTTCGATTTCCAAACCTTCAGGTAAGCATCTGTGTGATCTGATTTACATATTCGTCGTTTTTAACAAATCTTATTCAATCTAATAACACAACATTCATTTTTATAATGTAAAATATTAGCTTAGTTCATTGTTAAAGGCTAATCGAAACAGAATAATGCACTTTAGATAATGTACCTCTGTTTTCAGACAAGCACGAACACCTTTCTTCTTGGCCTGGCTGTGGCAGATGTAACCCTAGGGGTGTCTATAATGTTTCGGTCAGTGGCCTATATCATTCCACACTGGTATTACGACTTTGCACCCTGTATTGCTATGTACACCATCGTCATATTTTCTGGGTCAGCCTCTATCATGCTTCTAATGGGTAGGTATATGTAGCTCCAATAATAACTCTAAAACGATGGTCTTGTTATGTCCGAGCGGTTATGGGGTTGATTCTCCAACACCTTTGGAATACATTTTGTCAGTTTCTAGCTATAAAGGCACCATCATTTTCAACAAAATAGGTAGAACAGAAGAGCTGTAAAGTTAAATAGAAGAGCTGGCATGCGGTGCATCGGCCCCACACCCCCTGACCAATAATTGGACATGAAAAGGTTTGTGAACTAAGACTCATTCAGGAGCTATTGTAGAGAATGTTTATCATGAAAACACGGAAACACATCGGCAGGTTTTCCTAATTATTAAATGTTAAATTAAAGGAGAAAGATAACGTTTGTACAGTGTTATCATTATGTCCATAACGACTATGGACAACCAGAATTATATACAGCTATTTCTTCTACAGGCTTGACGTTGGACCGGTTCTTGGCCATCTATTTGTCCCTGCGGTATGGCCAGGTCATGACCTTGGCCAAAGTGAAGCTTGCCATCGGTTTTATCTACACGTGGAACGTATTTATATCAATATTGCCTGCCCTAGGTTGGAATGATTGGGAGGCCACGCGTGTCTGCCACTTACCCATCATATTCACCTCCACCTACATTGTCATATTTTGTCTGGGTACCACCATAGGAATATTCATAATTATTTCCATCCTCAATATTCTTCTCTGTGGCATTGCCTCAAAGCATAGACGTCAGATCGAGGCTCTTGATGTATCACGTGACCGCCAAGGCGCCCTCTCACGGTTGAAGTCGGACTTACGTGGGGCAAAAAATGTACTGTTGGTCCTCGGCCTGTTCACACTGTGCTACATACCATGGACGACCATGCTTATCTACATGTTGCTGACAACACGTTTTAACTTTAACCCAACCTTCCTCAGGTGCTACGATGCTACAACGTTCCTCCTGACTCTAAATTCGGGAGTAAATCCATTGGTTTATGCGACCAGAATCAGACCTTTCCGGCTGGCTTTCAAATGGATGCTGACCTGCCATTCGCGGAATAGGGTCCAAAAGTTCGATCCTAAGGACTTGGGATAATTCTGCTTGCAATAACGAACAACCGTTTTATTATGTGAATGATAATGAACTGTTTCAGGCCAGAACTCAGCCCTCTTGTAAGATTTTTTGACCAACTCTATATATATGTATTAATGGGTGCCTACGACTTAGTTAGGCCTATTATACCTGCTCAGCTTGTAAAAAGGTAGCGGTTTACTATTTTGCGGTTACAGGTTTGTATTAATTTTTTCAAAATACATCAGTGTACTTCAGTGAGATTTTAGACTAAACAATGTTAATATACGATCTTTGAGATTCATGGAATCATGGCTAGAAATAACATTTTGAAAATAAATTTATTACCGCTTTCTTTTTATCTTTTTTAGATTATTCTCTTGGGCAATGTGCAATGTGTAATGTGTAAATAAAGAAACGTGTCCCCCGAAAATCCTCTTGTAATTCATTATCACTTATAAGAATCTTTCTTAAATCACTCTATACAATGGAACAGTCACCAATTGCAAGTGATCAGATCCTTCCAAAGCCCTTTTAATAATACGTATGGGCGTTAATGCTTGCAATCCAATTGACTGTAGTCATGAGATGTTGTTTGTGCCGTTTTCCTTTCTGACTTGCTATGTTATCCTTTACAGATAAGCCTCAAAATACACTTGTGAGAGTTCAATACTAACAGAATGCGCACTCTGTAGTTAGTCTGTAAAGGATTATTATTAATTAAGTTTCTGGTAATCAAAAGGAGGTTTGCCTTGGGCATACTATCACAAAACTATTAGATACCTGTAATGCCTACTGTCTACACAAGAGAGCAGCACTTGCGATTGTTACAATGTCAAAATCATCTGACAAAGTTATTACTGTCTAATAGATAAACCATAGCTCTCCTGCTTATTATCACTTTCTTCTGGACTTAGTTGCATATCTGTGACCAGGCGAGGGGAAAGGGTATTCCGCGCGGGATTTGCTATAAGATTAATATTGTAGAGCAGGTTCTTAGCTTTCAAAAGATATCAAGCATGTCCAAATCGGATAATTATTAAGCAAGTTATATGCCCCTAAACCTGACACTATCAGGATGCCAGAAAATTAGGAAAAGCTTAAATTTCTTGTATTTAGTGAAATTTGCATAAAATATCATAAATTATCATAATTGTAAGAAAATATTCAAAAACATACTTTTATCCACAATTTTTGAACCAGAAATGCTAAATCCATTCTGTTTTCAATGTGGAGACTGGAAAATGATAGTTTCTCATAGTTTATACACTACTTTATGAAAATTTCATGAATTTTAGTTTCCATGGCAACCAAATAGAATGAATTCGGTCAATTATCCATATCAAAACATTCCATTGACATTCCAAATATAGAAAAATTCCATCAAGATGGAATGTTTTGAGTATGGTAAATGAATTCTACACAAAAAGTTGGTTTAAGAGAAAATTATCAATATTTTTCATAAATCTACTCATATCTCCTTAAATATTAGGTTTAGGATAGTGAATTCAGAAACCCTGGGGTACCCTTTCCCCGCGGCTGGTCACAATTATATTCTTATGAAAATTGATTGCGGAAATGAAAAGAAACAATAAAAAAGAAGTTGTATTTTCAAGAACTATAATATCCAATGAGGAGATCTACTTTTCTAGGCATTTGGGTATGAGCAATAGGTTATCATTGAATCATGCCTGGAACGTTCTTTGTCACTGGTTCCCAGCAAAAAACACCAATAGCCTATGACTGATACCCAGAAAAGTTTTTCTTCTGTTCATAAATGTGCAAGCAATGAAAACAAGTTCTATTTGACCTATCCAATATCTCAGCATACGGAGCCATACTTAACTTGCACAGTGATATTGTTTGGCGGGGTTATCATCAGACCCATAAACCTTTAACCTTACATTATTCGCGGTATCAGACACACGGGTTCGATAAGCTGACCCCGATATGGGCGCCTCATCTACGTGCAACCTCCTTGACGTCACCATCTCATGAAACGACAAAAGCCTGTATTCCACATACGGATTTAGATGCTAGCCATTTTGCATTTGTTTGATTTTTCTCAGATTATTCAACAAGAGACCGTACACCCTATACGCCATTGGCAAGAGAATCGTAACACATTTCTAGTACTATAACATGCCTATTTAACTTTAATTCCCACTGCTGATTTTGAAAATGGATACTCAGCAAACAGGACACGTGTATTTACTAAATTATCACGTGTTTAATTCATGTTATTCTGGTGTTGTGGTAATTTCTGTGCAGACTTACTATCTTAGTAGGTTTTACCCCGAGTTTTCACATAGTTTAACATTATTTTCTATTTAATTGAAACAAAATTATTAGTGTAAGTGACATGATTATATCTATCACGGAAACTCAAATTTTATATTTTCTCTTGTATATTTATGATTTTACATTTTAGTGTTATTTTAGTTGCATTCTAGTGTTGTTACAATCTTAGAGTAAAGTATGTGTATTACACTAGTTTAAACACGTGTTATGTTCATGTGATTCTGGGGTATTGTATTTCCAGGAGTTTTACATGAGAAAACTGTCTTTCTCTGACACCAGTTTTTGATATGAGTAATGTCTGAGTGTAGCATGTATTTTTACATGTGTTTAACATGAGTTTTTCCTGAGATTTCATTGAGAACTAACACAGATAACCTTTAGAAGTTGATATCCTTACACCAGAATTTCACTGTATCAACCCTTCTAAACTAGGATGAATCGATTTTGTGTACTTAACTATAAGTTAAGGGTATTATGTAAGGAATAAAAGGAAATAAATCTTGATAATAGCAAATATTATTGGAAGGTTTTTCCATATTTACCCATGTTTCATATTGTTCAAATGCAAAATAATGGCCCCACCATCCAAGCTTATTCTGTATAGCTCAGTGGTAGAGCACTGGCATTGTGTTTGAGGTGTCCAGAGTTCGAATCCCTACAATTTTGTCAAACTATAAAGCAAATTACACGAGTTTTACCTATCAAAACTCGCGTCAAAAACTTGTATTTAAAACACGTTGGAAACACCAGAAACGTATTCCACAGAATCCCGAGTATTACTCGAGATTAATACACGTGTTTGGCCTCTTGGATCCCGTCCCTACAACGTGCACAACACGGACCTTTGTTACTTGAGATAGTATAATCGTCATGGACTTAAGATTATAATAGCTTGGGTGTCGTTTATTGTATCCAAGCTTATTCTTATTTTGATCTCGACCATATAAAACATTCGGCATTGCTGTTACCAAAATAGCAAATCTTTCAAAAATTCGCGAAAAGCATGTAATACATCGCTATATATTTTGGGTATGCCATTGGTACAATTATTCTCTCGTTTGTTTGTGCATTCATTCAGTGTTCCGTTACAAATTATAATTTGTAAAGAAAGGCAAACGGAAGATTTAGCAAAATCTACCATGACAATTAACTTGTTGCACATTTATCCATTTGAGTGGCACGTTCGACTCCATACGAACCATTCAAAGGCCGTGGGCGGGGCAAGGAAAATACAAAACGATTACAATCTGTAAGAAACCTTATAGGCCTATAAAAGGATTGATATATATATTAATAGATATTGTGTAAATATGACTCTATAAGGTAAAAGAATAAAATTAACATTCACCATTCCATTTGAGTAACCATCAAAGACTGCAAATCGGTCTTTGACGAGAGCAGTCATGTACTTCATACTTATTTGATTAATATCAACATGATTGAATTTAAGGAAGGAGTAACAACATTTAGGCATAATTCTATCGAGGAATCAGCCCGACTTTAGCATACATTTTAAGCCAGCTGCTTACCGTTCTTTGTCCTGAAATACTATAGTGGTTTCGGTTGGATTTCATCACCAGTTATGACATCATTAATTAATTGGTACCGCAGACAGAGTTCATAGAATAGAAGACTGGGTTAGATAGTGGGTCAGATTAGACTACTGATACCTTAGTACGACAATCCTTGAATGACCCTGAAGTTTTCCATGCAGTGTAAGGGGAGATCAACGTTATCAAAAAGGGAAGTACTAGCATTTCACTCTCCCTCTGTACTTTGCCAAAGGCTTTGTCAAACACCACTATAAATCTGGACAGTCTCCGGTTTTATTAGCAGATCCTTGTTATTTGATAAATATTTTTCTACTTTTCTTTGGGTCCATTGTGAAAGCATACACGTTTTGTCTAAAAGCAATAATGCTTAGGGTGATAAATCAACGATATGTTGGTTGCTCTTGTGTATTGCATGTTTATTAAGGTGTTCTACTTGGAAAAGATATGGACAAATCATGGAAAAACGACTTTTTTCTATGCGGCTGTGGCCGAAATGAAACAGTCTCCCGGTACAGGTTAGGAACATTGAAAGCGTCAGACAATTTTGGTATAGTCAAAAAAGTGGCTACAATTAACATTTCTCATCGTACCATGACATTTATCCCAGTCACATGTAAAAGCGCTAGTGATTGGAATACTGCTGACATTCTATGTGTATCCTAATGCTGAACTCGTATTGTTAGCTGATGAATTTATATTGTGTCTTGCCTGCATGCATTTCCTCCTTTTCCTTTTATGCTTTCGATTCCACCCAGTGTGCAATTTCTGACAATATTCAATGTCCTCACCTTTCTGTCTGTAATGTAATAATGTATCTAATTTGATTGACATGTACCATTTCATTATTGACTTTTCATATTAAATCTTACCAATCGTGTGTGTATAAAATTCTTCTGTGTTTATATTTTTGTAGATTGGAATTCAGTGACAAAATCTACACACCTCAAAGATAAGTATGCGTGAGACTGGTTTGGGTTGAACATGCCACTTGCTTTATCTCAGACTCTGGACTATGAACTACATCTACCCAAATATATACCCTGTATGTCACATTCGAGATTACTCAGAATAACTGGACGGTAGACTGGATGTCATGGAATCATAACTACATAGTCGGTGATACGGCAGCTATCAAAGTGCATGATACAAAAAAGTGCTTCTGCCCTGGACAATCTTACATTCCCCAAGTAGATCTAAAGGTAAATACTTTGCAAAATGTGGATTTATGAAGGACCTTTTGGTAGCACATGTGCCAATATATGTGGCAATATATAGATCTATACGTTCGTATGCCTTTCTGTGTTCGGGTGTTTGTCTGTATTAGCACTTCATGCTCTTTCATTTAAATCATAGAGACACGTGAGATTATGTATTTCTATGTTTAAACATTGGATCTTCGTTTTGGGAAATTATAAAACTTCATTGAACGTTTTTAATCCCCTCCTCCCTAATTAACGCTTCTGATAAGATACCAAGCTTCATTTGGACAAAACAACTCTTTATTCACAAAAATAAGCCTTTGTATGACTACATAATTATTTTGGACCTATACAGTTGGAGTTTTTTAAAAACTTGATTTGGATGTATTCTTGTCACAGAGTGCAGCAGTATGGAGTTCCTGGCGACTGGCGTCTTCTCGCCCTACTTTGACCAGGTCAAGGAGGTCATAGAGGGCTCCGAAACGCTCACCAAGTCCCGGCAAGGTAGGCATGGCTTACTTTACACGTATACAACAGTAACTGCTATTGCTGTCATTCATGTCAATAAACCCTGACGATTAGTGATCAACACGAAGGGAAAAGTTTAAAATCTTATTGTCAACAACAAAATTAATGCGTTATCGGCCGACAAATGTGTTATTGGCTGACAATGCATTTGTTGGTTGACAAAAAAGTATAAGCCCTGTCCCCACAAGGAGTTTATCCTCAATGTCGGCTGACTTTCCAAAAGTCAGTCGACAATAATTATTTTTGTCAACTGACAAGCAAACTGTTTTTGGATGGAAAATATGGAAAAACATAATTTTGTTAGCTCATTGGGACACTATCAATGACCAAAATACCAATGACAAACAGCCATTTGTCAGCCAGAAAAGTGGTGCCTGGCTGGCAGACGACAACCCTGTTTTTATCGTAGTTTTGTTTCACTGTGATATCAGGCCTGTTTAATATGTTTATCATCAATGACAACGGGATTATCCTTGTCAGCCATTTTTTTGTCAGATAGATGTGTGGCTTCATTAAATACTTGGGACCAGCCTGTCTACTCGGCACTGGCTTCAAAAGTGACTTCGTCGGCAGCCATAATTCACAATGCACTTTCACCGGTGGGGACAGGGCTTTAAGCATTGGGATGATAATAATGGTGCCAGGCTGGCTGATGATAAACCCATTTATCTTCCATATTTTCCACTGAAATATCAGGTCTGTTTGATATGTTTATCAGTGATGATGATGGGATTTTCTTTGTCGGCCTTTTTCAATGTCAAAAAACATTGTAGCTTTGCTTGCTGCCAGCCTGACTACTGGGATGTGGCTTCAATATCCCTTTGTCGTTGGCCACATTCCTCAAGTTTCTTTGGCGTGTGGGGGACACAGTTTAAGCCGTCTCCCCACGGGCGGCAGTTTGTTGAGAATTGTGGCCACTGATGATGTGACTTCTGAAACTAGGGCCCAGTTGACAAGCCTATTTCTATCTAGATCTAAAATACCGTCAACATCTTGGATGTTCATTAAATCTCTTATGTATAACAAAGGGAATAGAGTTGTTCTACTATATATACATGCCTACCAGCCCTATCAACTGTCAGAAATCTTACACATACTCCAGTATAAGAAATGCACTTGAGTTGCGTCTGAAGGAATATAAGAAGGGGAATGAATAAAGATGAATATCTTCCAAACCTTTAAATGAGTAGAGAAGCATAACAAACAGTGACTTTAATATCAACTTCCTCTGATTTTTGTAGAGTACCTAACTCCCAATTGTTCAAGAGCATAAAGCATATCGGGCACATATCTGTTACGTTTGAGTGACCAGCTCTCCTGCCGAGGGCATGTACTGATGCATCCCATTTTCAAAGTACACCCTCCCCCTTTTCAAATGGCTATATCCGCCACTGGACAGTGAAACAATCATAGTCTCATCGTGCCCCTGCTTTATCAAAATAATTATTTCCCTGACCATTGATTGGTCTCAACCAATACATCTTAAAGGCCGGTCACACCTTACGATTCATGCAGTAAAGATGAGGTTTACGACAGCATAGTGACAGAATCAGAAAAGGATTTTGGTTACGATTACTCTTTAATTACTATTTTATTGGCTATTCCAGTCACATGACCATTCCTGTACCTTATGGGTCTTGTACTGATACCCTCATTTGGCACTCAAAGTTGCCCTAGTCCTCGTACCCTCTTTTTGCAATCAGAATGGGTATCTGTACTTAAATGTGAAAAATAAAACAACCCATGGTTGATGACATTATAATACTCCCAGATTATTGATGTCATGGTGAGATCATTGTAGTTTTAGGCCAAACGTATAAATATGGTAAGAGGTTGATACCAACGATAATAAGATACAAAAACGACAAAAGTAATAATTACTCAACAACTGCCACGATCAATGACAAGATATTGTTATATCTCGAGATTATAAAAAAAAAAGAAGTAAATTATCATTTACTAATTCTTATTTTATTTTTGCTAGCACAAATGCATTTTATTGATTTGTGACATAAAACACTTTTTATTAGTTCAAGCTAAGGCACACTAAAGTTTATTCTTAGATTACAACCGATAATATATACAAAATTAATATTCAATCAGTTTGATATCAACAGACAAAACATTTGTTATTCGTATAATGTATTTCCAAGTCCTACATAATCATTACAAATGCATATACTATGTATGGTGTTTGTGTGCAGTGTCCCATAGACAGGAACAACAACTAGCGGCCCTTTGGCTTTTGATAACCCTGCTGTTGGCACAGGGGGATATGCAGAGAGGTGTATACTATGCCATGTATACATATATATCTATACTATTTGACATGTGTTTCGTATCATATCGGCATTTCACAAATGTGGTCTAATAGAAAGTATGAATATCTAACACATTTTTTTTAATTAATCAAAATCAACTTCAGGGTTGCCCCCTGAGTTTCCAGAAGCTGTTTACAAAGTGTGGATGTATGGAGACATAACATACTTTAACTTACAGTTGATAAAATCAATACAGATCAAGTATAAAATATGTTAAACAAAAACAATGGTAAATCGATGTAATAAGTCAATATTGTTGGTATCAAAGTTTTAAAGGTAAATATATCATTCTTTAGCAAGTTGTACATGGCTAAGCTTTCCGCATTACATGTACCTAAGCCAACATGCACACATATTATGCCATGACGTTTTACGAATAATAAAACATGACTAGCAGTTTGAAGACTTACACAGGCTGTGTCTAACGTGTCATTTCACATACTAATCTGTGATAACAATACTGCACAGCTCCAGGTGGTCTAAGGATGTGGAACACTTGAGTCCGGCAGTCAAATGCCCCATACCCGTATCTGAGATTTGGATACACCGTAGAGTTAAATGCTGGAGGCATGGCGAGGATATGATCCCGTTTTTAAGATATCTCATGCCTTCGTCTGTGATCGGAAAATTATCCAACTTCAGATCAGTCAGGGATTGAGTAGACTTGATGGCAGAGGTCAGATGCTTCATGCCCACATCTGTGATGGTGATGCTCTCTAGGTTCAGGTAGCAGAGGCTGCCAGAAGACTTTATCCCATCTCTTAGAAGTTTCATAACTTCATCTTCGACGTTAAGCCAAATTAGCTCTAGATGGCTTATGCTTTTCAACGCATTACTCAAATGGCTCATAGATTCCTTTGTAAACTGGAACTTGCGGAATATCAGGTGTTTCAGGCTTGGGGAATCTTCAACTGCCGCACACAAATACCCCATTCCGTCATCCGTGATGTTGATGCTAGACAAATCAAGCTTAGTCAAGCTTGTGGATGATTTGATTGCACCACTGAGGTTTTGCATGCCGTTCTGTGTTAAGTGAAGTCTCTGTAACTCTAGGTTCGTTAGGGTTTTGGAGGACCCTATTCCAGCACTCATGATACTTAAATTGTCATCCGGTATTTTCATTTCAGAGAGTCTCAGGTGGTGGAGGTTGTTTGAAAGCCCAATACCAGAGCTCACATGACTGATTCCTTCCTTTGAAAGGCTGTTATCACACAATTCTAATCTGCCAACGCAGCATGTTTTTAAAGTACATGCTAGTTCACTGGAAGACGCACAATCCAATGGGGTCCAATTAATGCTCAATGTGCCTGTGGTGCAGTGCTTCATCATGAACCGTATCGCCTTCATGTCAACAGCGGTGACATGCATATTGGAAATGGACAGGCTTTCAGTGCATGACGTTCGATTGGCAAGTTCTATTGCTAATTCCCTTGTCTGACTTTCATATACACTCTGCATGGCTTGCAAAAACAAGTTTCTATCTTTTGCCTGAGCTGCTTTTTCAAAGAGCTCACGCATGGAGTTCGAAATGATGTCAGTTATATCATTCATCTTTTTCGGGTTTGGATAATGGTTCCTGCCGAGCACGGCACGTTTTATTGCTTTCACGAACCCATTTTCTGTATCGAATTCTAGACCAATTGCGAACAAGTGACTCATATTGAACTGCAAATTTGTCAATCTACTTTTCATACACGAAACCACCTCTTCACTGTTTTCTGTGCAGAGAAGTTTTGCACTGGCAAGAAACTCCTGTACATAAAGATGCACAAACTCAGCTTGCTGTCTTTTGCTTTGACCTGGCCCACGAGCATACGTGAACAGGAGCATTCCTGTCCTTCTTGCCTTTTCTAGTTTTTCAGCTGTGAGACCTGCTTGGTTGAAATCATCTTCATCAAATACAAGTCGGGGAGTGCACTGGTGTCCATATAGGCCTTGATAAGCCAGACATGCTAATTGTGGAAAACAGTCTAAAATGTCATCGGTGAGAATATTTCCAGCTTCAGCAGATGGTCTTAGTGCTAACTGTTGGATCAAATAGGCTGTTATCCGTGTGTACGTATTTAATAAGTCACCAGTCAATGAGGAATCCCTCTCAAGAACTCTGGTTATTGCAGCGCAGTAGAATGCAATTGAGCATACCGAGAGGAGAACAGGATTCGAGCATAATGTTTCCTTCACAATTTCCTTTCTGTTCTCTTGGACATTGCAATCAATGTATTTCATGACCTTTTGTGTGGTAAAGCCCAGTACATCTACCACCCTGTCATAGGTCATGGCTTCCAACCCAATAAACGGTCTTGACACGATAACTACTGTACTTTGTTTCAGGATATTCCGCTTCATGATATTGACACACCAGTCTAAGGGTGTTGCCTCAAACGTTTCATCGGTGAGCGTTGGTGGTCTTTCAAACAGTCTCCGAAGGTCAGGTAATTCATCAACACCATCTGTGAAAATCAAGATGTTCTTACTGTTGTTTTTAAGCCACTGGTATGCCGGTTGTTCTGGTTTTGGTTCAGGTATTACATATTCGGCATACCGCCCCAGCAACTCGCATAGTGACATTTTACATTTCACATGGACAAGCTTTCTTAGGTTTAAGAGGAATGCTACCGTGAATGACGGTTTCCATTGTCCCTTAGCCCACTCTTGCATTAGGTATTGTGTAAGAGTTGATTTTCCTACACCAGCCCGGCCCTGGACCAAAACCATTTCGCCTGAGGGTTCTTCGCGAAGAATTTCATCAATACTTAAGTCATCTTGAGTATTTAAATCAAGACGTCTCTGATAATCATGGGGCAATGAATCATGGACTTCAGATTCAAAAGGATTATCTCTCACTTCATTTAGCTGGAGCTTTACATACTGTGTATCAAAATCTATCTTATGATCTGCTCGACTGTCAGGCCTATTTCCGGAACTCCTAATACCTTCACAAAGTTCGTTACGGAAATTTACCATGCAAAAGTCAGACTCCTCTTTTGTGGGTTCTTCATTTTTCAACATTTCATAGAGTGATGGATATAATCCAGCGATGACTTTGCAAAATGTGTTATATCTATCTGTGGGAAATCTTTTCAGGTTTTCCAAAAGGGATCTTGCCTTGTCCCTGCGACTAGTCATTTCCCTGAGGTTGCTTATTACAGCACCACCCAGGCATGGTTCTAAAAGGTGAAGAAATGTGTCTGGGTCCAGCTTATCCACTAAAGCTTTGTGATTTTCCGTCAATAACCTCTTCTCAGTTGGTCCCAGGCACTGTTCACTTATACCGTCCGTCATTTTCTCCGTCATTACGATATTATGATAGCTTTAGTTGTATACGTCTTAAACTATTATTGATATGTATACGGTTTAAAACCATGTGGTTGTTATCATTCCATTCCGTAAGTTAAAACAACATGTTTCACTTCAACTATACGTAAAAACACAAAGGCATGGTGAAATAAAATGGTAATGAGGGAAACTCTAGCAGACACATGGCTATTCCACTCCCTGTCCCAGCTGTGTTATGCTCGGTTTACACAGTCAGATGTGTCCTCTGACGATATCCTCAACGCTGCTCTTCTGACAACATGGGGACAAGATAATGTCGCACAGATCGTTTTTTTATAGAAAGTACATGTACAATGTAAACCATTATATTTATAGCGTTAGAGCTATTGTCGAGATTGTTGTTTGGCTTGTCTTAACTGTCGGGCTCGCTGTTGGGCTACCATAGGGCTTGGGATAAACACTGTCGAGAGCCTATCTTGACCATTTTATCCATTATTCATAAGCGGTCATTCAGCAGTATTAGAGCAATGGATTTTGTAACTGTTAAATCGTCCACATAGGCGTGTACTGTGCATGCGCAGTTGATTGTAGGTGTTTGGTCGTCCTTCTGATTAGTGTCCCTCGGCTTCTTCAGCAAATATCAAAGGTTGTGTTGATGTCATCGATCCGGGGATATCTAGTCTAGCCTTCTGCAAGTAAGAGGGAGAAACTAATATTTTTGCCATACCTGTTTTTTTTTTATTTAGGACTCTCAGAAGAAGCTGTTTATTGTTAGATGGTTGTATCTGAATTCCCATCTGTCGCACTTTTCTTTTTAGTATGGGCTAATGAAGACTTATGTGATTGGTGAGCTAATGTTACTTTCTATTGATCCACCAAAGCTGACACATTGTAACACATAAAATTGATAATTATGGTAAAATTATGTCAGACATGACTTATAAAGAAATCTATGTAGACATCGTTTATTCTCGGGTTTATTCTATCCAGTTTTCAAAAGGCTCATGTGACATCATAGTTACCAATGTTTATGTTAAGGTGAAGATATCAATTACGTATTCTTTAATTTTCAAATAATCATGTGAACTAGGCTATCAAACAAGTACTAGGTGAGGATAACGAAAGCTTTATGTTAATAATCAACCGTACTACATGAGTTGTATACATACTGAACTATTCTATATCTGGACCTAAGAAGTTTTAAGAACCGTAGAACATTAGGATAGGTAATACAAAAGTGAATACGAATAGCAATTAATACAGAACAGAGTTACAAGAATACTCTTTAGAATAATTATTGTTGAAAAGGAGTCGGAGGTAAACTCTTTTGATTTATATGCATTGCCTCTAGCCCTTTTACCACGGGAAGCCACAAAAGTAGCTCTATAGTAAAATACCATAGGAATAGCATTTGAAGAAGGGGAATTGGCTCTCAAGAACTGAAAGAATTTTCCAAAAATTCCAATTAGAACCAGAGATCTGGTCATTTGAATATTCGAGCATCAATTAATGAAAAAATAATAGAATTGCAATTCAGTAACCCTGTAGCTATGCATGTACATAAAGATGATTTGCCTGTCAGTCTTCAAATTCATAGAAATAGACTTGGCTGAATTGAGGAAAATTACATTATTTTCAAAATGTCATAACTTTTGTTTGATTTATGATAATCACAAACATTTATTTTAGTGCAAACACAATAAATATGTTATGTTCTCTTTAAAATAAAAAAACTCAATGTTTCACCGATTGCTGGTTACCATGGAAACCAATAATTAAAACATAATGTGGATATAACCAACATAGACAAATTTGGCTTTTTGGAATGGTGCCAATATTTGGAATCTTATCCTCCAACTTACATAAAAACAACTTCTACCAGAAGTCCTAATCAACAGACTAATTTTCATATTTTGCCCAATAATTATTTCTGTTATTCTGAACTGTAGAATGGCAAATTTCAGCAGCGAAAGGGCTAGAACTTTCTCACAGTAATAAACTATAAACGTCAGCCATGTGTGAATTGGGGCGCAGGAAGAAAAGTGAACGTAGGTCATGGGATCTCTGTTTTGAGACTTATTTTTGTCGTCTCTAGAGATTACGCGATGTTAATACTTTATTACTGTTTGAGCACTATAACCTTTTATAACACTATCATGCTGCACAAATATTTTATCATGTCATATAAATCTAAACAGATGATGTTCTTTTTGAAGATATCGAGAAAGCTTCTTATTTAACAGTGAGTTTGTGTAACTGTTTGTTTTTCAAATGGGCTGCTTAATCATGATTATCATTATAATTATAAAAACTTACTATTTACCTTATAATACCAAAGCATATAGGCATGAGGCATCCTACATAAGGTTAAAATGACAAACTGATCCATCCCTACCTTCAAGTTACGAAGTCGGGCCCCAGGCGGCTTCTGGGGTGCTCCACTTAACTCGACTTTCAGAAGTTTGGAGTGTACTGTAGTTTGAGGGTGGCCGATCCCCGCTTTATATATCCCTTCATATCCGGCTTGGCGGTGTGGTGATGTGGTCTTTTAATTTATCTATATAGAAGATATACGCTATGGTTGGCGGTGAAAGAACCATCTATGGGTTAATGGACAAGGAAGTGTTGTTCGTTATTTCCCCAGAACGTTACATATGGCCCTCAGCACCCCACTGGTCACGGCCCACTGCCCCTACTGAATGTGGTATTCCACTACACGACGGAGTAATACAATGGTTAAAAGTTGGCAAATTGGAGCATGTCACATATGTTTAACAGAAATGTATCTGTAATAATTATGCCCCATTCATTTGCGACATCATCAAATCGCAGCCCAGGTCGTGTAGTGGAATACCCCCTTGAGCCTCAGTCAGAGCAGTGTTACCTGTTACCTGTATCTGCATAGGTCATCACATTATGTGGAGAACAAAATTAATGTTATTCTTCATATCAGCAGTTCTATAAAATAAAGTGGCGCTCCGGGGTGCCACTCCCTCGATCCGGATATACAGCTTGGCAGACCAAATTATGATAATTACAGTTAAGGAAAGTTGTGTATTACCTCATACAACCGCATTTCATATAACCAGGAAAATGTCCGGTCCTGTCACTCTAAGAATAGTTCTGACGTATGAATTAATAAAAGTAATGGTTGTAAGAGCTTTAATAACCACCGCTAATTCACTTTTTTTTATTATAAAAATTTAGTCTTTATCATGTGTCAAATTGTGATGCTTGGTAAAGACAAAAAGTATCCTCTCGACAGGCAAAAGTACATTTTTCGTTAAGCTCTCTAATATTCAATATCTAGCTGTCCTTTTCCTTTCTGTTCTCACTGGATGTTGTAGAGCTTACGCCATAATCTGTGGTTGTCGCTGGTGTATAACCATTTTTATTAATAGAAATGACGTAATCCAACAACAGTCCGAAACTTGGTGAACCTCCTTTATGCTTCTCCTGCCGGCCCTATGTGTTAGGCTAGTAGCTACATTTTTATTTAAGGGATTTACATCTTGACTCTTCCTTTGAGTCACCCCCATCCCTCGGTCGGTGGTGGGGGGCTCTGGCCAGCCAGCCATGACTGAGGGTGGGGGTGACTGTGAAAGGAAGACTTGGAGATTAACCGTAAAAGGCGTCCCTAGGATTTGGTTCATTTCAGGAAATATTGGCTCAAAGCCGTAGATAAGTAGGTGGTGGGTGACTGAAAGGAGGAATCGAGATTTACGTAAAAGCTCCCTCATGTAAATCCCTTATTTGAAAATATCTCTATTAATCTAACATATGTATCCCCTGCCAGCCCTATGTTTCCCTGTCAGCCCTATGCATCTCCTACCGGCCCTATGCATCCCCTGCCAGCCCCTGCTTCTCCTGTCAGCCCTACCCAACCAAGGTGTGATGTAACAGTCACTTTATGCAACCATACTTTTTTGGTTTGTCAGTTACTTACTAAAATGTCATGTAACTGTAACATTATTTTTCTGTGAGGTTGTACTGATGCGGGTGGTCAGTCCATGCTCAGTAGCACAGTGTAGTGTTTACATCAGCTCACACCTTAGCTATAACTCTTTGTCAAAGGTGGAGAGTAAGGAGGAGTCTAGGTAATGACGTGTATTGTATCACCATACATAAGGGCTGTTGCAGCCGGCACTCAATCAGAGTAAAGCTGAACATTGTTGTGAGTTAACCATCCTGGAAAGGTTGTGTTCTAGAAGCTTAATCCTGGAGTTGGAATTTAAGGTGATAGACTGCTTAGATGGCGGGAGCGTTGACTGAGTATGATTGAGTGGATTCTGTCCTTGGAGCTGTTCATTGTCAATTGAGATCTTGTCATGGAAACACGATAACACAGGAATAAATAAAGAACATCCTTTCATGCGAGTGTTATGTCTTGCATAATACCGGAATTATTATTATGTATTGGACGACAGCGGTTGATAGAGGAGGAGATTGTTCAAGGTTGAGGCCCCTCCCTACACAGCTTCTTCTTCCAGCCCAACGCTTTTCTTGCTGACCCAATGCGGGCCCTGTGCCTTCCCTGCCAGCCCTGTGCCTCCCCTGTTGGTCCTGTGCCTCCCCTGCTAGCCATCTATAGAAATTGAAAATGTTTAGGAAAAGATATCCTATTAAGATAATCAAAATGGCCCAGAATGCCTCAGTTTGTACAAATGAGGTTATTCTTTAGTTTTCTAATTTTTCTCAGTGATTTACATCCCTATTCCCTGGAAGAATGAATGTTCATATTCAAAAGCCTAAAAAGTTGCTCAGAGTGCCTCAGATTGCATGAAAGAGAGGTTTTCTTTCTAATAATAATTTTCTCAGTGATTGTCCTCATGTACATACCTATTCCCTGGAGAGGTCTCCCTTTTTAGAAATATTCTCACTGCAGCTGCTTATATCCATGTACAACCCAGTACCTTGGAGAATGAATATTCTCACTGCTTATCTCCATGTGCAACCCAGTACCTTGAAGAATGAATGCGCCAACTGAAAGTATTGATAAAGATAATTCAATTATCACTCAAAATATCCAACGTAGCTCCGAGTGCCTTAGATTCCATGCATGAGAAGTTATCTTTCTAAAGTTTCCTCAAAAGGTTATCCCATGTGTACCAGAATACCCTGGGAAACTTCATAAACAAATAGAAATCATTAGGAATAAAGCATCACCCAACTGCTCTTCAGAGTAGATCAGAATGCCTCAGATAATGAGATTCCATGGAAATAAGTGTATTGCTTATTTTTGTCTGAATAAAGAAATGAATTTTTAAAGAAGAATAGGAGTTCTCTTATTTTTGCATACGTAAACCCCACTTCCTTGGGAAAATGGATATCCAAATTGAAAATATTAAAAAAAGAAAATCCTTTAAAGTCTCCAAAGTACCTCAGAATACCTACCTCAGAATACCTCAGATTGAAGGAATGAGAGGTTTTCTTTTTAAAAAAATGTTCCGGGGGGTGGTCCCCATAACCTCACAATGGGAGGTGGGCCCTCCAATACCCTCCCATGAACGGCTCCGCGTGCATATATTATGTACTTATATATTTGTTCTATTTTGTCAAATTTTGCCCCTCCCTAAATAAAATGGATCCTACCCTGGAAATAGCATTAGAGGAGGGACTACGAACATAGCTGTGACCAATCATGGGATTTGGTGTCCTAGAGGGGGAAAGTATGAATTTGAATTTGCCTTCCTACCTTTCAGACAATGCAAACCATTTATAGATATTCCCATTATAGGCTGAGATATGGGAGTTTCAAATCCCCTATGCAGTTCACACTGGTACACCCCTGTTTTACCATTTTGTGCTCCATTTCCATATTATAGCTGCTTGGACCAAACAATATCTAATCAAAAATCACAATTTTCTTACTTATCGTAATTATTCAAAATACAATAACTTTCCACATAGATCTTCATTCAAATAAGAGTTTTTACTACCAGAAAGTGAAAAACATCTGTTATTAGAATTGACAAAAATATTCTATGCATTCTGAACATTCCTTTTTCTGTTGCCATGGTAACATGACAACATTCTTTATTGCAGCACTCTTTTAAAAAAGGACGTTCCTTACAAAATTACCCACAATGCAACTTTCATAAATAGATAGAATGATTTTTTGCTCATAATCTTCATCTCTGGAAAATTCTGCCTAAGTCACATTTCTTAGGGAAATATGCATTATTAGCTTGTTTTCATCAATAACTCACTTAATAATGGATTTAGAGCAAATGACTAAAATCCCTCTAGGTTACCATATCACGTGACTGGTCACAGCTAATGAATGAGTTAGGAAATTCCGAATATAATAATCTCAAGTAGTTCAATGTGATATACAAGTTTTTATATCGTCAATCTATCGTCTCTTGATGCGTACATACTGTACTTAATGGAAAGCCCACTATCTAAAATGCTTGTAATCATTTGGTTCACGTAATGCATCTTGTGTGATGCAATACTTAATCAACAGGTATCTTGTGGAAATCTCACATTCTAAAATAAGTGCTTACACGTGAAAAACCCGTATGACAGTTTTTTGGGAAGTAGATACATCAACTTTAACCCAACAAGGATTTGAATTAATTTAGTTATTCCAAGGAAATCTAACGTGTAAGCCACTGAAAATAACTGAAAATTTACATGCTTGTACATTTACTTGCTGGCATAAGTAAATCTATATCTTCAGATATATATTTTATAGTAAAAGCCTTCTTTCTTGTTCCTTTTCAGGGATGGTCGACCAGGCGGCACATGCATCGGCCGGAAGTATCATTGGAGGCATTGTGGGAGGACCATTCGGGGCGATGGTTGGGGGAATAGCCGGTAGGTTTCATCGTCGCCATGATAAGCCGTGCTCGTAAAAGAATGAAATTGAAACACCCAGCACATAACATCTCAATCTTTTATCTTTATATCACTTCTATTCTTTTGTTTTCCCTTACCTACTGGCCGTACAGACAGCATCAACCCCACAAGTTCGACTTGGGTAACATGCAATTGCAATAGGACATTTACAAAACAACATCAAAAGTAAATTAACTGTTGTCACCTTGTCATTATTGAAAATCAAAAGAAGACAGTGATAGGCTTGAATGTTAATTACATGAGTAGCCTCTCAGCATTTTTCTAATCGCAATTCCAAGTTGCCATGAACCATTGTAGGTCCTATGATAAAGATAATTAACGAAAACAGGAGCTGTTTGTGGCGGATCAATTGGGATGCGCCAGTGGGTGCAAACTGTTCGTTCAATGCCTGCAAAGTTCTACCTAGACCCAGTTAAGAAAAGTTTTACTTTAGAGCGTGGAAGCGCATTGTTGCTATTATTCGGAGATGATATCTGCATTTTAATGTTGGTATCATTCTTATCTTGATTAGATCTATGCTAAGAATAGTTCAAATGTCGGACAGAAAGACAATGAGGGCCTTTGATAGAGGGGAATGGTGGGGATAGGCCTACTCTCTATTTTAATCATTCAAAACCTTTTCTATTATGTTTCCAAGGTGCCCTAATTGGTTTCGTCAACGCCTCCTCATACAGCACCGTATTCTTCATCCTGAGCAAGATGGCGGCCGACGAACGCCGTGACGTCATCAGCAAAGTCCAGGCCCTCGCCAGTCTCAACGTCAGACACGCCGTCACCAATTCTGTGACGTCAGCCAAAGATTCAGTGACGTCATTCGTTTCAAAAAAGTCGCAGGCCGTTACAAAGACTGTTTCCGGAAGTGTAGTTTCGGCGACCGGAAGTGTGATGGCGGCACCTGCCAACGTAGCTTCCTATATGTACCAAACAACGTGTAACGTCACCAAGGCAACAACTAACGTCATGACCAGTGTGGTGACACAGAACTTTGCCGTCCAGTACATTCGTGGTATGGCCTACACCTACCCAGATACAAAGTCTATTTAAATGGTTTATGATATCAGCATACCCGGTACCGGTACCTAATCTTTGAAAAGATTGCCCGATGAAAGGTTGACCCGTGTACAATATGAACAAAATAGACAGCTGAATGCCTGATAAGCACAGAACTGACCGAAATTGTTTTTTGTCTCATTTGTTTGAAGAAGTGAAAAAGACTTTCACTGTGCAGGTAACATAATGGACAATGACTGAAATAAGACAGAGCGACATATTCAATTCTTAACGCTGATGCGGAACTTCTATTGATAGAGCCCCACAGCAGTCATAGGTAATTTGTTGCCAGGTAAGTGACAAGAGAACCGTGTATGTAGTATTGTACGTTACATCGTCCATTGATATTTGTAAGGCATAAACCTACACAAATCAGGTCCATGGTAAACTCGATGGCGCCCACTAGAGGAGGCTGCAGGACATTCAGTCAGATACAAGTTTTTCATTGTGGCGCCCCCTCACACAGAAATATTGAACTAAGGCGCTGCAATTTGGCTAAGGTTTTTCCTCATCAATGCGAGCCCAATGTGTTTCATGCTTCATGTTAAAAGTTCAGGAATAAATCACATCGCTTATATCCATGAACAATCCTGTGCACTGAACTGCATTTTAAATAATAATTCTGTGCATAAATAGGTCAAATATCAGAACAAAATAATCGGATGATTTTTATAGTGGTTAGGTGTAGATCACACAATTCAAGTGTATAGTCCATGACATAATCATGTTGGTTATTCAATTGAAATATCAATGTCAAATGCTTCACAAATGACGACATCACTCTAGTTTACATATACCTTAAGCACCATCCCACAACCTCTTGTTAAAACTGAATGAAATTTCTTTGATTAAACACAATGGTGTTATTTGTTGTTATCATTGCCATCAGATGCAATGATATACATGTAGTAGGAAGTTGACCAATGTCAAAATAGTATCCAAAGCATATGACTACGTTGACTAAGATTTCTAAAACATGAAAGTGATAAGACAACAATCTCGTCGAGTTTGTGGTTCTGACCGTTGAATCCAAACACGAATATTAATCATTCTATTTAGACACATTTCTACAAGGCTGTACGACAATATCTGGCAAGTTAACAGCGAACCATAACGATGACCTTCATATTCCGTGCTAATGGCGGAATAGGCCTAAATGCCGGAATACAGTGAACTGATTTTGACATAATTATATAATATATAGTGCGATCAATGCTATGCTAATGGCTAGGTTTATTCAGCTTAAGTTTTGGTTTCCATGATTCTCCGACGCCCTCAGTGTGTTGCCAATATGGAATGGACTTCTCAAATTGTGCGATGTCATTTTATGCAGTAATTCGAAATTTCTGTTTACATAACATCTCGTAGATTGTTTCTGGTTTGTAGCTACATGCGGGTGTAGGCTACATTATGTATATACGTAGGTGAATATTAACTGTATAATTATTCAAAAAACAAAATATAGAGACAGCGATTGTTCAGATAGATGTATATTCATAACAGTAAAAAGGATCACTAATGTATCATATTAAAGAGACACATTCTGCCAATAAGAAAATATTTAATGTGCCCACCAAAATGAAAAGAAATATCCAGAAAATTCATAGTCTCTATGAATGACATACCATGGGACAAAGGTACCCAAACTAAGACGCAGTGTGTACGCGTGGATTTGTGATTTAAAATGAAGTATACCATACACAAGTGTACAAAGACTTGTTACGCCAAAGATTGTCTGATATGTGAATAATGGATGGATTATTTCACATAGTATCTATGATATTGTAGCTATCACGGCTCATACGTCGATCTCCTTGATGTACTATGACGTTCCTATTTATTGTATTTTTCTTTGAAATAAATCTACAATTATTTTTGTAATATAACTGAAAACCAGGGACATCCCTGATGTACATGTATATCATTTAATAAAAATGTTAACACGTTGATATTGCGCATTCGCATTTAACATTATGTATTTAAAACGCATTCCAAACTTGGTTCTTTTCAGGCACAAACGAGGGAGACAATTTATGTGTTTTGAAGTGCTTTGTTTGTAATGGGTATAAGGCCCTTCTCAGCCAGCTTGCGATGTAACAGAAACATTCTGCAACCATACTTTTTTTTAGTCAGTTTGTTACTTACTAAGATGGCAGTAACAATTTCGTTATTTATGGTGAGTTTGAAACCATCCAAATTAGAACATTATTATAACATTATTTTATGGTGAGGTTAGGACAAAACCAAAAACAGAACATTACAAGAGCATTCTGTTTAAGTTGAAGAACATAACCAGGGGTGCGTTCCAAAGTCTAGGCCGTATCAGCCTGTAAATAATTACGGAGGTGTGTCCAAACACCGTTCAGACGTTGCAAAGTCGTTAGCTACGGGAGGGATCTACTCCGCAACTAGTTATCGGCAAAAAGATATGTTGGGAGAACATAATTATTGTGAAGAGAATGCCTGCCACCTATAGCATTGATAATACAGTTTACTTAAGCATTTTCTGGGACAGAATGGCCAAGTTGATACATCAAAAATTAGATTAGTTAAATTCCTATTGCTAGATGTATAATTTATCATGTATATACTTTAATTACACTACATATTAACACATACAATATTTGAATCGAGGGTACTGATACATGACAAGCGAGTTCAAACTCCTCACTTCCAGACATTGTTCTGCCAGGCGCCAGCCTCTCTACCAGCTATAAATAGCCTAATAGTCTATGGCGCCACAGACTTTACCTTGAAATGCAGGTGGACTCGAATCTTGGATCAAGATGACGTGCTGACCTTCTCAACTGCATAAAAACAAAAACCTCACTTTACTGTAATTCTGGCTTTGGTATACTAGTAACAACATTTCTCAGCTTCATTTTCAACTATTTTTAGTCTATTAATTTCAACTTATTCATGTCAAATTATGCCCTTTTCTTTGCACATCTCCAGACTTACGGACACCTAAATAGGTCTCCATAACTTTTGTCCACAAACTGCCTGTCTACAGAGGTTCTAGGCTGGCGCCAGTTATAATTGGCAACGGTTTCAAACAGCTTCTAGAAGAGAGGGCTGTAGTCATGCATCAATAACCTCATTACCAGGTGACACATTGGAACCCAATTTCCGCAAATGGCAGGTACAGCCACTTACGGAAGCTACGGGTTTCTAAAAACGTAGGTTGGAACGCACCCCAGAGCGTTATAATAACGTCGCAGTGCAACGTCACACCAGTAGGTCACGGCGACGTAATTGGGAGTCATCAAAAGAACCTAACAAGAACCAACACAGAACATTGCTGCAACATTATCATAACGTCACAGCTCTGGCTGGGCTTTCAGTCCAAAGGCCTGTTTCCACCAAACAGTGTTATATGTGAAAAGTTTAGTGAACCAAAGAAAAACAGAACTGCGTTGACGCAACGCACATTCTAAAATTGGACTTTTTCACACACGCATTTTCAGGACGATGGTTGATTGGAAGTTTGTATCGTAACATAGTGGAATCGTAGCCTGACAATGTGAATTTGCACTGTTATGGGTGGTAGAATTCAGTTCTCTTTACTTTTGTGCATTTCACAATACAGATAAGTGGTCATCATTCAGTTAAGAACCTTTTTTTTTGTAAACGCCCAGCCTGTATTTCTGCTAAATCAACTTGGCAAATATACATCCCACATCCAGTATAGTACATTGGATTGTGGTTAGGAACATTTGATCAGATTTATCAAAGGAGTTCTATTTAGATTAATGATAAATAGCTTTTAATTATGAATACAGTAAAAAAACAATGTACTCTAAATCTAGAGCAAAAGCAAAATATGCTTGAACTTTGTCTAAAATACTGAAACCGAAAGCTAAGATACATGATGTGCTATTAAGCTGAGACGACAAAATAGGACCGATAGTGGACTGATTTCAAAATCAGTCCAGAATCGGCCAAAAAAATGTGTTGGTCCAAAATCAGCTGGATTTAGAAGAAAAAAAATCGGCTCGTGGATCATGTCAATGTTAACCGATTTTCTAAAACCGATTTTAGAGCCCACAAATGAAATAGAAAATTGTTTGAACCGACTTTGGATTAACAATGAGTGGACGAAATTTTCAATCCTGTTTTTGGACTGATTCTGGACCGATTCTGGACCAATTCTGGACCGATTCTGGACCGATTCTGGACCGATTTGATAAAGTCTATGAATTTTCTATGTTATTTGATTCTTTTTGGGGTCAATTAGATTGCATTCTTCGCTATATTTATGCCATTTTCAGAAGGACCAACAGTCCTGTGTTCAATAGCCTATAACTTCCTTGAAAATCATCCAATTTTCATGTGTGTGGTACCATTTGAAAGCTTAAAACATCCTCTTTAATTCTTAATTCCCACATGGAGCATCCTTTCTGTGTGGTGAGACACATAACTTTTAATGATTTACGATGGATATCTATTGGTTTCATTTATCTTTATGCATGCACATTAATGCATCCTGTTTCTGGTCATAGGCAACATATTTATACATGAATGACCAACAGCTTTAAATGCCAAACCAATTTTGGACTGACAAAGAACCGTCAGTCCTATAGTCAGTTTGCTCCTTCTATATTTTGTCGTATTAGAGAATGTCGCACCATGGATCATCAGCTTTATTCTACAGCAAAATGTAGTGGAAACTTTGTAGCCTGCAAATTTTGCAGTACATTTACAGCATTTACTCATATTTCGAGTATTACATATTTTTGTGTCATTTACAACAATTTTGTGTCATATTTGGAATATTTACTACTTTCTCGTCACATTGAATCATATTTCGAGTATTCACCAAATAATGTATCTACTTATCACACTTTAGTAAGTTTTAGGCTAAGCTAAAGCACTCAGAAATTCGATTCCAATCATACCAGAAGTAACGTGAGAAGATTTCAACTATTGCTGCTGAGGGTTGGATCCCTAAGGCGAAGGTGCAAGTTCTTCAGCAAAGTAATTTTCAACGTTAATATGAACGTTGTATGGCTATGAATCTGACTGCTGGCTGTTTATAAAATCATTTTAGTGACAGCCTCTGACATTTCCAGCCTTGTGGATATGCATATTCACAGCTCTGGTGCCTTTATTTAGCTTAGGAATCATAAAAATAATAAAAATAAGCTAAATTCATTTCATATATGAAATTTTCCATAGTTTTCACTAATGGTGAAAAAAATTGGATTTCTTTGGTTTCTGTTGCCATGGTCTGAATCCCCAAGACATATTCAATATTCAATACTTCAGGCCAAGATGTTTGTTTTGGCCGCTGATGAGAGCAATTGTCATTCAAATGACTCGTATTTTCTCATGCATTGACATATTGTCTGAAACAGACACAATATTCTACCAAGTAATAAGGTGCGGGGCCACCTATCATAAATTGCGAATTGGTTTTCAGGTTACAGAAGCAGATATACAATGATACCAAATTTCTCCAAACAGACCCAAACACACATGCCAGATTACTCATATCTAATTTTAATTACTGTGTTGTGTCTCTGTTTGACCATCATGCTCGTTGCTGACAATGAATAAGTATCGCCCTTCCAATCTTTCCAGATTACACCTCTACCATTTATCTCTGATCCATAGACTCAATTGAGATTGGCCCTGTGACATGCTTTGTACCACCACCCCCCTCCTGATCTCTCAGCACAGTTTACCGTAACAATTAAATCATTGTCAGCATCATAAGTTGAAAATCCCCTTGAGTTATGCGCACCCATTGCATTTCCTGTAATAAGAAATAGGAAAAGCAAAAGAAGTGTATTATGTTTTCAAAATGAACAAAAGCGATTTACATAACTTCAAAATGCTCCCTTGATTATCGCTTTAGCACTACAAATTGTAATGTTTATATTGGCAAATGGCTGAAATGGCCAAGTCATTATGATTCTTCGATAACTTTGAGAAAAAGTTAGAAATACATGTGTACCAGCACTGGCACAGCTAGTTAGTATCTTATTCGAATTGCACTTTTCAACCAATATTCATGAAACTAAATAAATAAAGTGATGATACTTATTACACCAATTATAAGTATTATTGGAGCCTAAGTAACTACCCAGCGAACTTCTGCAACCATACTTTTTTAGTCATTTTGTTACTTACTAAGATGGCACCTAATAATTATGTTATTGATGGTAAGATTGAAACCTCATAGAATGTAATTAAAACATGATTATTTTGGTGGAGTTAGAACAAAACCAAAACAGAACATGATAAGAAAATTCTGTTTAGGTTGAAAAATGTAACCAGAGTGTCACAATAAAGATGCAGTGCAATATCACAGCAGTATTATTGGGAGCCATCAAAATAGCGTAACAAGAACCGATATAGAATGTTGCTGCAAGGTTATAATAATGTCACATGTTTGGCTGGATAGGCTTTACTTACCTGGTGGATGACTGTTGTCAAATTTCAACTGTCAACATATAATTTGATTTTTCATCGCCAACAATAAATGTGTCATACTCAACAGCAGCCATGACTCCATCCTTGTCGACAAGTTCTATCCTTAACATATTATTTCCATCCTTAGTAAGCTGGTGCAAGTTCTCATTGCCCAACCAAAACTCCCCCTGTCTGTCACCAAACCCGAATTTGTATTCATCCCAGTTACGTGAGAAGTTAACTATTCCATTACCGCGTCTTTTAGTGATAATACCTTCAGATCTCATTTCTAGAAATGAAAGGTCATTAATAAAGGGGGAAACCATAAGAAAACGGCTCAACTCCTGCTTTCATATGGTTGCTATGGCAACTGGAGTGCCTTAGAAACTTCCTTCTTCTGTAAAAAAGTTTTATTGTATCAGGTCCTCATCAATAATGATGATAAGCAAGTGCAAGTTTGATATGTATTGTAGAATTGTTATGTAAATCTCCAAAAATCCACCAAATTTGCCCCAAAATGGACACAGATTGCCAAATTCACATGATGACATTTTCGTGGTTGCTAGGCAGAGTAACAAATGAAACAAATGAACATTTTTGCCATAGATACAAAATGGGGACTCTTGTGCTTTCATTAAATGATAGTTTTATCACTCCTGTCCTAATTATTGTCATTATAACAAAAAGAACATAGGAAAAAGTAGCGGAAATGATGAAATTTTGAAATGTTTATGGTTGCCATGGCAACCATGTCAACAAAAGTCATTCTCTTTTTACATTCCCCACTCCATGGGCTTTCATTTGAGGTACAACAGTGCACACTTTTGCTCATGTATGAACAATTATTTTGATATTTCTACTTTTTTACAATGTTACTTAAAATTCTGTGGTTGCTATGCGTTGCCATGGATACCAGCCAAATGTGCGTGTTGTGCAAATGCCAACACGTCAAAATGTAAACTTCAGGTTATGGGCTACGATTTAAAACCACTTTTAGATCCTCCGTCTTTTTGGACGAAAAAAGTCATTTTTTGGATTTGGCTCCTGGACTATTTGGAAGACCTGTCAATAAAGGATAGGAGGGGTGCCAATTTTATTGTTATGCTGTATAAGTTCCTTTCATACGTTTAACTTGAGAAATTGGTTACCTGGAGAGTTGGAATACTAGTTGATTGACTAATTGCACAGTATACATTGTTCTACAAACCTGGATAATCATTAATTTAATTCGCTAAGGATATTTCAGAGTCAAAAAGAATCCACTGCCCCACTCACCAGCCAGCTGCTGTTCGTTGAGTAATGGCAGTACTTTGAAGCATTGGACCCTCTCATGGAGAATGGTGCAGATGTTGTCATGCTTTGGTTACTAGCCACAGAACCCATCTGACAAGCTGTAAATATGACATACAAAGTGCAGATAAAGAAGGATCTAAAATTACTTAAGATATATATTTATGTGTTTTCTATATGAACTCACCTAAAAGTTTACATGAAAGATAATTTTAATATTTAGTTTTTTACCAAACAAACTCACAACCATGTGTAAGTGTGATGTTCTCAGGGAAAATTAGGAGCTGGGATGAGCAAGTGGCTCTTCCATGGTCTCCCTGCCTAGATATTCATACTCTTGACGGTTCTCTTCCAAGTCGTGCTCTCTCTCTCAAAAGCACGAGTGGGACAAAATCACATAAGCACTTGTCCAGGCCTGCTGTGAAGCTATCAGCAGACGAGTGGTCGTGTGGTTCTCAGAAACGTGTCCCCTGCACGGAGGTCGATGGCGGGTGGGATACAGTTCATTGATTGGTTACATAACATCACGTGGTCACTTTGACATTTTTGCCAGGGTCACTTCCGGTCTCTGATATATTGTGTATTACAACTTTGTGTTTCATAACTCGTGTATACATTTTCATACAGCTCGTACCATACGAGCTCGTACCACATGATCTTGTGTACTTCATGATCGCGTCAAAAATATAACTCTAACCATAACTTTACTTGTCTTTTAACCTCTATAATTATTTGCACAAACTCGTGTTGTGACATTGAATTAATTATTATAATTCATCACATAAGCATGTACTATGTTTGTACAGTATGTATTAAAAGAATTTTTCCTATCAAAAACATTTTTCTGAATTTACAAAATTCCAACAAAAACTAATCTAATTTGACCATATTTATCTCCAAATATATTTTTCTTTTTCAATTATGATTTACCAAACATAATATTATTTGAACGTTCTTCCTAGGTTATGTCAAGACCCAATATGAACTGTGATATAACCATAGATATTGATACAGCGTTAAACACCAATAACCAACCAACCCAATATGAACAGAATGGATCTCACTTAAGCAGAACTTTGCTGTGACCTCCTCAAAAGGTGAGGCCCAAACTTCACCTAAACAGAATGTTATTTTGATGTTCTGATTAGGTCAGGTCTTAATCTTACCTAGACAGAATGTTACTGTGACTATTTTACTATCAAGTGTCAACCTAACCTAAACAGAATGTTACTTTGGCATTCTGTGCAAGTGAGGTCTCAATCACACCTAGACAGAACATTACGTGCAGCATTCTTTTTGGGTGAGGTCACAAATATAAAGCTCATAATAATGTCACAAGAATGTTACCAGAACATCAGAATGTAACATTCCAACAGGTGGTTGCAGCAATGTTACTGGGAGTCTTAAAAGTAATGTTGCTGCAATGTTACAATGTAATGTAATAAGGATCAGTCCAGTACGATGCTGCAACATTATTATAATGTTGCATCCTTGGCTGAGAATTTAGGAGTAAATATACCTAACTTATATCATGAACTAATAAGGTAATTCTATGATTTCCTTTACCATAATGTCTTATCAGCATAATATTTAATTGAAAAAGTACAAAACCATATATTTGCATTCCCCTTAATATATCTTTAAGTGTAGCACAGCAAGCAAATTTTTAGAACTGTAACTGGCACGGGAAATGGCATCAGCCCTGGGCACTTATGTCACCTGGAAAGCTTTCTTGGAAAGCATTAGTTACTTTTTCTGTGTCTTTGTTTTTCCTGCTCACGTCCCAAGCAAAAATAAAACATTATTACAATGTTGTCGCAAAGTTCTGCTTAGTTCTGCTTTGGTTCTTGTTATGTCATTTTGATGGCATCCAAAAACGTCTTTTGAACCTAACATTGCAACATTCGTGTTATGTTCTTTTATGTAGAGATAACATTTTATAATATGCTGTACTAGTAGGGTCTCAACTTCAGTAAGATGTAATGAGGCCCCCAAGTTTGGTGTACCATCATTTAGACATGGTCCGTATAATAATAAAGATGCATGGCTATAGTAGTAGAGCATAATGTTATTGTAATAATTGTTATTATAGGAAGTGACTCAAAATACTCAAAAAATGAATACTTGAATCAATATAGGTATTCCAACGAAATAGGTACTTTAATAATGTTGATACTTGAATAATATAAGATACTCAAAAGGTGAATCAAAATGTGAAATACCGCAAAAGTACAAAAACAGTCAAGGTTAACACAAAACCCAAGATTTATGGCATAAACACAATAATCATGGCGGATGTGTCATGTGACGTTTTAGCCCATCAGCCTTCACCTGTAGCCTATAACATGCGGACTGTTTGCCCAAACTAAATAAGTGCCCTTCAAGGTGCTCAATTGAGGACGCCTGATTCATCTGAGGGTGGCCATGACTGAATGTGGGCCAAGGGAGGTGCCTCGAGGGTGGCCATGAGATGACCCAATCCTCCACAGTGACCACAGTTATGAAACAGCAAACAAACAATGACACAAGAAAAGAAGAGGTTCCCTGACACTCCCCCCTCAAGTTTTGTCATGCATGCCCCGACCCCTGGAAGCGGAGAAACCCTGAACAAATTCAAGTCCCCCGAATCCCATTTGAACTCCAATTTTCTCAAGCACAACCCAAACACTAGGCCAGGCATTTACAGTATCATCAAGGACTTTGAGGATGTTATATTTGTCAACATTATAAAATAATGTTGACAAGCACAATTTTACGCTGTGGCTGTGTGCTTGAATCATGGGCATGAACTCTCTAGATGGCGCTACCCTTGTCTCATAGTTACTTATAATACTATAAGGGTAGGAACCTAAAACTGTACCCTGCAGTTTGCACTGACATATATTTTGGATTTATGACTAAACTATATGACTTTTTGTGAAATAAACAATGGTTTGTATTTCAGACAAATGATATAAACCAATTGGCTGTCGTATTTTATTGATATTTATGCTTAATAAATGGCAATTGACAATTTTATTGAAATAAATGAAACTGCACCCAGCATTGCAGCATACCATATATGGCAATGCCCTTATTTGGAAAGGACTTTATGAATGGAGGTCACATGACCAACCACACATGTTGTATAATATGCATTACTAGTTCCTTCAAATAGGTTAATTAGGACATGGGAGGATAGGGGAATCCCCTGTGACATCACAATGTTAGTTACACAAGAGGCCTGCAAATGGGGTTCTGAACAAAAGACTTCATTGTTTACATAAAACAGTACCCTCATACAACCCAGGCATTTGTGCCTCTAACATCACAGTAACCAATGGCCTAGTGGCTAAGGTGCAGGACTTCAAATCTGGAGGTTGGAAGTTCAAATCCATGATGTTCATCTTATTAGTTATTCTTCAATTTCTATAATTTTAACCATTTATATTACATGATTCATACCCTAAGAAACATACACATATATAAATTATAGCTTTATTAGTTCTGTTTTATTTTTTACAAGAATATATATTCCTAAAATGACTTTGTAAAATTAAAAGTTCTTGACTAGCCATAGGTGGGACTTGAACCACCAACTTTCAGATTTGAAGCTCTAAGCTCTAGCCACTGGGCTAGTTTGACTCATAGTGATGGAGGGTGTTCATAAATGGCATCACCATGTGACTTCTAACTTGCTACTTGGGATTACTTTCAAGAATGCTTGAACAAGTTTGGGAAACCCCTTTAGCACTATAAATAACCAACCAACCCAGTCAATGAGTTGCATTCTGACCAGTAAAGAGGCACTGAAGGGGGAAAGTATACATATAGCTACATTTACCTGTAAGATAGGCCATACAATAATACAAAACAAACTGTAATAATTATGATTTATTTCAATACAAATTAGACAAATATGATAAGTTAGATATGTTTTTCCTATTTAAATTACAAATGAATCTGGGTCATTTACTGTGGTCTTGTGTGAATCCTATGAGTCTGATGGCCATCAGCTTATAGGTTTTGACAGGCACCAGCTAAAAACAAAATGGCGAGTGTGCTACCCTGTCTATTCTTATACTTATAATCAGAAACCCTGGTGCCAGCTAGAGGGTTCATGCCCGTGGCTTGAATCATTAGAGTATAATAATTTTGATGCAGTGCCTAGCAAGACACTGTAGAGTATGATAGAGAACTTGGTTTGTCATCTGATTTTTCACTATAGAAGGATATATATTACAGTTTTGAGTTCACTCCAGAAATTCCTAAGATGATTGATGTTTGGCCTTGACATACTTGTCGTGTTTTACCGTTTTATTCACATGAAGAATAAAGGGCCTAAAATTGAGCCCTGGGGTACTCCATAGTTAATTGTACTTTTTGAAGACACTATTTCATCTAGCTTCACAAGTTGGGCTTGGTTGGTTGGTGAAAGATGAATGACATGAGCAGTGGGATTGGGGGTGGGACAGGGAGCGCATACCCCTATTTTTGGCCAAGTATCAGATATGTCTACATGTAAAATTCTCAGGACCAAAGGATCCGGAAGACCTTTTTATAATAGGGCCCATCCCCTTTTTTGAAAATCTCGAGATGCACCATTGCATGATGAATTTATAAAATTAACACTGCGTTTTTTCAATGGTTTCCTTTAGATCATTGTAGCAAATAGCGATCAAAGGATATATTAAGCTTTTCAAAGGTTTTGAACTGTGATAGGAAAAAGTATCATCAATTATTGGCAAATATTTTGAGAGATAAATGTACTGAGGAACTTTCCTTTAAGCTTCAGACATTTTAAGCATTTTTCACCCCTCAACCCTCCATTCCTGAGAAAATCAGATTAAAAAGTCTCTTAAAGTAAAAGTCCTCAGCTTTAAGTAGCTGCACACTGTTTTGTAATATTCCTGTTAGAAACTGAGATATCGCTGTTTGAAGCTACATACTTCATATAATGCTAGGAAACCCTTTAAGCTATATAATAATTATCTTCAATATCTTACTGTATTTGCAGCTTGAACTGAACCATACTAAAACATGAAATTAAGTCTTGTAATTGTTAGCATATGTTTTTGATAGTTTTGTTTATTTTAGTAAAATGTTTGTGGTATTTAAAAGATAAAGACATTTTCTAAAGAAATAATATAACATATTATTTTCAATATTTCTATTCTTTTATCTGTAACCATGGTAACCTGGCAACCCTCTGAATACTAAGATTTTGCCTGAAAAAAATGTAGTTTTTTCACAATAATTTTATAAATAATAGAACTATGGGGCTGATTTCAAGATATGGCTAAATCTAGCTAAGATTTGCCATAATGGTCTGTATTGGCCATAAGATTCTAATGGAACTCATTGAGATAACATGATGAAAAATATGGTAGGAAAATCCCTGGAACTCAAGGAATGTGATGGTGTTTCCCTTAAAGCTGTAGGTCTAATATTTGTTTTTTGATCAACAAATAAACATGGAAATTGACCCATATTCATGGGCTACACCAGTGGTGAGGCCAAATATAGCCTTACATGGTGGAAAGGTCCGAACATGGCCAATTATACACATTATCTGTGAAAAGTACCATATTATTTGAAAACTGATATTTCCTATTTCAAAGCCTGATCAATGGAACTAAGCAATAATATTGATAAGCTTTTTATAGAATAAAGGCAAATGTAGCATCTGACTTTATATGTAACTAAATATTAACCTTTCAATATCAATAATCATGAAGAAATGCAAAAAAGATAACTACAGTAGATCCTGAGAGCAACCCAAATACGTCAATTACACTGTGTTTGGTAAGATACAAGCACACAGTTGGACATTAATCATTATGCATTTATAAGCACATGTTACCCTCACAAACTGTTACGATCACAATATCTTTTTTACTTTTCCCAATAAATGAATAATAAATGAATCATTCATGATGTACTCACCCATTTCATCTCTCAGATAACACTCAAATCCGTCTTGAGAAACCATACTTCCCCTGGAGACCGTCTGAAAGACCTTGAACAGGACACAGTTTGGGACAACAGAGACTCTATACCCAATGCCAAGACAAGTGTTGTCCGTCTGACACCTCATTGAACATGACAGGAGACTCTCCTCGTCATTCAAGGCGGTATAATAAAGATCAGTTACGGTGAATAGATGTTGGGCTGTCTTTGTGAAGAAACTTTCAGAGGACCCATACCTGAATTGTATTAAAACAACCAGAACAGAGACAAGTAAATACTTGTAGATCATGATGCATGTACACTGAAAGTCAAATACCATCTATGAATATCACACTGGAAGTGTGCGCGCACATGGAACGTGGATTGCCTGGCAGCGCCTCAACGACCATTCCTCTTGGTTTCGGATCAATAGGTGTTTACAGGAAGGTTTATGTGTACGCTTCCTATTAGATACTGTTGGCCATGTGGAGCCAGGCTAATTTGGTTGACAGTGAGGTAACAGCCTTCTCATTTGTAACTAGACTCTACTTGCATGGCCATAAAGCTAAAAACGTGCTGCATGTAATGTTCTGTGACATTCGTAGAACGTTCTTCGACGTCACGTGCTTGGCCTAGTTGTAAACACCACGCCACTTTATATAAGGATGTCAATCTGTGCTTGTACCTCATATCAAGTAATGCAATTATGTGGTTAGTTTGCATTTTATAAAGAAATTATCATACTGAAAATTCAAATAAAGATTTGCACTATACATCCAACTAAACGACAGTGTAGGTAAAAAATGTTGATGTATTAGCGAAGAGTGTAGGTTTGATAATTACATTCACTTTCTATAGCTACTAACTAGTCACTAACTTGAAACGCATCCCGATTAGAACTGTGAGAATGTACACTCACCCATTATAGCAATACTTCGACACAATATACTGTTTGCTTATGATTAGAAAAATCGCACTGTTTTCTCTTTTTTTAAAAAACATATATGCGATAATCGCAGCCGTAATGAATGAGAGTTCGTTCTTCTCTCCTTAATTTCACCTGTAATAAAGCAATTTGCTTTAGTTGGTCAATTCTTACATTCGACGTGTGACATAGCGACTTATGTCCGCAATAATTATCACATTAACTGGGTTAAAACCCAACGTAATATGTAATTTCTATAATGGAATATGTGTGCTACACCTAAAGTTAATTGCAAGTCAAATAAAACAATCTCAATGAAACCAATTATTTCCCTATTAGATAATTATGAACTACCTAGAATATGGAAAAGAGATATCCAATATATTTCACCACCTCAACCGGAGATGCACATCCGATTATTACTTCTGTTCTTATACAATATCAGAATAGTTAAAGCCAACAAGTTCACTGTAAATTATTTCCAAGTCTGCAACATTCCAAGTTGTTTCAAACTCCACCAGACGGCGCGCCGATTTCTGTTATTTCGACCCAAATGATAGCGTGGAGAAAAGCCACTGGTTTGCATGCCCACATCTAGGTGTCTCTACTGGTAAAAAAGATCTCCTGGTCGGGGTTTGATTATATAAAAATAGAAATTACTTCGATTGAATTTATATTGTTTGTTTAGAGGCACGTATTGTTATATTCCTTAAAAACTAAATTCAAATAGTTCTGTTTCTAGTAAACTTGAACATGCTGGGATTGACAGATAAACCAAACCTCTGTATAAAGTTGCCTGAAGGAACAGCATGCTATCTCTGTCAAAATATCGGTAAAATTCTCCTTTATGTTGAGCAACTTTGCATCGTCATTGACTACAGGACTTAAGAACGGCATGTTTACTCTAAACAATTAATAGCTCAACTTTATTTTAAGCAAATCACTCAGGTTCCCTCTCAGCTTTCAAAGGAAAGCCCCTGACAAACTTCAAAAATCAAATTCCTTCCTTCAAACTTTAACTTCCGGAAGCGCTTTCCCGGTCTCCTCGGCAGGAGATGGATGGACCTGGTACCGGATGTTCTCCATCATCGGCAGACGACTTTTGGTCCGGTTTTGGCGGGAAAACAGGGCGCTGGTTTTAGCGTCGGGGGCTAATTCATCTTGTAAAAGTCGATGCGTTCACAGTTTTGCACAGTTTAATGGCAGGCCTATGAAGATGGATAGGGGGGACGACGTCCTCTAAGTCACCCTCAGGGAAACCAGAACCTACAGGCAACGGAACGCCTAGATAATAGATAACAGGTGTGTGTGTGTGTGTGTGTGTGTGTGTGTGTGTGTGTGTGTGTGTGTGTGTGTGTGTGTGTGTGTGTGCGTGCGTGCGCATGCGCGCGCATGCGTCACGTGTGTGAACAATTGGGAATCTAGGAGGATTATGAAAAAAAGGGTGACGGAGGCAGAGATTCATGCGTTTCTTTGGGGGAAAATCAATAAAAAAAATGTCTAAATTTGTGCAAGAAAAGAAAGGAAGGAAGGAAAATAGATGGAATCGTCCCTCATGCCGCGCCCCTAAACTTTAATTGCCAGAGGTTTTGATCTTACTGTAAATTGATATGATTCTGGTTACATAAATAAAATCTTCGATGGAACCTTATCTTTATTCTAAGTAAATTTCTCATGCATGCGAGACAGGGAGCACGTCAGAAATAAGGTTATGAATAGAGTTTAGCATAGAAAGGCAACATCGTCTAAGACAGATTAAGCAGGCTGGGTTTGGTTTCGAGTCTTTGTCTATATTTTTGGACAAACGAGAACTCAAAAAAGAAAGTTATACAATACGGTTGCCTGTATATGGTCCAATGTGCCTAAACAAGGCAAACAGGGAGAAACGTTAGATTATATCAGGGATGGATTTAGGCTTCGGAGCAAGGAGTGCCCCCTTCCATGTGTGGACCAAATTTCTTATGGAAAACTCAGTCCCTCAGAGGGGTTGCCATGACCCTTTTTTAATTCTTTTTTGAAACATCTTTATTTATACTGCAAACAAGATCAAATTGAATATGCATGCCCCGACCCCCTTTCTAAAATTCCTGGATCCGCTCCTCTATATCTGCTGATGCACACCCTTCTAGAACATCCTGGATCCACTCCTAGTTCAATCCGTCTATCTATTTAGGCTTTTTCCAAACCTCCTATGGCTGGATCACACATGGCAACCAATCTCGGACCGCGCCATTTTTCGCCATCCCACTGTTTGCAGGACTAACGTGGGATGCTGCCATAATGTATAATCGCTAAGTAAACACAGTCCCGATGATGAATATGGCTGCCAGGCCGATAGACAGCTTCCGGCGGCGCCTGCACACTATCAGCCATGCGCAGGTCGGGCCGGAATAGCTGGAAGGGGCATTAACGGAATGGTGAAATGATAGAGGGACGTACAGATATGTAATGTACTAATGGCTTGATACTATTGTATGAATTGACAGCCATTTTGCAATGACTTACAGTGAATATGATCTTGAAACCCTCTGAAATCGTGACTGAAAAGGGACAAGGGTGGGAATACGCCGTATGCATACTCTTTTTTAAGCATTTCTTTTAAAAATTGCTACTTGATAAAAAATGTTATAATGTGAGAGGGTTCATTCGGTCAAGTCAAGTCTTTATACCACCATGACATTTACTATGTTACAACGTGGGTTAGAAATGATTAGGTTCTAAATGACATGTTGTGAAATTGTCCAAACCATTCGAAGGTGTACATGTCTCGGAAATGTCTGTATAACACTGTCTTATTTTTGGGATATAAAATCTTGATGAATGCTCTGTTTCTCTATCTGTATGGCTACGATATAAGCAGGGATTATCGTGAGGTATTTGAAATGCACAAATAATTAACCCTTAATAGAGTTTGATAATACAACACAGAACATGCCATAATAGTTGTCAATCGTCCAATGTGAACTGAGCTTCGGTCTCGGTCTAACGTGTCATAAATATCTGTCAACTAAATTTCCCTGCTCAAGGGTTTCTGTCTAACGTCTTATGGTAACGTCTGATCTACAATAATACTTCTCTGAGACACTTTGTTTACACATAATTCTTACCAACGTTACATGGACCTTGAATTATGAGCATTCATGTTTGGACTTCATCATTTCTGGATCACTGGTAAATATCCACGTTACAGTGTTATATCCAGAGACATAATGTTTTAATCTGACATGAGTTTTTGTAGTTTCATCAGGTTCAACAAATTCAAATAATTATGTGCAAACTGTTGCTTTTTTCAATCAGCAAAATCATTATAACATAAAAACATAAACTTAAATTGAATAATTAAGGCAATTTAAAGTTTTAAAAGCTATATCTAAGAATAGCATAATTAACGAATGACTCTCTGATGGAACTGAAAACTTCTTCTCAACAATTATTTTAGGAATATAGGCCTATTCAATAAAGGCACGCTCAAAGCTATCTGAACACTTTCTAAAATACGTGTTACTTGGGGCCTTGGTGACCTTGTGAGGTTTCATTGATCTGATATGTGGAAGCCACAATGGAAGCCACATGAAATGTGAAGCCACAATGAAAGGTACACCGGGATTTATAATAGAATGCGCTTGGAGGGGCAGCTTGTGACCTACGAAATCAGGAGAGTAGAGGATACAACAAAGCCATCCCATCAACATTGAAATATATCATAAAAATTAATAGTATGACACTGGTACAAGTATCTTAAATGATCACAGGTATAACATTCTATGTTGGGACCGGACGACTTATATTATTATTTCATGTCCATGGAGAAATATGAAACAGAAAAATTAATTTATGCTTAAGAGTAGACATCTACGTGAAACATGATCCTATCAAACTTGTGGTGTCTGTTACTGATTATAAATGGTCCCTATAGCCGGGCGGTAGGTGCGTGTAGTTGTGTGGCCCACCACCTCCTGCGGGTCGTGTTTGACGCCCCATCCAGGGCCTCTTTAAACCCACTTCTCTCACACTTCACCATGTGAGGGCACCCCTCTCAGCCTACCCTCAGCCTACACCAATCAGCCTACCCTTAGCCTACCCTCGGCTTACCCCAGGCCTACAGCTCCCTGGCTCCTCCTTTCCCCTCCGGATCTCCTTTCAGGTCCTCGACTGCCCCATCAAGCCCTCTCAGACCTATTCATCACACTTTTTCATCGCGCATACCGACCGCTGGACACGAGTTTTGCATTATTGCATATTCCATGTGTCACCGCACACTAAGCTCCTTCCCTCATCCTTTCACAGTGAGTCCCCTTCTTGAGACCTCCCGGTCATTCTGCCTGCCGTTCTGGGTGATTACATCTCTATTTGTTTGCCACAAAAAAATACGGCTCGCCAGCGCCCTCACAATATTCTTTTTTTTTTCTTTGCCTGAAGGTGTCTTTATAGGTTTCTGATTGGTAATTCTATGAACATCTTCTATTATTATTATTGGACTTGTATCAGTCCGTTTGTTCAAAGCTCTCTTAATAGTACACACAACACTCAAAACACCAGTATCGATCTTCTGATCTTCCTGTATCATGACCCTACCAATGGTATGAACTTCTACAGGGACGGATCTAGATATTTATAGTGCAATTAGATTAAATTTGGAAAACCAAATGTTAGTTAAACTAAGGGATGATGGCGTCGGGAGTATCCCTGTTTCATTTATTTGGCATAATCAGCACTCTCAAACCTTTAAAGATTGCCCTTGCATCTATTCTTGCCCGCATCACTGCTTCAATTTCAGCCTTCCAGGCCCAGGCCCAATAGTTCAGCAAAAAAAATCCAACTCCGTTCAACCTGCATGCCTGCCTACCGCCGCAGTCACCCCATCTCACGTCACCTCCTTTTAAGTCGACAAATCAGCCAAGTCAACTCACTCATTCAGTCTCCAGGCAGACTGTTTGTGCTCCCACTCAGACTCTTCTCTTTGTATGGAGAGTGCTTTAATGGTTCTCCTGTTGTCTGCGTAGTGGCGCTGTGAGTGCCGAAGTCCCTTGACGCAGAATCGATCACTCTCCAAGCAGGAGCCACAAAGCTACGGCATGCATCCGGGTTTCTAGCTCTGTTTAGAGAATGACGATCGATAAAAGCGCCCCCTAGATGGCGGCACCTGGCGGGAAGGGGTCGAGTTACCGGAAGTGACGTAGTAATCGTCGATAATGGGGGTAGATGACGCCTATTTGTCACCAACAGTGGCCGCTTAAGACAATGGCATTTAGCAGAGTCACATGTCTGCAAGTAGCCTATCCTTTGGATGGAGAGTGCCTCTCAATTCAACACTTTTTGAAGACCCCTGCAACCCCAAGTATCCGCTCTGACTAATTGATACAGTGGCATCTGAAACAGCATTATAACTATGTGGTTTACATAGAAATGATACCATAGAAATGTCCCGGGGGGGGGGGCGAGTTGGATCTTCAATGCCCGGATATGTGTCAAAGTTTTGAAAAGAAACCCATCTTGAAGGATACATATTTGTTTTACCAAACATACCCATAAAGTAGGGATTCAGTAATTAATCAATACTCATATAAGTGTAAACATATGTAATAGCATTGTATGAAATGTCTTCACTTTTCGTCAATTTGGTCTATTCAACATAGAATTAGCTCAGTTTATACGTTTTCTATATCATTGTGTGCAATTCCTCAAGAATTTCTCACCCATATGGAGTGAAGTGACAAATTTTACAACCATGTTGAGTGAAATCTTCTCACTCATTACACTCACTTGAGGCCAAAAAATGACCATTTGGTCACTCACGTCGGTCCGCGCAAGCAAATCGTGAAGTCGTTCCCCTGCCCACCTTCCTCGAATGTACACCAAACCCCTGGACCAAACCATTATGAAAAAGCCAAGTAAACTGAATGAAATCAGAGACCTTGTATGTTTATATTAGGATATATCGAGACTGGAAAGCTAGGGGGAAACCTGTTATGCACTACAGGCCTGCCACCTGGGTGCTGGTTGGATTGGATTTGGATTGACCATTATATCTATGGTAAAAATGGCATAGGTGGTCCCACTTGCTATTCCAAAAATACACTGGTAATGATCAGCCCCTTATCACAGTTGACTAGCTGGGATCCAAGCAGCCTTCAGGGAATTCGAAATGGGCACATAGGACCATAGAGAAGCATTCCAGTCTCTACATATTCAATATATACATACAGTACAAGGTCTCTGATGAAGTAAACTGAAGTGCTACTGTAAGCGTAAGTACCAGGTTTATGGCAAATTCCTAAATAAAGTTACGAGTTTGGAAACAGTTACAAAGATGCTTGTGAGAGAGGTGGCGCTGCATATAGCAGAGCATCCATTTCATTTCTAGGCAGGGGTGTAATTATGTGGATGGTAACTAACAAGGATGTCTGTAGGTGTATTGTATTAGGCTACATGTAACTTATACCAGTGCTTAGCACATTAAAACTACATTTACATGCAACTTTCTCAAGACTCGCTGGACTTCTATCTTTTATAAATGTTTATACAATTATCTTAGCTACTATAGAATGCAGGTAATTTGTTAAAAATATCAGAACTTAAATAACATTCCATGGGATTTTGGGGCTTTATGACATAGATGATGAATGTAGAAAAAGTCTCAAGCTTTCTATCAATGATAACAGCTTTTGAATATTCCAAGTACTAGTAGAAGCTGAGATATTGGTTTCTGAATATGATAGGGTTGGACACCATGAATCCATCAAAACTAGATAACAAAGAGTACCAGCAAGATACATAGGATTAGATATAGAGCAAAATGCAAGTAGACCTGTCAAAGTATATGTCAATAAGCTTGGAATTCGCATGGAATGTCATCATAGTTCTTTAAAAACGATGCTGAAATTATTTGCAAATAAAACAAACACAGTAGTTACAAATACATTCCATTCCATTATAGGGTCCTGTCCTCTCCTTCAAAACTTTCCTTTTTTTAGATATTAAACTTTGCCAAAAGCTATCTACTGGAAAAACGATATCCATATGAGTGAATAATCCCCTTCTCGCCCATTTGACAAGCTATATTACTATGAATTCCATTAGGCATTTTTCAGAAGTTCTACGTATGTAGTCTGAGAATCAAATCTATACGTCATTCCATACCCTACTCCTACGTTACTCTGGGGTTTTAGGCAATACCAGCTATAGCAGTAAAGCAAAATAGTCACCCTTCTTTAATTGAAAATGTCCAGTTGCGTCAATAAAACTTCCTCTGCTGAATGGTTGGATGTGGGAAAATTTGGGAAACATAAAGAACAGAAGCTTTTGTCGCTCCCCCTGTCTCGTATTTTAATTCCGTTACGTTTACGATCTCGTAATTGATTTAAGATAAGTATCTATGAGATGTCACAAGAGGCCACCCTTTTGCTGGCTGTGGCTGTAGTGCTTGTGCATGAATGATCTCGGGAACCAGATGAGGATCATTGGGCGGGATCTCGGGTAGGTTCCCTGGACAAAGGGACAGGCCGCCGGATGTGTCTTCGACCATAGTGAAAGGACCGACATATCAGTCTATTGACCATCGCGCGTTATCACTAGCTGTGTCTAGTTTAATCAATTCCCATTAAATATGGACTAAAGCGGGCGAAGTATGTGAATTCAACCACATTTTCCAATATATTGATCAACATTATACAAATAATTCAGTGGCGTACTTAGGGGGCGCACCCCCCCCCCCCTCCTTTTTTTTTTTTTTTTTTTTTTTTTTTTTGCCAAATTTTGATTTTTTTAAAAGTATTTTTTCAAAGTACGATTCTCGGACCCGGAGGGTCCAGTGAAAAATTTTATAATATATTTTTTTTAATATCTGGGTCGGCCCTTTAAGAAGGACCTTTAAGAAGGGCTGTTTCTCAGCGGCGTGTAGGGACGTTGGGGGGAAGAAGAAGGGGTGAGCTCCAATGGACAAGTGTCGAGGCTTCACCTCTCAATGGGCCCCAAGTGGGACACTTTGTGGCCGTCTTTAATACGCCTTACATATAAGACTCAGTTTCAAGTCGGGACCAGGTTGGGGTCAAGCAATCTGTCATAAAAAAAAGAGCATGGTGGTTGGTGATGAGTGATCGGTCTGACCTGGGAGAAGACGAGTGTGAAAGGAGGGAGGGTGGGAGAGAGGTTTAGAGGAAGGGGGAATTGTTTGACGTGGCGATAGGGCCCATAGAATAAGGGGCTTGAGGGGTTTGTGTTATTTCCTACCCCATGCGACAAGGAAGGGCACTAGCAATTAAATATGTATATACAGCTTATAGGTATAGGCAGTGAGCTATGTGTACTTAAATATGGAATAATCGGGGTGGAGAAAAATTAGTGAAAGCCTTATTATCCAATGTCTATCGACGCGATATATTGATGATGACGATGATGACAATTATGAGGTAATAAATCAGCAAAGCAAAAATTATATTCACCAATTCCGAAATAAAAAGAGTAGGCCTATGTCCTGAATGAATATTTTCTCATATGTGACCCTGTTTAGAATTATAATAAATCAAAATGAAGTAAAATGAATTACATGGTCTTGCCAAATCAGAACAGTACAGTAATAGTAACAGCAATAGCTCAGTAGTATACTACAAAAATATAAGTCTTGCACAATATTTCCACAACTTTTTCTACAAATATTATATCCATATCTCTGTAAATATTGGTCTTAGAATACAATAGATAGAAACATCACAGCATCCATTCCCCTAGGTGGATCGCCCATTTTCTAAGGATTGAGCAGCCTTTTCTGGCCAAATCCAACCCTCCACCTTACAATTTACCTTGCAAAACGGAAAGAATGATAGGAGTGAAATTGTGGATTGGAGGCACACAGGTAAGGGCGATTAATGTAAGCTTGTCTCATTACCTCATGGTGTATGAGAGCAGCAGGAAGAGAGGTGGGCGGGGGCAAGGGGTTTCTGACAGTAGAAAGGGAGAGAGGCTGGTCCATTACCTATACACTGTGGGTTTATAAAAACACTGTTGATTTACCTCATGTTCCTGTATCTTTGAAATAACCATCAAAATGAGAAAGTGCCTGGTATTGTAAATCATCTCATAACAGCTTTCGGCTATTATTTTGATATTATACCATATGAGGGAAACGCAATAAGAATTTCACATAACTTAAAAACCTTTCCTTACGAGGTGTTTGTGGTTCTTTCGATGTTTGGTGCTGCACATTCTAAGGTCTGTGAAGGGTATTATGCTTAACAGACTACACATGCCGACAGTTCAAAACAGGAATAATGCGTATTCTAGAGCTAGTCTGTAGGGACATAAAAAGGGCCGTGTTCGACCCTTTCGGAAAGACCATACCATTACAAAAGACTATCAAAATGAAACATGTTCCTTCAACTTTAAAATTGTTTATGGTCTATGTCACATTTTTGAAGCAATACCTGGAGAAGGTCTTCCCAGGTTTCCAACGCATATCATGCATACATTGTTCGGTATCGTTTGTAAATCTTTCCCAATTGTGGCCACTCAACTCTTAACGCCTTGTTCTAAGATTTATGGCAGGTGGCGTTTTTTTTTAACTTGACATAGAGTCCAATACCTGAGCCCTCCTTCCCGCTGAGCACCGCCATCTTGCTATTCACCTCGTTCTGACTCGGCCATCCATCACGCCAAAACGAGGCTGGTCGAGCAATCGATCACCACTCGTTAGCAACGCCGGTGGTCCTGGGGGCAGGCCTAACCAACCGATCACGTTTCGGCTGCAGCTCTAATTGCCTGTAATCCAATTGGCAGAAGGCAGGGTGGGCTGGAAAAGGTGAAACCCGAACGGTTACGAACGGTTAGGGCAAGATAGCGCCCATCAAGGAAAATACAGCTTTAAGGAAAACAAACAGAAGCAGATTGGGTGTACGCTGGGGGTTGTTTCAAAGATAAAGGGGAGGAAGGATTTGTCTCAGGTTTCCCCGCAAATATTGTATGAATTTATGACGCTTGTTTTATCTGCAGAGTGCCAGGATTCCTTGTGTTTGTGAAATGTAATCACGCGGAGAGGAGTTATCTAAATAGAATCAGTCCAAAAAACGTAAATAAATTACATCCGTTTTAGGTGGCCCATAAAGGTGTGTATTTCTAGACGTTGGCATGTTTGCTCTGATAAATTAAACGTCAATTAAAGAGGTAAATGTAGAAAGATGTATGACCACAATATAGTTTTATACTGGGGGAATTCATTTCAGCCAACTAAGGTGGCTTATTGTTATTCTGCTTGTAAACCTGTCTGAGACCTGTTGCGCCCGTTCCATTTAGGAGCTAATTGTTCCCCTGGCCGTCCATTGGTCCCCAATTCCGCCTTTTACAAGCCTCGAGTGGGGCTGACTGACCATCCCCTGGTACCATCCACTTAACACTCCAAACAATCAATCAGATGAACATAAATTGAATGCCCCCGGTGCCAAGCGACGTATTAGTCGCGCTCCGATGGCGACATCTAGGAGACGTCGGGGCAGACGCCATGGGGATTTGTCTCGTGCGTTCTGATTGGTCGAGCGCGACCTTTGCACAAAGGTCCTCGTCTGATTTACACGTCAGGGCAGCCATTGTTGAGGATAGAACACGAGGCTAATTAAATGCTGGCATTTTAAGGTATTAATGATGTGTAATCTACCAGAGTGCCAGTGCCTCAAGTGCCTCTATATATCAGAATTCTGAAGTCTAGAAATTTGCCCTGGTATAGGATTGCATTTATTCATCTGTCGGTTTGGGGGTTTGCTGGGGCGTTGGACGTCCCTCTGTCTATCTGTCAGACAAAGAGATAAACGTCAACGATTTATTTGGGCGGTGTCTCATTAACTCCACCAGCTTAACAAACATATTCAATTGAAAAAAGGCAGATGGTTTAATTGAAACTGAAGAGCTCAAGTCGTCAGATAGCTTACTGACTTCCCCCAACTGCACAGCCGGCATCGTCAAGGTATGGGACTACATGTAATTAACTCTGTATCAGAGAGACAATCTTTAGCGAGCTTCAATTATAAGATGCTGATATGGTATTGAGGGTTAATTACAGTGCGTTTAGTTTGGTTTGACAACAAAAAACGCTGTCTCATCTTGTTAGTGTGTTTTACTATAACCGTTTAGATACAATAGACTCAGTCATCTGATAATTTGAAGCGACTATACTATTGAGGCATGGCCGTAATTGAATTTTAACAAAATCTTGGATGTTTAACATAATTTTTTGAGGGTGCAAGACACCGTTGGCCAAACATATCACCTGGATGAATAGCGGACCCACAGTTGAATTGTGTATTGTGTGAAATCTGTAGGTAGGCCATGCCGTAGCCAGAAGGGTGACCATGGGTTTCTTGAACCACCTCAGATTTCGGAATCGCATGTCAAACATGACTCAAAGTATAGGCACCGTAGTACGAATTCTTAGCTATAGGGCCTCCGGTGTAAGAAACCTTCACTTAGAGTTAAAACATCCTCAGGATGTATAACAAGAACCTGCGTGGACTTTGGGCGAGTGTGACCTTTAATACGCTTGGCGTCAGAAGGTAGGACCGGCCCCCGGAACCGGCCCTTATGAGAAACGGCCCTCAATCTGCTCCTAGCCTCTGCCGGGAGAAGGGTTGATAATTAAATGGGCAGTCTCAGGATGGGGGTGGGGGTTGAGGGGGTGGAGGGGGGGGGGGTGGAGGAGGAGGAGGAGGGCGCGCAATAACATGTCAATGTCTCAAAATTATAAGATCTTTCATTCTTTAGTGACAGATATCAACGACTGCATGTATACATGCCATTTCAGTAAGTTTATAAAAACTGAAAAGCCTACACTTGAACTCTTGAAACATTAATTTTTATGGAAGTTTTTTTTATGGTACCTTGATATCAATCCATACAGGCTTACCTACATGGTTGAAAATGAAATGGGTTGAAACCCTCCCTTAAATGAAAGGGCTTTTTAATTTTTATGACTTTCTTACAGCTGATCTGAGGCCATAAAACCATACGCATTGATAGGCATGGTTTTAAGCTTGTCCGCACAATTTCACAATTGTTTTGAATAGGGTGGCACCTTACGATCCAAAGAGCTGAGGAGTAGCCACCTTTCTTTAGGAAAAGCTGTGTAAAGTAGGGAGGGGGCAGAGACAGGTGGCTCCCCTGGTGGCACGAGGTGGTGTCGGGAGGCGGGCAGGGGCCTCACCTGTCTGTAAACAGATACACATCCCAGGTAAATGGACCGCACTGTAGGCCTGATTTATAGCACCCCGACAACACCGCAACACCCCCTCTCTAACTGCGACCCACCCCTCAATCCGAGAGCAACTTTATTTTCGCGGCTTCCTTTTTCCGCCAACGACAAAACATAAGACAAATACGCTAACTCTGGTATATTCAACCTTGTATTTCCATATCGATGGCATGAATCAATAAAGACGTAACATAAATTGATTTTTGAACGATCTCTGAATTCAGGTGCTGATATCTTTGAAAATTTCAATTTGCTCTCTGTGTTTTACTCCGAGTTTTCTGCTTATTAGGTGGTCCTCTCATGTTGTGAGTGGCCCGGGCTGAGGTAACGAGTCGGGATCTACAGGTAGTTAAAGGAGGGATCTGTGATCTTACACCTGAGTGACACCTGCACAGGTAGGCCTGGGACCTCCACCACTACTGCTGTATACCATCATTGACTGACGAAGGTAAAGATAGGGCCACCGGCAAGAAAACTACTGATTTTGAGAATACTGACTTGGTGTGATTTGAATTGAGGTTAGAAATTAGCAGCAGGTTAATAAGTATATTTCTATAATATACACGATATTCTATACAACGACACTTTGCAAATAAGGCTTTAAGACCTATAGATCACCAGTGAAAATGACGGAATGAATACTCTGTGATCAAGGCAGGACATTACCCCCGGGACGTACGGATCATCTCAGTCGTGCATGTATAGAATGGGATTATCCAAAAGTTATTGATATTCAAGGAAGGACAATTTAAAGGTCAGTACTTTCCAATAAGACGATGAACAACTTGGAAATGTATTCTGTTCAAGTTTAACAATGTAAGTGCATGAAACATTATGAGGATTTCAGGAATATCTCATTCGCTTTCCGGGTTGGATAATATTCAATTAATTGGACTATCAATATACATTAAAGCTGTGGTATCACATAAGAATCTTCCCAGCTGGATGTAGAGAGAGATACACTTCAAAGAATATTGGATCATCTGTACATCTATACATTTATAATGAAGGACGTATTTTAAATCTAGGTTATTTTTATCATATCAATAATAATTATATCACAAAGGGTCGAGATATCCCATTGCACCTCAAGGAAACCAAGGAAAGTGCAAAAATGTCACAAAGAGCTATGACAGTTCAGAAAATGTTTAAGTAAACATAGTATTGCAAACGTAGCACAGCAAAAACTTTACAAGACATTCAGTAAATGATATTTGCATACAGGTGCTAGTCAATCGGAGAGGACGTATGCGTACGGAAGGCTAAGAAGTAAGGCCTGTCCCTTAATCTCGCCATTACTCATTCAACTGTGACGAGAAAAGGTTGATGGGAACAACAGAACTGTCTCCTTCCCCCAACCCATCCTCCGCTACCACCACTCGTGTGCTCATATACCTGTCCCTTCCTGGCTCAGGGCTTTGGTTGGTGAGGTTGTACCTGGACCCGCCTTCATCGTTCTGAACAGGAAGAAAGTTACCGCACCTGGGCAGGTGAGAAAATTGACCATGAAGCTGTCCCTTCTCTACCCTGGAGGTACATCAGGCCCTGGAGGCACCGACCGACACGCCCTCTACGGACAGTATGAGGTACTAACCCCTCCCAGTTATCACTACCCTGACCACCACCACCACCACCACCACCACCTGGCGCATCCCCACCACCGCCACCACCAGGGAAGGGGACACATACAGGCCTGTGTAAGTAAATTACCCTAATCGATTGATTATATAAATGATAGATTCATGGGACTTCCCTTTTGTTAACTGGTTAAAGCATGTATGAATAAAACTCGCACTACAATTATTGTACCAGAAATGATGAAAGAGTAACCAATTGTGGCAATTGCATACCTAAGGGAAAAAATATGTATTCGTATTCACAATCATGCCAACATGCATGATAACACTATTCTGACACCCTTTAAAAAAAGACATTCCCCACAATGTCAAACGCTCTGAAATTTTCATAAATAGAAGACTTTTTTGTGATTATTGATCTTAATCTCTGGAAGATTCTGTCCAGATCACAAATTTTAAGAAAGGATGCATGGTTGACTTGCTTTAATCAATAACTCACCCTATAATGGACTGAAAAATACTCATTATTCTACTATAGGTTAATAATTCACGTGATTTGTTATTGTTATTTCTCAGAATACATTAGGCCTATCACCCTAAGACGTTTCAATGTTTATCCTGTAGGCCTATAATTTCTTTTTTTCAGCTTTGTATTGATTCATTTATAGATCTTTCAATGATACGTACATGAATGCTTGTTCATACTAGCTATGTGATTACAAATATTACACTCTTATGAAATACCATTCCATCTTTATACGTGTTATTAGCTATCCAATTTGATCCTTTCATTTGTTCTATAAGGTGTTTAATTATAGATATTATAGTTTTAGAGTAATTGCTTTGCTATAACATAGACATACATAAATGTTATGTATGTCTATGGCTATAATTAGAAAGTGCATACATGCATATATGCCAATTATTGTGCCTCAGTAGAGGGGTGCCTAATTCGGAACAATTCCAGTACATCTGGTTTTTTTCTACCTTAAAGTAACATCCTTATATGAAAACGTAATTATAGGAAATACTTTTTACAAATGCATATCTGGTAATCATTTATGATATAACTATTGGACCACTGAAGGGGAAAATTACTGACAAGTGAAACCAGGCTGGGGCCCTTTTGATTAGCAGACTAGTGCTCTACCACTGACCTTTTTGTATGCAGGCAGGAGCAGATACTGCGAATTAGCTTCCTTTATAAATGGACGATACAATCTGAAAACACAGTTATTTCTCCTTTTATATATGATAAGTTGTCATCTGTGTAATCTTGACATGGCCTTGTATTATACTGACAACACAACCTATAATACTCAGTCTATACACATAGATAACACCGCGTGCATTAACTTGTCCGCCTCCTGCATCCCATGCGTAACATCACACAGCCCACCAGATCATTATTTATGATATATACAAACCTTAGGCTGGCAGGTCTAAGTGTGAAATATGACGATCTAAAGTCCCTGGGACCTCCTAGTCTGCGCTGACAGATTAATCGTGTATAAGTTCTGCTGGTTGCTTCGGGCTATTCTCAGGGAAACTATTACATAAGGGCATTCATTTCTATCTATCTGATAAAAAGGGTACATCTTAACAAATTGAGTGCAGTCCCAAACAAAGTTGTATGACGTAAAGCAACTTGGACATAAAGAAAATGTCCTAGACCGATTCTCCCAATAGGAATGCGTCTGTTTTCAGAGTTCCGGTAAAAATTCAGGGTGATTAATTCAATATTTAGTGAGATATGTTAGCACAAATATGCAAGTAACAAACCAAGTTTTTCCGCCGAAGATAATATTATTATGTTTTCAATTCAGAATGAAAGCTTTTATATAAATGCTTCTATCTAGAGTGGAAAAATTCAACTTTCACTTGGTACATTTTCATAATAATAATATGTAGTTATAGTATGGCTTATGTCGGGAAAGTGATGGTCTCACTTTTAAAAGCCTTAAAGGGGGCCAAAAGCAATAATATTATTGTGTCAAAATACGACAAAATTTTGCAAACTTAAATGAATATGAAAATACATTCTAAGAGTATAACTATAGCCATTGGTAAAGTACAACTCATGAGAACTAGCTACAACGTTAACTTCACTTAAATTCCATGATACTCATGACAGTATTGTTTGTAAACAAACCAATTTTCGTGGGTCACCAAAATTGACTTGGGATGAGTTTTAGTGTATTTCAATGTAGTTTAAGTCTGTATTCACAGTTTACATCTTACCACAAGCCTAGGCTATGGCCATAGAATATATTTCAATGGTTAACAGAATTTGTCAAGTTTTGACCCTACATCGCTTTTGGCTCCCTTTAAGCAGTAAAATGCGTCCCATACTCCAGGCATGCTCCAGGCATGTAAACCATGAATACAATATTAATCTGCCTGTAATAAGGGTATAGCGGGTCGCCGTTTTAACATCCTATAGCCGTTATTTACTGGGCCGTTATAGTACAGGGAGGCAAGCAGCGTGCATTAACTCTGTAAACACCCTTGCACAGCATATGGAGACGTCACTCTACATGATCTACAATCACCGACTAATTCATACTATGAACGCTGACCAGTACGGTCGGTTAATGAGATTATAACCTGCCTGTTATCAAGGGCAATCCCTTATCTGACTTCATGTTCAGGAGGAGAATGTCAAATGAAGCGTTCAAATTACGTATCCAAGTTTATGGGGGCAAGAGACAAATAGATATAGGCGTCGGTATGATCATAATTATAGCTCGGAAGATATTCATCATATCTCATTTTAGGCAAATGTTTTAATTCCAAGTACATTTCCAGTACAGATACTACATATGAGCGGGACAGTTCAAAAGTCACAATTGAGAAAGGATAAGAAGATTGTGCACATGAATCTAAAACTCAGTGCACTTCCACCCCAATCACTATATTGACAAGCACCGCCTGGTCCTATTAATGAGATGGCGTTGGGGTCAATTACATGTATATGAATGCACAAATAATCAACCTACGGTCTCTTATCAATACTATTATATTTTTTGGTAAACTAGTGAAAGGGTTCTAACCTGTATCAATTTTTTTAACCAGAATTTGCGTAAAATCAAGTTATTAATTGTCGTTATTGTAGCTTATTGTAGCCAGAATTATTTGCCACGAATTAGACTCTTGAATCATAATAAGTTGTCGACGATATTTTCCAATTATAATTTGGTGATTGGACAAAGACTTCCTTCCCGTCCACCATACCGACCCCCGGTTATGACGTTCTGTATATGTGTGTTTGTTCTTAGTCGGCCCGCGCCGCTATCTGCTGTTTACTGACGTCACAATCTGACACGTCATCGATTACCATGACGTGGGCCCTGACATGTTTACCTTGTCTATCTCGGCATCATGTTTACCCCTCCTACCCTCTCCACCACCCCGGCACACAGTGAGAACACCGACATGTACGCCCGAATACTACCCCTCTACCGAGTTAATTAGCCCATTGTAAGACGTTGTAGATGATGTTGCAGTTCATTTGATAATGGGAGGGTGCCCGCAGGGTGCCATAGTGGTGATCCCTCGACCACTTATGCATGATAATAATTTTAGAATTTTAGAAGTTCATATTAAACATTATTCTCAAAGTCCCTACAAAAGACGTCATAGATACTAATACACCACCCATTCGCATACACCGGCTTGACATTTTAACAGTCTAAAATTTCAACCTCGCCCTCTATATGCGCAGAAATGTGTGTCAAAATGGTCCGGTAGTCACCTGTCTTCAAAAATAGGTGTAGGCCCAAAATATACATTATTCTTGATTCAATATTACAGATATATTGGAAAATAGACGATATCAAACATATACGATTCACTCAATACTATATTATAAGCACAGACAATGAGATTTTTCAAAGATTAAGTTTGGGATCCAGTGTAAGGGCGGATCTTGGATCTTGAGAAGGGATTCAGGTGTATTGAAAATTGATCTTGCACCCGTCCCCACTCCAGACCTCTCAAATGAAGAGAAAAGGGCAAAGGTCAGTGCTGCAATGACAATGTGGCCTTTCCCGTGGTTTGCCGTTGACGCCACTTTATATCTCAGCTGTTATTATGGAAAAATTAAAACACCGGTACCGATTGTCATAATTATGTATTACCGTTTGGTACAAATTATTTCTATAATCATAAGAAATGGGAAAAAATATCATTCTACAATATTAGAAGGGTCTAAGATGGTTTGCATGTCGCCCATTGATTCCTCTGTCGTCTCACATTTTCTGATATATAGTGGGTCTACAACATATCATGTGGGAGGGCCCAAACAACAATAATATTTATCTTTTATCCGCCTGACACGTTGCACCAGTAAGCTAAGACCTCAACTATGCAATTCATCAAATTTACATGACTGTACAGATATGTATGTCATATCAGCCATAAAGCATGCCATAAACACAGAGCGTTTGTGTTTATGCATCACGTCAAGGAATGAAAGTCCGTAATGCAGCTGTGGAATAAATCAAAACGTGATCCTGACCACATGGACCTTCGGGAACACAAATCATTTGCCCCCAAAAGCCGGGATCCAGTCGGGTAAGCCTGGAGAGACTATCAACACCGGTAGTGCCCTGAAATGACGCATGGGCACGCGTGCCGCTTCCGGAAATCCTTAATCGCCGAAAATGGCGCCACCACCGGGCACCCTAGAAGCCCTCCAGAACCAGACTTGAGATTCTTTTATCTCGGAATATTTCATATGTTGCGCTTTCATCTTGAAGGTGGTGCTCAGAAGTCCCACGAGAGGGCGCGATGGTGTCAAGTGGCGGGACACTTCAGGAGAAAGGCGGCTGGAGTTATCTCCTGAGAATCGCTTGCTTGTGTTCAGTTTTATATGAAAAACGTTCCTCAGAAGATGAATCATCGAGTCTCGGTCATACGTACCTGTGTATCTTTAAAGCGAGCAAATGATACTTTTTCTAAGCGGGGGGGGGGGGGGGGAGGGGGAGGGGGGTTGGACATCGTCATCGCCTCCTACATTTGGTCAAAACATTAACCCCTTTTTTATCTATACATTATCTATCTAAATATCCAATGAACGTATACAATTATAACATTCCTGAATAACTTTTATGTATTAGAAAGTGTATGTACATCATGGTGCTTAGTAAAACTGGAGAGGTCAGAAACTAATCAAAAAAATTATGTCCAGTTCATTGACGGCTAGGTCAAGCAGGCCCGGAATGCATAGCGGCAGGCGGCCCGTTACTTTGGTTACTGCCGCCCCTTTGATCTGTGTGCGCGTGACGAAACCATGAATAAATTACCCCTATTTCTGATCCCAAAGTGGGCGGTTATGCTAATGAGGGGCGTGGCCAGGGCTGCTAATTAGCATATCATTGAGGCAGTCGACAAGGGCGAATTCTTTGGTCTTTGCCTTTTGATGAGGTGTCTTTGAGTAGTTTCCTACCTCCTGGAACACCCCCTCTCAGATCACAGGAGGTGTTCAGATTGAACCCACAGTAAACCCTATTATCGCCCTGTTTGTAGGGTTGTAAGTTAGTTTTCTAGACGGAGGCCCATATAATAAAGGAAGATTCTCCGGGAGTTTGGTTACAAAGGACTGAGGCCAGGGTTAGATGTTGATGGTGTCCAGTGACCAAGTGGTCGTGTGTATGGGGAGGGGGTGGTGCGGGCTTAAGAATGTATATAGGGTCCCCTGTGGTGTAGATTTTCACTTAGCTCACCACGGGCGAAGCTCCTATTCCTCTTTATTGCTATAATATATGGACACAGGGGCCATTTTCCTAACATACTGCTTTAGTAGTTTACAGATAAACAACACTTTGATATACAAGAAGGGGCGTGCATAGTGAATCATTAGCAATCACCTTTTATCTGAGATAGCAGGGCTTGAGGGCCATCATTTGAAACAAAAATGACAAATGTAAAGTTGAAAATTAGTAGCCTGATGTGACATCAAAACTCATAACATTGAGGGATTATCGAACGAATTCAAAGTTGAGGTACAAAAAGTAAAGTACCTGAAAATATGGCTAAACTGAATTGAAGTAACTGCGTTATTGAGTTTCTCTATGACCGTCTGCATGGGTCACACACAAATCTGTCCAGTTGTCTATGGCCACTCATTCATTGCTAGTCTGGACGAGGAGAATGTTGAAACTACAAGACAATCCAAACCACTCGATTAGCCTCTGAAACCACTATTGCCATGGATCCATAAGCTCTATCCAAAGTGATTATCCCATTCTTAGCTACGGAGAATATACCATGAAACATGCCACAAAATTTCTATTTCTGTGATCATAATGGGTGGTCATCCTTACGTTCCCCTTCTTGATAAGCCTGATAAAGTTGTCATAGTGTTGGCAACCATAAGAAAATCATTGAGAAGCGCAAAGGTTGTAACATTGTCTCATGCACCATACAAACCATCGGCAACTCAGTAAAAATAATGTCAACGCAGCAAGGTAAGATATAAAAAGTAATGTGAACAATTTAAATGTAGCCCTAATGCAAAACGCCCGTACGTTAAGATGTTCTTTCCTGGACCTTTAAACACTCCCTCATGTATTTGTGTCACCAGAAATGCCTATTGATGGTGAAAATATTTGTTTCGCTACTCCTTCCCGACGAGTACACGACAAACCCATAAAAGTTCGATACAGAAATCTTTAGCGGATGGTAATTTGTAAATAGTGGGACCTGGGGTGAAACCCAGTCAGCCCCATCACACCGACAGTTGTTTTTGGCGTAGCAGGTTTAAGTGTCTATGACGTGTTCTCATAACATGGGCTATTTTTTACCCTTAATTTTGGCCTCATCAAATCCACGTTAAATTATGCCTCTCAAGTGGGTCTAAGTCGAGGGACATGTTTCACAAGGGGTTCAGACATTATGCTCCTACTTGACTCATAAGAAGACCTCGGACGCGGACGAGGGCTCAGGCTTCAACCTGAAAGGGCCTCAAGTGGTCGAACCTAGAGCGCACTTTCACGTTCGAGAGCAGCACCAAAAGAGAAGAACCTGCCACCCGCGCCCGACCCCGGCGGCCCCGACAATGAATTATGACGCCCGCTTTATGGCCGCCCCATAGATGCCAGCTTCTTTATCCATAGTAGCCTGGTCCCCAAACCATCCTCCCCGTTCATCTGATAATTGATTTAGACTATGTTTGACGGGGCGAGAAGCAGACAAAAGATGAGGAGGGAGGACTGAGGGAGGATTCTGACTGTGCTAGCGGAGATTTATCTTGGGGGACGTCCGCGTCCCTCTGTCTACGTCAGTGACGGGTCAATGACGTCGGGGTAGTGACGTATTGTCCGGCTAACAAGGTGGGTGATAATGAGGAACTTTTGACGTCATGTCGTGGTTCTAACTGACGCCGCCAGGTGCTCACGGGGCGGAGGTGAAAGAGAGGCAAGCCTCATTTAATTACGATAGTTGCGGCAGATAGGGGGCCCACTGAGAGATGGGCTTTTGATGCTATCAGCCGATATACAACCCGGCCTCCGCTAAATAGGCCTGACAGCAACCCACAGAAAAGTCAGGCTTAGGTTTGAGACCCTCTGAAGTTGTTAATTTAACACCCAGAATTAGGGAATGCCCTTTTGTGACAGTGTATTTAGGTGTGTATATAGTGGTTGATGTAGGGCATTTGTATTCAGATAAAAAAGAATGAGATGGACAGCAACGTTTGTGTGGCATTGGTAAAAAATACTATCAAAAGAGACAAATTGGAAACTTGAAACTAAATTAATCAAATAGGAATTGCATATCTCTATGACCCTTCACTGATAATAGGGCAATTGTGATTAGTTTAGATGAGATATACTTGTGGACGAAAAACGTTATTTTGATTACTTTCTGCAAGTGTATTACATTGATTGTATGTATATATTTAGTGTTACTGTAATAACTCTGAAAACCATGCAAGGGAAACCTTGAAGACTATTACCAATAAAACCTTTAAAAAAAGTGTTTTTTATTGCAATAATTCTTGTAAACGTATACATCTTTTTCATTAAGGTGATGCTGACCTGGTGTATTTGAAACATTTTTTTTAGGGAATTCGCTGTAGTTAAGTTACATGAAGAGAAGTGATCTGGTTACCAAAAGCCCCAAAAGTTGGCAGAATGGTGGACTGTGCAGGTTCATGGGAAAAGTGTATATGGAGCTGGCTGGGCTAGATACCATAAATATTCAGGCCAAAGCAGGCTCTTCATCTAACACTCATCCCAAGAATGACAATGAGTACATTTTGTTTGGAAGCAAATCATAGAAATGAGAAAAGCAGTATTTTCTAATGAAGACCAATAGCATGCACCCCGATGTATTGGAAAAGGTTCAGCTCTTTACTATACTGTGTGCCTCGCGCACAAGGGTCAACTGGATGTGCAGGATGATGGCTGGGGATAAAGGGGGAAATGGAGGTGTATGCCAGACTTCTATAGGATGATTGGCCAATGGCAGGGGAAATGCACCTTAGGTCTGCGCCATAGAGAATAAAGTGGTAGTGTGTTGGCCTAGCACATGATGTCTCATTTTCTGTTCCTACTATGTTGCTTGTTCTATGTTTGTTCTGTATAATCAGTATAGCTTCATCATTCATCTAATCCATGCATTCAAGGTTAACCGGCCTAACTGTACCATTTAGGCATGTATGCTGCATCCTTCTTCATGATCAGCTATTACCTCATCCCTTGACCACAAGAAAGAATCGGTGTAGACACTCTGAGAACCAAGAAGGAACTGTTTATTCCGTATCAAAACTTGGGCTTTTATAACCCTAAGACCTGTGCCGATTGGTTAATACAGGTCACATAATGGTCATTATACCTTGTGTTGTGACTTCCAGTGTCATATTTCTCATACTCAAATACCCATGATCTAGTGCATGTTCCTAACTCTTGTGCCATGTCACAAACACTTGTTCCAAAAGGGAACCTTAACAATTTCATAGAATTACTCGGGTAATCACAGATATACATTTATCAGCAGTATAAACAAACAACTTATATAAGAATATAATGTGCTACTGCTACATTATCTGATCCCAAAAAGCTTGTACCCTGAGAATTATCGGTCTCTAAACATTCGTACTACTAGATTGATCACACTAAAATATAGTGTATGTTTTAGAACCTTTTTTTCTCAACTTCTCAATCACATACACGTATATGGACATTGAAAATCAAGTGACCCCCTTAGGGTTTAAGATATCGATAAGTATTTGAGGTTTATTAGAACGAGTATTTGTTCCCTAAAGGATTGTAGGAGGGTTACTTGTTTCCCGACTAAAACTTCTTACATAAAACATTGTTTTTTATATGAAATTCTGGCACCATTTTTCTACATAATATAATGCGCCATACCCTTTTCAAAGTTCTAGATCCGGCACTGCAAAGGGAAAGCACTTTCCTCATACGAATGTCCAAACAATTTCATTGGTTAACTTGACCCCTCCTATCTTGATTGTGATTGGCTCCCTATGACGACGCCCCCTGGTGGATGAGGGCACACACTTGACCCCTCAGTCTCCTCAAAGACCTTCAATCTCGTCCCACAAAACCCCTCACTAATTAAGGTCGTTAGGCTGTAGTTAATGACCTCAGGTCAGCAGGGTTCAAGGTCACTAGCCAAGGTCAGACCTTTACCACGTGACTGCGTGACGTCACGCCACATGCCCACTATGGGATTGAGGTAGATAACCGTTTGCTAACAATGGAGGGAAAAAATAAAGAATTTTCTGGGGGAGATCGTAAATCACGTTCTGACAAAGGGATGGGTCGTATAGTGATGTATCATAGATACAGGCTGAGTCACCCAGTAATGGGGGCAGGCATTGGTGAAGTTGGGGGGGGGTGAAAGACTACTATAAGTCTACCGAGGGGTATACACATGCCTTTGATATCCCTTTTTTGTCTGCACATTCTAAGAACGGTAACAGTATAGGCAATAGTGGAAGGAACTGAAAGATCTGTTGAAAATTGTAGCCTACCAAATGGGTTCACCAATACCATTAAAGTATTATCGAACAATTTGAAAAATCATATTTGACATTGCATTCACGTCCTCTCACAGGATTTAGGAAGTATTATAACCATTTTCTAACTTTCAAAGGGAGAGGGAGATTAGAGAGCACTATACATATTATCCGGTATAAATCAAACTGATTTGAATAATTCAAAATGGATGTGTCCTGTTCAAAACAGTGTGCACTTTCCGTTCATTTCTACTTGGAGCAAAAATGATATTGCTTATTTTTAGTATAATTTTTAGATACACGCATAGAACTTCAGAAGAATACTGCTGTGCATAATTCTGGACCTTGAAAGTTAAAATCCAAACCTCATTTGGCCTACCAAAGATGCAATACGCTGAACACATTTGGGTGAGCCTGAGGGTAAGAAGGGGGGCGTCGGGTGGGGTGGTGGGTTACACCCCCCTGTTAGAGGAGATAATCCACCCCATAATCTGACCTAATCCGCCCCGTGTTGGGCTGGTTACCCCAGGGGGTGGTCGGTAGGCGGGGAACCGGCCCCCGACCCCCGGGGGGCGACACGTGCACGGCAGGCTCTGGGTGAGGGAGGGGGGGGGGGTGGAGGCGGGCCTTGGGGGGGGGGGGGGTGGAAGGGGAGGGGTGGAAATCCGGCAACTGAAGGTGTACAAGCTTGGGGGGCAGTGCCAGAGAAGGGAAGCCCCCCCCCTTCTTTTTTAGGGATTTGCATTTTTAATGCTAAATTCGGTCACAAACTCATTTTTTCCAAAAGCGCCCACCCACGCCATTTCAAAATGGTAGGTCCGCCACTATGGAGGATGAAGAGGCGGGTAAGGGGGCAGTGTGGAAATGTATTCCTATTGATAAGTAAATATGTACGACAATAAAATAGTCAGGTCACTTCAATTCAAGTTTTTGTTTAGGATTTTAGAGAAATCCCAATTTGGGTAGAATTTGGACAAACTACTACAGTAGACTCATATATATAGGACAACCATTCTATTTGAAAGCGTGCCCTTAAAATTGAGAAGATTTTAACTGAGCGTCTACTGTGGTATGCTTCCACAAAGTTGACCATGCGATGCAGAGTTCCACAAGCCATCTGTCCGTATTGTCTCTGAATACCACATTTATAGGTCACCGGCCCTTTAAGCTGTTGTGTCTTTTTCGATTGACTTATAAAAGTGAACGCCATCTATATTCAAATTTCCCTGTTCTCATCAACCTTAAAAAGCCCGTATGTCGGCGTACTGTAGGCCCAGCGGATAATTATATAGGCCTGCACTTTGTAGCTCCTTAAAACTGTCCGCCAACTGCTAAGCCTGTTTGATTTTCATTGTGGCACTGCTTTGCATTTTTATGAAGAAGTCACTTGATGGCATTTGTATAGACCTAAATGATGCTTTTTGGACGTGAGTAGATTTTGCCAAGTCGTTATCTCTATTGAAAAGTAAAAAGGAGTTGCACCAAAAAAAATGATTGAAACGTGCGACTGCATGTGAAGTCTTTACTTGTAAACAGATGGGAGTAGAGATAGATTTCAGTTACTCATTTCATCGCTCTATTCCTCAAATGTCTTTTTAATATACTTTTCAATAACACAACTGTATACATTTTCGATTCCTTCTAAAAGTTCTGCGTTGACGCGAATCGACAAGGGCGATATCATTCTTGTTGAGCGGCCCACTCGAACGCACCACTTGGGCTCGAAAAAGGGTTCAGAAATATTGAGAGAGAGATATTATTTTCTTTCTATTTTCTTTTATCGTAACTATGTTGCGAATATGAAACTGAAGGATGGTAATAATGAGTAAGAGGTATGCCTATAATCTAGCTAATAATCTAGATTTAATTTTTGTCGCGACAACCAAATTCGGCTTATTACTCTTCGCATGGAGAGAACATAGATCCAAATTTGCCAAATTGTAACCAAACAAAGTCGAAATTCTATTGGGATTACCCATTGCAGGCCGGTACTCCTCGCGCCCGTTCCTCCCACGGTCCCCCGCTTATTTTGTCGGCGACGTCGGCGTCGCGATACAGCGGTAAATATTTAACGGCTTATCGGCGGGTAATGGCTCCGGCCGGGACGCGCGGGCGTCGGGCGGCCGGCCGGGGCGTCTGGTCGGGCCGCCCGTCTGTATACGTTAGGGCGCCGGGCCGCCCCCCGCCCCGCCCCGCCCCTTAATACGCCCGGCGCCCCTTAATGCGCCCCGGGCCTCCCTCGCCCCTCCCCCGCCCGGCCCGCCAATACCCGCCCGGACTCCCTCGCCCCTTCCCCCGACCGCCACCACTACTCCCAGACCGACAACAAGTGTATTTGCAAACACGACCACTAAGCGGGCTAATGTGGGCACTGGAGGGCTGGAGGGTGGCGGGCTGGAGGATGGGGAGAGAGGCAGGGGGAGGCTAAGTAGGCAGGCGCCCATGTCGTCACAACATTGGTTTAGGTTCGGGGAGCAGAACAGGCTTATAGGGATACAACTAGGGTCCGTGCATGTAGAAGTGTGAATATCCTGTGATATTAGGTTACAAGTGGACATTCCTTTATAATCATAAAAGCTGTTTTATTGCATTTCGTCTTTTGGAATTTATCAAGAGTAGGCCTACCAATTGTATGAGGAACGCAGGTAAGAAATTTGAATTCTGTTCAAAATGTCGTTTTCGCGTCATCATATTGCGAGTTTTTGAGCAATATAATGGTCTCTTTCAAGTTCAATTCCTCACCCGTATGATTATTCTCACACTTTTATGCCATAGTTTGCTTACCAGCCCAAGAATATATTTCAGATAGAGTTAATTCTTATAGCAGAGAACTCAAATGCAGATTGACCCAAAAGGAGCTAAAACAAATGGTGGAGAACCATAAGTATAAAAAAAAAGGCTGAAATGTACAGAAAAAGAGCTTGTGGAGCGTGGAAAGGGTGTACAATTAACGAAGCGAGCCCCCGGGAGCGAGCCCAAATCCCGGAACCATCCAATAATAATAGCTTAGACTATCAGACTTTGATGGACGTAGATCTATATACATAAATTACACCTTTTCTAAAGGCACATTAGGCACCCGGTCTCCATTTTCTAATTGAAACACCTACGATCTTCAACTTCAAAAACTACATAAGTCTAAACCAATTAAAGAAATGTGGTCTGCTTTCCACGAGTGTGCGGTTTGTCCGTAGGATGGCACTATGGACAAATCCGTCTCAGTTGGAGACATGAACGCATACAGTCATGCAACTGGCCGCATCTCATTCATCGGTTTTACCGCCACCTATAGCTAACTAATTAATTCATGGTGTTGACTATTGGCTCCCTGTCACACCCATGCACTGTATCCTTACAGCGGTGTAACTTCCCACCCATCCATACTGCACCCTGCATCCCTCACCTGACGCCGTGCAGTGTGGGCGGGCGTCCTTTGATGAGCCCCGCCCGGTGAGAACCTGTATACCTGTAGTCTCCCCACCCCTACAGCTCATCACCCGACCTGCACATCGCCCCGCGCCCGCCGCTGATTCAGATTTAGATTAGTCCGTCGGCCCCTATAATACCGCTCTGCTAAATGCCCTTTTTAGGGACTTCAAAGCGCCATGGTGTAAATAGGGGCGGTATAAAAGGGCATCTGCCATAAGCCACCAGCCGGGCTCGGACTGCTTCTCGTTATACCTCTCAAAAGTTGAGCGTATGTTTTGAAACAGCACCACGATCCAAGCTTTTAATTCTCCGCAATCTGGATTGAATCAATGGAATTTATTCATGTTTTTCTTCGGTGTGAAATGAAAAACTGAAAATCACATTGATTTTTAATATAGTTTAACTGTTCAGTGTTGTAAATCTGCATTATCTTCTGTGATGAAGCTCAACTCAGGTGCGACAGTCTATATCTGGTCATCTTTGTACGTTCAGCTCATAGTTTATCAGGGTTACTAGTGGTTAACCGGAGTGGTGTATTTACTGTCATCAAGGGACATTAGACACTTTAAAGGTGTTGTGTTGGACATTATACTAGGAGGGTGGAAGTGGCGTGTGGGTGGCAGGCCACGCAGGATGGCAGGCTAAGTGACCAAGCTTGACCATAGGACATTACAAGTCTATACTTATTGTACGGATTTCAAATCATTGGATACAATAATAGGGGGGGGGGCACAAAAACAATAGCAACAGCAACACTAACAACAACAACAACAACAACAACAACAACAACAACAACCACAGAACAACAATAAAACAAACAACAGTAGGCCCTAACGGCTGGCGCAGCCGCAGCAGCAACAGCAAAGTGTCCTCTCGTATAAATCTCTTTACAAAATTCTGTGCTACAATCCTCTGCTAAATCGTTTTTAACAATTCAAAAGACTCTCCATACGTTCAAACAGATATCATTCATTCTTCCCATCGCCGTTTCCCACGCCCCCACCTCCGCGCCCTTGTGCATACACCCTATTCCCCAGCCCCCATGCACCCCCTACTCCCCCGTCCACGTCCACCCCTACTCCCTCCTTCCTCTCAAGGGGACAGATCTCCTGAGACGGAGGCGCAGAAGAAAGCGGTATTTATCGGCCTCCGTTAGTAAGGAAAGGTGTCGCGATGTGTGAGGGATACAGAGGGATAGCAGCAGGGGTCAGGACCCCTTACCCCAAGGGACCCCCTTGGTCAGCTGTGCTTTTGGTGGACGGGTACACAAACTATGTGAGTACTTCATTTTTTAAGTTAGAGTTTCATAAACTTTATGATGGGTGATCAGCTATAACTGGCGTTATTCAACGGAGGGATCTCCTGTCTGGTTATGTTCGCATCGTAATTGTGTGAATGTTAGTTTGTACTTCATGGTCATTTGTACGATTACATCTGTCAATATCACTTGTAAAATGTTATGGTCACGGACGGTACCAGTCTTCTTTCTTGTATGCTTTGCAATTGCATTCCGGACAGACTGTTTAATTATGTGCATTGTCTGTAAAGATATATGATGTTGGTTAATAAGTGTAATCACATAGAGCCCATACACACATGTATAAGGCCCCGGGTGAACAAAACCTGTTCAACAATGCAAGAAAAAAGAGAAGGCAATAGCTAGAAAATCACATTAAATTTTGTGTTGGCATGAGTGCAAACGTGTCACAATACTTGTGCTATATATGCCCTTATTTTATAACTATATGTCACTGAAAACATAATCTACACCCGTACAGACAGAAAAAACATATCCAATTAATATGCTAGAATATCAAATCCCCTTAAGATCCCAAAATCTTCTTGCCGTGTACCTCATAGTAAGTGTTACGGCGATTTGTATTTTGATCACCAGGGGTCTCCACTGACACAAGTACCAACACGCTAACAGCCCCTCACGACGCGTGTAGTGACGTCATTTGTAAGGATGTCGCTTGTGGTGACGTCACGTACTATGAAGCAGTAAACCTGTTACATGACGTCAGGACATGACAGAAACCCTTGGGTAAAGGTCCGACCACACTGCCTAACTCAATCTATGATTCAACCTAATTATCGTAGGTGTAGCTCCGGGTCTAGCTATAGGCTATAGCCTATATATTCTAGTTCCTATCATGTTTGTTCCCCAAGAAAGACAACCATCAAGCAGACGTTAACAGATGCGCATCACGTCACACACTGATTTTATTCAACCAAACATCGCCTTTTACAGACTAATCGACAAGGATACATGATTCTGATTGGCCAATATCAGGTCACGTGACTACTAACATAAGACTTAACGTAAAAATCACCCAAACTTTTGTGGCACCCTAAAATTTCACAGTATTGGAACATGTATAGGGCCTAGATTTGTACATTAGTGGCGATAGTACATTTATGTATTCGAGTTAATATTCATATATTCTAGTAATTGAGGTTGGTTGGCGGACAAAATAAGGAGCTGTGTGTGTTAGGGGATAGGGTGAGTCATATTTGAGGGTTGGTGGAAGGGGGGGGGGGGCGGGCGAGGTCAGGCGCACGTAGATAACTGTCCACGTTCTGTGCATGTATACACATGTATACAACCCGACCCATTCCGAACCTAGTCGGGCCCAGACCTTGACCATAACCCACCGGCTGAGATAAGATAACCACTTTATACATTAGTACATTTAACCCACTGGCGTCTAAGAACCATTCTACCAGCTGCAGCTGACTTTAGGGTACTTCCTCTGTACCGTGTCTCTGGAAAAGGTATTGTCTCCGAAGTACAGTATTGTGCTAGTTCAAGCTGTAGGGGCTTTGGGCAAAAGTCACCAAAACTAATGTCCAAAAGAGAGGTACCGTTATAGTCTTTATTCCTGTAGCAATAAGTGTGATCTCAGTAGTTACATGTAATATCCAGTTGAATAGATATACAGCACTTCAACTAAACACCAAAACTGAATGGCTTCATTTTGGCCCCTTTTAAGCCATAGGAGGGGAGCTGGCTATGGCTTCGATAGCATACAAGGGATTTGGCTCCATGCCTATTGCTTCTGGCTTCTGGCTTCTGGCTCCTGGCTTCAGGTTTCTTGCTTCTAGCTTCAGGCTTCTGGCTCCTGGCTTCAGGCGTCTGGCTTCAGGCTTCAGGCTTCAGGCTTCAATTTCTCACACAAAGACAGTAATCAAAACCTGTTGATACAGCCGACCTTATGTATAAATGTGTATGGTAAAATACCTACTGGCAGGTAATTTGGCATGGAGACTTTCTGATTGTATAAGAATATTTTAGATGAAAAGAAAAAGAAAAAAGCTGAGGGTATATATTGCCGGGGTATTGCCGGGGATTATAATTCCCTCCTAACTGTTAACCCATTAACCATCGTCTATCTGTTTACTATGACAGAAAGTCGTCAGTGACATTTGCAGGTATGTGAACTTTTTACTAGCAATCACAGGGAATTGGTCAATAAGAGCGACATTATAGGACTGACAAATATTATCAGACGCTCAATCGCAACGATGACACATTTGCGGTTATTCAGTTCTCTTCTTGAGATAATGTATTGAGAAATTAAAGAAGAAGAGTCACAGAAATCATAATATTATTTCTTTCCTAGAGAGTCCCTTAAAGCCTATGAAATATTGATTTCTGTTTTGTTTGAAAAAATTAAGCGACTTTAGTGACCTATTGCAACGGACACAAAAAGTTTAGAAGAGGATTGTCCCGGTAATTAGGGACAGTCATTAAGCTCTTAAGCAGTCGTTGTTTTCGGCAAATTAGCAATCAGCACCCAGCACCCAGGACCACACAACCAGCACCACACAACCAGCACCATATATCCAGCACCCTGCACCCTGCATCCCACATCCCACATCCTACTCCCCGGGTCTACTCCCCACACACCATATATACAGCGCCAGGCAACCAGCACCTGTTGCCCAACATCCAGCACCCATCACCCTGCACCTAGTACCCGACACTTCTCAACTTACACCCAGCATTTATAAACACTGCACCCAGCACCCTGCACCTGGTAGACAGTGCCCGGCACCTGACACCAAATATCCGGCCCCGAACACCCGGCCCCCAGCACCCTGTTCCCAGTACCCTGCCCCCAGCAACCTGCCCCCAGCACCCCGCCCCCAGCACCCTGTCCCCAGCACCCTGTCCCCAGCACTCTGCCCCCAGCACCCTGTCCCCAGCACTCTGCCCCCAGCACCCTGTCCCCAGCGCCCTGTCCCTAGCACCCTGCCCCCAGCAGCTGCTACCGGCACCCTGCCCCCAGCAACCTGCCCCCAGCACCCTGCCCCAGCACTCTGCCCCCAGCACCCTGCCCCCAGCACCCCGCCCCCAGCAACCTGCCCCCAGCACCCTGCCCCAGCACTCTGCCCCCAGCACCCCGACCCCAGCAGCCTGCCCCCAGCACCCTGCCCCCAGCACCCTGTCCCCAGCACCCTGCCCCCAGCACCCTGCCCCCAGCACCCTGCCCCCAGCACTCTGCCCCCAGCACCCTGCCCCCAGCACCCTGCCCCCAGCACCCTGCCCCCAGCACCCTGCCCCCAGCACCCTGCCCCCAGCACCCTGCCCCCAGCACCCTGCCCCCAGCACCCTGCCCCCAGCACCCTGCCCCCAGCACCCTGCTCCCAGCACCCTGCTCCCAGCACCCTGCCCCCAGCACCCGGCCCCAGCACCCTGCCCCCAGCACCCTGCTCCCAGCACCCTGCCCCCAGCACCCTGCCCCCAGCACCCTGCCCCCACCAACCTACCCCCAGCACCCTGCCCCCAGCACCCTGCCCCCAGCACCCTGCCCCCAGCACCCTGCCCCCAGCACCCTGCTCCCAGCACCCTGCCCCCAGCACCCGGCCCCAGCACCCTGCCCCCAGCACCCTGCTCCCAGCACCCTGCCCCCAGCACCCTGCCCCCAGCACCCTGCCCCCACCAACCTACCCCCAGCACCCCGCCCCCAGAACCCTGCCCCCAGCACCCCGCCCCCAGCACCCTGCCCCCAGCACCCTGCCCCCCACACCCCGCCCCCAGCACTCTGCCCCCAGCACCCTGTCCCCAGCACTCTGCCCCCAGCACCCCACCCCCAGCACCCTGCCCCCAGCGCCCTGCTCCCAGCACCCGACCCCCAGCACCCGGCCCCAGCACCCTGCCCCCAGCACCTGCTCCCAGCACCCTGCCCCCAGCACCCTGCCCCCAGCACCCTGCCCCCACCAACCTACCCCCAGCACCCCGCCCCCAGAACCCTGCCCCCAGCACCCCGCCCCCAGCACCCTGCCCCCAGCACCCTGCCCCCCACATCCCGCCCCCAGCACTCTGCCCCCAGCACCCTGTCCCCAGCACTCTGCCCCCAGCACCCCACCCCCAGCACCCTGCCCCCAGCACCCTGCTCCCAGCACCCTACCCCCAGCACCCCGCCCCCAGCACTCTGCCCCCAGCACCCTGTCCCCAGCACTCTGCCCATAGCACCCTGTCCCCAGCACCCTGCCCCCAGCACCCCGCCCCCAGCAGCCTGCCCCCAGCACCCTGCCCCCAGCAGCCTGCCCCCAGCACCCTGTCCCCAGCACCCTACCCCCAGCACCATGCCCCCCACAGCACCTACCCCAGCACCCTGTCCCCAGCACCCTGTCCCCAGAACCCTGCCCTCAGCAACTTGTCCCGACCCTGAGGGCCTGTGTCCGTCGGCGGCCACCCCCACTCGGACTGTCGACCGGCCGTAAACGTCTCATCAATCGGGCCCCATAACGTGATACAACGCTGCCACTGACCACTCTCTCCGTGCACTGTCCTTCAACACCGACACCAGGCACCGCCGTAGGATCACAGAGGCAATTTTCTGTTGTTAGTTTCCATCCTAGCTTTCCATGTAACTTCCACAAATATGGATTTCTTCCCAGGGATTCCTTCTTGTAATTAAACGAACCTTCTGACTTCTCTCCCGTCTCTCATTTACAATTGTTTTACCAAAATATCGGACCTCCCATCCCCACCCCGCCAGTCCATGTCTCCCCACCCAACTCCGTCGACGGCTCACCCCGGTCACCGACCACCAGGGGTCACTGCAGGAGTCCCCTGTCGGCGGGGGCAGATGGCTTCCGTCCACGCCTTGACCTGACAGCACGCTGACGGCATACAGGGAAGATCCATGGAGGGGTGGGGTGGGGTTGAGGGGTGGACCCCAGATTTGACTGGTGAAATGCATTTAGAATACATGTAGTTTATCATGGCAAAGGGAGGAGAAAACGATTTTACTTAGGGGTCTTCCATTGACTCTGTACACATCAAGGGGGAGCCCCAAGGGGGGGGGGGGGGGGGTCTAAAATTATTGAAAAGGTGTGCACGTTATAGCACAAATCAAATGCGTATTTTTGTCCAAGGGGGGTTGGGGGTCTGAGATTTTTTGAAAATATGCGTACATACTAAATAGAAGGCCTGATATATTTGGTTAGAAAGGGAGGCTCGTGGAAATCGTGGAGAGCCAGCCCAGGGAAAGTAATGATAGAATGGGGAAGAGTATATTACAAAATAATGGAAAGTTAAATGAGTGGGAAACAGTGAAGTGGGAAACAGAGGCATGGCTATCCCACTGCCAAGACATCAGGACTCATGCAATTTAATGAGGAGAGAATATCTGCAGTATTTCCGTCCTGGAGTGGGAATGGTTCGCAAACTGAAAAAGGGGGGAAAAGAAGATAAACAATGAAGAACTATGGGGAAGCCCCAGCAATTTGATTGTTACATATGAAAAAAGGAAACGTGTTGAAGGACAATGAGTGTAAGTCTAGCAGATACTCATCTTTTATACAATAGATAAGAAAACAATATTGAAATTATTGCAACCCTTCTGAAAACCTAAATTATCCATAATTTTGATTAAAGTATTAGTATATTACATGCTCTATATATGATAATACGTATCCTAAAAAGTAATTGATTAATAAAGTGGAAACCTATCGAGCGGTGATTGAAAATGAAATGGGCTCCAATTGCAAGTTTTATGTCAAAGACGGGTCCGTTGCATGGGGGATTGCTAACTCTCAGAACTGTGCTCCATATCTTCCCCCCTTCTAACAAGTATTGGTTAAAAGATATTATATAGCATCAATGCTAATTCAAAAGTGACCGGAACTATCCTCTTCTAGATCTCATTATAAGATCCAATAATTTTGGGGCCCTACTGCTACTCCCAATCAACCCCACCCCTACCCCCATATACAGACTCGACAGTATCCGACCCTGCCCCTTTCTTTATTGTTTCCCTAATTTCCCTGTACAATTAAATGGCGCAGGTTGTTCCCATCATGGCTGCGCCCCCTGAATGGTGCCGCCACCCGTCGCCGGTAGGGGTCGCTGCCGTCTCAACACAACGTCCCACCCAGGGTCCCCTGATCGGGTCTGACAGGCGCAGTGAAAACACCACTTAATATCGCCCGTCCGCCGCCATATTGGGTGACTGCTGCCTGTTCATTGAGCTCCCGCCAGGATTGGATGCGTTGTAAAGGGTTGTAGAGAGGGCTGTTGTACCCGGATGTATGTGCTACATACCCTGGAGGAGAGGAGGTACACCTGTCGTTATGTCACGTGGTGGTGGTCATGTTTCACCGGCGTCTGGACACGGTTGAACGATTTAGAGCAAGGAGGTTCTCCACCAATAGACGTTATTTGTAAAAGACCTGTCTATGTAGCGCTAAGTGTATTAGGAGTTGACCTGGGTACAATTTCATGCATAATCGACATCTATATTGCGATCCTAAGCCTACATTGTTTGACTTATTGTGAACATATTTTTAATCAAAATGTTTGCATTGATTATCCATGAAGCGTGTGTAGCCCGGGTGTGTAGTCATGTTGTTCCATGTTGTACTCAACCTACAATTTTTTTTATTGGATTTTTATACAAGCTGAGTTCACTTTATCGAATGTTCTTCCACTGCAGTCCTGTGGACCATTTGGGCACAATTCCGTACAGGAGATACATTTCCCTTCTCAAAATTGCTTTGCTCACACTTGATGTAACTTTTATCCATGATCACGATTGACGTACCTGACCAAGAAGTGCGACTTAGCGCTCAATAAAGACGATGACATGCGGACCTCGCCGGGGGACCTCGTCACCGACAAAAAGATATTGGATAGGTGGTCCCTATGTAACCATACACTTGAGGTCTATTTACCCGGCTCTATTTAATGCTCTAAACGCGGCAAACTTCAGAGTGAACATTAATTAGAAGTAATTAAAAGCTATAGGGCAAGATAACGTCTCCGCTTATCTCTGACGACAACTTGGTAATGACGGGAGGCAGGTAACGTCGGCGACGTCTTGGTGATGGTGTCGCTACAGTCTCAGGGGGGTTTCAGTTTCATTTGGTGTGCGTTACAAATCGGGGTTACAACCTAGTGGAGATATACGGGGGGGGGGGGGGGGGGTTACTGCATTAGTAGGATTGCTGCGGAGATGTTCCCTCCACAGTGTTACTGCATCCCCTAATTCTATTATGATTATTACTAGCGAAGATGTGACATACTATCACTTCGTTCATTGGGATCATAGCTTATCAGGTATACCTATGCATGCATGGTTAAGCGGAGTGGTGTAGGTATCTACTGCAATCAAGGCACATTAGACACCTTAAAGGTGTGGGCCTGGACCTTAAGACGTTATGGATCAGGGAGACAGGCGTTGCATTGTGATGAGGGGGGGGGGGGGAGGCTTTTCTTTCATTTTCGGGTTTCTGAAAAACTTATCATTAATCAGTTAATTCCCTAACCAAAAAACATGATTTTTCCCTAGTGTTATCTAATTGATGATTAAGGATGAAATATTTGGTAATGATAAAATTAATTCCCGATAAATTGGGAAACTTCCGGCCTCTGTTAGTCCCCTTTCATGTTTTTCTTTAAGGGTAGGAAAAAGAAAGTAAGAGAAATGAATATCTTTTCATTAATGATCATAACTCTTCAACAGCTTACTCCTCTTGTAGTAAATGCTTCCCTCGCTAAAGTGCCCCCACCAACGTAACTCGTCGACTTTTCGTCGATTTTTCAACCCTTCTCCGTCAACCGCCGTCAGCCTCATCCTCAAACTCCACAGGCACATATTGTACATGTGCACCTAAGGCCCGGACCTAAGGCCTCCTGTGCACCTGTCTCTAGGCATAGCCCCATCCACTCCCATCTACTCCCTTTTAATTAAACCTATTTGTATGTACACACTCTTACACAAAAACTAGAAATCTGCTTGGAGAGCGCGGCGCCGGAAGGAGGTCTGGTGGCGGCGCGATGCGGCGGGCAGGGCAGGCAGCGGCGTCTCTGATTAATGGCGGCCGTCGGGGGTTGGGACAGTCGCCGCCAGAGAGCGCCCTGCTACTTCAAACATTTACGTCTCGGGTTGCCCGGACGCGCGGACCTGTCGCCAACTAATGGCTGCGGCGACATGGGCGCCGCCATGTTTATCTGCCACAGGTCCGCACTGACGGCAACAGGCCCGCACTGACGGCGTCCGGGGAAAAACCCAAGTCTCCTGCTGAGCGTAAACCGGTGGGAATAAAACGGATAAAAGTTTATTTAAGAAAATAAACAAATAAAAGAAGCAAGACAGACGAGCCCTACTAAAAGAATGAGCTGGGCAGCAGCTTAGTTATAACTAAGTTATCGTGCTATGGTCTAAAGACCACGCATTTGAGGCGATAACTTTCTTATTTTGGTGTTTTTTTTTCCAATTTTGTTTTGTGGAGGCATTACTGGTATTTATCCCATGCGAAGACAGTATCAAGAAGATAAACTGCCTGGTCTGACTTCGCCGGTGTCTGTGAACGGACCGGGGTTTGTCCTGTAAACACAACATAGTGCCAAAAACATAGAACAAAGCAGGCACAAAATAAATACAGAGTTGGGTGAAACAAGGCGACGGAAACCTGGGTAAATCTATCTGACAGGTGACGAGAGCATTGCCTTGAACTGTGACACGGACATGGAACACTGCTTAGTTTGAAAACTTTGATATGTCAGCTATCGCAAATAATTACCACATTTTTATTGCTGAAAGGCCCTGCAATTTTTCCCTATTCTTATCAATTGTGTACACAGCAGAAAACGTGGCTGCCCTCCCAGACGGTACATGTATGCCAAGGTCGTATGGGACAGGGGGACGCTGGGGACGTCGCCCAGCGTCCCCGTGGAGGCAGGCTGCACTGAAGGCACCCAGGAGTGCGGCCCGAAGTCTGCGCCATAAGTTTATCAAAATTGACACGTGAAGTGACTAATCGTGTAGACACCTAACGCCCATTAACCGCCCCCTCCTGTCGCCAACCTACCACCACTTGGGTGGAGCTGGAGGAGGGGCCCGGGATGAGGGGGTCCTCCAGTACCGGGAAACAGGCCCTCCGGTCGCCACCATGGTCCGTTCTCAGGGGACGTAGGAATGGATGTATTAAGAAGGGGACACCTTAGTTATCTCAAGAAAAAACTGAAAGGGAAGGGAGATAGATAAGCAGGTACCTGAGGTTTAGGACATGTAAGCATCACTTTTGAATCTAAATGTAAGACTGTTATATGATACCAATTTTAAAGAGGGATAGAGTGTACCCCCGGGAGTATATCTCAACGAATGGACGAATGGACTCTATGCTCTATGCGTATATCAGATATCAAAATGACCTTTGCCTTCCCAATGTCCTTCCCATAGATGCCCAAATGATTTATGATAAATCCATAATTCTATAAATCTTCATATTTATAAGTAAACAATGAGTGACGCAAAAAACGCATGCACAGTGTCGACGAGAGAGGTCCGCGCGACATACACCTTCCCCTCGCCTCGGTCTCTCCCAGCCTCCGACTTCCTGTCCTTTTTGGGCCAACCAACTCGCCCTTCCGATCCTTCTAAGTCCCACTGGCATCTAAGCAACCAGGTGTGTGGGTGGGAGGGGGGGGGGGCGCTATTTTTCGAAAACATACATAAGGTAAATGTATAAATCCACTGCGTAGTTTTTGGTCCAAAATTCAGGGCTTGATCGGCGCCCCTCTCTCAAGCCCTCCTAAAAACCTCCGACCCTCCCTGATGTCTGCCCTCTCTCATGCCCTCCGGCCCCAAACCCTTCTCCCAACCCTTCCCAGGCCCTCCCACCCCAACCCTTTTCCCAACCCTTCTCATGCCCTCATCCCAACCCTTCTCCCAAGCCTTCCCAGGCCCTCCCAACCCAACCCTTTTCCAAACCCTTTTCATGCCCTCATCCCAAGCCTTCTCCAACCCTTCTCATGCCCTCCCACCCCAACCCTTTTCTCAACCCTTCTCATGCCCTCATCCCAAGCCTTCTCCCAAGCCTTCTCAGGCCCTCCCAACCCTTCTCAGACCCTCCCCCCCCAACCCTTCTCCCACCCCTCCATTTTCCCAATCCTTCTCATGCCCTCACCCCAAGCCTTTACCCAACCCTTCTCATGCCCTCATCCTAAACCTTCTCCCAAGCCTTTTCATGCCCTCTCACCCCAACCCTTTTCCCAACCCTTCTCATGCCCTCACCCCAACCCCTTTCCCAACCCGTCTCATGCCCTCACCCCAAACCTTCTCAGGCCCTCCCATCCCAACCCTTTTCCCGATCCTTCTCATACCCTTACCTCACCCCAACCCTTTTCCCAACCCTTCTCATGCCCTAACCCCAAGCCTTCTCCTAAGCCTTCTCATGCCCTCCCACCACAACCCTTCTCCCAACCCTTCTCATGCCTTCCGACCACTCATCTCTCAAGCTTTCTCAGGTCCTCCGACCCTCCCTGACGTCTGGCCTCTCTCATGCTGTCTGTCCTATCCGGAACCTGGCCCCTCTCAGGCCCTCCGACCCTCGGCCGCTCGGCCGCTGCCCGGCTCGCCGACCCCGCCCGCCCGATGACAGGTCCCCGGGACAAAGCGCGGTCTGTCCGGGGACGGCGACGGGCGGGCGGACGGCCGCGTCGGTCGCGCTGACAGTAGGCATAGGGTGCATGCCGCGGTTGCTGGTTATTGGACTACTTACGTGGACACTAACTTTAAGTGGTAATATACGTACCCGACATCCCATTATCTCCTCACTATGTAATGACAAAGGGCGTAGAATCGCATGAAAATCAATATCAAGAATGTTGGGTCGGGTCCTCCTATTCTGAAGTGAATTGCAATCAATTGGGAAACAATCACTGCTGAAATTATTTTTAATTATGGTACCTGACTTTGTTACATTGTGTGAAGAGTACAATTGCATATCTCGCCGATATACCCCCCCCCCCCACTTATAAGCCAAGCCTTATTAAAAAAGGCTTGGAAATATGTTTACTTCTTGACCTAAGCTACCGTGCACGTCAGTTTCTGTTTTGAGTACCCCCCCCCCCACCTCAATAACACACACACTGTCCCTGGCACCCCGTCGATTCACCTCACTGGTTTGTACTACTGACGCCAGGTCGCGCCACTGGGGTCACGTGACGAGACGCTCGGAGCCGCTCGCGTCTAACAATGACGCTGATGTGAGTCGGGGAGGGGAGGGGGTATATCTATTGGGGAGGGGACCGGGTGCAATACTTTGTATATGTATATAGACTAAATAACCAACAGGTTTCATGGCGCTCTCCGTCCACATTCTAAAGGCCCGGTCACATATAGAGACTGAACTCAACTCAACAGTCTTAAGGACTTGAGACTGAACAGTTGCAAACAAACCAGTCTTAAGGAAAAAATGATGAGTGGTCACATATAGAGACTGGATAGTCTTGTGTCTTCTTTCCTCTGCCTATAAACTCAATGATATGTAGGAAAAAGAGGTGTGTCTATTTGCCTTTATATGATTGGATAATGCACTCAAGAAAGTTGAGTTGAGTCTTAAACTATGTCACATACAGAGACTGGGCCTTAAAACTGCTTGAGACTGGAGACTATCCAGTCTTAAGGCCAGTCACATATTGAGACTGGGTCTTAAGACTGCTAAAGACTCAAGACTATCCAGTTTTAAATCTTCAACATCTCAAGATTAGAGACCAGACTGATCAGTCTTGAGAAAACCTAAAACTCCAGTTTTAACCCTATGTCACATATCAAAACTATCAGAGACCCAACTCAACTCAACGGAGGACGTCGTCGCCTGTCCTCCCGCCCAAAGTGGTTGGACAGACGACATTTAGACAAACCCTGAATTGCGCGTTTCTCTGTCTACAGACCGGAGTCTGTGCATGGGTCGGGGTGACAAACAGAGAGGGGAGAGCGCTACTCAAGTGCATAAATCAGTCCTTTATTTATGGGTACTTATGGATGCTCAGGTTGTTATCTGAAGGCGAGAGGATAGAGAAACATCGAAAAGAAACGGAATTCTTTTGTTAGGGTTTAAGGGAAAAGAAAACTACTGGAAGAACCAGAGGTCAGTTTAGTACACATTCCAATGCCGCCATTTTATAAAAAAAAACACAGTACAAAATTTGGAATACCTTTAAATAGAACTCTGCAGAATTAATACTGCGACGAGGCAGATATTGGAAATATGTATAGGTCGGAACTAAGCTACAATAACAGTTACATTCTTTCCAAATTACCCCTTTGTTAAAACATATATGAATCTATGAAAATTACAAAAACCGTTGAAGAAAGTATTGGAAAATGTTCGTTTTTACTGAAATGTTGCATTTGAAGAAAAAGGAAGGGGCGGACGTATCCCCGGTCACCTTATGGATCCCCGATGTCCCAAGAGCATTTGGCCTACTATCAATTCTTCTTTGAGGTCTTGGGACTAAGAACGTTTATTCTGACGACTCGTGTACCTCTCTTTGACCACTTAGTTCCCCCTCGGTCCGCTGAGCGTCGCCCCGCCCTGCGCCCCTCGGGTCGGGCGCTGATTGGTCGGGAGGGCGCGGGCCGCCGTTTAATTGGGGGCGGGCTAAGGGAATTTAATTATTTCAAGGGACGGCCTACTCCCCGCCGGACATCACATTCAGTCAGTGACGGGAACACACATCCAGAGGGAAAAGAAAGTTAAGGTAGTCGCCCGCCGCTCGGAGAATGATACATAGCGCCAGCGGCCTAAGAGTCATCACTCCCATCGTACGCTCTCCAAGCACGACCTCGTATTGTCAGGAAATACCATTCCATGTGATACATGCACGGTGAGACTATTCCGACTTGCACTGTGAGAGCGCTGGAGGAGAGTGTAAAAGATAGGTTAGTGTCGGAGAGGATAGTTGTGGGTATACCGAGTGCGGGAGGCGTTTTGAGGCGGCGTGGGGCCGGGTTTTAGCCGTCGGCGGTGGTTCGGATAGTGGTGCGGGGATAGTGGTGCCTGGTGGTGGCGGTGGTGGTGTTTAGGGCCGGCCGTCACCGCGGCGCGCTCAGTCTAAACACGGTACACTAAGCCCTGTGTCCACTGGCGACGCTCTGCCCAAACCTCCCCTCCTCCCCTCACCGCCCCCAGCGCCCTGTCGGAGCCCCAGACCCCTGCCAGCTCGCTCCCAGACGGGACCCTCTCCCAGAGCCGCTCTCAGAGTCCATCAGGCCAGTGGCGAGCGGCTCCGAGCAGTCGTGAGCAGCTGCCAGACGTACACAGAGGGACGCCAGGCCGTCCGGCGGCCAGCAGACCCTGCCCCCACAAGTAGTAGTACTTAGAGCCTCCTGGCCCGGGACCTGCCACTCGCGGCCAGGACGTACAGCAGAGGGGAAGCACTAGGACGAGGTCCCCACACCCAGCCCCCACTTAGGACTAACTACTCTACTTCTACTTGTATATATTCTACCCACAGGAACCGCGACGTATTACCTTACTCACAGTTTGCCAAGGACAAACAAGGACAATACACTTCATGTGCTTTTGGATCACATCTTGAACTTACGGACGCTTGCATATAAGAGTTTGCCTATTATTCAACGACTAACACGTTGCAGTTTACTCTAGAAAGGACTTGTCTTTGTGAGGTTCAAAGCATTTGCCAATCCCTGATACTGCTATCGGTCTCAAGACTTTAGTGTCCTCACACTAGTTCGGGGGTTATATTACTTTTTTTTAATTATTTATTGACGCCGCCATCAAGGTTGCAGTTATCAAATTTGGTGCTACTATTAGCGCCTCTTCTGTGATTCTATCCTGGTTATATTCCGGTGACCCTGTGTCTACAAACTGTGTTTACTAAGGCCTTATGAGTAGTCCTCCTGTTGTGTAGTACTACCCTACCGCCCCCGTCCCGCCCCGGCCGGCCCGATGTACGTGTGTCCGGGGGCTGGCTCTGGGATGGACCCCGACTCGGCCCTGCTCGCCTCCGTCACCTCCGCCCTGCCCACCCCCTTCTCCGTCAAGAACATTCTCAACCTTACTGACCAGGCCAATTGTGCTTTGGATTTCCAGCAGGGACACCACCCCCACCACCACGCGCTCGGCATGAACTACCACCAGGCGTCCGCGTCGTCGGCCACCGGAAGCGGAAACGTCGGCGGCGGCGGGAGTGGCGGATCGCCCGTCGGCGGAGGGTCGGCGGCGGCGGGGTACCACCACCACCTAGGTGGGCACCATTCGTCGTCGCACCACACACCGTCACACCCCCACCTGTCGACGCACCACCTCGGGTCGCACCACCACTTCCCGTCGCACCACATGGCGGCCGACGCGACGTCGCTGGCGCCGCTGTCGCTCAGTCAGTCGTCGATGTTGCAGCAGATTCAAGAGACCCTCTCCAGTGTCGCCGCCACATCGGCCACGTCGGCCGTCTCCTCCTGTGAGTTCGGCAGCACCGGAAGCCTCGTCCATCCCGGATCCGGAAACGTTCCTCCCCCTCCTCCGCCGCCGGCCTACAGCCCCTACGGCGACCTGACGGCGGGCACACTGGCGCGATTGGGCGCCGAATTCGGACTTCCGGTGGTGGGCGGCGGCGGCGGCCCGCCCTCACCCACGACGACGACGACGAGCGCCACGGGCAGCCCACTTCCGACGTCCTTGTCACGTGATGATCTCAACGCCTCATCCAACCTTGAAAAAAGTAAGTTACACATGTTTTTTTTCCTATAGAATTTCAGAATAGCCTTCCCTTGTATAATTACCTAGATACCAATTATATGATTTAACTAACTTTCATGGAGTTAAATATGTTAAAGAGAATGTGTCACCTAGAAATAAACCGGCTAATCTAGCAGTTTATGACAATTTCCTTTTATGTGAAAATATGGTGCAATATAATCCCTATTACTGCTTTAGGATCCTCCCCGACACTAATTTTTCATGCACCTTGTGTTTCGAGTCGGTAGACGTAACTGCAAACATTAGCATGAGGATTCCCATTAGCAGGAATCGACATGAAAGAAAACTACGTAATGTAATGCAATTCTGTGAATAGTTGAACAGTCGAGCAAGCGGTAGCATTTTGTGATTCATATTATGAACATTTGAAAAAGTTATATTAATACAGTTAAAGATACCAATGATTATAAATCCGTACGCGACATTCATATCAAAAAAGATAATTAAGGAGGCAAGGCTTAGTATATTTCTTCAAAAAGAACAAATTAAAGGCGAAATTAGACTCTTGTTTTAATTCAATAATTATCTTTCTGTCTCATGAAAATACATATAGCCATTACGTGGAATTGTCGAGTAAACATTTTATCATTTTGTTAGGCAGTCGTCTGGGGGTTTGACTTGATTTATCTTTGCCCGTATGTGTGTGTCAAGGATTCAGAAAAAGACCCAATTTGAGGGACCTCCATATATGCATTTTCGCAAAATGTACTTATAGTCATGGGCATAAGACATAACCCATTTTTTGGGGATTGAGACAGAATCAAAAATTGAGATTGCAGTTCAGATTACATGTAGTACATTTTTCAGTGGCATCGACAAATTTAAAAGAAAACCATCCTCCTGAAAAAGAATCCTTTTTAGAACCTGGAGTCACTCACTTCTTTTGGCCATTGTTTCCACCTTCATATATTATTGGGTCATTATAGATTGACCCACTAAGAACCTGACTGAATGCATACCCATTCTGAGTGAAATTAGTGTCCCTCGATTCCCTCAATTCTGACCAAAATAGGTCCCATTTACCTTACTTTTGGTAACACACATTGGGTCATAGTTGAGACCAAGACAAACCCCCGTGGGCAGTCGGCTGACTTGAGAGGGTAGAGAATGTGTACTAGGTAGACTTCAGGGACACACAATTATAAGGTGTCATATACAGTGGTCTTCCCTAAGTTTAATACACAAAAGGCATTGTTTACCGCAAAGGGTGGGGGTGAGGAGAAGATCAACCAGGACCTTTATTCTTGTCTGGTATTACAGAAAACATTCTACGTATTATATCCACGCACATCGTTTATCTATAGCTATTCACTCGGCCATGAGTGTCAATGAAAATTACTGCTTGGATGTGAATTAAAAAGTGTTCGGGTCCGGTTTCATACTGGGGTCATAGATTATATCAAGGTATGCAGTCTTCTGTCCAGTATCCGTGGACAAGGAAAGAATCTCAGATTCTTTGCCAAACAATTAAGAACAGGGGGTCGACCCCGAGAGTGCTGCTTTCTCATTATATTACCAAAGACAGTGTGGAATAACAGCTAATTATAATTGGGCATTGACTGTCTGGTAAAATATCTATTAACAAAGAGAAAGATGACATCCCTCCCCTTCATAGGGACTCTTATACCAACTCTCTAGGCCCAAGCATCTTTCTCAAGCCTCCACTTATCATCGGCCCCCTCCCTGACACCCTCCTTGGGGGTCAATGATACTTCACACGTTACCATGGTAGCTATAACCGTTTTTTGGTGGGATCTTCTTAGTGAGACCCCCTAACCGCGGATCCAGCTTCCTGAGTCTACAAAGAGGGAATGGGGGTCTTAGTAAGTTTATGCGATGATCTCCGCTAATCGACGACTTGGCGGGAAGATCAAAGCGGGTTTAGGATCTCTCTGAGACTTTGTTTACCCCTCTAAGTCGCCCGGATCCCTCCTCTAGACCGACAGGTGCTAGCCTGATGTAGCATTTATTCATCGAAAAAAGACGAAAAGATATTCGTCAAAATTTTGTCACACTCAGTATCTTTGCCGGCTATCTATGCCGTTTAGACCTGCGACCTTCTTCAATGGGCACGCGTAGTTTAGTGGCCCACCTGTCTCCCCTTTTATATTTATTCCACACTAAATCAGGGGTGAAATTACACGGGCAATGCTGGAATAAATGAAACAAAAATGAAGCACCAATCCTGCATGGAAAAAAGGTACCACTGAATCAGAATCTTTCTATAATTTATTCACAAAAACTTACCAAGAGGAAATCGTTTTCCTGCCAGGGGCTCTAATAAACAGAAATGAACACTATCACTTTACAGGTGTTTAGATGGAATTTTACGGCTTCCACTTTGTGTAGAAATAAGAAAATTTGTCTTTCTCTAGTGGTTGAGATTCTCTGGAGTCATTTACGTCTTATCATTGTAATTTAAAGCTACCATTTTCAAAGAACAAGTAATAAACTATGACCTTGTTAAACGGTGACACGAGTACAATGATATTCGGACGAGATGCATTCATAGTTTGTGTAAGAATATCGGCCTTCTTTTCATGAAACCTTCTGATACCAATCTGAGAGGGAGCGCCATTCTATACCTGTCGGTGGTCTTGGTGGTAAATTGTATCCTCTCATTTAGTTTAGCAGATATTGTATAGCAACGTTCGAATTTGGCAATAGTATAGATTTCCTTTATATAACATTTTGTAGGAAAGAGCTAGAGCCCCCAAGATCGATATAACGTTTTCGGAAAACAATTGTAAAGTTGAAAACAGTTTGTAGAAAAGAGAAAGAGATCCCACACCCCATTACACCATGGAGGGTAAAAAATAATTCTCAATTCGCCCTCCATGATTAAACTTCGAAGAACTCCTGAATCCCACCGACCATTCATCTATATACCTAGCAGCCCAGGGCCAGGTCTATACTACTGATTACCTTGATGTATTCTGCACAAGTCGGTGGAGGTGCAGAGAGGGGGGGGGGGGGGGGGCTGACAGGTAGACTGGGTGTAGGACGTCAAGTGTTCTTCTATGTACCTCCTTACCCCGACACCCACATTACCATACAGGAGGAACCGACCTGCATGTACGGGGAGGGGGGGGGGGTAGAGCTCTATACCTGTTGTTATAACAGGCTCTCCTAGGAAGAGGAGTTTAAATTTGAAGGGAGAACGTATAAATACTTTAACCCTGATAGGCTTGAGGAATCACTTTTATTTGCTGACTGGACCATGATCTTACATTGCAACGATCCGAACAATTGCTGGAAATATTTCTGTAACATTGTGATACCTTTTCTTGACGACATGTGTCCAATCAGAAAGTCAAGATATAACAAATCCAGACCCCAATGGATCACACAAGAATTAATAGAACTTGCTCGCGACCGTGATGAGGTAATGAAACTGGCAAAAAGAACAAAGTGTTCTAAAGACATTGAGAATGCTAAAATACTGAGGAATACTGCCAAAACCGCTTTTAAAACTGCCAAAAACGATTTCATTAAAGATCAATTAGAAACTCATGTGAATAATCCCAAAAAGTTTTGGCAAAACATCCAATGTGTTATCCCGAACACTATTAGTTCTGGAAACTATACACTTGAAAATGATAAAGGCGACGTAGTGTCAAAAGACACAACGTCCAACTATATAAACGAATATTTTGCAAGTATAGGGCGGCAGCTCTCAGATCGGATACCAAACCCTTCCCAATTAGTTATGGATAAGATTAAACATATTACTGATAGTGACTGCACAGAACTACCCAAACTAGAATTTGAACCTTTTACTTTAGAGGAACTACTAAAAACTATTAATAACATAGATATTTACAAATCATCTGGCATCCCTGAAATCCCCAGCAGACTATGTAAAGTAGTTTTTAAAGCAAAGCCTGAAATATTGTTACATATACTGAACAAATCACTCGCAACAGGCATATTCCCAGACGCATGGAAAATAGGAACTATTATACCAATTCCTAAGGTTCCTAATCCAAAATCGGTGTCCGATCTGCGACCTATCACTCTACTTCCACTACCGGGTAAATTAATGGAAAGATTAATTCACAATAGGCTATATCCTTATTTAGAAGACCATAAGATCTTGTCTCATAACCAGAATGGATTCAGAAAACACCATGGGACGCATGACACAATCTTTAAACTTCTTAGCCCAATAACTGACTCTGTTAACTCTAAACACACGACTATGGCAATATTCATAGATTTTAAAAAAGCCTTTGATACTTTAAATTTTGAAATTCTACTTAAAAAACTAGATAAACTAAATATATCACAACTATTTAAAAACTGGGCTAGAAGTTATCTTAATAATAGGAAACAAAAAACTTTCGCAAATGGCCTATCGTCTGACCTATTACCAATAACCCATGGTGTTCCGCAGGGATCCATATTGGGGCCTTTGTTTTTCAACTTGTACATAAATGATTTACCAAAAATTGTAAAATCTGAAATGTTACTTTATGCAGATGACTCTGTAATATATAGCAGTGGAGCCAACAGTGACTTACTTCGTACACAACTGCAATCAGACCTGACTATTATAAAATCATGGTGTGACATCCATAAGCTCACAATTAATGTGGCTAAAACTAAATCCATGGTGTTCTCCTTGCATAAACCAGCTCTACTCACAACCAAGTCACTCCATATTGGCCCTGATCCAATAGATTTTGTCCATTCTTTTAAATACCTGGGAATTTACCTAGATTCACAACTACATTTTAATACACAATTTTCTGAAACTCTGAAAATAGCTTCTCATAAACTGCTGATGTTAAAAAGAATCAGAAACTCTGTAACTGAATTTACAGCCTTGACAGTAGTTAAATCAATGATCTTACCATATTTAGACATGGGAAATATGTACCTATCGGGGAGAGGAGTCAATGATCAACATAAACTAGAGGTAATATTAAATACAGCCCTAAGGGTTACTTATTTAGTAAGAAACCCTCGAGATGTGCATAGGCTGGATTTATACAAGCGAGCTAACTTATTTACATTAGAGTATAGAAGAAAATATTTTCTTATGAACCTAATTCATAGGTTGATACACTCTGCAAGTATATCACTATTGGCCCCCCTCCGAGAGACACGCTTGACCCAGGCGCCTATCATTAAAACCTTTACTGCTATCAATGAAAATATTCAACGATCCCCAGTATATTATGCTCGTGATTGCTGGAATAATCTCCCTGTGGTAATTAGATCAATTACTGATCATACTTCTTTCAAAAATGTTATTCGTACAACTTTGATGGAACAGTATATAGCTACCGAGATTGTGAGATTGTAACCTGGCCAAGCTGTATGATAATTGCCTGTTTTCTTTTCTTAAAATATCCCTGTATGCTCATTGGTTGTTAAAGTATTGCAGTAATACTAATAGGATAATAACCTCAAATTCATCCCATTACCATTTCAAATTTTCATTATACCAATGTGATTTCACCAATGTATCAATATTCAAGTGCTGGAATACATCTAACAAATGTCTAAATGATTAAGCTCATTTGAATTTATCTGGATCGATTGATGTATTAGATTAAGTTATGGCTGGGAGTGGAAGAATACTGGAGTAATCCAATCCACTCCCAGGGTAAATAAATTGTTCAAAAAAAAAAAAAAAAAAAAATCCTAGGTCTACCACCTGACAAGAGACTATTTTAGCTAATCGGCATTGTTTTTGTGGAGTGTTAAGCCATATTTGCAACCTTTGTCTATACGGTAAATTTGTGGTCGATATAGTATACATTATGGGCCTATAGAGTAGTTGCTGGATAAAGCACGTTATAATTATTTTCAATGACGCTCATTTGTACATAGATTTATTATATATACAGAACAACAATAGATTCGGGGTGTAAAAAATGACAATAATCTACGAATTTTCAGTATCAGTTCCATAAAACTAAACAACTAGAATTTTCCATGGACAACGCAATACGTTGTAATTACAATGGACACATTTTGGGGTCTAGAGATACATGGAAACGAAAACAGCTCATCACAAAAGACAGAGAAGCAAGCCATATGAGCTAAGTTCAGAGTCCAGTTAGTACCAGCGAGTTAACAAAGTCACACACAGACGTACAAACCGAAACAGACAAGCTGACAAACAACAAGTCACTGTGTAGGAGACAGTCGGCAGAACTCTGCCACAGAACTGGGGAAATGGAGAGGGGGGGGGGGGCAGAGACAGTACTAGTGAGAGAGGGCTTCCGGTTTGTGATTGGTAGCTTGGTAACTGGTCACTATGTTGGGACTAGTTGGGACCTTCCATGTCACTGCTCGACAATCAGACAAGGTCCTGCATGACCCAACAATGTTCAATGAACTTGGAGGAAGACGTTGGGATCTTGCAATCTATTTCAATTGTGTGATCCATGGGCCAATATTCAGATGAACTTGCGCTTCTTATAACTATTATGTTTAGCTTAGATCTATGATCATATATTATCTTTGTCTTATAATATATGAATTTACAAATAATATATTTTCATCTAATTAGGTTATGTGTGCCAATGGTACAATGACATAATTTGAGTACATAGGAGGTATAGTTGTCGAGTCCCAATGACCCTTGATTTAGTAAACTAGACCTAGATTTATCACCGTGGAAAGATCTTGACCGATTTCAAGGCATGGAATACCAGACCGAAATGCAATTTGCCTACAGATGAGCTCAAACCCATTGAATGATCCTGCCTAGAAGTGAGATCCCGGTCCACACTGAGGTCGCAGGTTTCTCCTGCATGATCTGTTCCTATAGCGTTCACCCTAAACTCACGATCAGTTCTCCTGGGCCAATATGTTGCATGATCCCAGGGCATGATCCTGTCCCAAGCAGAACTGGCAGGGCGGGGTGAGATCTCACACCGGGATGAGATGTGGCGTGATCCCGCCCCGAGCCGGGATCCCGCTGCCGAGGCCGATAAGGCTGCGGGCCGACAAGAGGCTTCTGAGTGCTGGGTTAATGTCTGCTAAGTGGATCACCCCCCTTCACCCAGGGGGCGCCACTACCGCCACCTGCATACGGACTCACTAAACCCATCCAGGTGCTTAATACCTGCCCGCTATCTCCACTATAGGCCTACAGATAAGCCACTGAGAGGGGCATTATCATTTACATAGGGCGCACTCTAATAGATTGACAGGCTATAGGAAGGGATTGTGATATAATGCATAGACTTACTTACGCCGACTTAGTAGTGTTTGTATACATAGTGATTTCCGTTGGCACATATAGATGATTATTTGGGCCCATTTAGGATATCTCTGTATGACCACTTTCCTCTAAATCCATTAAGGCCTTATCACCACAAAATGCCCAGTGCAGGATATGAAAAATACAGATTGATGAACCAGCCGTATAGGGCCTGAAATCTCACCTTTTTTGATACGAGGTTTAATGTCGTCCACAAACAAAAGTTTCAAATGCTGGTCACCGGTTGTATGAGCTATAAAAAGTGAACTTTAGGTCGGTTCTTTCTCGCAGAGTCTGAGACAACCTACACCCACAAGTACTTTACTTGAAGGCGGCTCCGATTTTATCTGATAGCTCGAGTTCTTGTCAAAATAACCAACACAAACAAACACGATAAAGGGCGGCGCGCGCCAAGGCGGCCCGATCTGCTCTCAGACCGGAGAAGACCTGGAGGAGGCACCAGTCATATAATAATATTGTGGTTCAGGGTTGTAAATAACGGACCGAATAATAGCGCCCTGACAGTACAGCATATTGATTACAGCATGTATGCATTCCAAGAATGTTCGGAATGTAAAAAAAAAAAAAAAGTGCGATGACCATGTGCATAAATAGGTGATTCATATATTATGTTGATACGTGTGTAGCATCACTATGTAGGCTAAATGGAAACAAGCAGAACGATGGGTCGATATATAATTTTGTGAAACATTTACATACCGTCTTTGTACGAGATAAATGGACATAAGGACAACGTTCAATGTTATCCTTACGTCCATTATTTATATATTTTAGTAAAATGTCATTGCATGTATATGAAACATAGTACTTAAAGGGACCATACCACCGCATAGTGAAAATTATACATGTAAGGGGAAATGTGGTATAATATTGAAGACAATTGAAAAAAATACCCGTGGACTTTACATAGAAATACGTATCACTCATATAAATTTCATGCTTCGGATATGGATATACGCCGGGATGAAGGTGGGGGCTCTACCTGTAATTGTGATAATTCAGATATCATTTATTCATACGCTTTCCTCAGCGGTGGATTTTGAAATCCTAGATTCGCCACTATACTCATGACAAGAGACAAATGCTCATCAATTTTCTGTATTGCACATACATTGATGACTTCTTTTTTTAGTATAAGCCTATTAGATACCGGGGTTATAGACGTCCAACACTAAAACAATTCAATTAATAATATAGATGTATTAAAAGGTCTGGATATAAAGTACATGTATATGGATATATAATATAGGAAATATACAACAGTAAAGAGTCGTCACTGCGTCGCCCCTGGTCAAGGTGCCACTTGTCACGTATGATTTGTGACGAGGTCAGTTCCTGGGCCAGGAACTGGTTCCTGATCAGTCTAAACCTTGGTCTATACCGGGCGATAGGATGACGTGGGATGACGGGCAATACCTTCCCGAACCTGCTGCCCCCTCCTGTTCCCTTCAAATCCGGGCCTCGTGTCACCTTTTCTGAACCCTATCCCGGGGGGGGGGGGGGGGAGGAGCACTTGGGCTTGAAAAGATACCCACTGCCATACAGACCAGTGAAGCGGGGTCAGTGCACATTAAAATTGAGGGGTGGTAGACCGTTTTTTTAGGTAAAAAAAGTGGTGGTGAACTACATATTATTTGCCTATAATAATTATATGGGCAATAACTTGAAACTTGGCTTTATAGGTACCTCATTTGGTGACCTGTGACAGCCAAAAATAGGAGGCGGTCCACTAAAATTCAGGAGTGGTCAGTCACAAAAAGCGGGGGCGGTAGTTTGGCAGTGGGTAGTAACCTTCAAGGAGTCAGTGCCCCCCCTCCCCCTGGACCCCTATACATCAACATCTTGACCTGACGGAAAGCCATTCTAAATGAATAATTTGTTTATCGAATGATCCCGGAAGAATAAGACTGGTAATAGAACATAACTACATCGTAATAGTACAGGTGTTTGTTGTTCACTGCACTGCAATGGATGAACATTTGATAAGGTGAACTCAGCCTGTATAAAAATCCAATAAATAGAAAAAAAATATTCATTAGTTCAATTTGATAATCATATTGATATAGAAACCCCCGATAGAAGCCGCATGATCACAGGGATTGGTGCGAAAGGGAGTGCTGTTCACGTAGATACAATTATATATAATCGTATGGTATCCCAATCGATCGTATGCTCATAATCATATCTCGAAATCTATAACTGTTTGATCGAGTTTTCAAAGCCATAACGGTTAGATCAAGAGGGTTTCTAGATGGCTAGTATCTAAATAATCGCACAAATGTTTATCTTTTGAGTTCATGTTACCTATACCGTGACCAAGTTTGCCACATACAAGGGGAAACTGACATATTGTTATCTTTAGTTATTACATTATGTCGGTCGCGTCCTGTCTTCCTTCTTAACCCGTCGTCCTCATTTCTAAAAGATGTATTTGATGTAATACTTGCGGTACCGGTCCATGACTATTCTTGTTAATGTATACAGAACGAGGTGTGTATAGCATAGGATCCGTAAACACTTTCGATTTGACACAATCATTCAAATCCCCAACTTTATAGGTTGCAGAAAGTTTATCCATCATTCCCATGTTGCCAAGGTGTTATCTCCAATAACCCCACAAAATGTATTTATGATGTTTTTGTTATATTGTTAAATGATTGCTGTAGAAATATGCTATCATCCGATGGTCGGAGAACATGCATATGCTGTAATCGAAAAAATAATTAGGTATCGCCCAATGCACGCTCTGAGAGTGGTTAGCAAACATCTCCTAGACTACTGTATTAATCCTTTTTTTATATTTATCTCATTGAGAATGAGATTTTTTTTCCACATTCATGAAATATAATGGACATTTGTAAATTAATGTATTTCCATTTTGGGCAAGTCATTATCTCTCCCAAAGCATTATGAATGTCCATAAAGTACAAACACTGCTTGCTTTGCATTGTCAAACACAATATCAATTTAATTCAATTATTGCGAGATTATCAAAAAGCTAACAAACAATACTGCTAAAAACGTCGCCCCTGTGTCCCCCTCTGACTGGGCGCCATTTGTAATCTCCTCAATGACGCGCGACGACCAATAAAAGGACGCTCCGATGGCGTTCCTATGTCACCTGCACAGAAGTATAAAGTGAATTCTGAAGGCTATGACATTAGCGGAACCATAGGCACTGGGAATACTGGCTCAATTTGATATATGGAGGAAATAATCAGATTTGGGCAGTCAAGAAGAATCGTCCGCCTGATTTCTGTGCAGATAGTTCGGGACAAACAAAGTATAAAGTAAATAAATGAGGGTGCTGAAAAGGATCAGAATTGGAGATATAAAATCAGGAAGATTTATGTGTTTCGTCTTTTGTGTTTGAAGATGGTATATGGATTTAGGAACAGGACCGATATCGTATCTAAAAAGATCCAGTAGAGGTATTTTTCTGAATACGAAATGTGGAAAACAATGCATCTTTTTTATGATATAATTTCAAGTGACAGTGGCATTCATTATGAATAAACGTGCGTTTGTGGCTGTTGCAAACGAATAGTGTACATGTTAAATGGATCACTCTGGTTCGATTTCCCCTGTTTACCTTATAGATTTGTAGCACTCTTCTCTACTTTGTCAGTAAGGTACTCATCACAGGTCTGCATATTGAACATGTAATTTATCCCATTTTCACGCATTGATATCTAAATCGTCAAATAATTTCTGGACCGTGTGATAACCTTCTTGTAGTTGACATCTCAGATCTATAATCATCATACTAATAACAATTACGCCAATATATTAAACAAATCGATTCGCCATTGGCAGCATTGCATCTAGAGGAATCGTAATATTGACTCACACTACAGGAGGCGCAGCATCCCCCCTGCCGCTGGGTGGCGTCTCATTGCGCCCCCTCCCCGGGCCCGTTCTCCCCCTCTCCCCGCCCCGCCCCATACCTCTCCCCGCCCCACTCTTTAGCCGTATGATATTTCGCGCCGATGATTTGTTTTGTCACCAAGTCAACAGCGGGTCGGCCGCCCGGCGACGGACACCCAGCCTCCTTACCAATAGACCCCTTTACACGGGAACACCCATCGGTCTATAAGGCATGATTCTGAAGTGGGGAAAATATCACGTCTTAGAGTGGAATAGATATAATATCATATGATTCAGAGGGGGTGTTAGGCATACTAGTGTAGGGAAATATTATCTTCTAAGTTTCAAAATAATATTAGCTCTCAATTTTTTACTCTCAGAAAACACAGTGAATAATATGACATGATATTTTTTGCGTGTCCTGTATGTTATGTATGATCAATGGTTCAAGACGGCTGACAGATTACATTTGATGACAGCCCCTACAGAAACAGGCCTATTTTCACTCACCCTATTCTCAGGACCCTGGCGGGGCCTGGTGGGAAGGGCGGACGGCGCGCGCCTTCCGGTTCCCCTCGATTATCGCCCATTACCCGACAATCCGCCATTGACGGGCGGCCACCCGATACCCCCGCTTTAAGTCCCCGACGCCCCGCCTTAAAGCAGCGCCTAATTTGCCCCGTGCTTGAGTTGCCGGGCCAAAACAAAAGATTATTATGGATTAATTCCCATTGACACTGATCTGTTTGCGGCGATAGGAAATGGTCCTATCGGCTTAGCGGGCGGCGGGAAGGCAGCTGACGGGGCTCATAGAGGCGGCGGTAAACGGAAGCAGGGCTCGGCAAACACGGCTAATAGTCGGGCAAACACGGCCACTCGGGCCGGCTAAAGTACGCCCGGCAAGAGGCGCACTTGGCGCCGGGCGCGCGCCGCCCGCGGCCCGGCTAGGGTTACCGCCGCCCGCCGACGGCCGTGTCCCCTCCCCGGCCCCTCTACCCTCCAGTCTCACGGGCAGGTCCAGAGATTTCAGAAGCGGGGAAGCGCCTTGTCATAGAAATTCTCATCAGCGCCCCTTCTAGAGACACAGGTTTCACATTTAAAAAACGTAAACTTGACCAGAAATAGGTGGCGCGCCCTTAACCGGCGACTGAATCTTACGTCAACCCATCTCCCTGCTTTGCGTGTCACTGTTCTGGTCGCGCCCACAATGAGGCCTTCTCCCCTGTCATACACATGGGTCAGGAGCCGTCTCCTCCCGCCGTCCGTCGGGCCAGGCCGCCTCTCAGTCACTTCCTCCTGTGTCGCGGCGTCGCGTCTACGGACTCTCCCGAGCTTGCGCACCTAAGGGAACTCTCGGCTCTCTTCTCCCCTCCCATGCCATGCCCCTGGGATCGCGCCCCTTCCCTTTTATGTCCCCTGCCGACCATGCTTTTCCTCCATAACTTTCTAATCCCCTTCGCTACTCGTACTTGGACCACCTCCGGCGTGACCAGCTGGTGAGGCTACCAGCCGCTTTGCCGTGTATGGGGTCCACTGAGACATAGCTTCATGTCATCAGTCGCACGAAGATCACCAGATCACTGTCAGTCTCTCTGCTGCCGTTGTTTTGTTGAGGGTTACTAGTGATCCCCATAGGCTTGTACTCTATGCTTCTATAGTGTATCCATTAATTCTCTTAACAAGAAAAGTTCTGGTAATAAAATATATATGAACTCATATTAAACTTAGCTTTCAAATCAGTAAGAAATAGCCTCAAGGTTTGGTCACCTGTCGCACTTAATCAAACATATAACTGTCCCTACCTCCTTGCAAAACATGTATCCTGGTCCCCTCCCATGCCTTGGTTTCTTTATTCAAACCACTCTGTCCTCCGACACGTCCATCTGGCTCTCATCCCTCCCAGACCACCGTCGCCGGCTCTCCTGCCTTCTACTCCGGCGCCCACTGCCCACCTCTGCCCCGCCTTCGTCCCCCGCCCTGCTTCCCTGCCCGGGCCTCCCACCCAGTCCGACCCGTCACCCCCGGCCCCGGCGCGGTCTCACTCCGACCTGAAAAGTCCTCAGGACCCGTCGTACATAACTGTTGCCCCTGGGGGTGTCACAGGCTTGGAGAAAGTTGTTAAAGCTTAATCTTCTTCACCGAACCACTTGGCCCCTCACGCTGGATGCATTTAAGCCATACCTCTCCAGTCTTCATATAGATTGGGTAATTTAAACAAAACCAAACTGATTCCTAAACGGGTCTGCTAGTCGCGTCGCGACGCGACGCGACCGACTTTAGGTGGTTCACTTCCCTCCCGGACGCGTACTGCATGTGGACAAAGAGAGCAGATCTTTTCTTTTGTGTTAGGAGTTAAGGTTCTAGAATATTGACAAAGTACACCGGAACATATTCTGCAGCTCCCAACGATTAGAAACTCAATTCGACCAATCAGACATTGCCGAGATTCGACTTCATTTGTTTCTTTTTAGTGCGAAATTTAAGTTCTAGAATTCAGGCAGAGTGCAACAGTACATATTCTACAGTTCCCACCGATTAGAAACTCGATTCCATCAATCAACGAAAATATATAGTTCCAGATTTATCTAAAGCTATGACAGAAGCCATTTATATATTAGCTACTTGTTTATCAAGCATATTTCCGCCAGAAATTAAAGTAACAAAGTCGTAGAGGTTTCACGACCTCTATTGAGAAAGGATTCTAAATAGGATATGCCCTCGATAAGCCCTATCTGAGAAGCATACTATTTTTGTGAGTCCCTCTTTTTCCAGGCAATTCACTTTTTTATAGAGGCACCGTTTTGATCGTATTTCTTTCCCGGAAATCACCTTTTTGGGAAATACTTGGTAGAGAAACCTGCTATAGTCAGCCTACACATTTAGGACAGAAATAACCGATTTGCAACTGAGAAGCATTCGGTAATGTTGTCTCACTGCAGAAGCATGCCTCGCACAGAATTTGACATTGTTTTATCAACGATCAAAATAATTCAGTTTGTATGTGTTATTATTCGGAATCATTGTGACGTCCTGTCCACTGACGTTAAGTATCTATCAGTGTGTATGCCATTATTCATTATTGTGACCTCATTTCCATTAACATCAAGTATTCATCAGACCATATTGTTACCACTGAATCTCAACAAGCGTGTTTGGAAAAATATGTAGAATAGTAAATCAAATGACCAAAACGATCAAAACGACAATATGAAATAACAAACACAATTTATGTAGTATAAGCTTTTTACATGAAATAGAAATAAAACACACATAACGATACTTCCCACATAGGCCTATATACATTATTTAAATAGATTGACCTCTTCAAATGCAATTATTTTTAAATATGCTATAAGCCTTTAATAAAGTGAAATACTATATTAAAATATCCATAATAGCCCAGATCGATGAGAATTAAAGAATTACCCGAGAAAAGGGATGCAGATTCGGTGATTGATACCTTTGTATCCAATACTGATAACCACAGCCTTGATCTAACACTTGTGAGTTATTTCTAATTGATAATAGTACCTCTTTATTAGAATAAAACACTGTAATCTGATACCAGTAGGCCATAGGAAATTTGAACCAAATTGATAGATGCTTGGCTGAGCACTTAGAATTGATAGGGGGTGAAGTTTTCCATGGATGCCTTTAATGGGGACCGACCCCTCTGGTCATTTATCATAGCTCGGGGGTAGTGGGCAGGGTGTGGTGTGGTTTATGTAGGGGGGATACAGACAGTCTGTGCACTGACAGCTTCCCACTGTACTAGTCGGGGGAACTAGATGTACTAACAGTTGAGCTGACTTATGTTTTTTGTATGCAGGTCAGACTCAATCTTAACTACACTTGTGAGCCAATGGCAATTTAAATCAATTAACTCGCTGCTTTAACGGGGAAAAACAACATTACCGAGCTGCAAGATTGTATAAATTTCAAGAAATTACTTTTACGCACTTCTACTTATATAAATGGTAATATATAATCAAACTGAAATGCCTTAATCGTTGAGGTATAGTCTCATGGTCTGGAATAAATCATAGACAGATATTGGATCTTTTGCATAAATGGTTGGGTTAAGTCAGCCCTATCAGGATAAGAACAAAATCACCGAAATTCCATTGTTGTAATGCTGTTTGGTCTGATGCGTACTCCTATCTCCGCATAGCAGTCAATAGTAATATAGATATAGTGATAGTAGGGCATTGTCCAAAGTAGGGGAAATGTACTCATATAGTACTGTACTTATAGTAGGCCCTATAGGCCAATCTATATAGACTCCTGACGCATACTGTAGACAAGGTCTATTGATCCTATATACCAAGTGGTTCTAAATGTGTTGGTCTCTGATATATGGGGTCACTTGTATCTACTTATGTCAGAGACAGTGATGGATAACAAGACTATCATGATACTTCCTATTCTTGTCATATACCGTAAAGCTATTGGTTTATACACCTTTGACATTCCATTTTTCATTCCCTACCGGTGCACCTGTATGAACATGATTTTGGACATATGTCGTATGCTATATTTTCTAATAAAAATGTGTTTTCATGAGTTCAAAAATACACTTCATTTGAGTTGTATCTACATGAGAAAAACATTTCATAGACGGATGCTTCGAGATACTGACCCAACAGTATTTCTAATTTAATTCAATGAAGACGTTTGCCTCGTAAAATCATGATGGGTCGACAGTAGGACAACTTGTACGTTGCATCAAGTTGATAGTTACAAATTTCCAATAATAATGAATGATCAACTTAATTGAACCAAAAAGGTGCAAACTTACTTTGGGATGATTCAAGTCACTGTTTTCTAAATGAACAGGGGGGTTGCATGAGAAAGAAGCGGACGGTTTGTGAATGGCATGTTTAGATGCCGGCGGGGGCAGGCTGTTGGACATACCCCGGCCACCACTGACGTGTCCCAGATACGGTTACCATGGACACACTCACCGCCAACTTATTTCTCTCCTTTCTTTTCTCCCACAGAACCGTCATGCGCTGAGCTGGACAAAACCACCGGAAGCTCCTCCACGTTCTCCTCTCACCACACATCCGGTTCAACTCCCGCGACGTCGGCATCGTCGTCGGCGACGGCATCGTCGAATAGCACGACTTCCGGTAGCCACAGCTCGTCGAGCAACAACAAACACAGCAGCAACAAAAACAGAGACAACAATGATAGTGAGACTGAATGCCACTTGCTGCGGCAGCGCACCAAGCGGAAACCTCGGGTACTGTTTTCCCAGGCGCAGGTGTACGAGTTGGAGCGGCGGTTCAAACAGCAGCGCTACCTGTCGGCGCCCGAGCGGGAGCAGCTCGCCACCATGTTGAAACTCACGTCCACCCAGGTGAAGATCTGGTTCCAGAACCGGCGCTACAAGATGAAGCGCCAACGACAGGACAAAACGCTTGAGTTGTCGCAGCTGCAGCCCCCCCGCCGGGTGGCCGTGCCCGTGTTGGTGAGGGACGGCAAGCCGTGCATGGCCAACACCTACAACGCCCCTTACAACGTGAACCCGTTCGCCGCCTACCCCGCCCCCGCCCCCACCTACAGCAACATGAACTCACTGCCCCCCATGCAGCAACACCCGGGCTACGTCCAGTCCCAGGTACACCAAGGGATACGTGCCTGGTAGTCCACGCCTTCACTGTTATTTAATTAAAGTATATATAAAATAGGACATGGAGGGGGGAGGGGGGGTATGGGCTGAGCAAAAGTAATTAAAGTAACTGACATTATATTCTTATTGTATTCTGTACAGTATTATATGATATGGTGACGTCGCCATGACGATGCTGACGTTGGATGTAGAGTGACGTGTTTCGGGCAGTGACGTGTTTTAGGCAGTGACGCGTTTCGGGCAGTGACCTGTTCTGGGCAGTGAAGTGAACTTATCAGTGACTTACTGGTAGTCGTCTTCTCATCAGTAGCTCATGATCAGTGATTTAGGTTGTTCCAATATGGCGGAAGAACCATCGAACAATTTCAATGAGACTAGACAGAACGAACAGATAATTGTGTGTCACATTCTCCAAATCAAAACTTTTCACTCCAAAACGGACTAATTTATTTGTTGGGTGAGTATGACTGGCAAACGTTACTTGAACGTCTTTTCTTCTGTACTGACATTTAAGCAGGTGCTGTAGTGCTATGAACAGGTGCTATAGTACTGTGGACAGACTATTGTTCCCAGATTTACTCAGTCACCATAGGGTTGAGCATCTATGTTTATTGTCTTTATCAATCGAAAACTTTATATTTACTCGCGGGCATTGAAAGTGAAAGCCAACCCTCTTCATAACAAGACACTTGAACGACGTGCATTTGTTTCTGAAAGGTATATTGAAATGTTATCACCAGTAATAGATAACTAAACAAAGAAGATAAGAAATCACAATTTAAGCCAAACGGTCAAATTGAGCAGTTGGATGAGTGAGTGACATGCTACATATACTTCAGTGAGAAGTAATTCAATGTATATGGACTATTGTAGTGCATGGGAATGCATGCGGGTTCATGGCAGCGACGATAGTGCATCATGTGTAGACAACTTATTATTGACATTAAAATTGTCTTTAAAAATGTATGAAAAAATGTCTTTCTGTTTATTTTCTTCGAATTTAATCATACTTTATCACTTAAAATGTTGGAAACAAGACTTATGTATCCTTCACATGTTCCAACTCTACTGTAAGAATAAAATGTAGTATGGAAACCAAACAGCACATGTCAACTTTAGCTCAGTCACATTTATTTGCCTTTAAGATCTTTTAACCAAGCACTCATTAGGCCCTATGCCCTTTAAAACAACCATTATTTTTTCTTCAACATGCAGTACGACGATTTTGGTTGCAACAGCTACAGGGATACTTTGAAACAGACATGGTTTGAAATTATGTAATACCTAAACAACAGTATCCTTAACACTGACATAACCTTGTGGAAAAGTTATATCCTAATGTTGATGCATTTTCATTTAAGAATAAGACATCAGAATTTAATTGAAATCATGATACTTTTTAGTCAGGATCTAACAACATTATTTTCCTTATTGACTACCTATCGATTGATTTATAAACAAGATACCTGCGTGATACAGGTTCATAATTCATCTAACTCATTACGTCTGGAATTTCTCATACAAAATGTCATCATCGGAAAACGATAATGGACATTAAGTAAGACAATATAATTTAATATAAACCCACCCTTCTCATCCTTTGAGATTTGGAAATACAAAAGACTGCCCCAAGAGCAGTAATATGTTGTGCCCAACAACTTCAGTTACAAATAGTAAAGTGTATATTCGTCTCTCGTGCCTTTCATTCTTTGCTATTTCACGCAGACGGATGCTTCTGAAGTACAAAAGTACGACACGATAAGACATCTGGGGAAATAGGTTGTTTGTGTCACATGTTTTGAAAACATAAAGACCAAAACAGTAGCTAATAAACATAGTTATTCATACAAGGTCCTTCACTAACTTACACACATACGGTCAGCATAAGGCAAACAATAACACCGACAAATCTTACTATGAAAAGCAGCAACAATCTTTAATTGTTTACAAACCTTGATCCAAAATGACACAAAGCACTTCTAATTCTGTTTATTTCATCTGAGGAAAATGTTTGAAACAACAGTGATACAGGTCAAACTTTAAAGACACGTCAATAACTAGAATAAATAAGTTCATGGTGATGATCGCGAAAGTCAAATACCAGGACAGTCAGAGGATGTAGGCCAACTCCGGGTCAGGGAAACCACTTCTTGATCTCTTTTCTCCAAAGTCTAATCACGTCTTTCTGGTTGATGCTCTATCTCAAAAATTATTTTCTATTCTTTATAAGTAGAATAAGAGTTTGTGTATTTGCAATTGTATTTAGGTTTCTCTCACGGAGAGACGTGATTAGCACAAGTTGTTATTTCCATATTTAAAAAAACGTCTTGATGCAGATGATCAATATAATAAATAAATAGGTTTGAAATATTGATAGTTTTAACTTCTGACACTCAGGACCGAGAGAATGAGACAAATTTTCCAATCTGAGTATCGGACCTACTTTTATCAGCAGGCTAAAACCTTGACCAGCAGGATCTCTTTCTACACACAGGATCCACCAGTGGTCCATAGTGAAACCAGCCTCCCCACGTCGGGCCCAGTATTTCCGTATTACTGCGGGTTGCTGGGTACACTGTGTGGTAACTCCAGGGCTGGCCCCTCCCGACTCGCCTCACGGATGCTGCGGCCAGTCAGAAGTCGTTCAGTTGGCGGGGGCGGGCTGTCAACAGTCAACACGATGAGCAAGGAGTATAAAATTCTATGGGGCACAGTTAGTGCACCCAAACACTGACAGTTTGAATTAGCAGATCCCATTTAGTTTATGAATTGTTTGACATGTTTCCAAATTCTAATTTTCCTAGTTTTAGAATATAAATGCCGTTTGATTAAAATACATGATGCAATAATAAGTGTTGATAAAATTGAATAGATACTTTATAACTAATCGCTATAAAAAATATTTTCGCCTGGTATAACCAGATAGACTCAATTGAGACGTCATCGTCTTTCTCTCTAGACAAACCAAAGCAGTTGAAAGACTTGTTACAGACCTGTGGACAGCATGTGTAGATTAGTCACCTGCCGGCACCAAGCTCTCTGTTTACCTTGGTCCCAATATGCCACTTACTGGGTGAACATGATGCAGACTGGTAACACACATCACTTACCCTTTACAACATAGTGAACTCATTCAAATAGAGACTACAATGTGCATTCAAATGTATTATTCATTCATGTATTCTTACCATCAACTACAAATAATGCATAACAGCACAATGATATATTTCGCCCAAAGAACCAGATGGAACAAGATACCCATCAGGCCAGATTGAAAAACCAGCCGCAGACCTACTGCAGCATTACAATAGACCCACATCTCACCCATAAACCAGCTGCAACATAATACCAATTACAACAATCCCACATCTCACCCACAGGCCAGCTGCAACATAATACCAATTACAACAATCCCACATCTCACCCACAGGCCAGCTGCAACATAATACCCATTACAACAATCCCACATCTCACCCACAGGCCAGCTGCAACATAATACCCATTACAACAATCCCACATCTCACCCACAGGCCAGCTGCAACATAATACCCATTACAACAATCCCACAACTCACCCATGGGCAAGCTGGAACATAATACCCATTACAACAATCCCACAACTCACCCATAAACCAGCTGCAACAGACTACCCAATACAACAATCCCACATCTCATTCACATTATTATTAGCTGCAACAGAATACTCACTGCAAAAGTCCCACCCCTTACACAGAGACAAGCTGCAACAGACTATATCCATCACAACAATCCCACATCCCACTCACAGATCAACTGCAACAAAATACCCAATACTACAGTCACACATCTCACCCAGAGATGTGCTGGAAGTGGAACAGACTACCTATTACAACAAACAGACGTCTTACCAACAAAGTATAGATAATTCCCTTTCTTACCAAAGATCCAACTATAATCCTACACCTTGCCAAGGGACAAGCTGTAATAGACTACCCATTGCAACAGATCCACATCTCCCACACAGATGAGCTACGACACACTACCCATTACAACAGACAAACTTCTTATCAACAACGTTGAAATAATTTCCATTTTTACTGCAGTTCCAGCTACGACAGAGTACCTATACCCTTTCTCCTACACCTGTTAGATATTATTGGGCCTCATAGATAATCTGAGGATCATCGTGCGCGAGCTAGACCTTGGAAGCTTGTCATGGTCTTGGGTAATTGCATCTGCCGAGGCAAAGGGCTTAAGGAAAATTACGATCTGTGCCTTTAACAAACAAGAGTGTGATAATGTTAGCATCTTCAAATAAAGAAAATGATTGGAAGTTTATTGATAAATTTCCATAACAATAATTGCACATTTTTATAACTGCTATTGTGGCAGACAAAATAACGGGGGCGTAGCAAGACTTCTTGAAAGGTCCCGTTATGGGGTCAGACCATGCCCGTGTCTTGCCTTAACGGACACGCACATATATAAATACCGATCAGACACATATAAATACCAATGATCCTAGAATCCTTCCCGGGCCGTATTTGTTTGTAGACGGGTGTGTGGAGACTGGGTGTCGCGGGCCCTAAAACCGCACATTACCTCCGGGCCTGATGCACTTAACCCCGAACACAAACCACACACCTCCCCGGGGCCCGGCCGATACTCCAGGCCCACGTGTAAACAAACGCATTCCGACCGGCTTTATAATACGTGAACGGACACCGGGGAACTTTATAAGTATGATATTATTATCATATCTGCAGGGATGTGTGACATGGGTCAAGTCTGATCAAACGTATCTGCCAAATATAGTTTCAAAGAAAGAAATGTTTTAATTACTTTTTGCCTTGTAGGCTAACGCTTGGTGAACAATTCTTGAACAGATGGTATTAAACCATGACCTGATTAGGCCTATATGGATAAATCTTTCAAGAGAAGAAAGACAAATAAATCCACTTTAATTGTCAATGAGAACATTGGTATGCCACGTGGTCCACGTTTGGTTTTGTGGATTTTACTACTCAAAAATGGATGGAAAGAAAAATACACCATGCTATAATTATGAATAATTATACCCTAGATACATTATGATGAATATCACAGCTTCATATAACAGGGGCACATCCAAAACAGAGTTATAACTATTGAGAAGACAGAGCAGGTTCTGGCCTGATTTGTTTTAATCGGCCGTCTTCTAGTATTGAGAACTGACCGGAAGCGACAGGCCAGCCCGCCCCCTGGTGGCGTGATGGCGGGGTTATCGGCGGACGCTGACAGCCCCCAGACGTCGGACCTCACGTCACGCGCCACACACGACGTTAGGGGCGACGTTGGCCAGGGCAGGACAGTAATACACCCCCTCCACCGTCCGCCACCCACTATCAACCCACCACAAACCGATGTAGCCATTAGCCACAAACGACTCCACTATGGCCGTGGGTGGGGTGGGGGTTACTAACTGGTTCTGGGGATTTAGTAGGAGGAGGGATAGATACAAGGTGACGGCGGGAACACATTATTATAGACACCCTGCTCATAAGCCCTGATCAGCGATTGACTATTACTTGTTTGTTATTGTTTACCTTACGTAATTAGAAAATCCTCTTCACAAGAATAACTTTTTATTGTTTCATCGACTTCTGGTGTGGAGGGGCTTTGAGTTGTTGTAGAATGTAATACTAACTACGCATCATCCACTCCACCAATTGCTGTAAGACTAAACCACGATTGCTTAAGAATCGGACTGAATAAAAACACACGCCGCAGTGTGAGTTTTAGGATCCATCAACGACCAAGGTTTACTTGTGCTGAGGTCAAATGGACCCCTGATGTTTGGATGATTTGACAATTTTATTTAATCAGCAGCTAAACAGATCGGGGCAGAACAGAGTGGTGGGAAGTGCTTATCTCATCGGACGCTTTCACTAGACCCCACAGACCAGGGAGTTAAGTGCATCCTTTCTTGTATCTCCTGAGATTTAAAACAAGACTCAAATTAAAAGTCAAACACTTACAACCAAAGTTTACTCTGTAGACTCTGTAGATGTTTTCTTATCTATAACATTTGTTTTCTTTGCACGGAGAATTAATTACTAGAAAGAAAAACTTTGCCTCTATTCAGAGCAGATAGTCTCGAAGCTTGGTTTGTAATGGCAAGTGATAATTGTGGGTGAGGGATTTATTGATGAACTATCCTATTCTCATGTCATAGTTGGTTATTACTGTTACAGAGTCATTATTTCCTCAGAGGATCAGCATCTCGGGGTCGCCCTCAATGCACCTTCCAGGGGCCCAAGTTCAGTATGGGCAGCCTTCGGGTTGGCAGGTGCCCAATATATCCTAGTATCTCATTGGGAACCATCCTCAAGTGTTTATTATCGTCATACTGTTCTACTTCTCAAGCAGAAGATAACAATGGATCAGATGTTCACAGTTGATCATGAGCGCCTTTACGGACATTGATTTATTTCAGTTAACAAGCTGCCTTTTACAGGCTACTGGTGAATAGCTAGATGCCGATTGGTTTAAACCATATCACATGACATAGCCCCATAAATCTTGTGTTATCCAATAAGAGGTCGGGGATAGGTAAAGAGCATAAAACATGGAGGACCATAGCAGATTGCAGCAAAAAGAAGCCATGGGAAGAGCCATGGAAGTGGGTATTGTATAATACATTGCAGAGTACACAGGGCTTAGGACAAGAAAGACCATGAAGGAAAGTGTATTGGATGAGGACATAGGGGATGTTATTGAAGCAATACAGTGAGATAATATGATAAAAGACACCTGGGAGATTGTTCGTGAAGGGCCAGTAAAAGAGCGCTATATCAAGGAAGCCATTTGGAAAGTAAGACGGAGACAAAGACAATGAGAAAGACATGCAACAAGGCATGGAGACTGACATGTATTGGGGAGGGAAATATGTGGGAAACAGTAGTACACAAAGGAAAAATTCATTAGGGAACACAAGGAAAAGGAAAGACATTATCATCAAGTTATGTGATTAATGCTCGAGGGGATAAGACACGTGAGAAGGGGGTGTGGAAAGGCATACAGTGAGACATTGCGAAGCCATGTGAGAAGCCATTATAGACGGTATTGATATAGCAATTGAGGAATTGAGGAATTAAGGGAAGCAATTTGGAAATAACAGTTAGGGTTATAGAAACATTTAGGGGCAAAGGTATTTGAAGATTAATACAATTACTGGTGAAGTCATGAGAGAGTCCATTAGAGACAAAGGAAAGCCATGGTTGAAGAGCTGAAAGAATGAGGAGCACCAGATTAGCCACGTTGTGCAAAATTGGCAAGATCCTGAAAAAAAACTGAAAACTGTGATATTCTTTAATATTAAATCAGCGGACTCAAAAACTAAGTTATGGTCTAATGTTGAATTAAACAGCTATAGCTGAATAGAGGTACGTGGAATTGGATAACAGAAAATCAATTAAATTAATCAAATTTTGATAATACATTTTAATGATTTTAATAATCTGTCGTCGGAGTTGACATCTGCCATCTTTCTTTTCTGCATGGTTTTCTGCAGTTTTATTTCGTCGTTTCTGCATGGGTATAGATGCGACTACCATGCAGGGATATCCCACAATTGTGGCTGTATGAAAGTAGAAAATTCACTAGGATAACAAGGTGTCAAGCGGACGTCAATCCAGGTAATTCAAAACCAAAATGCAACATTAAATCTTAATGACCACGCTTACGTACCCAATACAGAAATTCCTTCAGTATAAAAAACACCGTCAACCAACCCCTCAGGCTCAAGTCGAAGGAGGGTCGATTGCTCCTGAGTGGCCCATGTCAACTCTCAAGTCCCTACTTCATGGCTCCATGGTAAAGTAAAGAGGTTGAGACACATATATGCCAAATATGAGTGTTGATGATCTTATGTCCAATGTGCAATACAATAGTGTTATTTTCCCGACGCTTATTGTATAAAACTATCTATTTAATGCAATATTCTTCCATTCGGCGCCTATGACGTATCCTTCGGAGGGGAGTGTGGGTGGGGGAGAATCTTTGGTGTTTGGGATCCAAACCCAATCCCCCCAACCAACCACGCACACACGCACAAGAACGGATACCGTACATTTATTGTTCCATGTGGCTTACACATTTTCAGACTAGAACACATTGAACTAGTATATGTAAATCTTGGCTTTCCATTTCTCCATTTCTCCATACCTCGCCAACCCCTCAACTATCATACCAGTGAAGTAAATGAGAGAAAACAAGAAAAAGAGAGAAGTAGAAAGAACAAAAAAGGGCGGCAGACTGGACCAATATCACAAGAATTCCCACTCCAAGCTGTGTTCGCGCACGGTTTCAAAACCACAACTCTCACAAAATGAAGCTTCTGCCTTCCCCAACTTGACGTGGCCGACCCCTAACACCACCCCTCCAGTCCTGCCTGCCCGCTCCTACACGTCACGGCCAGCCGCCCGTGTCAGCACCGATCAGCCGTGACAGGGGCCGTCACGGACGTCCCGGCCGTCGTCACGGGCCGTCATGACGCATCATGTTTAGCCCGTCACAACCTGCCCAGTCCCTGCCTACCGCCCCTATACGGGAGGGAAGCCATTCATCGCCGGGACTGGGGAGGGGGTAGGGTTACTTTGGAGAGTTATACAGAAAGGTTAGCGACTGGTCTTAAGTGTAAGGATTTTAATCCATCTTTTGGCCTAATATTGCATTCGACTACAAACTGAAAATTCGTTTTTTGCAAATAGTTTAATATAAGAATAAAACAGACTAGGCATGCAATAAAACTCTTATGGTGCCCCGAAAGACGTCCAATAGTTGTTTGTTTCATTCACTGAATCATCCTCAAGGTAATCCCCTGGTTTTAAGTTGACACATTTGCCATAAATGTCACAATACTAAATATGCAATAAGGGTAACTATAAAAACAATTGTAAAGATTCGTACTCTCGAATTGAATTAAAATCGCGTACATACAGTGTTTGACTCATCGCGAAATCATACTTGGTAAACAAATCCTCAGCACAACAGTTGAACTCCTCGGATTGGAAAATAATTATGTTTTGTTGCCCCGGATTGTTGGATTGTCACACGAACCATTGAGAATGCACAATGCAGCTGCATGATTATATTGTACTAGACCTTGTCTGTACACAGGCCAAATTGATATAAAATCCCCACAGCAATAGGCATGGAGTCAAATCCCCTGTACAATATCGAAGCCAAAGCCAGCTGCCCACCTATGGCTTAAACTCTGGGCCTAATAAATATTAATGAAGTTTTAATGTCTCTAGGGCAGTATAATTATGTATAGGGGCCATGTAAGAAGCCCTTTGGTTTTGGTGTTTAGTTGAAGTGCTGTGTATGTATTCTACTGGATATAACATGTAACTACTAAGATCACACTGATTGCTACAGGAATAAAGATTGTAACAGTACCTCTCTTTTGGACATTAGTTTTGGTGACTTTTCCCCAAAGCCCCTGCAACTTGAACTAGCACAATATAGTAGAGTCATAGATAAAAATATAGAAATATCGAATGGCATGCTCTTGCAGCAAGGGATTTCTGCTCCACTATGCCGAGGACACTGTCTGCACACATGTATATCACCCGTTGACCCTTGCTAAAAGATCAGACCTAAAACCAGGCCTATATCCAGGCCTAACGTTCCCCGCCCCTAAAGATAACGTCCCGCTGATAATCTGCTGCTAAGGCGTCGCCCGGCCTAAACATCCTGAATTTGTGGGCAAGCTCGGAAATCGCTGATGGGGCCTGAGGTTTCTCAGTCAAATAAAACTCGATTTTTACATTACATAAATCAAAAAGTGCTCTTCCACTTGCAGGACGGGTTTGAACTTTGAGCGGCGTGACAGAAAACTGACCGAACGTGTTCGGACTTTAGAACTTCAACATTTATTCAAATTAAACTAATCGACATAGCAAAATAATAAAGCTTTATTGAATACCAAAATGAATAAAATGGTGGCTGTCTTAAGTTGGATCCTAGACATTTGAATCGGCGCTGTCTATTGCCTTCCCCAGGTATACCCACCCCTTGACTAATAGGCCTACCAAGTCCACGCTGCTATAGGGGCTCAAAATCGAGCAATCGTGATTGGTCTACAGGACGGACTAACCCACCTCCCTGCACCCCTCTCCCTGACCCCTAGTGGAAGACAACCTTACTTATCCAGCTGCCCAAGGAGAAGGTTGGCCCCCACATGTTTGTTTGCTTTGCGGTCAGCCACACTTAGTTGCCCTACCGACGACGACGTTAAGAGCTATGACGTAATGATGATGGGAATGACGTCATGACGGCGGTGCGAACATGGCGCATCAAGATGGCGGCATGGTGACTTCCGGTACACTGGTTATCGGTGTAATCAGAGAAGAGGGGTCTATGTAAAGGTAATATCATTCTGGAGGTCCAAAAGAACAGTGGACCAGTGGTGCTTTTCTTTCTTAATCAATAACGACGTTATAAGGCCCGGGTATTTAGCTTCTGTTTCCCATATAGGGGTTTTGCCCTAATTTTGACACGTTTTAGGTATTGAACAATTACCTCCACCAAACATGGCGCTCCATATTAAAAGAAACACAATACAACTTAAAGGTCAGTAGAAAACACCTATTTTATTCTAGATACAATCATCTTTTAGACAATAATTATAGAGCATCAATTATAAATGGATGACCAGGTGGTGAATGTCAACAGGAAGTCGGGATGAATAAAACATTAAACCTGGGCAGGCAGTAGAGAAGGGAATGGGTTAATAATTGTTAAACACCTAGATTTTTGGTTCTTGGACCTTTTAACCCTTCCAGGCCACGTCCGAACCCCTCAGCAGTAGCCCTTGACACTGGCTGAGTGCCATGAGGGCGTTACGTCCACGTAGCAGATCGTTACGGAGGTCTCACCATGCGGGAGCTTTGATCACTAAGTATAGGTGTGGATCATGTGACGCCGACAGACGTTTGGGGCAGCGCTCTAAAAACAGGGAATGTTGAACATCTAATTAAGCGAAATGAAGAGAGGATTACTTAGATTTGTGTTTCAAAGATCGCAACTTCCTTTGTACAAATTGCTAAAGAATGTTCACCAGGGATTGCAATTTATGAATATTTTGTGCACAGTTACGTTTTGCCAAGAGCTATTCTATTTCACGATACAATTAGAAGTTTCCGACTTACAAAATCAGCAATACAAAGGCAATGAGCAAGTGCAACCGGCATACATTATGTATGCAAGTATATATGGTCGATTATCACCAAATGTGAGCACAGGCCATTTTCATATATTTTTATATGAAAGTGCGGGGAAAATAAAATTAATGGCGTTGCCGTACACTTAATGTGTACGGCCCTATGAGGTCTTCAATGGGAACCCGGTTTTTATGACTTTTTATGAATATTTTGCATGTTACAGTCGAAAATAAGGCAGTTTTGGAGTATTTTTAGGTACCAAACCAGTTCTTTATCTACTGAATGTCTTGTACAAATTTTCTAACATTATGAAATCAATAAAAACCATGTTAATATATTTTATTAAATACGTTGCCGTACACTTATTTTTTAATTTTTTTTTTTTTCAACGTTGTCTTCATTTTATATGGGCATATTCTGTGGTGTAAAAATCGTGAAGCCGTACAGATATATATTGGCAATGTCCGGAACATAAGAAAAAAGGAAATAGATAAAACATTAAATATATTACAAAAATCACTCATACATTGGATTTATATATCGAAATAATGACAGGAATTACTTGGAAATCGACTTGATGAGGGGGTAAAAGCTAAGTGAAAGCAGGTTTGGTGTAGAAATCGTGAAGCCGTACAGAGATGCTTTAAAATAGCATAAAATCAGCGAAAGTGGGAAATAGTGAAAAATATTGAACGCACATAAATAAAACCAAGCAGGGCTTACAATACTTACTATTAATACCCAAAGATCCTATTTACGCGCTCAGAATGGCCAAATATAGGCCCCGTGAAGCCGTACTGAGACAGCGGTAATAGTGAAGCCGTACAGAGAAAAAAACCTTGGCGGGAAAAAAGGGCCCGCACGTGGCGCCATCTGCAGTTAAACGGAAGCGGATACCCGGAAGTGACAGAGGGCGTCCCGAACGCAGCAGATAGCAGACGATCGGCAACACGTAAGCATGTTTTCTCATTATTTTGCACGTTTTTCTAAAAATCTAGGCCCCAATGGTGTACATAAGCCATTGGATCGAGTGAAATGAAGTAATGTGCACCGCCGTACAGCAAAAGTTAAGCGAAAATACGGCGTATGTCCATATATGCAGTGATTTTGCACCCGCCAAGTTGGTTTGTTTACATCTAGTTCGATAGGCCACAGTGTGTGAGTTTCCTTAAAAGTACACTGTGTCCTGTCTCTGTACGGCTTCACGCTTTTACATGCGGCTTCACGCGGCTTCACGCTTGTGAGTCCAACAGGGAAATCAGTATAACTTGAACTGTTCTTATGCTATTTAACCCAGGTCTCTGCCACACTCACTGTCAGTCATTTCACTATGTTTAACTGTCAGGCATATATTGCCAGAATGCAGCTATCCATGTTTTCTATTAGTTTTATGGTGTTACTTGAGAATTTGTGTATCTGAAATTTTGTTTAAAGTAGGCTGGTTATTGCTTTAAAACTGTGAAACTCAGGTAAAATGCTGAATTTGTGCTATTTACAACCTGGAGCACTGTGAACTGTGGTAAAAAATATTAATTTCGATGGAAAAACATGTTTTTACCCCCCTTTTAAGTGTACGGCATTGCATTTATGGTGACAGGGACGACACCTGTAATCATCATTATCTAGGCCTTATTTCTATTTTAAATGCACGCAATACCTTGTGAGAAGCCTATAGATGCCACATATTTATTATGTAGTGTTGAATGTCATCAATTTTTCAAGCAGGTAATATATATTGTATAAAAACACATGGTAACCCCTCCCCCACCCGCCCACTTTTTTTTTTTTTTAAGTGTACGGCAATGCATTTAATATAAAAGTTGAAAAGTGTACGGCAATGTATATTAAATTGATTGGGTTCACAAGCCTTGCATTTATGGTGACAGGGACGACACCTGTAATCATCATTATCTAGGCCTTATTTCTATTTTAAATGCACGCAATACCTTGTGAGAAGCCTATAGATGCCACATATTTATTATGTAGTGTTGAATGTCATCAATTTTTCAAGCAGGTAATATATATTGTATGAAAACACATGGTAACCCCTCCCCCACCCGCCCACCTTTTCTTTTTTTTTTTAAGTGTACGGCAATGCATTTAATATAAAAGTTGAAAAGTGTACGGCAATGTATATTAAATTGATTGGGTTCACAAGCCTTGCATTTATGGTGACAGGGACGACACCTGTAATCATCATTATCTAGGCCTTATTTCTATTTTAAATGCACGCAATACCTTGTGAGAAGCCTATAGATGCCACATATTTATTATGTAGTGTTGAATGTCATCAATTTTTCAAGCAGGTAATATATATTGTATGAAAACACATGGTAACCCCTCCCCCACCCGCCCACCTTTTCTTTTTTTTTTTTAAGTGTACGGCAATGCATTTAATATAAAAGTTGAAAAGTGTACGGCAATGTATATTAAATTGATTGGGTTCACAAGCGACCATACTGGTACTCATCATGTAAGTGAGATCAACTGCGTTTCATAAAAGCATTGCCGTACAGGAGTATCATAAAGAAAACATGGTCGCTATGAAATATATGCGATGCCGTACACTTTTCCCATAACCCAGTTAGTGAGATCTACTGCGTTTCATAAAAGCACTGCCGTACAGGTTTCCTCTACAAAGACATGGTCACAACGCAGTTCTTTAATGCTTTGGAAAAGTGTACGACAACGAAAATTACGTATTATTAAATGTATGCTTATTTTACCACCGGGCTAATAGCAAATAACAGCAAAGTATCCAAAACAAGATGGCAACATTCCACTGGATTTCATGTGCCATGCACAATGGCAAGAGTAAGTACTAGTCACAGAAAATCTCATTGTTGGAGTTGTGTTCAGCAGATGCGTTTCTATTCACCTAAAAGTCTCGTGTTGTGTTATGGTTCTTGTTAAATGGTCATTCAACTATACATTAGCTAACCATATTACTTTTTGAATTTCAGCTTTTCCCAAGTCCAGCACCACACGATGCCACCGCGAAGGCAGCGCGTACGGAGGACGCAGGAGCAGCAGCTGCTCCATAACCGGCTGCGGTCGAGAGTAAGTATTACTATTTGCCAAACCCCCGTAAATTGCAAATGTAAGAACCCAATCTTAGAGCTACAATCAAAAGCAAAGGTTCCTAACATGACAACAAAAACCATAATCATATGCTTAAAAAAAAGTAATATTAACTGCTTGTTATTTCACTCTGTAGTTTTAACATTTATTCTCGCTCTTGCAGAGAATCCGTGAAGAGTACACGCTGGGGTTGCGGCCGCCGCCCCTCCGCGAACTCTACCGGACCGTCCAGCAACTCGACTTAGACAGGCTACGACGGAACGAGACGGCCAGGGACCGTCGAGAGGCCCAGAACGTGGCCGCGGGCTACCCGGATGGCCGACGCCCGCGGGGCCGTCCGCCAGGTCGAGGTCGAGGGCGCGGCGGCAGGGGTGGCCGTGGTGGCAGGGGTGGCCGTGGTGGCAGGGGTGGCCGTGGTGGCCGCAGGGCGCGTGGCCGCAGGGGCCAGAGGGGCGGCCAGCAGCCTGCTGTGCCCGCCCAGGAGGACGACGGGGACCAGCAGCCGGCTGTTCCCAGGGATGTAAGTTTTCAGATTTTAATCTGATTTCAGATTTTTTCACATCATCACCTCAAATAATAATTTTCAAACGGAATTCCTTACATGACGTTTTATGGCATTTTAAGATTATTCTAAATTTTCTATCTGGGGTTTCAGATTTTTTCATTAACCTTGACTTACATCCCTGTGTTCCTGCCCAGGAGGACGACCAGGGCCAGGAGGTCGCTGCCCCCGCCCAGGAGGACGACCAGGGCCAGGAGGTCGCTGCCCCCGCCCAGGAGGACGACCAGGGCCAGGAGGTCGCTGCCCCCGCCCAGGAGGACGACCAGGGCCAGGAGGTCGCTGCCCCCGCCCAGGAGGACGACCAGGACGACGGGGGCCAGCAGCCTGCTGTCCCCGCTCAGGTTTTCCAGGACGCCCACCAGGGCGGGCGGCGTGGTGGCCAGCGTGGTGGCCAGCGTGGGCTCCGGCGCGGGGCACAGCGGGCCCAAGACAGGGAGGTCCCCCCCTTTAGGTAAGTGCATGTGCATCCAATATTGCAGTAACTAGTGGGAAATGACCAAAGTGCTATATTTCTATGTCGTAAAGTAGCCTGTCACTTATTTAATAAGTAGAGGTACAGTTTTCTATATCGTAAAATCCTTCAAAAGTAAAATATATATGTCGAATATTAAATGACACTATAGTAAACTTTAAAATTCTGTACGGCGTTGCATATAAAGTCCTTTTAAAGTGTGCGGCAATAAATATTCAATACTGGAAGAGTGTACGGCACTGTATATTAAATAGTTTGGTTTTACTTCTTCGTATATATATGTTTCCCTATCTATATCACTTGTACTTTATTTGGACAGAGCACGAGAGTACGAGGAGGAGGAGGAGAGGGTGAGGCCGCCGCCACGAGAGTCTGCGGTTCTGGCAACCCAGAGGCTGGTCGCCCTCCACGCCGAGGTGGGGTCGGACCAGGCGACGTCGGGGGAGGAATTTGTTCCTCAACCGGCATCGCCTAGCTTCGCCAACTGGAGACAGACCCCCCAGGAGGAGACCGCCAGTGAGACGGACACGGACATGGAGGAGGTGGTCAGGGAGCCAAGGCCGGTGAGGAGGGCGGCGACAGCGGCGGCACAGAGGTGGACAGCCCTGCATGCAGCGGTGGGGTCGGACGTGGTGAGCTCTGGGGAGGAGTTCGAACCTCCCCAGTCCTCATCACTTCCGGCCTCGCCGCTGCTGTGGAGGCCAATCCGCCCTCTGCAGTTTAGGGAGGAGAGTGAGGAGGAGGGAGTCGTGGAGGACGGAGTGGAGGAGGAGGGAGTCGAGGAGAGAGTGGAGGAGGAGAGAGGAGTTGAGGACAGAGTGGAGGAGGAGGGAGTCGAGGAGAGAGTGGAGGAGGAGAGAGGAGTTGAGGACAGAGTGGAGGAGGAGGTAGTCGAGGAGAGAGTGGAGGAGGAGAGAGGAGTTGAGGACAGAGTGGAGGAGGAGGGAGTCGAGGAGAGAGTGGAGGAGGAGAGAGGAGTTGAGGACAGAGTGGAGGAGGAGGTAGTCGAGGAGAGAGTGGAGGAGGAGAGAGGAGTTGAGGACAGAGTGGAGGAGGAGGTAGTAGAGGAGTGGGAGATGGAGGAGGAGACGACGGAGGAAGAGGGGCAGAAGGAGATTGAGGAGGTGCAGAGTAGTGAGAAGGGACGTGAAGAGGTGGAGGATTGGGAGTTGGAGGAGGGAACGACGGAGGAAGAGGAGACAGGAGTGGCGGAGGGGGTCGCCCCTTCTCGCCCGGCACTGCACCCGGTTACGGGCCGAGTTGAGTGGGTGGGAGTCCCCGGGTTTGATGGTTTTCAGGCGGCCCAGGGTCAGCCCTAGACCCGGCGACTTCCACCCACTCTTCTCGGTCATCCGCACGTAGTGCCGAGCGAGGAGGTGACGACCCGGGATCTTGAATAAAGTTTTTATTTTTTCAGTATACTGTCGTCCAGTTTTGTATGTCCTATGTAAGACAAGACAACACAAAGTAAGAATCCGAACAGAATGCCAGAATCAATGTAATGTAACACAAGTAATAATTTTTATTTCATGTGAAAGCAATATAACAACCAAGGCGTCGGCAAAGTAGTTAAACATATGAAAAATAAATGTGTAAGTGCATAGGCGTGCACATTTTCCTTAACACCACATGGTAAATATATATTTGGTCACCATATTTTTCTTTTTTTTAAAAATATCTTTACTTATCTAGAAATTCCGAAGCCTCGTAGATCAATTAACTAAATCAACAAGCATATATATTTCATTGCAGTACACAGTTCCCCACACATCAAAAGATGATATATGCCATGCCGTACAGGTATTCCAGGCCACGACATATCTATTTCATAAATGCGTTGCCGTACACATTTCCCAAAGTATATGCGATGCCGTACAGCTTTTCTATGGCGCGACAAATCTTTTTCATAAATGCATTGCCGTACACATTTCCTCACATCAATAGATGATATATGCGATGCCGTACAGCTTTTCTATGGCGCGACATATCGTTTTTTATAAATGCATTGCCGTACACATTTCCCCCCCAAAGTATATGCGACGCCGTACTTTTTTATAAATGCATTGCCGTACACATTTCCCCCCCCCCCCCCCCCCCCCCAAAGTATATGCGACGCCGTACAGCTTTTCTTTGGCGCGACATATCTTTTTCATAAATGCATTGCCGTACACATTTCCCCACATCAATAGATGATATATGCGATGCCATACAGGTTTTCAATACATATTCCATATACTGATAATTTGTCTTCTACAGCATTCATCATGGACGAGCTCGAGCAAGATCACACTCAAGAAGAAAAAAAAGAACGGAACCGGCAATATCAGGTCAACTACAGGACCAATCCTGATGTGCAGGCAGCTGCTGTTGTGCGTGCTAAGGTAACAGTTGAATCCATTAACATTGCTTGACTTAATCACATGCACAAAAAAGATTGTGCAATTTTTATACTGAACAAGCTGTACATTTTTGTAGTATATTTATGAAGTGCTGAACATCTTCTAAATATGTCACTGCACAGCTCATACTTTCAAACTGCAGTGCAGTTATACTTGTCTTGAACCTTACAGAAACATCGAGATGCCAACAAGGGCAAGAAAAAAAAAGTGCCTAAGGAACAGAAAGAGGAGCGGCTGCGAAGGAGGAGGGAATCCCTGGAGCGGACTAGGCAACGATGGCGTAAGTAACCAGGAACAGCTCAATGCCATAACATTTTTACATTGTGTTGGATTAACATTAGATTAATATTTTATTATATCAATGAAATGTATACCGTAATGCATTTTTCACCACTTGACAAATTAATATCTTATAATCTGACCATCTTATCTTTTCATTAATTTTTCAAGGGGAACAAGGCCTGAACGCCCAGGGGAAGCCTTACAAGCGGAAGCCCGCTGACGTCCCTCCTCCTAATGATGTCCCCGCACCTGCCGCAGCTGAGGCTCTGCGGACATCAGGCAGGATTGCCGGGGAAGTTGTGGCCCCGATTGCGATCGCGCCAAGGGTTCGACGGCAAGCAGCCAAAGAGCCTGAAAAGTAAGTTTGGGTATACATGTTAATTGTACATCTTAAGATAAATATATATTTTATATGTGTGTGTGTGCAGTCACTACTAGCTAAATCCGGTAAATTCAATGCCGTACACATTCAATTGCGCAGTAGTTACGATGCCGTACACTTTGTCTGTAGTTATCAGTTGAACTCGGTAAATGCATTGCCGTACACATTGAATCGTTTTAAGGTACACAACCTATGTTGAATCTCAGTGTCATAGAATGAGCAGAAGACACCTGAGAAAGAGTTAATCAGTTTACAATGATATAATACAGTTGATGAGCAAATTTACCTTCCAATGTTTTCCAGGTTGGTGGTGACTCTTCCTAGCTTTAGCCGTCAACCCAAGGCGCGGTCGCTCAAGCGGGAGCTTGAGACTACAAAAGACACACTGAAGAGGACCCAAGCTACCCTGGCTGCGAGGGACAAGGAGGTAGAGGACCTCAAGAGGCAGCTGGCGGAAGCGCTGGGACGCCGTGGCGTTCGGGACCAGGAGGTACCAGCCACGCCTCCCGCGCACGCAGCTGCCGAGCTTGATGCGCCGGCGGCCCAGGTACATTAGTTTGGCAGTAGAAAAATCACATTGTAATGTGATATGTGTATACATGTCATATGCAATTGTAATCAGTTAAACTCGGTAAATGCATTGCTTAAAATTGTTATATATGGTATGCGCGGTAAATGCGATTCCGTACACTTCATCCCTAGTTAGAAGCTGAACTCGGTGAATGCATTGCCGTACACATTGAATCGTATTAAGGTATGCGCGGTAAATGCGATGCCGTACACTTTATCCCTAGTTAGAAGCTGAACTCGGTGAATGCATTGCCGTACACATTGAATCGTATTAAGGTATGCGCGGTAAATGCGATGCCGTACACTTTATCCCTAGTTAGAAACTGAACTCGGTAAATGCATTGCCGTACACATTGAATCGTATTAAGGTATGCGCGGTAAATGCGATGCCGTACACATTGAATCGTATTAAGGTATGCGCGGTAAATGCGATGCCGTACACTTTGTCCGATAATTCCTATTGTGTAATGAAAGAATGTATTGTATGTTCAACAGGCACAAGCGATCCACCTCCTGCAGAAGGGCCTAAGCGTGACCCCCACCAAGGAGCGGGTCCGCAAGATTCTCCCGTACACGCTGACGGTCGAGAACGTGCGCAACGCCCCTCGGGAGGTGAAGCGCACTGTTTTCGACCGGAAGCAGCTGCGGGGGACAGCGAAGGCCCTTGGGGAGGTGGTCGACATCTCACGCAAATACCTTAGAAAGACCCAGCGGCCGCCGGCAACAAAGAGGAAGATGGCAGCAGCAGCGGTGAAGGCAGCTGTCGGGTCATTTATGACCCGGCCAGAAAACGCCGCGGAACTGCCATCCCAGAGGGCCAGCAAGAAGGGGATACAGGCGTACACCCTCCTGGACACCCTCAGCAGCCTGCATTCAAGATACCAGGAGCAGTGCAACTCTGATATCTCCCTGCTGACCTTCTGCAGGTACAGGCCGGAGGGTGTGCGCCTCATCAAGTACGCCACCAGGGACGTCTGCCTCTGCCCTCGGTGCGCCAACCTGGTCCTGATGTCCCAGGCATCAGGGGTGCTGTCCCACTCCCCCAAATCGCTGGCCCTCTTGGAGGACGAGGACATAAAACGAAAGTTGGAGGGGCTGCAGAAAGATGTGGTGCGGTTCCAACAGTGGCGAAGGGCCAACGTCCCCGCCCGCGACGGCTCCATGATCATAAAGACGCGGCTGACCGACCTAGAGGCACCCACCGACAGCTTCACCACAATGTTCCTGGGTCTGATGGGTCCCCATCGTGAGCACATGCAGCGGCTCACGACCCAGTTCCGGGAGATCCGTCGGCTCAAGGATGGGTTGCACGAAGGAACCGAGGCCGTGGTTCAACTGGACTACTCCGAGAACTGGGAGGTTAAGTTCAGGAAAGAACCCGCCTCGGTGTTCTTCGACAACCGGCAGATCGCCTTGATGCCCATTGTGGTGTACTTCCGGAAGCCTGGTCACGCCACGGTCTTCACGAAGTCGTTCGTGGGTGTGACGGACGAGCTGTCCCACACAGCCCCGACAACTTTCGCCTTCATCGCTCCCTTGATGGAGGCCCTGCGCCAAGAACTTCCCCTCCTGGAATGGGTGCATTTTATCTCTGACGGTCCGACGTCCCAGTACCGCAACAAGACGGTTGTGGCTGGGGTCCGGCAGTTCCCGGCCCGCTTCGGTGCGAATGCCACATGGACGTGGCTTGAGGCGGGGCACGGGAAGGGCCCGTGTGATGGAGTCGGCGGGTCTCTGAAAACAATGGCGACGAACCTGGCAACAGGGGGCTTGCCACTGCGCACGGCGAAGGAGTTCGTCGAGCGCATCAGGACCCGTGCGACCAAGATCACACTGATCCACGTGACCGAGGAGATGATTGCGTCCACCCGGGAGGAGGTTGAGGCGCAGTGGCAGCTAGTTCCCGTCAAGGGAATTATGAAGGTGCATGCCCTCGCCCCCACAAGCAGCGGTGACCTCTACATCAGGGAAACCTCGTGTTTCGATTACTGCTGTTGGAATAACAGCCAGTTCCACCCGCTGTGTCCTGGTTGGTCGAAGGTGCAGGCTCCTCAGGTTGTGGAGGTCGAGGAGGAGACGGACCAGGAGGAGTTTGAGGAGGAGGACGACATCCCCCTGGCGCAGCTTGTGCGCTCACAGGACGAGGCCCAAAGCCCTGATGCACCCAACAGGGTCATATGGCGTCAGATGACTGCCATTGGCAATCATGCCGTGGTGACATGGGGTTCCAGATGGTACCCCGTGGTTATCACTGGCCATGATTGGGAGGAGCTGTTGATCAGCTTCATGACCCCATCCAGAGGAAAGTGGAAGTGGGGCAAAAGGGAAGAGGGCCGAGTCCACCGGGCTGGAGTCCTTGCCTACATCTCTCCTCCGGTCCAGGTCTCCCCGACTCTCTACAGGTTGCAGGAGAAGGACCAGCGGGAGGTCGAGCACCGGTTTTCCCTCCTGTAAATGTGTCGCCGCTGCTGTTATTTTTCATTTGCCCCGCTACCGGGCCTCAAAAAGTGATAGTAGCAGTTATTTTTAATTTGCCCCAGCTACCGGGCCTCTAATAGTAATAGTAGCACTTCAGTTGTTATTTTTCATTTGCTCCAGCTACAGGGGCCTTATATTTGGAATGGTAGTAGTTAGAAGTTATTTTTCATTTGCCCTAGCTACGGGGCCTCTAATAGTAATAGTAGCACTTCAGTTCTCATACATGTACAAACATCATCACCTTATATATATATCATCAACTATTTATTGCCACAGCTGTACGTTTGTAAATATGATCCGCGTACATGTATTTATTTATCTAACGCAAAAAAAACGACGCCGTACACTTACCTAATGTTATCTAACATCTTATTCAAGAAAGAAAATACGACGCCGTACACCTATTTAAAAAAGAAAATAATTCAAAATAGAAAAATACGATGCCGTACACATCTTTAACACTAGTGTTCTTACAAACTATTAGAACCATTGCCGTACACTTACATACTTGTGATAAATTCATATGCGCAGAAGATCCTGTGCTCATCATTCGGCAACAAAGATAAAATCGGCATATTTACCTTATTGTACAGCATCTAATTCAAGAAAGAAAATACGACGCCGTACACCTATTTAAAAAAGAAAATAATTCAAAATAGAAAAATACGATGCCGTACACATCTTTAACACTAGTGTTCTTACAAACTATTAGAACCATTGCCGTACACTTACATACTTGTGATAAATTCATATGCGCAGAAGATCCTGTGCTCATCATTCGGCAACAAAGATAAAATCGGCATATTTACCTTATTGTACAGCATCTAATTCAAGAATGAAAATACGATGCCGTACACCTATTTAAAAAAGAAAATAATTCAAAATAGAAAAATACGATGCCGTACACATCTTTAACACTAGTGTTCTTACAAACTATTAGAACCATTGCCGTACACTTACATACTTGTGATAAATTCATATGCGCAGAAGATCCTGTGCTCATCATTCGGCAACAAAGATAAAATCGGCATATTTACCTTATTGTACAGCATCTAATTCAAGAATGAAAATACGATGCCGTACACCTATTTAAAAGAGAAAATAATTCAAAATAGAAAAATACGATGCCGTACACATCTTTAACACTAGAGTTCTTACAAACTATTAGAACCATTGCCGTACACTTAGATACTTGTGATAAATTCATATGCGCAGAAGATCCTGTACTGATCATAGTTATTTCTCACCTTTACTCATACATACTACGTAATTAAAACCATTGCTGTACACATGTACTTGTGATGTATACAAAGTGTTATCGTGTAATATCTGCTGCATCAGACATTATCTATGACAAGTCTTATATTAATGAACTTGAACTATGGCCACTAGTACAGGGAATAGAAGTATGGCTGAGCCAACTTAAGGGCCATAGTGTCAGCATTTTCACTGTTAATACCCAGGTGTTTAGAAAAAGAATCCGTACTAACCCAACCTGCATGACATTGCTCATACCTGGTACTCCACTATAAAGACAATAATTTAATGCCGGATACTTTATCTCGCATTGTATATATGTAAAGTATGAAGTGGAGCTAATTGAAATTAATTAAATCCGTTGCTGTACACCCAAACCTTGTCTATGATAACCTCTCATATTTCATTATGTGTACGATGACACTTTTGATTTTTAGCTGATATCACGTGCTGTTTGGCAACATGTATAGAGAGCCAATAATTGTATGCAAAGTGTTCGTGAGGAATGCGCTCTAGGCATCTGCCATTGCAATTTCTTTATTTCGGACGCATTAGCCCAATTAAAACCATGTCACATTCATTATATATATTGGTAGGTATGTGTCAATGGCTTTAAATGCATAGCCGTACACTTATTTCCTATGATACTAATTGTAAATATTATAAAAGTAGCAGCATTTGTAGATGAAATCATTATTTTGCATTTGTATATATCACAGGCTACTCAATGCCATGTAAATATGATCGCAGTTCTTATGAAAATGCATTGCCGTACACTCACTACATGTATATTGAAGTTTAACCCATGATTCATGTGTACGGCGACGTAATATATTGGTAGGTCTGTGCTGATGGGTTTAAATGTATAGCCGTACACTCACTTTGTGTAAATGCTAACATATATTATATGTGTACGGCAACGCTTTTAATATTTAACGCTAAAGCATTTGTAGCAATATATTGCATTTGTGTGTATATATCACAGGCTACTCAATGCCATGTAAATATGATCGCAGTTCTTATGAAAATTCATTGCCGTACACTCACTACATGTATATTGAAGTTTAACCCATGATTCATGTGTACGGCGACGTAATATATTGGTAGGTCTGTGTTGATGGGTTTAAATGTATAGCCGTACACTCACTTCATGTATGTGTACGGCAACGCTTTTAATATTTAACGTAACAGCACAGGATGCTTCTGGATATTCCCTTTTTGTGTAAATTACCAATTATTGTACAGAAAAACCTGATTATTTATTGAATTAAATTATTCCTCTTGTTATTTAAGATGCATTAGTCTGTGTTTTGAGCTTAATTATATAATTATATAATTGGTGGCTGAATAATATAAGATCGTATCTCAAAAAGATAAATTTTATATATAGTTTCTGAGATGTTTCCCTTACCCTAAAGGTATATGAAAATTTAGGAATTTTTTAAATTCTCCAAATATTTGGAATGTTATTGATCAGTAAACAAAGGCCCGAATATTTTGATAATTTAATGGGCAAAAACGTGAAAAATGGTGAAAATATGAAAAAAGCTAGACATTAATGCAGGAAAAACAACTAAAATAATGGGATATTTGCGGAAAACGGGCTTTGAAACGATAGAGAGACTAGTTCCGTTGCCACAGCTGGCAGAGTGAAGCAGTACAGAGATGCATGAAGCAGTACAGAGATTCCGTAACCATGGAAATTATACAAGTTTACGGCAACAATTTGTGTTTTTTCCGGTTGGTGTTGCGTTACCAGAGGTGATACCTACGATTTGGCCGATTATTTCCCGCTAATTATGAATTTTCCCATTTTTATGGCTTTCCGAAGACGCGAAAAATGGGCTTTTCATTAGGTGAAAAGCATGAAAAGGGCCATAATTCCCGAATATTTTGATAATTTAATGGGCAAAAACGTGAAAAATGGTGAAAATATGAAAAAAGCTAGACATTAATGCAGGAAAAACAACTAAAATAAGGGGATATTTGCGGAAAACGGGCTTTGAAACGATAGAGAGACTAGTTCCGTTGCCACAGCTGGCAGAGTGAAGCAGTACAGAGATGCATGAAGCAGTACAGAGATTCCGTAACCATGGAAATTATACAAGTTTACGGCAACAATTTGTGTTTTTTCCGGTTGGTGTTGCGTTACCAGAGGTGATACCTACGATTTGGCCGATTATTTCCCGCTAATTATGAATTTTCCCATTTTTATGGCTTTCCGAAGACGCGAAAAATGGGCTTTTCATTAGGTGAAAAGCATGAAAAGGGCCAAAATTCCCGAATATTTTGATAATTTAATGGGCAAAAACGTGAAAAATGGTGAAAATATGAAAAAAGCTAGACATTAATGCAGGAAAAACAACTAAAATAAGGGGATATTTGCAGAAAACGGGCATTGAAACCAGAGAGACTAGTTCCGTTGCCACAGCTGGCAGAGTGAAGCAGTACAGAGATGCATGAAGCAGTACAGAGATTCCGTAACCATGGAAATTATACAAGTTTACGGCAACAATTTGTGTTTTTTCCGGTTGGTGTTGCGTTACCAGAGGTGATACCTACGATTTGGCCGATTATTTCCCGCTAATTATGAATTTTCCCATTTTTATGGCTTTCCGAAGACGCGAAAAATGGGCTTTTCATTAGGTGAAAAGCATGAAAAGGGCCAAAATTCCCGAATATTTTGATAATTTAATGGGCAAAAACGTGAAAAATGGTGAAAATATGAAAAAAGCTAGACATTAATGCAGGAAAAACAACTAAAATAAGGGGATATTTGCAGAAAACGGGCATTGAAACCAGAGAGACTAGTTCCGTTGCCACAGCTGGCAGAGTGAAGCAGTACAGAGATGCATGAAGCAGTACAGAGATTCCGTAACCATGGAAATTATACAAGTTTACGGCAATAATTTGTGTTTTTTCCGGTTGGTGTTGCGTTACCAGAGGTGATACCTACGATTTGGCTGATTATTTCCCGCTAATTATGAATTTTCCCATTTTTATGGCTTTCCGAAGACGCGAAAAATGGGCTTTTCATTAGGTGAAAAGCATGAAAAGGGCCAAAATTCCCGAATATTTTGATAATTTAATGGGCAAAAACGTGAAAAATGGTGAAAATGTGAAAAAAGCTAGACATTAATGCAGGAAAAACAACTAAAATAAGGGGATATTTGCAGAAAACGGGCATTGAAACCAGAGAGACTAGTTCCGTTGCCACAGCTGGCAGAGTGAAGCAGTACAGAGATGCATGAAGCAGTACAGAGATTCCGTAACCATGGAAATTATACAAGTTTACGGCAATAATTTGTGTTTTTTCCGGTTGGTGTTGCGTTACCAGAGGTGATACCTACGATTTGGCCGATTATTTCCCGCTAATTATGAATTTTCCCATTTTTATGGCTTTCCGAAGACGCGAAAAATGGGCTTTTCATTAGGTGAAAAGCATGAAAAGGGCCAAAATTCCCGAATATTTTGATAATTTAATGGGCAAAAACGTGAAAAATGGTGAAAATATGAAAAAAGCTAGACATTAATGCAGGAAAAATAATTATAAAAATAAGATCTGAATTGATAAGAGGCGATAAAAAATGTGCCTTCCACCACTCAGTTTTCATGGCTTTCAGGCTTCATGGGCTAAAGAGTGAAGCAGTACAGAGATGGGCTAAATTCCTTTAAATTACAAGAAAATACAGCCAAAATTGAAAAAAAACTTGTACGATTCCTTTGTACTAGGTGAGATGAATACACTAGAGTAATTTTTTTTTTTTTCAAGTTTCCTATTTTTTTATGAGTTTAAAAAGAACTTCAAAAAATCCAGCTTCACCATTTTGAGCAAAATTTGACATTTTCAATAAACCCCAAAGTTGGAAAGAATTATCTAATTAAACAAAAAAAGGTACCTATGTTGTCAAGAACACCCATCCCTACATGCATAAATGTTTTTATTGTTCCCCTTGAGATTTAGAGAAAAATTAAGACTTTTACAAAATTGGATTTTTCATGTCTCTGTACTGCTTCACTCTTCTTGGGTGTCAGGTAAAACTTTGCCATAAATCAATAAATTATGGATATTAGTGTTCCCAACTTGCAGGGAATATCAATAATGGTCTTAGCAACATTCCCTAGAAGTTTTATCAATATGTGAACAAATTTTCATTTTTGGCACATTTACCCCCCTGTGGTCACAATTGGTGATAATCGACCATATGCAAAAAAAAGGAGAGAAAGGGAATGGCTTGGGCGAATGTTTCTCGGAGAACAGAAGAAGGAAGGGCATGAAACACAAAAGAAAACGGCAATGCATAACGTTCTGGTAAATCCTGAATCATTTTTATGAAATCAATGAAAATAGTTGACCGGAACCTCTCGTCGTGTCGTTGGGTGCAGTGCCCCCAGAAACCTCCCACTTGACAGGTTTTGACGCCTGAATGTTGAGGCTGTGTGATAAACTGTCTGCATATGTCCACATGTCACGGATATTATTAGTGTTAAATGTCTCCAACAACACTCAGGCCCAAGGAGCAGCAGGCCCCGAGGCACTCTGTCCCCTCCCCTCCCCACCACAGATGAAGGACTTTCACGATGCGATATTCATCCGCGTTCCATAGTTTGGATTTAGGTCATTTCCATTCTACTTGCTGCACGCTGATGGAAACCAAAACAACGATAATTTTCCCCATCTTGGGTAGCGACCGTCGCCATCACTATTCTTATATTCATTCCCTCCCTCACCCCCAAGAAAAATAATAAAACTTGAAAATTGTCATTATTGTATAGTTATAATTATGTAGACCATCGGAAGAACTCTGCAATTTTGAAGGGATGATATCATCAATAAAAAAATCGATGTGACATCATACAGGTAATTATGTTGTACATTATTTCAAGCGTGGGCAACGCACGTTTTGCTGTAAATAGGAAGGAAGAGTAGGGCAAGGGTGTTGTGAAAGGGCTATCGTGGTTAGGGGATGAAATGGCCCTTTACAGGCACATAATGTCATCGAAGGCGCCACTAATGCTAACACACACCAGACCCAACACCTAAACCAACCATAAACACTACAACCTTCGTTCACAAGACCCATTTAGGAACCGGGCCTTTCGGGCGCCCGATATTGACCTTTTAGCATCATGGGAACTCTGGTAGTGGTGGGTGAGGTGAGGGTAGAGTCCCTCCCCATTGAAGTCACCCCTCTCCTTACACCTTCACCCCTTCAAACATAACTATCGGCTCATAGTTTCCAAGTAATGGAATGTAAGAATAATTTTTTTAAAGACAAAATGATTGCCCCCTTTGACATGAAATAAAAACTGGTACGTATATTTAGGTAGGTGTATACCTCAATCATTGTATTTTCAAAACGTTTCTTGCCACATTCAGTATCATCTTTATACAACCGCGATAGGCGCTTCTCCTAGACGAGACCAGAGGTATACTGAATGTCGCCCTGTAATTGTTGAGTACGTGCATGTATACGTCCCTTCACAGATGCAATGCGCACTTAGTCCAGGCCATAGAGGCTGGTGGTGGGGGGGGGGGGAGGGATCTGACAGTTTTAAGAATATGCGCACGTACTTAATGAAAGGCTCCCTAACTATCCGTCAGGTATAAGACCGAAGATCCCCGAAATGGCCGGTCGTGGGGCACGTCTAAGCGGAAGCCCACCTCCCGCCTGCCTGTCTCCGGGAGGGGGCAGCACGGCCACCCCCCACCATTAGGGGGTCACTCCCACTGTAAATAGCCCTTTTTGCCGCCAGACTCCCCTCTCCCCCACAACACACACACTCCCTATGGGGCGCCCGCTGTTAGCCCCGCGGTTAGCACTGCTGCTGTCAGAGAAATACGCAGAAGGACTAGCCAACCAACCATACACCTTTTTCAATAGCGTGGCGCCCTGCTAACGGAATTGCCTGAACCAAACGGTTGGGATATGGGTTCCTATGGGACCATAGAGACCTTGTTCCCAACGATTTAAGCCTGGTCCCATATAGGAACCCATATCGAAGGTGTATACTGCTACCATGTCCAGTTAACAGTTCGGCATATAGACCTTTCTCTACTTCCTTCCTCATGCCCTCTATATCTTCCACGTTTCCTTTAATAGATGACACTACTATCGTTACGATGACGTCACTGTCGCAACAACTAAGAGACCGTTTTAGTCAAGTGGGGGTTTTGGCACCCCCACCCCACCCCCCCAGGCAAATTTGAGAAAAGTCGGCCTGATCATCGGCCGATACTTTTAGTAATTGTCGGTCGATTTGAACGCCGATTCAGCCTAGTGTGTATGGGGCCCCCGGATGGGGCTCTAGTTTTCAAGTTTTTGAGGTAGATCTAATTATTATAGATGGATAAAGAGAACATTGGTGCAACAAATTTAAGAACTACTGATTTTGGGGGAGGGGGTTTAGATTATAATTCAAGCCAATTGATACGGAATGATTCGAATGATCGGGGGTGGATACCCGGGGGCGGATACAATACCCGGGGGCGGATCCGGATACAGGATTTTCGAAAGGGGGGGGGGGGGTCAGCATAAAGGATAAGTACTAAAACGGCGTGCATTCGGCCGTACACGTGTGACATTTCCCCCTAATTTTGTAGTTTAGGGGTCCAGCTAAAAGTAAAATATATATCAAAAAAAAAAGGGGGGGGAGGGGGAGGGGGAGGGAGTTAGGACCGCAGGACCTCCTTCCCCCCCCCCCCCCCCCCTCTGGAAGAATGAGTATAGAATCGGGAATATGTTCTCGTTGTTCACACGTAACATATTCTTGTTATTTGTCGCTGGAAATCTGAGCAGAGGAAATCGGAGTAGAGCCTTACAAGTTCTGGCATCGACCATTATTTTGGCCACACAAAAGAACCATATCTATATATATATATAAAAAAAAAAAGGAAGCACATAAGTTTTGAACCAGTTGTCAATAATTAGGCTTACACATGTGTACCCCGGGCTGTAGACTCGGTGCTCCTGGTGCCCGACGCCAGCCTGTCGGGGGCTGGAGACAACACTACCCCTATTATCGCCCATGCCGACAGACCCCGCCGCTAGGAGGCGCTGCTGGCAAGCGTCAACTGCTGGTTCCTGGCTGACGGACTGGTTGAGGGAGGGGGAGGGGAGGGGTACTACAGCCTTGTCCTTAGGTAGGTGCCACAGTTCCTCCAGGGTTTCCAGGCCCAGGGAGTTGGCTCAACACCGGGGGTCAACAGGAAAGGGCTCTTATTTCGTCAGACACATCTTGGAAATCAAATTACGGGATTGAAATGTAATGTTCCGAATACTACAGTCATATGCCCTTGCTTTTGTGTTTATAAAGATAATCATAATTATTTTTCACTGAATGTGGAAATTCCTCATTTACTTCCATTTGGTCTGGTATTGTGTTCTTGAAATGGATTATGGAAACCGAAGTACATGTAGCCTATGTGCAAACGTGAACTCACAATAATTATTTCACAGATGACGTTTTGCGGATATGGTCGATTAACCTGACTCGTGTACTTTGCTTGTCGGTTAACTTGATTATAGCCAGATGCTATAAGAAACATTACTGACAACCTGTCACAGGCCCAATCAGTTTACAAATGATCTCACTTATACCAAAATGAACAGATGTTCCTGTCATAAATCATCCCTAAACAACTCTGCCCCATCCCACCTAACATTGTCCATAATTCCACCATCCAACTTATCTATCATTAATCTTTGCTGACACATCCAGACCCTCATATCGTATTATTATTTAGTACACATATTTGTAGTTTTATTAACAGTAGAGATAACCCGTGAACAGATTACACTTACCAGTAGTCGCCCGCCACCCTGGTGCCCACCCCCTGCCGTTATAATAACCGTACTCACCCCCTCTTAATCTGAACTAATTACCATGACGTAACAGTGACATCACCTAAGCCGGCGACGTCACCAAAACATGATAACATGCTCGTGACGTCTTCCACCAAAGCGGTGACGTCATAAGGCATGCGTCTTGAGTGGCCCCATGACGTGTGGGGTCGGTGAGTACGTGGTCGGCCGGCGGGACGTCAAGTGGGCCGGTGGGGGGTGGCGCCCCCTTCTGGACGAGCAGGGAGGGGTTAGGACGGGGGACCCAGCTCTGGTCAGCTGGCCCAATCGGATTACAAGAAGCACTTTTTGACTCGTTTTTAAATAGGCCTATCTCTTGGAAGTATACTTCGGTCGTAGGTAGCTAGCCTAAAATAATGACGGGTAAATACAGGCCTTAAACACAGTTAGAGCCTCATCAAGAGAAAAGTCAAACCTTACAATCAATTAAAGGATATTGAAACAGTAAATTAATGGTTACAGTGTTTTAAAAACAACGTGAACACCGGGAGGCTTGCGCGTTCTAACTTGAAAAAATGAGTTAATCTGAGCTGCTCAGTCCCCCAAGTAAGATTATGTAGGTTAAAAACAAAAGAAGTCAGTACCATTGTCGCACAGTATTCGAAGGTAAGACCATGCTAGGAAAAATCATGGCAATATTGAGGCATGCATACCACAACAATCTCCTAACTAAAGGTCATATTTTGTATGAAAATGTATATCAAACAAAAGTTGCAATGCGCTGATAAATAGGGCAAATGACCTATTGCAAAGAGGGCCATGCTCCAAATGTATCAAAAAGCAAAACTATCAGAAAAACAAACATAACGGTTTACAGCGACCCACTCAGATAAAGAGAGTGTTGTTGGTGTTTAGTGGGAGACAGTTCATTCTAGATCTTCTCCCTGTTTCGGGGGAGGCCGACCAAGTCTGTCTTGTTTACCCCCTTACGCCGTCAGTCTCCTTGACAACGTACACACATCCAGGGTGTAAAGCCGCCTCATATGGCCGAAATATGGACTTATGTAAGCCGCGCATGCGACCCGTTACGTCACGTCAGCTTATGTCGTTCTCGAGGAGTTTGTTCGACATTTTATCCCTGCAAAGTATTTGTTTCTGTAATGAAGGGGGATGTCCTAAGTTAATTACATCAAGTGTTTAGGGCAATGTTTACATACAAAAGACGTGGGGGGGGGGGGTGAACAGGGCTCACAATATTCAGAGCAAGTTCGGCATTGTACTGTGAGTGAAAACGCATCAGGCCATGCATGGGTTTGCATCTCAACGTGCAAAGTATAGTGTTTTGATAAAAATAAAGGTTGTGTCACAAAAGCGAAAGTGAAAACAATGCAAGAACAGGATAATAACGAATCATGACTAATAATCATTATCATTTTGACTATGCTCTATTTTGGCCCTGGAAAATCTGAATGACCTCTGTTGTGAACTGTTCATGTTGAATGCGCTAAAATGGGTAATATATCTTTCTTTCTTTTGGCTTTGATATATCTATTACTTAATTAAGCATTCTGACAAATATAGACCAATTGGCTAAGCCCCATCTAGATAAAATAGGCAGGTCAGACAAAACGGCCTTTCCGTCAGAACACCTTTCATCTGTGAGGAGGCTATACTTTTGTTAGTGTCTTTTAAAAGGATGTTGAGTACTTTTCTATGTTTTTTCACAACATGCTTCTCAGGTATACAGGATATGAAGGGTCAGAAGTTATATAGTAGTATAATATTGTAATTAAGCTGTCGGATTTTTCAGTCAGATTGCATGGCCAATTTTAAAACAATTTATATGATACATCTACATTAGGCTATAGTGCAGTACCCACCAATAATGGAGGACATTATCAATTTTATCATAGAAATATACACTCTCCTGATTGCACGGCAACAATCCTGAGATCCTTTTCCAATGAACATTACTTGGAAACCTACTTTAATCGTACTCCGACAAACGTCCTCATCGGTACGTCCCCCTGCTCTCTTTCTAATGCATTCAATATATACATATAACCAACTGAGAAGGGAGTACGAGGGTGGTTATCACCCCGAGCCGGGACCCCGATATCAGCCCGAGGCCAGGGCCCGAAGGGCCGGCCGAGGGCTGATATCGGGGTCTCGGCGAGGGGTGATAACTGCCCGAGTACTCCCTTCGAGGTTGGTTATGGATTTATTATACCTTTTCGGTTAGATCTGAGCTCCCAAGGAAGGATGCACAGCAATCAGTGATGGTGGGACTGTGATGTTACACATTTTTTTAAAATGTTTTTTCATATAACTCTTTTGATATCCATCAAATCCACAAACAGTAAGCAGTTAAATGTAGCTAGGAACGTTGTGCAGATAATGCATATGTTAGATTTTTTTATTTCTTAATGATTTCATCTTTTCATGAATTTTAGAAAAATAAAAAGTTTCTGTATCACACTGCAGTGTGATACAAGGCTGGTTATCACCCAGGTCTGTATCGCCCTGTTTTAAACTCTTAACTACTAAACTTGTATCACCCTAAGGTATAATTAATTTTAAATCCAATGCAGACCTTATGAATTTACCAGGTGAAATTAGACTTGGTACAACCTGATACAACCAGCCTGCACATGTACACCACACCTGTACCGCCGGACCCAGCGACCAGCATCACGTGACCCGTCGCTTGTTTCGGCGTGTGGCCTGTGAGACGCGTGTTGTGGTTGACTGGAGGCTACCGTCTATAAGCACGAGGTCAAAAACGACCTCGTGTGTATTAAGGTCCCTTATATGCACGAGGTGGGTCTTCATCCTCGTGTGTGGACTTTTCAGTGACAGGGACCTCGTGTTACATGCTCCCAAAAATGCTATATACACGAGATCTTTTCAGAGGCGGATCCAGGAATTTATAGAGGGAGGGAGGGGGGCAAAACCCTTTTGCTATCAATTTTTGAATCTTTACAAAAAGAAAATGTTGTTTAAAAAGCAGACAACATATATCTACGAAGCGATATAGGAAAAAAACTAAAAATAGATAAGCCTCAGGTAGATGTGTTTTTTTTTTTTAAAAAGTGTGAAATATATTCATACTGGGTATTCATACTGGAAAATATTGCCTTATAATATCCAAAATATTACAACAAAACAGGTACCTGTTTGATACGGCTTTTGACAACAGATGTATTAATGCATGTACATATATAGAAAACATGAACAGATGAAATCTGTATAGAGATTTATCATTATTATTATATGTATAATCACGGCCGGCCTTGTCTCTCCCCTCCTGGCCCTGTCCCTCCCCTCCCGGCCCTGTCCCTCCCCTCCCAGCCTGTCCCCCTCCTCCCTCTCTTATCTCGTGCGTGAAGTTGCCAAAAATAACGACCTCGTGCCTATAATGGTCCCTAATATGCACGAGGTCGATCTACAACCTCGTGTATCGTGAAAATCCTCGTGTACATAGAATCTTCCGACTGGAGCCAGCGAACAGACGGGGTCAGGTGAGGGCGCCTGGAGGAGGGGGAAGAAGGGATGAGAGGGAACTTGGTAAGGACACCCCTAAAGATTTAACTGCAGCCTTGGTGTGATTGGAAAGGCCTTTTCTCTTCTCGACATTCCATTTATGAAAAAGTTGTGAATAAAACATAATAGTTATTATGTTTATGATATTTTAGAAATGCAGAAGCAGTAAAGAGACATAATTTACAATACAACCTTCAAGATTTTATTGCATAATTTGGTCCAAGCGTCCATGGAAGTACAAGTGGAGGGGCCAATAATTCCAGAAGTATACTGCTTCTTAGTGGAAGGGCACTGGCGCTAATTTCGATACCTACATGGACTAGAGATTAACATGTATACTCCTACCATGCAATTAGATGTTTCTTTTTTAGAATTGGTGTGCTCACACGATGTAGCCGTTGACTGGAGTGAGGTGAGAGGGGGCAGAGATGACTGGAGGGTATGGTACGTCTCCCTGGCGGAGGGCGCTGGACACCGTGGGAAACACTCACCGGCTCTACATGCACGTCGCCCAGAGCTGTCAAATATTTATCAAAATTGTCAAATTCTGGTCCTAGGTGCATTGTGTCATGTTTCGATTGTGTCTTTTCTATACATTGAGCATTATAAACATGGTTGCATTTATAGGGATGGGAAAGGTAGTCTAAAAAAACGCTCAATAGGCCTAATAAAATGTTGCACATGCATTCACACGCACAACATTTTCTCTCTTCTGTGTAACTAGTTCCTACAAGGCCCAACACAAAGGGGTTTAGAATCCCTTGGGATCATGATCGTATGCGGTGAGACAATTCAACCTGTGTCTATGGTCTAATATACATATAACTAAATACAACACTGAGACTTCTCCGTTTATACCCCCATCTTAAGGTCAACTTTCCAAGGTCATCATGGCGTCCTTGACCTTTGTCTTTTTGGAGGGCAAAACCTGTTACAGTCTGAATTTGTTTTCTGACATCGGTTGTGACGGTTGTTTACCATTCCTCAGTGACGTTTGTTTGACGTAGAGGGGAGGTCAAAGTCGGAGGAAGAACGAAATCCTGTCACGTGACGAAGGCTCCACCTAGCGGGTCGCCGGGACCTGAAGTGACCAAAAGAAGGCGCTACCTAGTGGAATGTAGCCCATAGCTGGAAATAGAATGATAACATTGTTAATTAGTTCCAAGCCTTTTTAAACATCTGGTTAAAAACGCCATCTTATACAGACTATTCCTACTCTTGCCCTTGTTCGGCATAATTACCGTATCACATTGTAGCGACTCCATGACTGGTCACGTGGCGCCACCTGGCGGCCTCCTCAGCGTCACGTGACTAATGACGTCATGGCCGGGGGACGCTCCGTCACGGGCTGTTAGTCACCGTTACATCCGATTAGCGCGCGGCGGAACCGGAACCGACGACCAGGTGATGGCAGTATGCACAGTCTCCCTTGCCCTAGTCACCTCACTCTCCCAGCAGAACCACCGGTGACAACTGTGGTTTGCCTGTTAGTGCATAAGCGAACTCGCTTTAAACAACTATATAGGATAGGGGAAGGGGGCCAGTACCCCCACTCCACCGAAGTATAGGTAACCCATCAGTATTCTCCTGATTGAAAAACACCCCCTTTTCAATGACTTTTTGTCCAAAAAGTACCCCTATTTTGCCTAAAACGCTGACTTTTTATGTCTCAAAAACAGACCCTTAAAAAAAAAACAAAAAAAACCGCTGATTTGTATTACCCAGTTGCATTTTCATTGGAAAGTAGTGATCTTCACCAGATCAAGCCTTGTGTACCTGACTGAAGCCAATAAGCTTGTCAAAAACTCTACTTTTTTTTTCCAAAATCGCGAATTTCTGCCGAAAAAAGGAACACTTTTTCTCAATACTAAGGACATGCAATGAGTCTGTTAAAGGACCCTTTTTTCGCGGTTTCAGAACGCTGATGAATATCGAGAAGTTCTGAGAGTGGGGGTACCGGGGGAAGGGGCTACATCTTTTCATTCATGACCATCCAGGTGGTGCATGGCGCATGGTGACGGTACATTGGTGGGAGCGGCCCTGCTTGGAGAGTGACGGCTAACCTCACCAGGGTCACCTGCACGTCACATGGTGTGTCCAAAGGTCACGTGGGTGTCACGTGATGGGCTCAGGAGCATGCCCCGGGTTCCACGGTTATTATGTCGCATTGTTCCATGTAATGCAACATTTAAACAGATATCAGATGGATTTACATAAGATTTGAATTTATTTGCATAAAATTTGCAAAGCCGAAATCAGGACGGTATTGTCGATTTTCTTTCGATTAAGTTTTCATTATGAAGCCTGGCTAAATATTTGAACAAAAGACTTCGCTGACCTCAATTAGTAAAAATAGAAGTAGAAAACCTGAGACACATTTCATAAAAATAATTACTGATATCGTGTAGAGTATAAGTTTTATTACTGATTCTTCCCTCGGATTTTGTCTCTTTCCCCCTTCCAATCTTTGACGTTAATAACCAATCGTATCGATCGTTAACATAACCGGCATGCCTCTTCTCTATACTCGAGCCACGCTGACCAACCTATTAAAACCCTTCCAAGCCAAGGACCAGTCACTGGTGGGCCCCTCTCGGACTGAGGACCTTCTAAGGGCCTTCTGAGGGGCTCTGATGGCACACCCACACGTCTCACCCACATGGTAAGGGGGTCTCTGCCAAGTGCTGCCCCAGTCTCTGTAACCCCGTGAATTCACGCACCATTCTTATCACCCAAGGTGTAAGAGTGGCTCCGGGAGTGGCTCCCTCACGGATCAAGGACCCTCTGAGGCCCCACTGAGAGTCGGAGGAGGACCTACTCAGTTCAAAGTACACTCCAGAAGATCCCGGTCCTAGGCCTTGAGTTACAGGTAGTGTGGTGAGCAGCTCAAACTTGGGTCGGAGGGGGGGGGGGGAAGATGACGCTTTGAACTAACCACTGCCAAGCCACCAACTTTGCTTTTTGCGTGGTCCTGCTGGCTACTCCTACATTTACCCGAGTCTCATCCCATACACTCTGTATTCTCAGATTTTCTGCACATGTAATCTAAAATACCTTTGCCTCCCACTCCCACTTGTAGCCAGAAGAGAAGCCAGCTGCCCCCGAGTTGTTTTTAATCCAAGTGCCCCCCCCCCTCCACTCCCCTTTCGCCCCAGCTGAGGGCGCTACTTGACGGTCCCCTTCAGCAGAGTGCGCCCTGGACCGACTGAGCAGCTCCGTAGGGTGGCCCATGCAGGTAAGACTGGAGTAGCTTACCCAGAAACTGACGACCTGGTTAAAGCTGACCTGACCTGCACTGAGTAGTTTCTCAGAGTATAATTGTAATGTCTCTTATCTATTGAAGCACAATTTGACATTATTGGAAAAAATATTGCCAAATAAAACAAAAGTATTGCCAAATGAAATAAATAACCTGAATAAAGTTTCATAGTCCAAAAGCTTAGGATAATCGAGGGGATATGGGAGGGGGTCTGGCAATTTGTCATGTTTGTGTACAACCCCAATGATCATACTTTAATCCAAGGGGCGTGGGTGTGAGGTAAGGGTTCTGAAGTCATTGAAAATGTGCTTACGGGAACCTGGTGTGGGATGACGAAAATTGAAGGATAGCTAAACAAAAGGAGCAAAGGCAGTATACTTAGAATAAAGAAAAATGACTAGAGTAGTTAAGGACAAGTGATGGAGAATAAAGAGGAGAGAGAGCAGGTATAGATAAGAGGATACGAAAATGAAGGAAGGAATGGTGGGAGAATAGAGTGAGAAGAAAAGATGAAAATGGAAAAAGTCAGGAGAATAGAGTTCATAGGGACACGAATAGAGAGATAGGCACATTTGCATAGTGGAGATGAGAAGAGGGAGAATAGAGGGAGACGAGAAGGAGGAGTGGAGAAATGGGCAAAGGGGGAAGGGAGGAAGGACAAATGAGAGGGGCTATAAGAGACCAGGGACAGGGTACACTGCTTAGAGGAGGCCCCGTGCCGCAGTCAGTGTGTCTGGTCCACGCCCCCTGGTGGCTCCCACTTGTCTCCAGTGTCTATTATCCACCCGCCACCTGGCGGCCGGGGGGCTAAGTACTGCCGGCCGCCTGGGAACAACGCCCTGGGCGGGGGCACGGAGGTTGGGGAGGGAGAGGGATGGGAGGTGGGTACTGCTGGGTCATCGGAGGAAGGGTCTATTGTTTCCTTTTTGTGTAAGCTGGGCATTAAACTGATCATAGAGAAGGCTGTTACCAAACTATAATGTTACCAAATTTAAAGTAATATTCGATATGAATTAGATTCCAGATAGATTATTGTAACATCTGGAAGAACAGTTCCTTGTACTGAAGGCGACAAATAAAACATTATCAAAAAAAAAGAAAAAAAGACAGTATGAAATACAAACGACGTAAACAAGATTCATTATGTAAATGCAACGTTTGTATGTACAATATAAAGTATACCTCCAGCTAAGTGTCATGTCGATGACCGGTTCAGGGATCGACGTTGTTTTCTGTGTTTGTGACTTTTGTGTATCTACCTTTAAATATTTATTTTGTACATAGAAACGGATCAGGTAATGGACTTGCCTTTTTGCATTTTCACTCTTAGCCAATTAAGTATTATTTAAAGTGTTTTCTGAAAGCCAAAAAGTGAAATTGTGAAGTGAGAGTTACGAAGCTCTTTGGATTAAAGTGTAGAAATGCATCAGATAGCTTTTAGGTCAATAGGAAACGGACATAAATTCGGATTTATTTTTGATAATAGAGATTGCGGGGGGCGGCCTGTGCGCCCTTCTCTAAATCCGCCACTGGCATATACCAGTAAATAAAGAAATACTTCGTTGCCGGCCAACGTGGGCCTATTCAAAGACACATGGGGTCGCGCATGAGGTCAACGTTCAAGGGACCCGGCCGTTCGTCGTTGGCCTCCCTCCCGGCGCGCCCCCCGTCCACGCCTGGCCCGTCGACCGGACGGTCCCCGGCACTGGGCCCCCCACTCCCAGGGTCCCGCCCCCAACCAGGGCTACTTCCAGGCCAACGCGCTCGTACCAAAATCTCGAGTGATCCCCCAATAAATCAGACCAAGACAAAAAGTACAAAACTTCATTACCTTGTAGAAACTTTTCGTCTCATAGCCAGCCATTGCATAGGCCTAATATTATAAGGAAATATGTAAGTTGTATACGCAAGAAAAGCCATCCCTTTGATCGGAAATTAGATACCATACTTGTAAAGCACACTATTATTTGCGCACAATTACTTACAAGTGTCTGAATTTCGGGTCCAGATTTGGAGATTTTTTTTTATAAAAAATGCGTTTAGTTAAATGCAATAGTTAAATGTTCTTTTTAAATACGATTCTACAACTGTACAGATCTGCGTTTGCAGGTGTAAATAATCTTATATGTTCTTTCATGAACTAAAATGGACACAGCTCCATAAAACGAATTGAGATTCTTTTGACATAATGCAGAGGCAAGTTTTCTTTTCTGTTGAATTTGACAGTTGCGAAATCCTAAGGTTATGTTACATCATATGTAACCATGAATTTTAGATAATGCTGCCATGTTTGTAATTCCCCCTCACATCATAATGTTGCCACACAGACCGATTTACTGGGATGTGTCGATGTGGGATTATAACCAACTGAAGCGCGTTCACTTTTAATTAGCTGCCAAGCCCCCAAATAAATTTTATAAATAGTTTATTTAATAAAGCCAGCCCTAAACTACTAAATATGTCAAGTAAGGAAAAAGCTTGGTCCGGCCGACGGATAACGGGTATAAAGTACTCCAGGTCCGCCTCGATCCGCGCTGAGGAGACGCACACACCACGATAATATAGGGGATAATCACCGCCACAGTCTGAAATCCACTTTTAATCTGTTAAATTCCCATTAAATCTCCGGCCTTAGAACCAGGTAATTAGGGTGGTAAATAGAGGTGGGACAATAAAAAGAGATGGTGCTGGTGAAAAGGTCGTTTTCTCTAGTCCCCCATATGGTCCACTGATCCCAGAACTGACCACGGGGTGGTAGGCCCATAGTTTATGGTCAGGGCCATTGTGGACTTTATATGGTCACTAAAGAAAGGCTGTCAGTTGATAATTGAAACTTTATAGGGGATTTGAGATCTGGTTAACAAATGAAAAGAAATAGTTTAGCATTGACTATACTGGACCACCAGGCTTCATCTGCAGGTGTATTTGGATCGTTTGGACTTATACCGACTGTTGGGATACATTTCACCACCATATACCAGTGTACCGTGGAGGTAATTTGTACCGTATTCAGCATTGTTTGGCTCATTTATCTAAGCACGTTTTAACTGTTTAACGGCGTTGATAAAGTTCGAAATTCTGAACTGTAAAGATTAAGATAATTTCTTCTCAATTCACATTTTCGGTCAACCCGCTTGTCTCATAATTTATGTACATGCATCATAACCGTGGGCCGGAGAACACTTTCCTATATTATTTATAAGAGAGGATATTCAACATAAAACATCAGGTTTGCGGCCGTAGCTACATCATCGGTGTAAGTAGAGATGTTAGCATTAATGCAGTTATGTTTGCCCTGGCAATTGGGTTTCAACACAGTTATTAATCAGTAGTTGTGATTTATCACGGACACAGAAACAGACATGAAGTTTCTGACAGAAAACAGAGACTAAAAAGATGCACTAAGTGAGAGGGATTGGCGCCAGCACTGCAGCGACACTTGCTGGGAAACGCGCGAACTACCAAACATTGCCACGTTGGGCTTCAAAAAGTGAAACAAAACGGTAACTTGCAAATTTGTATTGGGTTGAAGCCTGAGTAAAATTGCACATGAAAGGCACATCTTAAATCAATGCAGAGTGGAAGTCTTCAAAAGTTTAAGTACTACAGTAAGACAGTTTGTCAATCAGCATAATACTGAAATCATTTATCAAAAGATTATAATATTCTGCCAAAACTAGATTATTGGGGATTCAAGTTTGATTCGGAATAATAGGCCTATATCTACAATTCTTATATATTGCAACCCATGGCGCTTTGGACTGTAATACTACGGATTTGGTGTGTTGTTGACATCTCTAGAATTAAGTTACATAATGGAACATGAATACACATACATAAGAGAGAAATAACTGCGTCATCTTATGTTATGGCGCAGTCAAACTGGTTAACGTATTAATTTTTGTAACCCCTAGAATTGCCCGACAGCAAGGAGTTTAGGGTTCCGAATAGACAGAAGGATTATTATAGACATTAACCAATTAACGTAAACAAATCCCAGGGGCGCAACTTGGCTTCAGCCGTGCCCAGATGCGTGTACCAAAAATTATTGAAGGAAATGGGTCCTTTTTCAGCCTGAAGTGAATGCAATGAATGGATAATTCCCATTCAAAATGGGTATCAAATTAAGAAGCCCATTCAAACTGGGTATCAAATTTAGAACCCTTTTCAAATTAACCTTGTGCATATGAGACTATTATGTGCATTTCAAAGATGACTCTATATCATAGAATATACCTTCAATATGGGTGTGCGTTTGATATGTGATCCCTTCATTATGGGTAAGTTTTTCATAATTATATCGAAGACCTTCAAAATGGGTCCCTTTGAGAACCCCAAGTACACACATCAGGGCACAAAAGAATCAAGCCCCACCCCCCACCCATCCCCCCCCCCCCCCAAAAAAAAAAAAAAAAAAAAAAAAAAAATGAAGAAGTCGAGATATATTTTAACAAAGAAAATATCGGCACTATATGATGTGTCAATAGGAAGATATAGTAGAATATTTTTACGTAATAACAGTTTTACGAGTATCATTTGAGTTTATACTTAGTCGGTATGTCACACAGTTTATGCTACATGCATAATGATCATCTCCTAATAAACCACAGCTTTCTATCATAATACTAGTTTTATGTTGACAGTTGTCTATCCTCAACTTAGGACACGGCAGTGGAAGATCAGGCTCACACCTGAAGGTTTTGATGATTTTTTATAGGGACCTATTACACAAGACATCAAATCGACGTACTAGTAATAGTCTTCATATTCAATAAAATGTTTGACAAAACTATTTAACAACTTGAATTATCCTCTGTTATTGTTGATATTATGCATGCTCTATAAATTCTGATTGGACCTATACATTTGTAGAAATGAGAAATTAAGCAGCAGATCCAGGAATTCAAGATAAAGGAGTCAAAGGTGGTCGGGATAAAAGTTTAGTATACACCTTAATGCACGGCATTTCTTTCTCCTTTTGAGCTCGTGTAAAAAGGACTCCCAGGACCCAAACGCATTCTTCTGGCTATATCCGACTTCTATCGATACGGCCTCTCTAAATGATGATTCTTATTGACAGGCCTATTAGTTCAGATCTCAAACAGCGAGTGACAACAAAGTATACATTCCCCTGGTCGGATAGAAATCTGAAGTTGTTTTATGAGATCGTTAGGAAAGGAATTCCTTATAACATAAATTGTGTTGTGATGTATGCATATTTTTGTAAAAACTCAAATTAGATATTCTTCTAATCGCACACTGCTGTAATTTGATCTGCTAGACCGCATATCTCGAACTCAGAACCATTGAGAGCACAACGGGAGAAATTAATACGGAGTCTATTAATTTAACTATAGATATATACGTCCAGTACCCTGGATGTAAAAAAGGTCAACCATCTTACCAGTCTTCCCATATTGAATTCCTCATCGTAATCAAGCCGACTTTGATGTTGGGTCGCTGCAGATTCACTGTCGATTGAACGTTTCAGTATGTCAAGCAATCATAATATTAGTCCAGGAGCCAAATCTGAAAATCCTGATTTACCCTCCGCGGTGAGCCCCCTGGATTTTATTGATTTTTTTCATCTTATAGCATCCTAAGGACCATAAATCAAGACGGTTCCGAAGAATTTAGGTATGCGAACACTGTCTAATTACGCGATTTGTGCTTAATTAGCAAAAATTGAAAAACGCGTTATTTCTATATTTCTCTGGAACTATGTAAGATATGATAACATGCTATATGTCATCTGAAAGGTAATTTTTTTCCTGATTTTTTGATATATTGTTTGCTATTGTCAACAATCATGGCAAGGAGTATTTAAAGAAATACTGTTGTTTCAGTCAAAATCTTTAGAACTTAAGGATCCAAGGTTAAACTCTGGAATTGATAAATTAAGTCCTAGGTATACTTAAAGGGGATCTTTAGGCAGTTTTTAAAGAAGGTTGCATCTGATTTCATTGGAAATATAATGTAGAAATCATTTTTTGCTGATTAAATTCTAACCGACTAAAGGCTCATTTTGCACTTATATTTCAAAAGGAGAGATGATATCATGAAAATAACACAATACATCCTAAAGAGATTTGGAAATGATAATCATTATCTCCCTAGGCTGGTATTTCAGTGCTTTCACAGCCATTTGGGCACATGTATATAATATGGTAACTGTTTGGAGAGCATTTTGGATCACAGTGAAAGATGTGTCACAATAAAACTATGGTTTGAGTAAGATTTCTTTCCTCAGCATAATACCATGATAATGTTTCAGTTTTATTACAAACCATCTTATTAGGGCCCTTGCATTAAGTTTGTATGCATCAAGGGGGGGAGGGAGGTATGAAATCTTTGAAAATGTGTGTACTTTCTAGTTCAAATCCAATGCATATTTATAACCAAATGGGGGTGGGGATCTGAGATTTTTGAAAATGTGTGTACTTATTAAATGGAAGGCCCCTTATAGTTCCCTCTACTTCTTGTTTACATAAAGAAAAGAATAGCTTGTAGTAGACTCACCCATTACCTGATTCCAATCAAGATTTCTGAGGGTATTCTACTTTAAAGAAGAGATGAATCCCAAAAAGTATGCTGTCATATATCAAAGGTTCTGAATTTAGAAAAGAGTCCTTGTATCAATATGCTAACTGCAAAAAGACCAAGTGTGCTATTTGTTAAACTTGTAAACTTGATAGGTGTGCTACCTCTGCCAAATTGTTGGTTTTAATAAATTACTAGATTGCACTCTTGGATTCTAGACCCATGTGCTTATATAAATGAGTAACTTAGCTTGACCATACACAAAATGTTGTAAATCTTATATTTTATTCTATATATGGGTTATTGCTATTAGTAATTTGATATTAAATTATGATCATAGTCACAGTTCATTTCTAAGAGCCAAACTTCCAATCCTCCCAACTTACCAATACAAGTTATGACCAGCCTTTGGTCATGCTTCACTGAGATTCATCCTATCAACTAACAGGATTTTGCCACATATCCAGAGGAACTGAGACCTCTGTTTGTGTACATACATATCAATATCATTGGCAAGACCTCAAACAAATATCAAAACCTGAAACAATACAGAAGTTCCTGATATATCTTTCTATTTCAAAATTACAAATTTTTGATATAGCCATTACTAGTTTCCCAATAGTATCTAGTAGTATTATCATATTGAGCAGCATGTGCACAGCACCCTTGCTGTGGGACCATAACCAAGGCAGTTCAGTATTAGGAGAATGTACAAGAGCAACAAATTGCTGTGATTCTGGTTGTAACCTCAAACTTTCTGTTATATAAACCTCAGAAACAATATTATTCCCTTATCAAAATATAAATGACCATTTTCATTTCTCAACTGCTATGAACAAGGATCCAATTTCCCTAACCAACAGCAAGAGACAGCTTTTAGCTAGATACCAAGGGAAAGGTCAATATGGTAAATACTCAGAGACCCAAAACTAAGGGAGTCATTATTCAAATATATGAATAATCCTCCAGTCTATGATCAGTTCTTATAATACAACACTGAATACTTAGTCTATAATACAAAAGGGTATAAAGCTAAGTGAGTAATGAACCCATACAGCCTGGAACTGTAAACCCTCTTGTAGCAAAAGGGTAACAAAGTTTAATTTGGCAGATTGGTGGTAGGATGTTAACAAAAGTACAGCAGGTGGTCAAAAATCCCACAGTTTATGGCACACTATATATAGGCCTACAGTGTGTTGTACCATGGGAGGCTGCCCTTATCCCCCAGTTCAGGTCTCTTAGGGGAAAGGCTAGACCTCTCCACCACTGATAAGGTTCTGAAGATCCACTACCTTCATTTTACTGCTGGAATGCAACATTGTCTAAACAGGTAACTTTATCATTTTATCTAACCAGCTGCAGTGATGAACCCCATGCTCCTTGTGGAATTATGTGATAAAATTGAATAATTAGACAGTCATAAGTAGCCAAAATTTAAGCCTGCCCCTCTCTCTGAGGGAACCTTTATTAGGTTGTAAGTACAGTGTCTTACCAATGGGTTAACTCATACAACAGGGAGATAAGAACCCTAGTCTGCCATCTTTATCATTCCTCTGTTTCTCCAGGCCTCAGGCCTGTTGCCAGAGTGAGTTAAACATTAGATATTGGGGCCAGCAATAGGGGGATTTAAAAGAGTATTAAAGCCTACAACTCCCACTCTCCCTATAGGAACATGCTTTTTAAAGATCAGTCGGCACAGGGGTATGTAAATAGAAGTTTGCTGCATATTGTCTGCTACATATTGTCAATGTGTGAATCTTTGGCAATATAAGGAGCCATCCATACCATTTTGAGTAAATAAATCAATGACTATACTAGTTTGATCAGGCAACAAAGATGAGCTTGTCTGCAAATTACATAGACACATATTTCTTGCTAATGTTTACTTATTTTACAGCTCCAACATAGCTCCAATGTTGTATACAATGGACTAAATAGCTCAGAAAGCATTGAAATACCAGCTTAGGGAGACAGTGATAATCATTTCCAAATCTCTTTAGGATATATTGTGTTATTTTCATGATATCATCTCTCCTTTTGAAATATAAGTGCAAAATGAGCCTTTAGTCGGTTAGAATTTAATCAGCAAAAAATGATTTCTACATTATATTTCCAATGAAATCAGATGCAACCTTCTTTAAAAACTGCCTAAAGATCCCCTTTAAGTATACCCAGGACTTGGTTTATCAATTCCAGAGTTTAACCTTGGATCTTTAAGTTCTAATGATTTTGACTGAAACAACAGTTTTTCTTTAATTACTCATTGCCATGATTAATGACAATAGCAAACAATATATCAAAAAATCAGGAAAAAAATTACCTTTCAGATGACATATAGCATGTTATCATATCTTACATAGTTCCAGAGAAATATAGAAATAACGCGTTTTTCAATTTTTGCTAATTAAGCACAAATCGCGTAATTAGACAGTGTTCGCATACCTAAATTCTTCGGAACCGTCTTGATTCTTGGTCCCTATGATGCTATAAGATGAAAAAAATCAATAAAATCCAGGGGGCTCACCGCGGAGGGTAAATCCTTATTTTGACTGATTTCAGGATTTGGCTCCCGGACTATATCGAAGTGTCGGATCACGAGGATAATGATAAGACAATCAATAACTGTTGTGGATGAGGTCATTGAATATTCATTCCAAGCCGTTAAATACTAGTATTGTGAGTGTCGTTTAAATGGTGACATCGACAGCTGGTGACCTGAATTTACCGAAAAGCAACATAGGTTACTGTAACCTGAATCAATAAGACCAAAGTGACATAGTTAGAATGGTCAACATTAATTGTATCTATTTTGACTTAAAATAAGCAATAATTAGACGGGGTCACTAAGGACCAAGTCCTCCGGGGATCAAGCTCACTAGTATTCATGTGAATATCATCGTACCTAATCCAAGGGCAGATATATACAGGATTTCAGAGGAGGGGGCATTTGCGCATACGCATGCAGCATTTCCCCCCCTCTTTTTAAGTGTAGGGTGCACCAAAAAGAAGGGGAAGGGATTCCAGGGGCTCCTTTCCCCCAATTTCTCATGTATTCGAGATACTTTACATTAAAAAAAAGTACCATATCCTAGATACATTTCTGCCGATACATTGAAATTCGTCTCTTGTAAACTTACAAATTATTATCCGCTGACATCACATTGATATTTGTACATCTTATTTAGAGATCATATACTATAACCAACTGCAATCGAGTCTGCGAGTACTCCACCTTAAAGTCCTTTAATATAATGACCACTGCAGCCATCTCAACTGATCAAAGGAATACAGTAACGAGTCAGAAGGGGCGAAATAGTTTACCATAGAAGACCTTCCTTAACACTTCATGCATATAATTATATCAGACTGAAGTCTTGTCTAAAGGGTCGCAAAATAGTTACGAAGCAAGAATTATGGATATAAACGGAACCTATAAACATTTGGTGACCAAATTTGATTTGTAGAAAATTCTACATTTGACTTTAAACGGACCCCTCCCCTCCATACAAGGCGAGACGATCGTCCCCGCCAGGCTAAGCCATTTCCCCATTCTGTAAACAGTAAGCCCCATTACAAACTAACACTTTTCGCAACGTTACATTTTATGTGGAACTGGTAATAACATGTTTTCGTAATTTTTCTGGATTTCATGAGTAAATTAAAAAGAAATAATGTGACCAGCCGAGGGAAAAGGGTACTCCGGATTTCCTATATTTGCTATCCTAAACCTAATATTTAAGGAGACATGAGTAGATTTATGAAAAATAGTGATCATTTCGTTTTAATTCAACTTTTTGTGTAGAATTCATTTATCATGCAAAAAACTTTTCATCATGATGGAATATATCCCTATTTGGAATGTGAATGGAACGTTTTCATATGGGAAATTCACTTAATTCATTCTATTTGGTTGCCATGGAAACTAAAATAAATGAAACTATCATTTTCAGGTCTCAACATTGAAAACAGAATACATTTATCATCTCTGGTTACAAAATAATGAATAGAAGTGTGTTTTTGAATATTTACTTGCAATTATTATTTATGATAATTTATGCAAAATCTCAATAAATACAAGAAAATTAAGCTTTTCCTCATTTTCTGGTATCCTAACAGTGTTATGTTTAAGGGCCCATAACTTCCTTCATAATTATCAGATTTGGACATGTTTGATATCCTTTGAAAGCTAAGAACCTGCACTACAGCATTGGTTTCATAGGAAATCCCGCACGGAGCACCCTTTCCCCTTGGCTGGTCACAGTTATTCAGGTGTGTCGTGATAGGGTCTATTATTCAAAATAACAATGTGGCATATTGCTATGAGAAAAAGGGTTTTACTGTCATATTGGGGGGGGGGGGGGGGGATGGTCGAGAGGGCGGATAGATGCACATGAAGTTAAGGTAAGACAGGTACTATCAACATAAACAAAATTGATCATAATGATATTTAGGTAGACTCTTTGACACTGCACACTTAGACGTTTAACCAGAGCACTTAACTCAAACTTGATCTCCTTACTCAATAGTACTCCGCACGAGTTCATCTAGATTATAAATCGCTTCCCATCCATACATGATAAACACAAAACATATTTCACTACAATGAACATCGGAGACGTCAAAGATAACATCAATTAACTTTTACTTCAACTAAAAAATAACAATTAAGCCCATTCAGAAAAACCTTTTTCCTCGCCATCTTAATGTATATACACAACTGTAAGTTCGCCAACGTCACATTAAATCTATTCCTTGAGTAGTGCCCTTAAGTAGTGCGATAAAAGGTGCAGAAGACTTGACTGATATCGCTGTGTTTGCCGACCACTTCATCCCTCTCCGGAGAACAGACCTCTCCTCAGGTCAGCAGACCATGACCGCCCGGCGGGCCCTCACCACGCAGTGGCGCCACCTGCCGTGTCGGACGTGAACTGTGACGAACCTTTATCACTATAGGGACACAAATCGGCCTAAATAAGTTACCACCAAAAGAAGTTGCATGAATAAAGATATATAGGCTATTTTGAAATTAACCGTATTTGGGTCATATCTGCATACGAGCGGGGTGCCACATTGACACATTGCATGACCATTTGACACAAAATGTGTCGGGGAAAAGACAATTTTTTCCAGTGCTTAGCAGCCTGTGTGTTGTGGAATAACAGCAAGAAGTAACCCTTTGGATGCATTTGAAAAAATAATGAAAAACAAATTTTGCCCATTAACTTTACTTAAAATGTCTTCTTAGATACTACTGGTATCACGGTATGTAAAGGCCTACTTATCTAATCGAAATTAGTTCCATCTTTCCCCAGGCAGAAGCCCCAAACTGGTAAGTTGTGTAAGTGCAAAACATAGCCTCAAAATGACCCATGTCTTTTGGTATTTGTTGAGGACTACCCCTTACATGGGGCCCTTGGTTTTGAAACAGTGGCCCCGGGGGGGGGGGGGGGGGCGGGGCGATGTCCCAAGCAGATTACAAAAATTGCCATATTCTCCCGGTCGAATCTAGAGTAAGAGGATTGCAGACCTACTACTACACCCAGTCAAGTCACAACGTAAGGTGATGTTTGCAACTACACATCAATGGTTGGTCTCCTCCTCACAATGGTGCAAGTACCTAACCATTGGGGAATCTATTGGTGATGTTCAGACATATACAAAATATAATGTTATTATAACCAGATAACCCCCACCCCACTCCCAACCCCAACAAATATATGGCATTGCAGAGACATGGCCTATAAATAAAACTTGACTGAGACATAAGGTGAAGTAAATGCCAAACCTTAGCCAAATGTCACAGAATCATTTGAAGGTAGCAATTTAACATTACATGATCATGTCAAAAGAATATCCCTGTATAACATTGCGGGATGACGTTAATCCAAATAATGGATTGCTAAATCGCAGTCACACAGTCTAAATGATATAAGTTTCTATTTGGGAATATATTATGTAGTGTCAATTGGTTACACTCACGGGCAGATTCAGGATTTTAAAAGGGGACGAGTGTGTCTTATGCAACAGCATCATAAACAAGATACAGCGGACTCATCATACCTTACTTATTCAACTTTACAACATATAATTATATTGATCTCCTTAGCCTACTTTCTCTAACTTGCCGCATGAATACGTGACCGATAATTTTCTGTTTAATTGAAATCTGCAAATTGCAAATGTCATACTTGGGGCAAATGACATACCTCAGGCCTCAGGACACGACTAGGAGGGTAAAATCAAATTAACATATGACACAGAAATTTCTTTAATTCAACACAAAATATAAGAATTAAAAAAAAACAGGAGTAAAAACAGGAGTAGCTCATAAGTCAGAAACAGGAAACCTGCTACTTAAAACTCCAACTTACCCAAACATACATAATAATTAGGCTATAGCTATGGAGGGCATGGTATATTTGGTACAGTATTAATTACCTGTACGGAGTACCATTTAATGGAAATGAGTATGGTTTAGTAAATAAGCACTTTATCAGATCAGGTCCAAGGTAATGAAGGTGGAGGCAGGGTGCCGGGCATGGTTGCCTTACCTACAACTACCGCCCCCTAGCAGATTCTGATTTAACTTCACCAGGATGCACAGTGCTGCCCCCTCTGGTCATATATACAGACGAAAGATTGCTTCCTTGAATTCATAATCATTGGCGTGTATGGATAAGGGAACTTATACGTTCAATTTTATGGGTATATAATAAATTATATACGTTTATAAGGAGTTATTTGCTGTATACCGTTGATGTCTAGTGTGTTATCATAATAATTATATAGCCAAATATGAATACAATATACTCATATTTGGCGATGTTATTTATGCATTCTATCGGGTTCAATAAATACCTTTATAATAATAAACTGGTTTTCCTTTTCTATATCATTTGCGGGGGGGGGGGGGGGGGGTTCAATCATCATCTGGTTAGCTCAAATCCAAATGAATAATCATTCACTTGCAGGAGTACACATATACGTGTATTGTAACTAATACACAACTGTTGTAAATGAAGTATCATGATTGTTCTCTTGATGTTATAATTTTTATGATATGGAGGTTTTGCCGGGCAGCTCTGTATTATAATAATTTTTAAATGCCCTCATTGTATTGACATTATTCATATGTACACGTGCACTTTTTCTCTAAAGCTCTACATGTATCGTCTGGAAGACCAGCTAGGGCTTGCCCTGATGATGCTTTTTGAATAAGAAAAAAATAAAACAATATTTCTTTACATGCTCTTTGGGCTCAGATATTATTTCATGTCTCCTGCATGATGTTTCAACCATACATTCAACATAATAGGGTCTCATACTGTCCAGGATTGTCATTACTATGACTTTGGTCAATTAGTTATATGTCAATTAATCGCTCCATTCACTTGCAGTTCTTCATATGTGACTTGTGTTAACTTGTTCCTACTTGACTGTACTCATCACCCATCATGATTGTCACCTCTAAGTATTGCACTACTATCCTAACAATTCGTAACCCCCCATTTCTCTGTTTTCCTCTGTGGCAGTTCTATTCTGGTTGATGTCAACAGTCCAATAACAAGAAGATGACACTAAGCTGATTGCGGTTATCATTCTTCATCCAAAAACCTCATTCTACAGCTTTTCAATTATCCTTATTCGAATTGCTATGCTCCTCTTTAATATTTACTACAGGTAACATTGATTAGGTGGATACATACTTTTATGCATAATGCATGAGTTAGGGATGTATCTCATGCATCTAAACAGACAACAACTGTGGAATACATTTTGAATATTCCTAATTACACTAAAACTTGCTCAGTACCTAAAGGCCTATTTCTTCTATAGCATAAGTAAAATGTTGCATTTCTTTTGGTGAAACATTCAAATTAGAGAAATTACTGCTAACTAATAGTCAACCATTTATTTGTGAAAATCAAGCAGTCAAATCGATATTTGATCTGTATTCTACTGATGATTTATGGCAAGCAAGTGGACTGTTACAATACAGTAGTAATACTCTTACTTCACCAATAAACTTCCATCTATAACTGATGCAAAAGTCACTTTTCTCTCATAAACTTGCAGTCAATAGTAAACCTCAAGCTTAGTACCATATTTTTTCGCTAGCTGGTGGTAGCAGCTGTTCATCTGTGAGTTAGTTGTAGGTGATGGCCACTGGGAGGCGCATCGGTGCACCGGGGAGACTCCTTGTGTTCGTCAATCTCTGAGGACTGTGGTCAAACGCAGGTTAAACAGTAAACTGTTTATAAATTTATCTTATTTTCGACCTACACGAGTACACAAATTAAAGATACATTCCATTACTTTGATGGACCTGAAATAGATATATGTGGTTCCATAATTATGATATTCTACTGTAACATGCAATTGATCAGAGATTGATTAATTAACAAAGTAAGGGAATGACGGGGAAATTGGGCTTTCGGTTGCAGGCGTACGCGTACGCTTAAATTCACTTCTTACACGTGGAAAATGAGTTGGCTGAATGAATTCCCATTGCAATGGGGACATGATATTCACATCGTCCAGTATGAACATAATTATCACAGCATGGACATACTAAGGTAAGTTCTATCCATTCTTCTCCTGTACGTATTGATTTTTAAAAGACTCATGATCGTTTGCATTGATTACCCATGTAGGGAGTTTATACCATAGAGTTGCTCCAACGTAGTAGGGGTATAACCCTTTTACAAGATCATCAGATTAAAAGGTTTAAAACAAGAACCAATATAAGTAAACCTATCCCCCATTTCATGTGACCAACGAGAGAAGATGTGACCGACTCCACGCTGTCAGAATAATGGCCATTTCAGTAATAATAGACCATGAGGTAAAATAACCTCTCTGTAAATCTACAGAAACAGAATCCGTCACCATGGTCACGGTTGGCTGCTGAGCACGACAGATGACAAATTGACCCCAGGTCAATTGGGCGCGAAACGACCTGTCAATCAGTCAATCAGTGGGGAGGGTGGGAGGTGGAGGTGTGTAGGGGAGGGGAGGTGACAGAAGCCACGCCCATTTGGTGTAGGGGATGTGGTCAGGAGTGGAAAGGAGCCCCACTCCCCACAGAAGGGAATATGGGGTGGTGCACTGTGCCTGAAATAGGCAATAGGCATGACATTTTTGTCTACAGTTGGTCAAGAAAAAGTGAAAACCATGTCGCAGAGAAGGGGTTTCATAGGATTGTAGACAACACCAATTTTGCATGTTAATAAGACTTGTCAAAACCAGTGTGATTTATATATAATTTGTATGGGGATTGTCACAATACCAAGATGCTTCTACACATTTTGATGAAAACCGAAATGATACAGGACAAAATTTGATAAAGAGAATTGAAACTAACACTACAATTTGAAAATATCAATACAGAAATAGCACAATGTAACTTACCAAGTCATAAACAAAACTATTTTGTAAAAATTAAATTAACATAATTATAGGTACATTACTAAGTCAAAACTGAGTGTCAAATACACTCGCTCTACACAGAGATTTGAGAGATTGCCAAATCACAAGTATTACTATCCACATATAATTACAATTTTGATAGCGGGAAATTAAGGAGAATGTGAATTTCCTCGGAAATTGTCGGTAGCGCAATCTACCCTTTTCAAAATGCTGGATCCGTCGTCGCTAAGATGTACGTAGTGTTAACACAAAAAGGGTTTCAATCTCCCTGGCGGTCACGAGATGAAGTTGTGGTTTGAGATAGGGAGTCGGGGCAGTTAAATCTTGTGCCTGGCCGTAAATTGGTGGAGTGTGCCTACACGGGTCTTATCTTGACTCGTGGCGAGGATACTCAGAGTCAGCCGTATCAAATATTATGTGTTTATTTACCTTAGATTAAGGGGCACCAGGGGACCTCTCTGTTTCTAATAGTATAATTTAATGTCAACTGCAGCTTTCGAAGGTTCTAGGAAGCACTTGGAGTTGGCACTGGATGGAAAACAATGTAAGTAGTAAAACATGATTTCATATGGAAAAAAAACCCAGGAATATCGTGAAAAGTATCAACAAAAGCCAAAGGAAATGGAGAGATAAGATAATTGAATCTAGTGTCTGTAACCCCAGGATTTCATTGAATTAGACAGACTGATCACTTTTCTTGAAGTGGTCCAAAAATGTAAATGTCCACCCTCTTTCCCGGCCAAAAATGCGCAACATACCATAGAACATGAACTATAATACGGGGCTAGCGTTTGTTTAATGACAACAAATATACAATGTACAACGTCGAAATATCTTTGCGCCTGCCTATAATATTGGAACGCGGGGTTTCAAACGTACTTGTCCTTTTTGGCCAACGCCGCGAAAATTGATAAGTGTGAAAATATTTAGGTTTAAAGTACACCCCTCCTCCCTCGGCCCCTCTCCCGCCCCTCTCCCCTGAACATATCCTGGTCACTTTGGCCGTGTCCAGCTTGCGGCCCTCAGGCCCGAGGCGTGGCACCTGTTTATACCCTGCCCTGATGAAGTACATCATTAAGATTACCCGCTCACCGACCTGCACACTTAGTGCCGCCTCTGCCGCAGATAAGGCCCAGCCCGGCACGGGTATAGTCGGTTCTGTAGGTATTGACCCCAGTCAGGGGAATGAAAAGTAAGTATTGGCATTAGTCTATACATTTGCTGCATTTATAGACCTTGTGCAGATGACGTCACATCCTCAAAAGTGGACTGGCCGCTATATTTGTGATCAACGTATAATCCTTATCATTCATACTTGTGAACATGATCAGCTAAATAGCTATGCCACATTTTGTGACCAGCCAAGGGAAAAGGGTACCCCGAGGTTCCTATAATTACTTGCTTTCCTAAACCTAATATTTAGGGAGATATGAGTAGATTTATGAAAAAAAGTAAAAATTTGGTCTTTAATTAACTTTTTGTGTAGAATTCATTTATAGTACCCAAAACATTCCATCATGATGGAATATTTCAATATTTGGATGTCAATGGAACGTTTTGATATGGGAAAATCACTTAATATATTCTATTTGGTTGCCATGGAAAAAGTGTGTTTTTGAATATTTACTTGCAATTATGATAATTTATGATAATTTATGCAAAATCTCAATATAAATTGAAAGCTAAGAACCTGCTCTACAACATTGGTTTCATGGGAAATCCCGTATGGAGCACCCTTTCTCCTTGTACGATAATTCCTAGTGCATGTTCAAAACCCTCGGGTTAACCTATCGATAGCAGACTATAGTCGATACACCCCTACTCCTTAATCAGCCCTGTACCCCATAACCCTTCCACTCATATAAACAGTCATCAAACTCAGAGAGACGAAGTGCACCTTAATGTATTTATTTGTTTGAGTTGATACAGGTTGATTGATTCCCTTTTCATTGGGGCTCAGTGATATAAAATTAAGTGTAGAGTTTTATGTGACATGTTGATGTCTGCGGGTGGTATGTTGTCAGCCCGGGCTCCTTCACCCTCGCCTGAACTAATCCTGGGCCTGAACTCCTACGATGTAAATGTTTTGGTGGTCATGATTATCAAGATAATTTCACATGCTAACGTTTTTACATTAATTTACAATACTGTTTTCTAGTTAATCATATTTTCTATATCCTTTACAAGCATCCATCCCGGGACTCATCCGTAGTTCTCTAGAGGTTGATGTCAGACCATCGCGATGTTAGCTCCACTGATACAACTTAAAATCATTATTTCCGCATACCATGACTTCGTTCGCAGCAGCTGTTAACAGAGGGATACATAAAAACCTCAATATAATATATTAACAAGGGGATATAGAGATATTGCAGTAGAATACATCGCTTACTGCAGTATACCCCTTTGATACCTAGAGAGGCCTGATCCACTCAAACCCACGTTCCAATTTAATCATCACTAGCAACCTTCAACTTAATCATACAAATTGCCCTTGGCATGTCTAAGTACTGTTACAGCTTAGTGACCCCCCACTCAGGCCAGTAACTTCTGTAAAGCCTCTAACCCTTTAATCCCCGACTAATCCTTTACAGTATACAGCAGATGGGTAACATGCTTACTACAGGGATCAGGAGGGGTTGGGACGGGGAGGGTGAGGGTGGGACTACCTCAATGGTGGGACTTCCTCTCTATAGCTAGTGCCTTCACAAACTATTCTGAAGAAAATGTAAAGGTTCTATAAAAAAAATTATAATAATTAATTTCTAATTGCTGTGAAAAACATACAGACAACACTAACATGTCACCACAGTCCTTGCTTGTGAAGATAATGTGATATAGGCACAATGGTGATCAAAAATTTTCAGTCGATGTAAGAATAAGGATATTCATCCTTGATGTTGTTCAAAGTATAATCGACAGTTTACAATTAGGACACCACGGACCTAGACTTTACGTGACCTTTTCTGCGGCTGGTCTTATCTTGTCACTGTTATACATGTACTACAAATACCATGTTTTACTCAGTGGTATGTGTCTCAGCAACGAGATTGTAGACTTCTTGGTCTGAGCTCGGTGAAAAGAGGGTAGTGTGTACCAACAGAAACCGAGAGTATGTTGTTGAATGTCAGATGACGTGCCCTCCCCCAGCCCCTGCGGGCCTCCCTTTCCCCCTCACCAAATGGTTACCATGCAGGTCCCGCCGTAATCCCCCACCCTCCACTAAGACGGGATAATTAGCAGGGACCCGGGGTCAGGGGGTTAAATGATCATGACCCTGGTACAACAAGGGTTAATACCCCGAGTGAGGGTTTGGGGCGGTAAAAGTTAGGGGGTAGGGTTATGAAAGGGGTGCTGAAGGTATGGTGTAAGGTGGGCTGGAGAGCACAAGGGGAAGACAAGCCAAAGTAATTGGATCAATCGCGACATGATGTAAGAATTGAGGGACTTGAAGAGTTTTGGCCTGAGAGAAAAAATAATGGGGATGCCCTATAATTTAAATCTGTTACTAACTTTGGGTTTAAAACATCGGGACTTCAAAAAATAATATTTCTAAATTTTTCAAATACACAAAGTAAGTGTTTCTGGAACTGATTCCTGGTACTGATTGGATCACAAGACGCTAGCCACCATCTCTTTGATATATCAAGAAAAACTACTGCGCGAATGTTCATTTTAATATAAAATTCTGCGTGTTTAATCACCTGGGTAGACCAATTTGTGATATGATAATGTTTGTAAATTGTGGCATATTGGTATTTATAAAGATTGTTTAACCGAACCATGAGTTTTAGGACGTTGTTTTAACAAACATCCAAAAATTGAACAATTATGGTGAACTTTGTGAATGTTGTCTGGGAATTTACCGACCATGTAATTATCATTAAAAGCCACTTACATGTATTAGTGCATTAGGGTTGTAGAAGCTGCACTGACCGCTGGAGAGGTTAGCACCGGGAGGTGTTACAAGGAGCTGGGATGAGAGGAGAGGGGCGCATATAAGGGGTTTAGTAGTATAAGCAAACTGGTCGATGGTCACTGAGTCAAGTACTCAGTCATGCCGCTTCGAGTGGTAAGACGTTTTGTATAAGGGGGTACTTTTTTTTTAAAAGGGGCAAAAAATTGGAATTTCTAAACTAGTTGCTGGACTGTCGAACAACACAGCTGTCTGCCCAGCCAAGGATATGACGTTCTAATAAAGTTCTAACAACGTTCTGGATTGATTCTTGTTATGTCACACTGTTAGGTTACAGCAACGTTCTTTTGATTACTCCCAATTACGTCGCTGCAACCAACTCTTGTGACATTACATTGTGATGTTATAATAACGTTCTTGTTATGTTATTTGTGAGGCTGATACTTCAAAAGAAAGTTGCAATAACATTCTGTTTAGGTGTGGTTGAGACCTCACTTAATGAGGATGTCACCATAACATTCTGTTTCGGTTAGGTTGACACCTGTTCTGTTAAGGTAAGGCTAAGACCTGATGTAATCAGAACATCACAATAACATTCTGTTTAGGTGAAGTTGGGACCTCCCCTGGTCAGGAGGTCACAACAATGTTCTGTTTAAGTGAGGTCTGGAACTCACCTTATCAGCATGTCACAATCGTGACAATGACATTCTATTTTAATTTCACCTTGACCTAACCTCACAAGAATGTTGTGAGAACATACTGATTTGGTTAGGTCTCAACCTCCCAGAAAAATAATGTTACAGTTAGGTGACAATTTATTAAGTAACAGACAAACCAAAAAAGTATGGTCGCATAACGTGACCGTTACGTCGCACCTTGGCTGGGTGAGGAACTGAAAGTAAGGGATTACAGATGACCATGCCGAACATCTGCCCCCTCTCCCTCTCCAAACCGAAGATATTGATACACTATTCATATAATACAATTACAGCAAATAACTCTTGAAATTGCAGGTAAAGTAAACCCCATAGGCCGAACGTAAAGGGGATATTCCACTTCAAGACATGGGCCCCCTTAAGTCAGAAGAAGGCGCAGAGAATCGGGAAACGTCAGAAGTGCCCCTCTTTGGGCCGGCCGTGTCCGAGCCCCTAGTAGACGGGGTTTACTGCCCGCCCTGTCCGGGGCCACCTGTCCCTGTTTACATGTCGGCCGGCCCCGATGACCACAGCACACCTCGTGTTTGGTAAACACCCCGCCCGACACCGGCCAGCTGGGGCCACGTCCACCACCCATATCAGACTCTGCTCCTCTTCTCTCTGGTCTCCTCTTCTCCATCCACTCACGGATTTCCCCATACGTTAACCCTTTTGAACGTATGACTTATGGTATACCAGTTTATGAGAGAGAGGTAACTGGTCATCATCACCATAGCATCATTTTATATAAAGGACGGTACATCTGTACGAGTTTTTGAACCATAAGCCTCTCTATAGATTTATGCCTAACTATCTCTTGGTTACATTCTGCTGAAAGGAGCTTAGGTTACGTCTCTATGGGTTTTGTAAATCAGAACAGAATCATACCATCAGAATCTGTCCATTTGGTGGGGGTACCATGCGATCTTGCTTATTGATGACCAATTTTTATGTGAACTGTCAAACTGTATGTCTATATTAGCTTCCCCTTTGCTTTTTAAAATACACAGATCCACCCCTTTAGATAGAATATCTGCAGAGTGACATCATGCTATTTTGACAAATCCCATGTTAGTATCAGAGTAGGGTGTAAAAATGCCTTGTTCCTTTCTTTATATCCCAAAATGTAGAGCCAGCTGGGCATTAGGTATACAACTACAGATATTTACAACTCTCCTATACCTCCATCCCGACAAGACGTAACCTATACCCCGCCTACTTAGGAGCTCTTCTGATAAGGAGGGGAAATAGTGCCGTCCTGGCCGGGCGGTAGCGCCCCCTGGTGTATACCGGTGCGTCACCTGGTGGTCAACCTGAGAAGTGTTTAGTAAATTATGGGATGGATTCAGCCGATTGGGCCCTGGCTGGAGCAAATCTCATGTCAACACAGGGAATTGGAGAGAGTCTAGGTGAAGTAGGCTGATATCGATGCACATGGAGGTAGCGTTGTCGGGTATGCACATGGACATTTTTCCATCAGTTTTGGAAGCTTGCAAACCTGGAATCATTATACATGTTTAACTAAATAGTATAGTTCATCAGCCTTTGGGAACATCCCAATGTTTTATATGTTTGACAATGTTTATATCATATATCTTTCACTGACTTGTGAAGATAAAAAATATTGAACGCCACATATTCCTTAATCGTAATTTACAGTCTGTCTTGTAATGCTGAACTATAGAGAGTTAATTATCCATTAATGTCAGGTGTACTTAATTAGTTGCGTTGCCTTATGGATAATGGCTAGCTCCTATAGCAGTCTCTGTCTCGTTCGACTGCTGTCGTCCAATACATAATCATGCATAGTGCCAAATCATGTAAGATGTAATACTCACATGAAAGGATGTTCTTTATTTATTTCCTGTGTATTGTAGTTCCATGACAAGATCTCAATTGACAATGAACAGCTCCAAGGATGGAATCCCCTCAAACACTCAGTCAACGCTCCAGCTTTTCTAAACAGTCTATCAGCTTCTATTCAAAATCCAGGACTCAGCTTCTAAGACACAACCTTTCCAGGATGGTTACTCACAACAATGTTCAGCTTAACTCTGAATGAGCTCGAGTGTTACACGCCCCTTTAGTATGATACGTCATACCTAGACTACTCCCTAACTCCTATACATTGACAAGGAGTTATAGCTAAGGCGTGCGCTGGTGTAAACACAACGCTACGCTATCAGAGCATGGACTTGCCACTTTGCTTACTTTATGGAGTCTGCCAACTCAGTGACTATAATGTTAAATATTCCCAATACATGTACTAATAATTGTTGCCCAAGTTCACAAAGTTCCAGGGTTCCCCCCTCCCCGATCGCCTCTGACAATAGCATTTGAATTATAACTCGATCCAAACCTCCTTACAGTGGCACAGCTATAGATTTATGATTATTAAGGGGTGGAGGTACAATTTTTTTTTCCGGGAAAGGGGACGAAAACCTTGGACAAGTATCTTGTTGTTATGTTGACATCCCAACCAACACCAACTCCCTATACCCCAACTTCCCATCATCTGCCCACACTGACGCCCGCGTCTGCGCAGGTGGCCCCCACATTACCGCTGGCACCTGGTAAGTGGGAGAGTAGGATATACACAGTGGAGTGTTTGATGTCAAGAACCAGCGAAACTGGGGGCAGGGTGTCGGGCTGCAGGAAAAAACAGGGATTTAGGTTAGAGGGAATGGTCTGTTAAAAGTCGGATTGTATGGGGGGAAGTGTTGGGTCAATATACATGTTAACAGTCACAATTCATACAGAAATAACCAATGTTTTGAGAGGATTATTAGTCTGTCGACGTGGATGTACATTCAATCACTTCTGGGCATGTATGTCAATGTAGACAATAGAAATAAAGCAACTGGCCATTGATATTGTATCTATTCGGCCACACAGTACACAATAAACACATAATGATGAAACTTTGCGTGTTAATGATGTCTTGGAAAAGAATGACCTAGTTCTGCAGATTTAAAGCAACAACACTCCACATATACAATAATTTAATAACTATAATTACCTTCGCGACTAAACTTTTACCACAGAGGGGCAATGTCTTTTTTCAATTAAAAAAAGGAAAAGAGGAAGCAACCATGCTTTAACCACTACACAAGTGCCTCCAGCACTTGCATTTAAAAATGTCACAAAATCCTCCTCTGTGAAATGTGTATGTAGTCATGAAGTATACATAGTGACTACTACACAGACATATCTGCACAATGGCCACTGTATTGATGTATGTCTAACCAGTGTTCTGGTTCCCAGTTTCCCCATTGAAACATTACACTGTCACGTATGGTTTCATATACCAGCATTTTCCTTAACACGCCATATTGGCCTTTGTACACTATTAATTTTGTATTCTTTAATGCTTATAAGTGAACAGCTGGGGCTTGGGGTAAAGATGGGAAACAGTGCCGTTTTAATGGAAGTATTGTTGGTCTTGGGCCCAGATAGTCAGAGGTATGGGCAACCTTCAGCTGTGTGATACATGTGTAGTAGTTAAGAGTTTAATGCATCCCTGGTACAAACAGGATGATAACCAAAGCATCATCACCCTACAGGTTGACGTAGGAAAGTAGTTTTGGCAGAGAAAATAGTTCTCCTTGTTAAGTTAGTCTAAACTTTAAGAATTCATTTTAAAATATTTCCAGGATATGATAAATCTATAACCAACCAGGGAGAAGGTCCTCGGTATGCCATCAACCCTTGGTGTGTCAGGGATATCAGCCTTTGGGTGGCCCTGCAGCCCCTGCCCTCAGGCTATCCCGGACACCCCTTGTTTGATAACCCACCTCGTACCTCCAGTCCTCCTCAGTTGCTTATATTATACATATGTAATTCTCACTAAAAAGACATGTGTGAGTCGATATAGCCTATACCTAGCTCTATCTCAACAGGCCGGACTGTAGTGCATTCCAATTTTGCATCAGTACTATACAAACAGTTGCAATTAGAGTGTGGCTTGAAGTGCACTTGTTGCTACCTGTATGTGGTCAAGGCAAAGTACCTATATCGGTTGAATATCTTGATTCAGTTTCAAGTTTTGGGTATATTGGCAGTTTTATAGCAAAACGGAACAAATTGCAGTATTGAGAAAGAAAGCAAAGAAGGACCTGTACAACCTTGACGTACTGAACAGCTTGATCTAGCGCTGCCCTGAGTACGCATGCCCTGAGTACCGACTTCCGGGGGCTGACCTAGGTGCCATCTGGCGGGGCCCTACCGGGCCTAGTTTTGCCGCGTCCCGTCAGACGTCGCCCTCGTCGGCCCTCCCTCTTTAACTTGGTTTTAATTGCCTTAATTTGAGTCTCATTAGGTTTGACAGGTCTACTCTTGGCCTGGAGGTGGCGCCACGTGCTGTCTATTTGGGTCAGGTTAGGTCAATTGGGGTCTAGGTCAAGGTCTCTGAGATCTTTAATTGACGTTTAATCGGTCTACATGTCCATCTTGTTTTTAAGGGGACAGGTTATTGTAACGAGGCTAAGGGTTCCTTATTACACGAAGTCTTTATTCATCCCATAGAAATACAGACCTCGACCCCTTTTAGCAAAACAAACTCGAAACAATGATATTAAATGAAAAATAAGAAAGATAATACAACCAATACTCACAGAACGGATTGCCAACGTTTACATCTACACATTCTTGGTTCACTTACGCTAGATCCTTCGTCGAACCCCAAGTGCAAGTTGGTTGAAGGATGTGGGAATTTCATCCTGCGCAGATTTCGATGAACATCAGAAGAACAGGACGAGGATCATTTGCAACTGCTTAATGGTAACTATGCAAGTTAAGTAATAAAGCTGGTTGAAGAGGGTGTACTCTAGAACCTTGAGGACATGAATATCTAGAATGCAAAAGGGGCAGCCGTGTAGGAAGGGGAGCTCACATCGAGGAAACGACACGAGTGGTCAGAGGGTGGACACTCAAGCTGTGGAAGAGGATTACATCGGGACTACTTGATCCACCTCAGCCATACCCACCATAATTATCATTATGATCATGTCCGGAAGCCTAACCTTCTTGTGCCATTGGTTAAACCTTTTACGTCTCGGAGGAAGAGCATACTTTACAAATATGAATTGTTAGGCTAAATTTTGAAGAAGCTCCCAGTCCACATACCCTATCTGTAGTTCTATTCCTTCTTCCCAGCAGCCTTCTTGCCCCCTATAAGGCAACCCGCCCTTCATCTCAGTAAACTTACATCAGCCCCGTCCCCCCAACACGCACACACTAACACTCCGTGCCAACCCCCAACCCCTTCACTCTCTAAGCTGATCCTTTATTGCCCGCTGAATAGGCATGTAGATTACAGATCAATTAATCAAATTACCACAGTTGTTCTGGTGTAATCTAAGCGGCTTAGGCGGCGGGCGGCGGCCCGACAGGCCGGCCCTGATCCCCCGGCCACAGTCATTATTCGGCCCCTCGCCGGGCCTGCCGCGCCTACTTACCCACCCTGTTTTTCTGCTCTTGTCGATAATGGCTGCCACTGGGGAGTTCCATGAGTAAGTGGGCCATGTTTTGAATGAGCTTTTGTATGTTGACGTTTTCTGACTTGGGCAATGGCCACAGGTCAGAAAAGGTGTCAGGCGTGTCTGTCACTACTTGAAACCTCACTCCTCTTTTTTATGGTTATTTTATGCTTTTCTAGTTTGGCTCACGGTATATAGGAAGTGAAGGACTCATAGCTCAACATGCCTGCTTCTACTTAGAATAGGTCCCTGTGACGGTCACGAATAATAAAGATGCAATTCACGCCTGTCACCGATTGAAAGTTAAAGTTCAACTGCCGTTGGTTCATCAAAGCGGGAAGGCATTGGGTAACCTTAGTCGAAACCTGATACAAATGTAACTCTTCGTATACTACTTTCAGAACAAAAAACTGAGACCGGCGGGCGCACGTCCATACGGGTCGGTCCGTACTTTCACAAACTAACAGTTCGCAAATGCTATACAAAACCCATGCGTTTAAACGGATTATGAAGCTTCGCGTCCAATTCATTCGAGTTGAGTGTGGTATTCAGTCAGAGTTGTGTTAAAGAATATCATCCCCAAAGAAAAATACCCCTGTTAAATAAGATACTTAAACATTGAGTGCGCACACGCAGCCTGTCGCAGTCAGTTCTCCCTAAGTGAAGTAGATTTAATTTTATCCGTCCCCTTTATCCGGCCCTTTCAATAGTCGTTTTTATCACCCATTCCATTTTGAACACAGATTGGAGTACACTGGGTCCCGCTCCATAGATGGGCGATAATAGAAGCAAAGTGCTCCTCCTTGTCCTGCCACTGGTATTTTTGCCGACAATCAGCGCACAGTTCTCGGCAAATCTCGCCGACTCTCCCGAGGTAATGCAGCAACGGGAAATGGAATTGCGCTAAGAGCATTTGGCGACTCAATGGGGCGCGTCTTGGTCGGCCATCTTGTGATCACCCAACCATTCAGAGTGGTCCTTTCTGGTCACGTGAGCACTCCTACTCTCATCAGCCTCCACTGGGCGGCGCTGCGAAGGCTGTAACGGGTTTTTACAATGGGGTTTAGTCAGGTGTGGTTTTTCGCCTTCTTTCCCAGACCGTTTCCGTTGGGTGGCCACGAAGTGCGCCCGTGTGCCTCTCCGTATTTACAAGCCATTAAGGAATATTAATTCTGATTGGAGTGGGGCTGTATAGAAGGAGGTTCCCAGTCATCATGTTTTATCACAGCTTTGAAATTGGCATTGTAAAGATGAATGAAACATAAATTTATTTGTTAGTAGATTATTTCATCTAACAATGTTATAGTTCATATATGATCATCTAAATCAAATGTTAACAAGATGGTGCAATACAAGGTTGTTGAACTACAAGCATTTAAGTTGTAAGGCCTATTGATGAATATAAGTTTACAAACCACTTACCAAAAGCCTATTCCTACAGAGAATTCTCGACTTTCGTGTCGCCATTTGCTTCCCCTCCAAGTAAAACCAAAACAATTAAAGTCTTATATTAAAGATTCAAAAGATATGGATGTTTTTCATATGACTTTTGCGGAAGTTGGATACTACCTCGGCCCCCCTCCTCTCCTGTTCAGACCCAGACGCAGCCGCTACAGTTACATGACGGACGCCGACGATGATGTCCCGTGGTCACACAATGGCGACACGGTGGTCGTCGATGGCGCGTGCTCCTTAGCGAGGAGGGAGGTGTGGTACCTTTTACGATCGGTGAGATAATTACCCCTTGTACTCGGGGAGTATCATCGACTGTTTCATAAGCGACCCTCGACCAGCGTCCTCGTGGTCACGTGATTTATAACGGGACCTGGGATAGGAAGGCGTGTGAGGTCGTAATAGAGGTTACCGGGAGTCACCGGGGGATACTTATAACTAAAAGATGTACTAAGAGAAAATCCATCTCCCAACTCCGCTATGGTTAAGCGTATTGATGCACTGGGCAAATATCTACAGAGAAAGACCAATGATATACAGAGGACACTAAAATACAAAATTAATGATTATGTGTCCTATCCTCAGATAGCAAGGGGAAAGCTGGGAACCCAAGATCCAACTCCTAGCCCCATCCCGACCCCTTTCCCTCAACCAATCCTATATCATCCGCTCTTTCCCGACTCACAATAGGCACTTAGTGACAGAGTAGTTGGTGTGGAGGACACCAGGTGGGGTTGGCGCGATCATGGCGGGCAATAAACAGGTCGTTATATGGCCCTAGGTAGGTAGGAGTGTGTGCTTTGGCCGCCCCGTATTGCCCCCTGTCCGGGCTGATAGCCCGACATGAGTGGGGCGGGGCACAATGTTCGGGGTCCGAGAGGGTGTGCATTTGTGAAACAGCTGGAGGTACCGCCATTTCCGAGAGAAGTAGGTCCTCACATTACAATGTCACATGATTGTAATTATCCCCCAACAGCTTTGAAGCAGTGTGCACAATCCACGTATTAACTGCTCGATAGCTCATGGTTAATCACAGTCTAACTGAGGCACCCTTGGGACATTGGACTTGAGCTCGCACAGACCTTGAACAGATTTTGCCATACGATCACCATTTGGAATGGTGATCACCATGTGATCAACATGACCACATGGTGAGTGAAATAATCCGAAACACATACATTCCAGCTAATATAAACTGATCAATGAATGCTATGATTTTACAAGGCCGTCTCTTACTCATGTTTGTAAATTGATCACGATTATAGTGCCGACTCGACTTTGTTACGTGTCTGTACAACGCCAAAACCAACTGTGTGTGTTGTTTTATTCAAATAATTGTCCCAAAAGAAATGCGGTTAAAACACTAAGATATTGCAAAAGAAAACAATGGTGTTATTCGGTAGAAACAAAAATCAGACAAAGAAAAAATATTCTGCCTTTGCTTCCATACATTAAGTATATTTATAGCATGTGAAGTGGTTTCTCACAGCAGAAATGATTCCCTACTTTACGGCCTGGCCAAAAAAACAGCAGAAACCAAGGCAAACAGAAAGACAAACCCACTCCCATTTTAAAGCCCTCTTAGCAGCCTGAGAGCGCAGGTCCCAACAACATGATGACTGCGCAAACGGAAGCATGTGTTGCGCATGTGGGACCAGCCCGGATGTCCTCACCGCGCCTGCGCACTTCCCCACCACCCGGCAGACAAAATGGCGATTGTCCGCGCTCACTTTCCCACCCGGGCGACGGGCGCATGTGGCATCGCTTTGCCGGGAATCGGAGTGGGCTTTTCTCACACCTTGGCTGGGGAGTAGGACCGCATTCTCTGCTCATACCCCTGCAAGAGGGGTCTCGTCGCCTCTGCCCCCGCCAAATGGGCCGACGGGAGTGTAAACACAGACAGAAGGATGGCGAAAAGATGGCGAAAATATGGCGCACACTGAGTGATAGAGGCTGACTGGATTTTGTATTATGCTCGGTTGCAAGAGAAAACCGAAAGATTATTATTTGTAATTAAAGTTTCAATATGGTAGGAAACATATACACTCAAAATGTAGACATTCTCTGCGCAGTCACTATGCTTTGGAAAGAGGGGATCAGCAAGTGTCTCTCAACACCTACTCTGTAAGCTGGCAATAGGCTATATCAGCGAACATGCGCATTGGTAACGGTGATTGGCAAGGCAAGGGCAGACCCAATTGAAAGGCAGAACAGTTTTTTTAAAAAGGTTTTTATTAGTAATGATCATCAAGGTTTCCCTTGGTTTTCAGAGTTATTACAATTATAGATGTGAGAAATATATACATGATCACATTAATTCATTGCAATCTGTCTCATTTTATGCAAATTTAAGTAACGTCTATGACAATGACGATATCTGAAATAGATCCTTGCCAATCAACATCAAGTACATTGTGCACATCGTCCCCGGACATCATCATTCAAGGTTCCTATGATTCTGTGATGAATTATAGTAATCAATTCAATGTCACGACAGTTCATGCAGTTAATCATAGAGGTTAAGAGACAAGTAAATGTTCGCTGGTGAAGTTATGGTTAAAGTTATATATCTGTGATGAGCTCGTACAGCATGAGCTGCACGAAAATGTATGCATGAGTTATGAAACATGAAGTCGTAATGCACGATATATTGGTGATCGGAAGTGACCCTGGCAAAAGGTCAGAGTGACCACATAATGTTATGTAACCAATCAGTAGCCAGGTTATGGCTATATAAGAGAGTGATTGCATGAAAATAAACCGTCCCGTCTTGGTACTATGTTCACACCTCTTTCTTCCAAGGAATGGACCACACAAAGACTTAGAAGAGTAGGGCAGCCAGAGATAGAGGTCCATGAGATATAATTAGACCGAAGTTTAGCTGAAAAGGGGAAGATGGACTTAGAAGAAATAAGGGAGTAGAACACGGAGGGACGGACTCGGTCATACGAAAATGGGGACGAACTGACCAGAAGCACGAGCTCGGGCTGGCATTGGCTTTAGGGATGACAACATTGGACATTGGCCTACACGCTACCACCTTTTAATTTTTTTGGGCATGGTCCCCGTTTTGAGCCTAGAATCGCAGTCAGAAGCAGCCAGCAGACGTTCCGCACGAGACCCTGTCCCTGGGCTCAGTTTGAACCGTGACGTCTACAGAGAGAGACAGCTAAATGTGGACAAGAGATTGGGTTTTGGGGAAAACAGGAAGGGATTGGATGTGAAAATGGGAAGGAACAGGCAGGAATATATAAAAACAGGCATACAATACCCAAACTGTTAGTGTGAAAACGTGTGTGTGAATAGAGAGTGGGGGGGGGGGGGGGGGGGTCGATCAGTCAGTCGGCGATTATGTAAGAATGTGATATAAACGTTTGATACTAAAAATGATCATGGAAGTAGAAACTAAATTGCAACGGATGTACGCATAGGAAAGATATAAGACAGGTGCAAGGAGCACCTAAGGTAAAGATAGGGGATGGGGGCGGGAGCCAGCTCACAATAATAGTGGCTGATTTTGGGTCATAATGGTTTAGTGCTCTGAGAGAGGTGACCCTCTCACTTGACCCTTTATTTTCTGCATGACTCACCTTTCGGGTATGAGAACCACATCCTTTACATATGGAATAAAAGAATGGCTATCAAGACTCTACCATAGGGGTTCTCACACACGCGCACCACCCCCCCCCCCCTACACACACACACACACAAACTAGAAACACTCTACTGAAATTAACCTAGAGTGGTTGTCTACTTAGGTATCCGACTTGTTGATTGGGAGACATGCAGTGGATGTTTCGGGGAAACTTAGCATGTTTCTAAGGATTACAGTGACTATTGGTTTCATCATATTTCATAAGGCGAGTCTGAAGCTCGGGTGTGGGATAAGTGACAAGACTTCTTACAAAGGGCTGGGGCCTTAAGTAGTTGGGGATACTATCTTAACATGTGAATATATGTACAATTGTGTGCCAAGAATACACAATTTGAACATAGTATTACGTCAAACCGGGCGAAACACGTGTCTTGTTTCCTGGGAAGGTAAACACGAGCACAAAACGTATATCATTATAAAGCAATTTCTTTGGAATAAAGTTATCTTTCGGATTCGACATAATACATGTCCAGCTGGCTAATTCTGAGTACATCAGTTTTGCAAATATATCTTGTTTTAGTTCAACAACTTAAAACCATGGCAGTGAGAAATAATAATATGAGTGAATAGACAACAAAACAGAGCTTTATTATAGATTTACATGCAATCCAACTTCCAAAAAACACTCACATTCCCCCGAGATGAGCAAAATGATATCCTCGGGGGTCAAAAGCAAGTGTAAAAATTTTGTAATAATTATAGGAAGTAGCTAGAGAAACTCAAATAATGTAGATACACAAAATTTGTGTATCTACATTATTTGAGTTTCTACTTATGGGGTTAATTTTTGAGTATTTTAGTGTCTACGTTATTTGAGAACCTACATTATTTGTGTATCTACATTATTAATTTTAGTGTCTACGTTATTTGAGAATCTACATTATTTGTGTATCTACATTAAATAATGTAGATACACAAATAATGTAAGTTCTCAAATAATGTAGACCCTAAAATACTCAAAAAGTAACTTGAAATATGTCCTATAAGTATGAAAATAGTTTAGGCATAACATGAAACGTGAGGTTTATTGGGTAAACATGAGATTTGTGGAGATATGCTATGTGATATGTTTTAGTGAATCAGCATTTACCTGTAGCCTGTATATAAAAGGTAGACCATTTGCCCCGATAAACTGATGTCATTCAATACCTCAACTGAGAATATCTTATCTATTGTTATTTTATGCTTGAGAAGTAGACCATTATGGTGATCACAAATACTCGAGGACAGGTCCCAAATGGGACACCAAGATCTTAGGGCGACTCAAGCACCTGCTGACCAGGGGCGACCAAACCTGAATGTCGGCCCTCAAGGTGCCTCAAGGGCAGCCATTAGATGACCCAATCCTCTAAGCTAACAATTATGTAACAGTAAACACAAATGACGACCCCATAATACAAGAGTTCCAACTCATGACACGCCTCCCTTTTTTTTTTTTTTTTTTTAAACATTTTTATTTACCCTGGGGTGAGTAGGATTGCTCCTGTCTTCCCTCACCTCCAGCCATAATTCAATATAATACATGCTTTTCCTTTTTCAATACAATAATCTTTAACTTAGATATATACAAAAAAAAAGAAAAGATATAGATGGGTCAATCAATGAGATGAGATGGGGTGAGATGATAACAATTCACACATCACAGTTAACACCTATTGGTGTAATATCATTTATACAAAAATTCCTGCTGTTAGTTTTGCAATCTCATTCTCTTGATATAATTTAGTGAGATAAACCTTCAGTTTATATTTGAATTCAGTATAGCTATCAAGGAATCGTAAATATACAGGTAGATTATTCCACATAGTCTTGGCATAAAACACTGGTGATTGTGAGATATAGTTTTGCCGAGTAAAAGGAACATATACAAGAGGAGCCTGTGTTTGTCTAGTTGTTCTAATAGTTGGTCGCATAATAATATTGTCAGTTTTTACAAGCCTATATATTGTATTCAGTAAAAAATAATCTTGTCTATATCTAACGGGCAGAAGATTTGCTCTTGTATATAAATCAAAATTATGTACATCAGTTGGTCTTTGGATTCTAAAGGCAGTCCGAAGTGCCACATTCAGTAATGTTTCTAACTGCTGAGTCTGATATTGTGGACATGCAGTAAAATATATACTGCCCATATCCAGATATGGTAGTAGCATAGTTTTAACAACTGTTAATGCAGTAAAGTCAGTTATTGTCTTCCTTATGCGGCGCAACATTAATAGCTTGTGTGAAGCTATTTTATAAGTTTCCTGTAATTGATAATTAAAAGTCAAGCAACTATCTAGATTTATTCCTAAGTATTTATATATCCGTGCCTTTTCAACATTACCTGGCCCTATTTTAACAACAGGCAGGTCAGGGTATTCATCCTTATTAAAAATCATGCATTTGGTCTTTTTAATATTTATGGTAAGTTTATGATATCTACACCAGATATCCAGAGTATTCAAATCATGCTGTATTTCTTGAAACAGTACTTGATTCAATACACCAGATTTAAAAATTATTGTATCATCTGCATAGAGTAACACATCTGAGTTATTCATATAGGCAGGTAAGTCGTTTATATACATGTTGAACAACAAAGGACCGAGTATAGATCCTTGTGGGACACCATATGTTATATCCAATACATTAGAGGTCACACCATTAGCAATTGTTTTTTGTTTCCTTGCAGACAGATAACTCTTGAGCCATAATTGAATATTTTTTGATAGTTTGAAATTTTTAAAGTTTTTAATCAGAATTGAGTGATCCAGGGTATCAAAAGCTTTTTTAAAGTCTATAAAAACACCTATTGTCGCATGGTTATTATTTTTTTCGGTAACTACTTTATCTAATAATTTAAAAATAGTGTCGTGTGTTCCGTGATTTTTTCGAAAACCATTCTGTGAAAATGTAAATAATTTGTTCTGCTCTAAATGCTCATACAAATAATTATGGACTAATTGCTCTAATAACTTGCCAGGTAAGGGCAGAAGAGTTATAGGTCTTAAATCCTCAGCATGTTTTGGATTGGGTATTTTTGGTATAGGGACTACTGTTCCTACTTTCCATGCATCAGGGAAAGTCGAGGAAGATATAGATAAATTATATACATACAGTAATTGTTGGTTCAAACATTGAAAGCCAAGCTTGAGGAGTCTAGATGATACAGGCAGTCCCGACGACTTATATATGTTTATATCACATACAGCCTTATTTAATTGTTCAATAGTAAAGCTAGGAATTTCTAACAGTCCATGTTCATTTATGTCATTTATTTGGATATGATTATACAAATTATGTAAATGCTCAATATCCTGAACTGAAGGACGAATAATTTTTTCTGCTAGGTTGTGACCAATTCCAGTAAAATATTTGTTTATAAATTCAGCTGTGTCTTTAAATTCAATGTCTTTTTCATACTCATCTATTAGATGATAATCATTTTGTGACTTCTCATCTGGTATAACTTCTTTTACATGTCTCCAAAACTTCTTAGGATCTGATCTGAACCGATGCAGTTGGTCTTTAACATATTCGTCACGAGCCTTGTTGAATTCTGATTTACACAGGTTTCGTAAGAATTTACTCATACGAATATCATCCTGTAAATTTGATTTCTTTGCTAATTTCAATGATTTATCCCTATCTATTGCCAATTCTATCAATTCGTTGGTAAGCCAGGCTGGCTTTGATTTTTTATACCTAGACATTTTTAATGGACATAAAAGGTCAGAGACTGCCTGTATTTTTTTATACATAAATTCCCAGGCTTCCCCAGCATCATCCAATGTATATAGATAATCCCAATTATGCTCAAGCAGCATGGCACAAAATTGACCTGTATCAAAGCCTTTATAGCTTCGTCCGACAAATTCACATTTTTCAAAGTGTACCTTAGGTTTTTTCCTTATACAAAAAATAGGGATATGATCACTTATGTTCACATCTAAAACGCCACCTGTTGTTACAGCCTCATTATTGGTGAATATAAGATCAACTATACAGTTTGAATATAATGGTCTAGTTGGTGCTGAAATCAGTTGTCTATAACCATACCTTCTCTCTAGAATCCTAATTTTTGAACGTAGACTGTTTGATTTACCATAATCCAAATTGAAATCACCTCCTATATAAACGTCACACTTTTTAACTGTTGTAAAACTAAGCATCAGTTTATCCAAAAATTCTATGAAATCTGAGAAATTCCCATCCGGTGGTCGATATATATTTATAATATATATAGGACGAACATTGTCAATTTGTAGTTGTATTGATAATACTTCTACATAGTCATTGACTTGTGAGAAATGCTGCTGTACTGTATTTTCCAATTGTTTATAATTTATTGTATTTTTGACATAAGTGATCAGTCCACCTCCTCTTTTTGGTTTTCCCATTAAACCAGGAGTTAATCTATCCTGTCTTAAAAAATTATATTCTCGTAGATTTATGAAATTATCTGTCACATGATCTTTTAACCATGTTTCAGATATACACAATACATCAGGTAGAATAGACTGTATAAAGTAATCAACAGCTGTCAATTTATTTAGCATACTCTGAACGTTCCAAAATAATACTTTAAGCCCTTTTGACTTGTTAATTACGGAGTTTGTCATCATACATATATACGATCAATATTCACTATATATTGTCTGAATTGCAACAGGTGAATACCTGGGTGAAAACATGGGTGAGTGCATGAGTGAGTACATGGGTATGAATTAGTGATTATACAAGAAACATATTCCATGGTTCGACAATCTATAGTAATAGGTCGATACATGGGGTGAACAAAGTATTACGATGATGGAGTTACCCTGATTCATATTATATTCCCTCCAGTTTCATAGTGGATCTATTCAAGAAGACTCCCCCAACCCCTAGGACCCAAAGACTCCCAGGACCCCGCACAAGCGCAAGTCCCCCAAATAAGCCAGAGTCCCTGGAATCGCGTTTGAACCACAATTTTCTCAAGCTCATCCAAAGAGCAAACCAGGCGTTTACAGAAGGACTATTGAAAGGACCCAATGCATTTCAACACATTTAGCAACCCAAAATTCCAGGTTCAGCATTCCACGACTGTAAAGCCAACACCCCTGGTGACCAAAGAAGGGCCTGGTTCAAACCCCAGAAATGCCGGGAACTTGCCGTGGGTGCCGGACTGTCTCAGACGGTGACGCCCGCGCCAGTCGGAGACTTCCCGGAGCTTCTGGGAACGGCTTCCTGGCGATGGGTGGAGAGGCTGAGAGGCCTGGGGTGGGGTGATACTGTTGATGCTGTCTCCGGGGGAGGTGGGGCCGTCCTGCCCTGGAGCAACAAAAGAACTCCAACCCCCAGGGTCGTGATCCCGACCACTTCCCCAGTGTACAGCTCTTTATGTTAACATAGAATAGACATTTTGAAGGGCATTTTCTAACAGAGATAGTCACTCTGTGATAGCTTATAACTATTATTGGGTGATCATTGTGTTCCGTAAGTTAACTCGATCTTACTTATAACTGTTTTATATAATTAACGATTCGGCGTTTATGGGTAAAAAAAGAAAACGTCTATGAAAGTAACATTAACACAATCCGATTCTCCAAGATTACTTTCTCAAAAGTGAAAGTGTTAAAATATATTATTATGCATAAGTTACTTATTTGGCATGCCGTTTCTGGCTGGATTCATGCATTTTGCTCATGGAGTGATTCATATCTTATACAAGGCCGTCTGTGTGTTTGACTCTGTTCCCTACGAGAAAAAGATCCCCGATTTCTATTAGGACTTATGACACTTGTCTCTCATCTGATCAATAGATGGCATAGAACACTTCTCAGGGCCAACATAAAGAACAGCTGAACATTAAATGTCTGGTAAAATAGTTCAAGAATAATAATGACAACATAGAACAAACACTCTAAAATGGTCTGATAAAAAAAACTGAGCCCCTGCCACTTACAAACAGTGTCCTTGGTCTGTGGTCGGGGTGCTGTCTCTTCGCCCACGGACTAGGTTTACACCCCTGAGACAAACAAACACTCGGGGCCCCACCCGCCCCTTCTCAACGCCCATACCCGCCGTTTACAACCTCCCCTAAATAACTAGATCTCGTTGCAACAAGATTTCAGGTAGGAGACACGAGGTGCCGGCACGAGGGCCAGGTTGAAAGATTTTGTGTGTGTGCGGTGGGGGAGAGCAGCTTAAATTTGTTTCTTTTTGTGTTTATTCCATGATTATAACCAGCAGGGTTTCCCTTCGTTTTCATGTATTTTACGAATGATGAAAATATATTAGATGACGTGTTGATTGGTTTATTGCAGGAAAACTGGTAAACGTTTAAAACATTTAACATAAAACCGTTATTACCATGTGAACCTTCGCCTACCGTGGATGGCGTCCCGTGAGTGCTTCCTTTATTGCTCATAGCGCCCCCACCCCCACCGGTGACCCCATACATACATAGCCACCCCATGTGCGTAACTTCTATACACAAGCTAGGCTTCTGTTAAAATACTTATGTATCATGGTTCCATCATTACTGCGCACTTTGTATTTGAAGGAGGCAGATATTTGTTTGTCAATTGCCCTTTGACTTAATGCACAATTATACATTTTCTGCGGACGTTTGGCATTTCCCATGTCCTATTCTATATACGACGGGCAGTGACCAGGGTGTATTTGTATACTTTACTTTTTCCGGGGTTAGAGGAGGAGTATTGATGATGTGCAAGATCTGTTTTAGCTGAGAAGGTAAGGACGGTGTCTGGGGGTTCGACACGCCAGATCTCGTGGCAAATCTCGCTGGTGGTCGTCGCGAGAGATAGCGAGACGATGGATATCGCGGGGGTGAGATTTCAGCTCGGGATCTCGTCCCATTCACCCCTACTCTTCTTCGGGCTAGAAAAAACACTCGTCCGGCCCGGGCGTGTGTACCCCGGGGCTTGGTGGCCCGGCGCGCCCCCTCTGCCTGTTTACCTTGAGCTGTTTGTGGTAGCGACGCCATCTTAGCGTTCCCGCCAAACGCCGAGAGTCGTCTGCTTCCCCGAGGTATCAGTTCCCGACCGGGGGAGGCGGGTGGTGGGGGCTAGGCAGGATGAAGGGGAGGCAGAGTGTAACACCATGAAGTTTTCGAGTATAACACACAGAAGGTATACTCAATTTTTAACATCCTTACTCAGTAGTGTCCGTCATACTAACAATGACCAGTTTAATGATTATTAAAAGTATAATTACTTTTCATTGGGTGTTATTGGAGTGTTTGCTTCTCGGGAAACCGAAACTGGGGTGGCCTTTAGCTTCTTCAAATCCTTGCAAAGGCAAATACTATTGCTCCATTTCTAAGGCCTTGGTAATTCCCTTTTACGCAACTCAGAAGTACATGCCATGTAGGGATGATTTCCTAGAATAAATGACAAAAGAATAAATTACATTTTGTGAAGCTGCCTTGCTGTGTTGGCGAGGTCCGGGGGCAGGGTGGTACACCCGGCCCCTTCTACCCAGGGGCCTAGGCCCTTGCTGCGAACCGCCCCACCCCTGCCCCGACCGTCGCCCCGACCGTCGCCGCCAGGGGTCAGGTCGGCGGCGGGCCGCTCGCCACGTTTACTCGGCAACCAGCGGGACACTTTCAATATTTTCAATTTTGATTGGTGGAGGTGAGAAGTGCTACTTCCGGTGCGGTCACGTGGTGGGGTGTCATGGCCGCCTCTTCACCCTGATCTTGATAGGGCAGGTAAACCAAGCACTCGGGAACCAGCTACACTTCTACCCGCACCCCAGGGAACGAGGTAAATAGTCGAAGGGGTGGTAGAGGAAAGAGGAGTGGGGCTAAACAAACTTCACTCACAAAATACACCTTGCCAAGAACCCTATCCCTTCTTTGTTTCAAGCTGAGGTGAAGAGTGGAATTCGGGGTACCGGGAGTAAACTCCAAGGCTAAAATAAACATTTATTTTTCGAAAGAAGAACAAGTGGTACAAAATAGCAAAGAGTTGGTTAAAAATCGTCCATCCTTCAGTCTAATCCATTTAATACAGAAAAGAAAAATACAATTTTACAAAGATTGGATCCAGAAAGATTGGCAACTTAAAGTTACTTTGTAAAGTTGTAAAAGGATGCACGATACTTGACTGCTTCTATGTCTATGTGTTTTGCTTTCCACCATTCATTTACCTATGGTCATATGGTCTTTCGCAACGTGGAGCAATATGCATTGTTTACACCAAAACAAAATGTCAATATATTATTCTGTTTGGGTTGAAGAACGTAACCGCAACTTTGCAATGACGTCGCTGTGCATAGTTTAAGCAGTACATTGCAGCAACGTTAAGTTAGCCATGCATTAAAATAATGTTGCAAGAACCAAAACAGGATGTAGCCGAACATTATGACAACGTCTCAATCTCATCTGGGTCCTCACGAGGTGATGAAGCCATTTCTCGAAGAGGTGACAAAATCTTGGTAATAATCGGTCAACGTTGGGTGAACAAGGGGGAAGAAACATTGCCCAATTACCAAAAAGGCTATCGATGCGTTGGGATATCCTTAGCGTCCAAAAGCACAGAGACAATCAGTTTTGCCATCCAAGCATCCAATGCATTATGTACTATATATGTCGGTTATATATATCCTGTGCCATGAGAGGTTTTTCCGCAACGTGTTGGTTGCGTTTTTACAATTTAGATATACAACTTCTCAAAGTGCCAAATCATACATATATGTATTTATTTATATTTATATGGTTCCATCATTACTATCCCTTTCCAGATTTTATTCCGTCAGTCATCAAGAATGACTACATCACCACTCTAAAAAAATCAAATAACGCAAAAGAATGGCATTATGATAAAGCAGTTCAACCTTATAGTTCTTCCTTTTTCATTTTCACGCCAATAACTCCGGGAAAAAACATGCTAGACATGATGTCCTACAGTTAAATTAGAACAGAGACAAATATTTCGGCGTGCTGTGTGGTCCTCAAATTGCCTCCAGTTTTGTTTATGCCCATATTAAGCAAAGGGTCCCATTGTCTATCCCATCTTCATAAAATAACTCATAACATTATCAAGACAAATACTCAACTTTTGATATTTACCACGATTTGAACTTACACTTCAAAACTTATACTTTTTTCCACACTTGTTCACTTTACAGTATATCTACCCAGAAATCAAACCTTATGTACTTAGGAATTAATACCCTCACCCTAGCGCCCCCTTTTCCTCATATAATACCCTTCTCTTACTCCCCATGGCCATATGGGAGCGGTTCCTCCAGGCTCGGATATCTGATGTCATATAATTTCAACAAAATGTAAGGCAAACAAACATCGGCCGTTTCCTCAGGCCGGCGGGAGACCACACGGCGTCTCCGTCTCAAGGCACATTCACGGATAAATCGTCCCCACAAAAAACACGATTAAAAAAGTCGAGACGTTCGACTGGGACCCCCTGGTGGGACGTGACCTTGACGGCAGATCACAAGGTCAGACTCGCATGGGCCGACGGAAAGGTGTCGTTTACCGGCGTCTCCGCGAGAACACACGAGAAGTGGCGTGATGCGACGAGATCTTAGCTAGAACTTGCCATTCTCATGGCGAGAATAAACCGTACACTTGTTCATATGACAAACCGAACCCTCTCTTTTAATATAGGTCTTAATGGGAAATAAGGGGTATTAAAATGGCACTAAAACATGAGGTAATGCTAAAAACTAGGTTAGAATATTAACAAGTAAAGTATACTGTGCTAGACAGATGTGATTGCAGGGTAGATCCAGCATTTCGGAAGGCATGGGCCGCATATGGGCTAAGTACTAAAACCGTGTATATTCGTGTATACGCGCGTGACGTCATTTTTCCTCTTTGATAAGTTTCATTCCCCACCAAAAGTAGGGGACAGGACCCCCTTGACACCCCCTTTGGATCTGCCTCTGGAGTTGCTGCCAGTCTATTCACGATGAATCAGTACACAATAGGCCTACATCTATTGATAATTACTTACAAGGTTGGACTCAACAAGAATTTCAATCCGGGGTACTGGTAAACAGGTACTCAATTATCTTTTAAAAATTGACCAATTATATTTAAGGGGAATGGGTTCTGACAAGGCATATTACATCTATCCCACTCCTTGAGTGGTCCACAGCCTACAAAAGGCCGTGGGTGTGTGGGATTATGTCCCCTTCGCCCTAAAAGATCCCAGACTCCTATTTAGATAACTGATTCATAAAGGCTGGGAGCCCCCAGGAATTCTGGTCCCTCACCACCACAATATATGGTAGTATACTACTCCAGGACACCTCGGAAAAACAACTGATTATAGGTAAATATTAAGTGCCTCGTAAAAGAGTGCCTGGTAAAATTGTCAAAAGCTAATTATCAATTACAATCTAAAGGGGATTTCTACTTTTCTAATTGACGCATATATATGCAGGGCCGTGGGTGTGGGGAGTCCCTTAAACATTCAGTAAAATTAATACTTCATTCTAAAGAATAAAGTATTACAATGCTCTTTCAAAGGTCATATAAATGTTCAGTTTCAGTTTATCTTTGTATAGAATGTCTATCTATTTCACCTTTAACAGCTTGTTGTGTAATGATACTGAAATCCTAAGTCTTCATGATGCTTTATTTTACCAAAAAGAATCATAAAAACAAAGAATATCAGCCTGATAAATATAGTATTTGATCAGCATAGAGTGGTCTAATCCGTAAAATACTCTTCACCGGTTTGCCTGAGTTTCCATGGAAACGAGTGTGCCGCTGCGCGCGCATCGCCCTACCACTGAGATGAAGTGGTGAGAGTGTGTTGGATCAACAGGACAAGGACCTTTATCTGAGGGTCAAGGAACCCCAGGCAGAGGGGACTCTCCTGGAATAATATTCTACTTAGGGTGTTTTTGTAATAGTTTCTTTGAAATAACAAAGTTGTTGATATAGAAGTTGTTACTAAGCGCAGGAAGCCCATGCTGCAGAAATGACGGATTCAGCTGTGCAGTCTTACAGGACACTTCAAGTCATAGCTCTCCTGACTGTAGCAAACATATTTAATCTTCAAAGTTCTTGCTGTTTTACATTTCAAAAGCAACTTCGATGTTACGCTCTACAAGACCCATTAAACGTGTATATTTTTCTCGTGATATACTTACATTGTAACGTAAAATCAAACCATTAGAGTGCTAGGAGGTCATTATATTTTGGGGAAAAATACTTGGTCTCTTGTTGAAGGGACTATTATCTGCTATCTGCTGAATCTGTTTTCCTACAGGTAAAAATAAACAGATCGCGAACTTTGCACAGGCAAATACTGCTAGAAGGATGTTTAATCTATTTATTCAATCTGCTAAATCTTTGACGAGTCACCAAACATAATAATTAATTTTACTAAAATACTTATAAGGGATATTCATGAGTTTATGCAGTACGAAAAGGGAAATACGAAAAATAAGAATGTTGTGATCAATATACTTATTCGATATGACGTCTAGGTGTATAGACCATCAGAAAAGTTTTGATGAGTAGAAATATTCAAGCTGATGTAAACACAACAACGTTTGACTGTGTATGAGTTTTATTAGATTACGACAAAAAACCTTAGGCTCTATAATGGTTTCATACAATAAATACACTCAAAGTTTTTGTAGAGCCTTCTGTTCCTGTGTCTTCTTTCACTATCACATCAGGGTTGTATGAACAGCAACAATCTTTGGGAATCATGTTGTCCTATCATTTGCCCGGATGTCGAGTTGCGTGTACTTAAAGACGTTGACCAGTTATTTACATTATGGCTATTATTTTGAAACAATTTCAACTGCATATTTTGTATTGTATCGAGTATCACCTCAGAGTATATACACAATACTGGTCTGTAAATTTCAGACATAGATCTGAGGTAATTCTTTCTTATCAAAATGTTTTTGACCATTCACAACAATAAGAACAGAATGATATTTGAACAGACGTTTTTATTTGGAACCCTCTTAGCATCTGATAGGATTGAAATACGCTTTCTACTAGGATATTAACAACCCCTTTTGGTTTGAATAGCTTCTTGCCTCGGATGAGTTGTAGGCCTATAAATGTGTCAATCTCTCTAAAATGGTACTTCAGCCTAATAGCAGTTCTTTTATGAAACGTCGATTAGGAACATCGGTTTGATTATAAAGGCATCTTATTATGCCTAAACGTTAGGTAGAAGGCATCTGTCTGAAATGTTCACAATCGAATGGACAGTACAGAATTTAGACTTAGATCCAGTCGGATCCCTTAGATCCATGCTACGATCTGTCATAACAAAGGCATATGGGGGCGTTCAGGGCTCCGTAATTGCTCCCCCGCCTACTAGGTTAATCCCAGTCCCAGGTTAAGCCCCGGGCACGTCCATGTCTAGAGGCTGAGTAGGGAGCAGCTCAAACGGGGACAGGAGCAGGTCACGGCTGGCTGACTCAGCCCAGAGTAACTCGACTGAGGCCGTCACGCCTTAGAACTGCACATGGCGGGGCAAACTGGGGCGAGGCAGGAGGGTGACCCATCGAGGGCCTGTAGAGCCAGTTGGAGGGGAAGAGATTGAGTTAACCTTCTTAGACTCAGTAATGCGGTCATCAGCAGGATGTCAGGATTGAGCTATCGCCAGCATGATTTTGAATTCAACCTATATCCACTATTTGGGGACTATGTTGCCAAGCTATCATTAGGAAACTCCTTGGTGGAATGTCACTATACGTTCTTGGGCTAAAATCTTTCTGTTGTCCAATTTCAGAGCCATGGGCTGGTCTTACATTAAGAGCAGGAATATAGGACCTCCCCTTTCGGGCATAGGTCTGTCAGGGTTTAGATATTCCTAACAGTGAAATAATCAACCCGTAAGTCACATATTGACAACACAATCCACTGACTAATACTAACTGCATTAATTACATATTTACAATCTGCCTATATGTATTACGCTTACTTATATTATATATACCTATTTACATGTACTCACGTGTACAATAAGTGGCAACATCATTACATTAACTTATATTATTTTCTTTATATAACATGATAAGAAGTGACACTAAACTGATCTACATTGGAAACCGGTTAAATCCCTAAAGAAAACCTTATAGAACAGCTTCCCAAGGATCGTGTTTCTTGTGCATGTATCATAATTATTCAATATGCATGATGCTGCCCGAGGCTCAGGTTCACGTAAGTTAAGCAACAGCGTATCGATATTCATTAACTTGTCTTAGCAACACAATTCATACCCTAGGCATGCCACGAGTTTTTAGCGGTATAGTTCTGTGGTGATCAAATTGTTTTATAGCAGGTGCGGTCAATTGGCACAAGTGTGTCAACGGTTTGCTGTATCAGCTTCTCCAGGCATCCCTCATGTGGAGTGAGAACTGTACTCGCTGAATGTTTCCAAGACGAAGTAGCAGATTAACTTCACAACAAAAATAAGTATTTGATCTAACCAAGTATATCATCCAGGCCAGCTTGAGCCAAGGCATAATGAAACCCTACTTGGAGAATTCTAACTTCAAGGTCTCCCTCCAACCCCATCGGCAGTTGATATCCGAACTGTCACATGATCGAGCCTCTGGTCACATGACCGCCGTGCCTGTCACGTGGCCGCGTGGTGTGGGTGGTGGTGGTGCGGGTGGTGCTGTAGGTGGTGGTGGTGGGGGTGGGGGTGGTACATGTGGTGGGGGTAGGGGTAGAGGGCCAGGCCGGGCAGTGGTATAGACGGGTAGAGCACGGGCCGGATCAGGTCCTCCGGGTTGTACAGCCGCTGGTCATCCTTGACCAGCACCTTGACCGCCACCTTGCGGGCACCGGCCGGACTCAGCGTCTGCTCCTGCTGCAGCTGGCGTCTCTTGGTCTTGTAGCGTCTGTTCTGGAACCAGATCTTCACCTGTGTCTCGGTCAGTTTGAGCCCCCCGGCCAGCTCGGCCCGCTCGGGGCCCGACAGGTAGCGCTGGTGGCTGAAGCGTCGCTCCAACTCAAACACCTAGCGAGCGGAATAAAGGAAAATATTCTGTTTAATCCCACATAATAGTATACAGAGTTAATGGGTTCCGACGTGCGGATTGATGTCACAGTAGCAGTCATACTGTGGGCAGAATAGCATGTAATTAGTTTTCCTTATTGTTTTGTTTGTTTTTGTAGCAGAGAATATTAGTCAAAATGATACGTGCCCGAAAGGTACACTCTTGTAAGTAGTATACGGAAAGTTGGATTAATTAGATTGGTAAAACATCTGGAATAACCTCTCGTTGTGAATGTTTGGGTCAGTACTACACTGACGAGGCTATTAGTTTGAAACGACATCATGTTTCTCTGAAGAACGAACGCACCGGTCTTACAATAATGTGTTAAAATTTGGTATTAACAAGTTACCAAAACCGTTCTATGTTGTAAGTAGTATATGGAAAGTATGCTAATTAGAGAAAGAGTAGAAAAAGGCAGATGAGTATGTGGAAGCTAGGTTATTTAGGGTACATGCCCAGCAAGATACAGAAACACAATCGAGCTTTGATGCTGACCAGTACGCATTTGAAATGGGTGAGGTGCCACACTCCCATAGCATTTACTTTGTATAATTTACTTTGCCTTAAACCACCTTTAAAAACAGTTCTGGATCTACCTGCATCTAGGCCTATATAGGCCTAAACAGAAGTGGGGCAAAAAGCAACTGCTAGGCCTATTGTTCTGCATGGTTTGCACACGCTGTCAAGGACTTTAGCCCGAGACATGGGTGTAAGCAAACGAGGGCAGTACCAACTATTTAGTTCACCCGCAGTCTGTACTTCATCTATGCTATATCAATTACAAAGAAAAAGTTGAAAATTGTTACTGAAAACATAACAATTTGCATTTATAGGCATTCACAGACAGGCATTATTGTCCTCCAGGGCAATAGCAGATCATTTATTCACTGGGTTTTAAGAGGGCAGGACAATAGTGAAGGCAGGCCTATAGGGGTGGAATCTGACTAGTAAATTAGGAGCAGCTATACTTATCATGACAAGATATTTTCTTAACATCCGGGGATGCTCCAAATAATTGAAAAACTGTGCCCCTAAAGAATGTACATGACCGTTTTCTATTATCTTACCTGCGCATGCGTGAAGGCAGCCCGTGACCTCTTCTTGCGGGGTTTGGTGGCCGGTCGTGGAGGTCGGTCGTCGGCAGGGTGCGCTGCGGTGTCTCCCGGTCTGACCTTGACCCCGTGACCTCTGTCTGTCTGTGCTTCGCGCGGGTCGGCGTCGGTGGTGGAGCAGCAGTCGTTGTCCGAGGACCCTGAGGAGACAGGGGGAGAAGGGTTAGGGCAGGGCATCAGGGTAAACAGACTCTGTTGAGAGTGATTCAAAACAATCGTCTAACAATGTTCGGAATTATCAACATTTCAGAAAAAAAATAGTATAGGCCTAGGCCTATCATAGAAAGCGTTAATATTTTCTTGGTGCATTATTCTATAAACAATATAGTAACGGTAGAGTTATGAAGACTTTAAACTAAAAATATGAAAAAATTAACATTCAATTGAATCTGTTGTAGACCATCTTAGATTTAAGTATAGAATGTTCGTTTTGAAAACAACGACAATAAAGTAAGAAGCCAATGGTGCTAACGGCTGTTCAAAATTGTGACCTTTCGGGTCGCATTGACAGGTAACAGGTAGATCAGGGAAGGTCTTGTGACAGGCTGCCTTTTGCCAAGGTTATTTCAGGGTTGGTCTATAATCATGTGACCTAAAGTAGGCCCAGGTACCCGGTCTCCCTTAATGCCCTTCTACTCAGAGTTCACTGCCCTTTTTGGAATGCACTGGGGGGACAAAACCACAGGGGTTCTTTTTGTAGAACTTAGACTTTTATTACGCAGGCATTCAGATGTTCAATTTTGTAAATGTTGCAGTCAGAACCCGCAATTGTAGGATGTACCTTGCATGGATGTACAATGTAAATACCTCTCGGTTGTTAATTCCCCAAATTCCTCGAATCACCATTAATCATAGGCCTACGGTGCTCAGCCTCTGATCCGTCGAAAAAATTGTTTTCGTGAATGTTGCACAGGATTGCATTGACAAAGGACGGGAAATTAACAAGTTGTTTGCCTATTCCAGATTAAGTTTATCGATACAGAATGAGGCAAACACCCTTCACTGGTGTATCCTTGGTCTGCGTGATGTTTTGTCTAATCCCCTCCATGTGGCTGGGGCTCAGGGCGGACTTAACCGGCTTAAAGGGTAAAGCAGTAACTAACGATTTATCATTGTATAATTTTATACACACCCCGTGCCCCGAGACTTACTGCCTCTTGTACTGGAAAGAAAGAGGAATGCCTATTTGGAGTATACATTTTGCTGCCATGCAGCTTTGTTTAAAGCAACTAGGTTTGACAAATAAAATTCAAGCCAATTATCCACTCCCTCCTCCGTGGTAGTGTATACAAAATAGTAAAAAAAAAACAAATAATGAAAAACACATTTGCAATGTACGTTTTTTTCAAACGTCCAGCTGAAGATGTTACATTTATAAATGCTGAGCTAATGGTTTTAGAGCCGTATGCTTATTGTCTTTTTTGTGCAATGTACAACTACAATAGATGAAAAATAACAGGAGGCCTGCACACGTCTAGGGTATCACCATGGTACTAAGGAGAACCCACCCCAGCGTTATTCTTGTATCAATTGCCCTGAGCAAATAGTGCAAGAGTCTCCAGTCAAATAAACGAACAGGGGCTAGTATCTAATCCGGGAGGTCTGGGAGGCCCCTTACCACCCCCTGAACCCCCTCTTACCTCCCTCTAACACCCTACCGGGGAGCGGGTGGGGGGTGTTGACTTGCAATTGTATTAGCTGACTCAGGGGAAAACTGACGTTAGAGCTTAACATGGTGTACTCTTAAGTCTCAACTTTCATTATGCTGTTGCTTGAAAAATAAATTCGTCTTTGAAACTAAGCAGTTTTTCTTTTCAAAGATGAGAGTTAAAAATAAGGTGCTTTTGGTAATCCAAGTCCATCTACACAAGTGTGCATACACGGATTGATTTTATATTCATAGGGATGGGTAATGTTATTACAGGTGAGGAATTATAATGACACCTGCCAAGAGGAGTCATTTGAATTGGTCGGAAAGATTGCTGTAGTTAAATTGAGGTTCTTATGCTATAGCCCTGTTTACGAATTTTCCGCTGTATGATATATAATACTTTTTTTTTCTTTTTTTTTAAAAAGCATAATTGTAACACCTGTACCTGTAACATGCACGCATTTTTTTAAAGAATAGTTTCCCATCTAGCATTACTCAGTGAAAATCTATTATAGTTCTGCTGGTCCTGATTGACTAAATGGGGACCAATGTGAGGGGTGTAGAGCCCCCCGTACTGTAAGTATGCGGTGTGTACAGGGAGTGGGCGGTAGGCACCTGAGGTATCTGTACACTAGACACATACCCTGAGAGCAAGCTAAGAGTCTCCTCTCCTGGTGGCCAGTCAGGGAGGCCACTCACAGTCAGAGACCCTTCTGTAAGACCAATGACATGTAGATAAGTACATGTATTTGAACAATCCTTTAATGAATAGCCCACAGAGACTTGGGGTAAGGCCCGGTACGTAAGGTCTGCACGCTTGTTCAAGGTAGGTAACCCTTGGTGCGTAACTATTTGAAAAAAAGGCCTAAAGCCACCCCTACATTCTTTTTCTTTTTCTCCGGAAGCGGTATAAAGAATATGGATTGCAATTACCCGAATCATAATAGCAACTTTAAATTCAAGACAGCTGTCCTACTATAGAATAGAGTTTCATGATTTTTAACTCACAGCCCCCCCCCCCCTCCCTCATTCAGTCTTTTAATTCCATTGTTACTGAATAGCCTTGACGTCATACGTAAGTTTCTTTTTTCGTTGACCACGCGATTATTCCACCGTCGCTCCATTACTCTTCAATTACTCCCCAATTAAACCCCGATTACTAGATCATCCAACTTCGGTACGCGTTCGGACACGAGTGTACCTCCCTAGTCCTTCCTCGATACCCGCTCGCCTACCTCTCCCCCAACCCCCAGCAACTTGTGTCTCCCCTTTCCCCGCCCTACCTGCCGCTATTATTTGTCATACCATGCCCCGCCGCCAGGGGCGCCACCCCGCTACCGGAAGCAGCCCGCCCCACGCCGGTCGTCGCCCCCACTGGAGGCGCCCCCTAGCGGGCCCGGTCACGTGACACCACGTGATAGCATGTGATCGGGTGTCTGGACACAGTTAGATACATAAACCAAGATCGGCCTGAAATTACAGCCGGCGAGATGTGTAAAACAAAGAGGGGCAGGCCGGCCCTCTTTTACCCTAGACCTCTCTAACAACTTCTCCTGCCAGACCTCTAGGGGTGCGAGGAAAGGAAGGGGGGGGGGGGGGGTATCTGTCGGAGAACAATATTCAGCGGTCATGTCGGACAATGCAATATCCAGTATGGTTAAATATACTCATAAAGGGGAGGGATGGGGACCAATAATGCCCCATGCAGTTGCCGCACGGTGACGCGTTATATCCACCGTGAAAATGCAAATGCGGGAAGACCAGACATTGTATGGTAGGGGTGGGGATCGGTAGAATGGCTGTGCTGGTATAACGAATTTCACTTCGGCTGAGTTGTTAATTTGGTAAGTGCATTCCAATATACTTATCTAATTATCTTCATCCTGTAGAGACTAATTATCACAATAAAAATATATCCAGCAACAGCTTTGTCTTGGGAGTACTCCCATGGCTAGACCGGTAAGTTGCACCCCCACCCCATTTCCCCTTTTCTTGCACCCCACCCCCCTCCATTCCCCAGCCCACCGCTCTGTAACCGACCCGGAGGCCGAGCGCCGGTCGCCACCTTCTCGGGTCGCCCGGGCCCACAGCCCGGCGCCGGGCTGGGAGGTGTGTGCGGGGAAACACAGCCGCCAAGTGGATTCTTAGCGGGCCGCCCGCCACGATATGCCTGTTTATTTCTAAAGTGGCCGTCGAAAAATGTCGACTATACAGCTTAAAGGACGCGGGGTTGACGAGATGTGCTTCTGCCCACTTCTCGCCACCTCTCGTCGCCTATCGCCGAGTCTCGCCGGCTGTTATATAAACGGTTCTAACGTTCCAGTGTATCGTTTTCGCCGGTTCCGTTTCCCTTCTCGACCTTGTCAAGTCAGCAACATATACATAGATACAACCCACATTGTGGGGGAAATTGGAATTACTATGAACCTTTCGCACAATAGGAATTGTTATGGATTATGCTGAGGAAGTTCTGTAAAAGATTTAACCCAAAACACTTCCGCAAGTTGTTTTACCCCTTTGTCTGTGTCTCTTTTAAAAATGATTCCTCAATTCCATTGATGCTTGGCGTTATAATAGAGATTATTTTTAATCTCCTGTATGCCTGAAAGGAAATCATCCTGTTTCCACAAAATGTTAAATGTTGTATGGCGAGACCATAATAATGATAATATATCCTTAGACTAGTGGATTCTATCCTTTCAGTTTTAAATTCCCTACATTTAATTATTAATTATTGACTCTTCAAATAAGAATTCCAGATTTATGGCGTCATACTGGAATTTATCAAGAAAGCCAAAGTGTTGGGGGTTCATTCTCACAGTTTCAAATACAAATAAGACAAGTGACTGGAGTTAATAGTTCATTCCTAGATTAAAAAATCTACTAAAGAATGTGCGCGGGCCAAGACAGTTTACTCTCAGCTTCGGCTTACATTTACAAATGTCTATACTTTTAGGGGAAGTTTAATTTCACAACTCAATTCTGTGTTTCTTTTGTTAAGCAAACATTAAGCATGTTAAATATGATATATTGTCCGATGTGCACAGGATGCTTATGGCATTAATTCATGTGCAAAGAACGACGTTAGTGTGATATCAAAACTTCCTTCACGTCCAATCATCCTTTCCGCTCTCCTTTCACTTCGCAAATAAATTACTCGTGACACCCACAAAAACCCTGCCTCTCAACTGCCCTATCATTTCCTAGCCCGAGGGCGGTAGGCGGCGGGCGTGTTGCAATTATCACTTAACTGTTCTCTACCCGGGGGGCCGCCCCTACCCTGAGGGCCCCTGGCCCTACCCATAATATTGACATATTTCCATTACTCAATTAGAGGGCGCATTCGCTAATCGGCTGACAACGATAACAGGGCCCTGCGGCGGTGACGGCGGGAACTGAGCCCAACGCCGAAAAGCGGCGGGCACGTGCTTTGTGGTGAATTGTCGTCTGCCACAGCAGGAAGTGACCTGTGCGCGTGCGCAGCGTGTGCCTCGGACGCCAGATGGACAATGGGGATGAGGGCCGCCCCCTGGAGGGGGTTAATTGATTGTCATTGACTGCTGGTGCCTGGTTGGCGCCTTTACAAGAGCAATCACTGCTAAGTGGGGAACCAGCGAAAGGTGTGACCCACGAAATCGGCCTATAGGTACAGGGCGTGATTATTATTATGGGATATGAGGAAGGATTAGTGTTAAGCCTAACCAGAGGCGGCAAAGCCTTGCGCAACAGCCTCGTTTGGGTCTGGTCCAATCAGCTTATGAGTAATCCTGCAGCCATGGAAGTGAGTAAACGTTCTTCTCCTCTGCGTGGCAATTTAAAAAATAGCTTTAATTGAGGTGTATTTATAGGGTACATCAATTTCCGTGCAAAAGACTGTATCCAAAGAGATAACAAGGGACAAAGGTTCCATGTTTCAAGCTACAATGATCATGTATTTATGTATGCAAGTTATGATTATTGTTTTTCCTTTCACTTCGATCTAGTACAAGTTCATAGAGGTGCCCTTTAAGTGAAGTATCGCGTTTGAAAGTATGCATACCTATGAAAATATAATATTGAAGGAAGTCAGCCCTCAAAACATTGATATACATGTACTTAGTAGCAACATGTCTATCATCACATGAGAACAAGAGAGACAGAACTGGAGGGATAGGATCAATCATAATTGATCATCTATCTCTGCACGCTGGCATTGGAAGCTTAGATTACTTTATTGAGGAACAGAATGAAGCCATTTGTGTCGCGTGACGACCGATAATTGGTAAGTAGGCAACAAAAGGCCAGGCCAGGCGCGTATTACAATAATCCGCCTTTAATGGGGACAGCCAGCGCAGAGAAAGACTGCCCCTCCCACCCACGTCAACCGAGCACTCCTCGTCTACATCCCCCCAATCCCGGCCTCCCTACCGCGGGGTCTACCGTCCTCCCCTTTACCTATTTCCCCTCGGTTTCACATCCCCTTACTAACCTCTTCCGCCCCCTCCCCTCCTTTCCATAATCAACCTCCTCCCTTCCTCGAGTCCTCAGTCCTCCCCCCCCCCCCCTCTTCCCCTCTCTCCCTCCTCCCCTTCCCCCCCCCCCCCCCATTTCGTCGCCCCACCTGGCGGTCAACCCTTTGCGCCTGCGCACTGAGAGCCGAACCGTGTACTTCCGTCGCGCGCTGGTCCCGACACGATCGCGTCGATTTGCCGTCGCTCCCCCGGGACCCAGCGACGTCGCGTCTCATTTGGCGGCGGCCGACGACGATAACAAAGGCGCTCTTAGCGGTCGGAGCCACCGCTTCCGGTCCTGCGCGGCCAGCGACGTCAATTGGGGCGCCTTTGCACAGCTTCTAAGACGGGACAAAAAGGTCCCAGTTCCCGTCGACCGTCCTTCTTCGCCGTCCGCGAGGGGGCATTGCTTGTGACAGACGCTGCTTAACCTTGACATGCGCACTGGAGGCGGGGTTAAGATAGTTCCCACTGCTTCTATTTTCTTTTCTACTTTTTCACCAATGGATCTGTTTCTCTTGGTTTTCTTTTTCTGCTATTCCTCTGCGCTCTACTTTATATAGAGAGGCAGTATGGGGAGGTATTTATGGGGTCCCGAGGTAGAGTTGTTTATTCTAGGGTATAGGGCAGTGGAGAACCGGACGTAGGGCAATATGTAAAGCGGCTTATCTGTCCGACTTACCGCCGATCACCATGGTCACAACATTCCCCTCCATGCAGTAGCCATACAACGTCCTGATTCTAGAGCCAATAAACCGAAGGGCTCAGCCAGGCTTATCCGAGAAGGTGGTCTGGGATACAGATACTGTTACCTTTGAGGTGAGAGTCTGCAACATTGGGTTGTTTGCCCAAAATGCTGAACCTAGCTATGAGCCTCCTCAATTGATTGGAATTAGTATACTGTATGATTATAAATTTGTTTCTCCATTTAGATAACTATGTCTTCATAATACGCCAAACTATTTGAATCAGCTGAAAGTGTAACTGGTATATATATGCTAATATTGTGTGAACCCTTAGGTAATATGTAGCAGTACCATATGCTCTACAGAAGATCACTTTAGTAAATGAGCATGGTCAATAGAGAGAGAAAACGCGTATCATCACAGAAGGTATGCCATATCAATTAGATTCTGTTGCGAAAGGCGGATCTGCGTAAAGACATATTTGGGAGTTGTCCACGACAAAAGCTGGTGGGGATAAAGCATTGCTAGGCCTACCCATGAGAAAAATAAGAATAGGATAGAAATATATCCATGAAAGCCCACCCCATACCATGCCTGGACCCCATGGCCAGTTGACATCGTGGGAATACGCCCCCTCCTAGGCAGGTATGGAAAAGTATACGGTGGTTCTCATACATGTACGCTCGCAAACTGTCAGCCTAGCCCTACTTGAGACGGCCAATTCCATGCACCCCCTGCTCGAGGACGGCACTCCTGCAACCCCAACCCCCCACTGAAATACCCATGTCTACGGACGTCTGACGGTGTCCGTGATTGGCAAGTGTAAACTGAGAAAACCAAACAGGTAATTTGTGATAGTACATGGTTAAGATAGGTAGAAAGGTAATAGTAGGAGTTTTTTTTTTACTTTTATGTTGATATTTTCCTTTAACAGCTGTAGATATGAATATCTATGTAAGCAAAGGTGAAAGTTATGCCTTGCCGTTCGCGATCGTGACTGGGAGCTCTGACAAAACTTGGTTATATGAAGGGTTAGGAGCCTATCATGGACTACATAAAATTGGCGAATGAAAACTCCTATGGTATTTTCCCATGCACCACTCGCCCCGCGCCCGCCGTACGTCTCCAATTAACACCCTCTGTGTGGCCTCCTTCACCCCGCACCCCTCCCCTGACCACCGTGACGTCACTCTGCGTCCATTGTGACGTCTACTGTTCAGTTAGACGCCGTGTGGTGTCTCTGCGGTCGGCGGTTAGAAGTCAGGACGTCTCGGAGGGACGAGACAACGCGAGACAAGACGAGAAGACGCGGGACGGAGCATTAAGTGGCTTCGTCAGTGCTGGAGTCGGCGGGAGGCGGACAGGTGTGAAAGGGCCTTAATGTCACGTCACTTTAGACACTCGTCTAACTGTAAAGCGCCCTTAAAGACGTCCATATGTCCCTGGGGATCAAAGGGGGAGCTAAAGACCGAGCTTTCCAGAAGGCCAACGCAGGGGATGAGTGGTTATGGATCTTCCACCCAGAACGTCTAAGACATATAATATACCTGTATATACATGCATGTCTATATCATACTGCGAAAAGTACTTCTTGTGCATCAACTAAATATTGAACAAAACAATTGGCCTTTATCGGAGTTGATTGATTGGGACACTCGATTTTCAGGTTCGATGTCGAGCTGGCAAAGGTTAAATGGTCAGTGTCCATTAGTTATTGGTTATGTTAGTGACTGCATTCCGTTGGTTAAAATTAAAGTCATCATCGTGTTTGAGTCAGGCAATTACAAGTTTCAACAACTGGACAAATACCTAATACAGTGTTGTCCTTTGGTTTCAAAGGTTCAGCTTCAAATATAATTACTGCCCAACGTCTAGCTGGAAGGATACAGTCCTAATGCCATTGTGAAGTTCTGATTAGGTGAAGTCCTGACAGTGGCGGATCCAGAGGTGGGGGGTGGGGGGGCGAGGGAGTGCGCCTCCCTTTTTTTCGGAAAATTTTGTGTTTTTTTTAATGTAAGCTCATCCAAAATGTAATTAAGGATAGACAACACCTCTCAGTGGCCAATGCACATCACTCCCTTTGTTTTGGAATTCATTCTTTACTGTTCATAGCATTATTATGTACCATATATATATTTGAAAAGCCAATGTGTAAAATTATCTAATGGTATAAATTATATCAAAATGTGAAGAACTATACCTCTGTAGGTAAAGCCGGAAGTGAAAAAGATAATTTTCACTTTTAGTTGGAAAAATGTTTCCAACAGCACACCCCTACCCCCTTTTCAAAAGCCTGGATCCGCCAGTGGTCCACACCTTACTTAAACATAACATTGTTGTGACCTACTCACCAGGGGATGTCTCAACCTCACCTAAACAGAATGTTATTGTGACATTCGGATTAGGTCAGGTGTTACCTTAACAGAATGTTACTGTGACTATCTCATTAGATTAGGTGTCAACCTAACCTTAACAGCACATTATTGTTTCATCCTCTGTAAGTGAGGAATCAACCACACCTATTATAAATCAGAACGTTATTGTGACATTCTTATTGAGTGAGGTCACAATATTAGCCTCATAAATAACGTTCCAAGAACGTTATCAGTGCGTCACAATGACATGTTGTAAAAGTTGGTTGCAGCAACATTATTGGGAGTCATCAAAAGAATGACACTGCAACCTTACAGTGTAATTAAACAGGAATCAATCCAGAAAGTTACTGCAATGTTATTAGAATATCATATCCTTGGCTAGCAGTGGCTTCGTGTTGAAGTCTGTGGTCAGTTCAGGACAGACCAGTTTGAGTGGGTGAGTGGTCACCGAGTGGTCAGGAAGATGGTTGCAGTCGGTGGTAAGGGTCAGAGGTGAATGGTCAGCGTGGGGGGCCGGCTGACCGGTAGCGCCCCCTTAGCGGGATATATTTGTACTAGGGTGACCTCAGAGTAAACAGACGCTGATCCGCTGGTGCCGGCCTGGTGGCCTATACACAAGGTATACATGCCAGGTACAGACGACGAGGGCAACTAATTCCAATTCAAAAAATCAATCGGTTTTACTTGCTGTCATTTGGGAAAGAGGTGTGAGCCCCGCCAAGGTGCTACTTATAACAGTCACGTTCTACGACGTTCTAATAATGGTCTGTGACATTTTGTGACGTTACCAGAACGTTCTGAGACGTCACATCCTTGGCTGGGTGGGGCCTGACCTGGTGCCTTGAGGGGGCAACCAGGGGGTCATTGATATCATATAGGTCACATAATAATATCATCATTTACATGTATACACTGACACCATCGAGAACTTAATTGTGCGTCTAGCCTCCTGCACACATTCTCAGTTGTATCCCTGATGTGAGGGAACAGAATAATGAATCTATGACTAAAGTTTTGTTAATGTGTCTAATAATTAGATATGATTCGCTTCTCATTTTCAACCTAAAATTTCACACATATAATTGGGAAAGTATTCATCATTATATTTTTTGGGCTATATACTGTGGTCATTAGGTTTTTTGAGCGGTTTTGTCAGCTTTGGCCGGAGTCCCACACTGGTTCCATTGGCTTTCCATTGGTCACAACATCACTGAACTCAATATCAATTGCGACCAGTGGAAGAAACGAAGACGTATCAATGAATATTTAAGATAAAAAGAGGGGAAATTTATAGAAATTTTTAATCTCAGAAAGTGGTTATCAGGACACCTGTTGTGCCATCCCCTTGCACCCTATAGGTACCCTTCTCTTCCCAGCTCCACAAATAAACAACACATGGGGCAACACTTACATTCACACCCTCCCCCACCTCCTCCAGGGTGAACATCCCACTTACAGGGTCCCAAGGTGAAGGTCGTGACCCCAGGTCACGTTTAAACAGACCTGGGTGGGGTAGCGGGCCTGGAAGTACTCTTTACTGGTACTATATAGGGGGTGTATTGTTATGTGTTGTTGACTCAGCTATATATCGGAGGAACTGCATTTACAATCTTTGAAACCTGCATCCTACAATCCTACTACACAGATTATAGAAATTGAAAAAGTTCGAAGTACACCAAACCCCACAACAGTGTTGATCGACAATGTTGATATTTATTCAAAATGACATGTGAATAAATCTGCGGATGATCGACAGACGAAAACTGTAGTGGGCTGGTAAGTCGGTGAATTTGACAATTATTATTATCAAAATATATTCATTGCCAGAAAATAAAGACGTTTTTGTAACAAAATTGTGTTAAAAAACAATAATAAAAATATTGATATTGATAATTATGTGATGGATCCGCAAAGCTGCTAGAAAGATTGTTCTGTATAAAACATCAAAACAGGAGCTTTAGTTACAATTCTTATCATTAATATCTGTAGTCACGCACAGATTTATTACCCAAATGTCTTATCGGACATCTTTGATCTTATGATATTATATCACATGTATCTTTATCATAATGAAATCAGCCCGACTCAGTATTCTGATTTGAATGCAAAATATATCCAAAGTCGTAGTAGCAGTCGGGACGAGGCACCGTTCCCATGGACTATCATAGGACAATATGATTTAAAAGAATCGTTCACTCAGCCTCTCTCCATTCTCGTGTGTACATCTAAGATGTTTGCACCGAGTGGCGGACCAAAAACCAAACAGGGGTCTCTTTGTCTGAGACACCCGATCTCCCCGCTGCATCTTGGGAAGATGGCGGTTCCGGAAGACGCTGAGTGACCCACTGACATGACTTGTGACGTCACGAGACGTTCTGAGCATGTCATATGCATACAACCTGTTAGAGGGAAACTGTTGTTATATATCCCCCCACATGCCTTGGTTGTGGAATACACCAGTCTTCATGGAACATTCATACTGTATTTGTCTTTAATTATGAATATTCAGATTAAAAAATGAGGAGTTCAATGTTATCATATTTTAATTCACTTTTCTCCGACGTGGAAACCCAAATATCAGTGCCCATTGCACTCCTTTGCCCAAGCCAAAACATTATCAAGTTATACTTTTTTAACGTCTTATACCATTTTGGGTACATCTCTGTTAGAAAGGACTGGCAATACTAAGGATAAAGCCAGTTGATATGGGCTTGACTCGTTCCTATACTCATTGGCTTGTCCATTACATGTATATTGCTATTTCAGGGGTGGATGCAGGATTTCCGAAAAGGCGGGGGGGGGGGGGGGTTTAGCATAGAGGCTAAGTATACTATTATGGCGTGCATCCATGTGCATTCATGTGGGATTTTCTCCCCTTTTTGTAATTTTTGGGTCCATCAAAAGGGGAAGAGGGACTCCCTGGATCCCCCTTCCCTGGACTCGCACCTGTATTATAGTTTATGTGGCTTCTCGCTCAGCCTGTGTATCTCTTCCCATTCGACGTGTGACTGTTGAATTCACATAATCTATAGAGTCAATCAAACTTGAAATTACTTATTTGTGCCATAGATATCTTACTTATGCCAAAGATCTCACATTTTCTGAACTTATTCATTATCAATCTTGAACACTGCAGTAATTGCTTGCATGGTTTTACAACCATGAAATACAAAGATTCAGGATAGATAGAAAGTACACCCACTTAAACAATGCTAGATCTAGAAATGTTTGCATATATACCCAGAAATAATTACTTAAAACCCCATGTAAAAGGAGTTTCACCCCACTTAGCTTCCAATTTCAGTGTATCAAAGCGCTTTTTCAATTCCAGTCATTCTTTAAGAAAATTGTTACACACATCTGTGTAGATTTAGAACTGGGATCAGCTACAATAAAGGTTGTACTCTGAGTGAGGGAACCAGCAAAATTGTCTGCTTCTAAAACTACCAATGCATCTGAAGCATTTCTTGTATACTTCATGGATGCCTGATAACATTTTTCACATGCTTTCAAAACGGAATGAGTAATGAAAATTTGCAAAATAGATTAAATTATCTAATATCACCTCACATCCTTTGGAAAGGGTTATTCTACTCAGAGACAATCGCCGACAATCAGTCATACGACCAGGTGACCTGGCCAGCTCCCATCATTACAGACACTTGGAGTAGACGAGAGGATTAGACTGTCTAATTCCCGGGACGGATTAGGTTTAAATCCGGGTCCATCTGGTCCAATAGGCTACAGAGCAGGGAACATATGGGCGCTAGTCTCCGTGCTATAACGATGGCACTAACGTTGCTATCAAAGGCTATAACAGTTATGTAGCCGTGTTTTCCATGCTCCATGACTCAAATAAACATGTACATTTGAACGAGGGATTGCTTATTCTGTTAATCAATATTCTAATTTTGCATTCAATATGATTATTGATTGCTACAGTTATTCAAGTGATCATGCGATTGACTTCTTGTGTAGGAGAGGTTACTAGCTTATAATTACTAACTTATTGTTGCAGGTGTAGTAACTGCCAGTGCATGTTGTAAAGCAAACGGTGTAGGCCTATCAACATAGGCGTGACTATATATCACGTATACCACCAAGCCATAATGTTAGAAAATGATAATAAGGATCAGAACTTGTAAGCATTTGTCTTTTCGAATCATGTACTCAAGCCCTCTCAAAAAGGATTTATTTTGAGAAAATGAATGTGCACACTCGATTAATCGAAGTATTGGGAATATATGTGTTAGTAGTATATGAAGTTGGCACCTATACTTCCAAATGGACTCTTATATTTTGAAAATTATTTTCTCTTTTACAATCTGTTCGGACCACTCACTGTCTTATTCCCTCGATTCTAAGACACACTACTTTGTCTTTGTATATTGTTAGTATGGTAATGGTTCAGAACTGTGTGGATGGCAAGAATAAATATAGTTTTTTATGTGCGTGTATTTATAGGTGTAGGAACCCAGTAAAATTCAGTACATCTTTTAACAGGCCCACCCCACATATTTACAATACAGAATTTGGTAACCTGCATATCAACCTTTCCCATAGGACATTTGGGAGTATTCGAGGTTGATTTAACAGCAAGAATGTCGAAATATATAGAAGAGTACACAGAGAAAAAAAACAGTAAACGCCAAGTTGCATTCGTCTTCCTGCATGGTGTGCACCCTTCCCAAGGCACCAAGACCACATGGCCAACCAACACTCACCTGGATAGAGATCACCCGAGTCGTCGTCCGGCGTCATCAATCGTCGACACCCGTCATCCCGGTCGTCGAAACCGGAACCGGAACACCTACTGGCGTCGTCGCCGAACGACGGTGCACCAGCCTCAATCGTCTCCACGTCGACGATCTCGTCATTGTCAAGGTCATCTTCGTCTTCAAGGTCGTCCATGTCCTCCTCGTCGTCGCGCCAACCGGAAGAGCGCGGCGACGACGATGGATGTGGCGGAAGCGGTGAGCGGAGTGCACTCGGATGTTGAGGGTCGCGCTCCATGGGGAAATGTCTGACCGCGACGTCTCCATTCTCAAAATGTCCTTTCGCTCCATCGTCGTTTGCCCGTTCGGGAGATCCTCGCCGCCGTTGCCGCTGCGGAGACTGTGAATGTTCGCGGTGTTGGTGAGCGGACGGGCGGCGGTCGTCGAGCCGGTCGGCGCCCCCGGGAACATCGGGGGGCGGCCGGCGGTAGTGGGCGGGGGGCGGGGCGGGGCGCGCGGCCGGCAGGCGCGAGGGGTACAGGCGGTCGGACAGTCCGAGCTGGGCGGGGGTCGGGGGCAGGCCGGCGTGGGCCAGCGACGTGTCCACGTATAGGGGCGACCCGCCGTTTGACGCCGTCGTGATCGTACTGGAGTGGTGGTGGTGGTGGTGGTGGTGGGGCATGGGATGGGGATGAGGAGGTCCATGGGGGTGAGGATGGTGTCCGACCATGCCCGCAGCCATCTTGGCCTGCAGATGGACATAGCGCGCCATGTGATCGGCCTCCAGGGTCGGGTAGGCGGCGGGCGGGGGCTGGTGGGGGTGGGGCAGCGGCTGGAGGCGGTGAGGGGGCGGCGGCAGGTGCCTGTGGTGGTGCCCGTGGTCGGACGGGTAGGGCGACTCAGGGCTGACGGCCGGCGTCGGCTCTACTCCGGCCGGAGAGAAGGGCCGGGACCGGAGAGGGGTGGAGGGCCGGGACGCGGACGGAGGGTGGCCGGCAGGGCAGGTTTGGCGGCCCGGGGAGGAGGACGCAGGGCGCCGGGAGGGGGAGGAGGGGACGGTGGGTCCAGGCGACTTATTACCACTACTACTATCCCGCCTGCTGTCTAACCCGTCCACTTTAAACCCACCATTAACCCCCTTATCGTCCATCATCTGTGCATTATCTCCACCGGATACGTCGATATCGGCATCCTCTCCGGGTGCAATCACCACTGGCGTCGGGGACGGCGATGAGCAGGAAGACGACGACGATGCTGTCGCCGCGCGCCCCTCCGTCGGCGACATCCGGTTGTTATTGTTGTCGTCGTCACCGCCCGCAGGAAATATTGCTGCAGGGCGCTTCCGGGTCAAAATGGCGTCGATGGAGAAAGGGTTCCGGCCATTTGAACACGTGACCGCGCCGCCCGCGCTCACTTCCGCCGTCTCCATATTGACGGCGCGATCTCGCGAGAATTGGCGACCGGGGCTTCGGTGGTCGAAATGTCAGTGTTTGGAGGGCGTTACTGATCGTAAGTATCGGAGATGATTCAGCCCAGGTTAGTGTTTCAGAGTTGTACAGCCATCCCTTTCCTCCTCCTATGCCGGTCACTTCACGTCCATCTCTCTCATAGTTCAGAGCACCGTTCACCGTCTGCAAAAGTCACTGTAACATGCAACCAGGGCCGTCTACTTCACTGCCGAAAATAATCGTGTGTAAGTTTGACAAAAACAGAACGGTTTACTCGGGAATATGAGCGGATGGCCCAGGGAATGGCAATAATGTGTTCCTCTATAAATCCAGGGTTTTTCACAGGAGCGATATCGTGTCTAAATCAAACCAGGGGTAGGTTTGAATAGCTGGTTGTCAAAGAGGTCCTGGCGTCAGATGTCCGTGCACAGGACTACGTCCTCCAGGCGTCTGACGGACGCTGATGAGGCCTTCTGCTTTTTTGTCTCCGCCCCGCAGCGGTCTGCTCATACTGGAGGGTGGTGGATGGAGAGGAGTGAGTACCGGCCGAGAACCAGCCACCATTTCAATGATCAGCGAAGTGAGCGGCAGACACGTGCTCGCCCCCTCCCCCCACGCCCACCACTTGTCGGCCGGCCCTGATTGACAGGTTGGGGCGTGAGGGGGCGGGGCTTAGAGGGGCGGGGAGGGGAGGATAGGGCACTCATGGCCCAACTCGTCTACTGCAGATCGCTTCATAGATAATAGGTGAGATTCTTTTACTTTAATTGTAAGTTATATGTTGAAAGGTAAATTCCCTTGTCCAGTTAACACGTCAATATTCCTCAACAGTTCTTATTATTTCTGTCATAAATGGATGGATGGAGCAACCATAGAAGAACGGATTTGTAACTGTAAGGGCACTAATAACATTTAGTTAAGCTAATGTTACAAATACATGTGTCCTTCTGTTTTGCTGTTCTCACGTGGGACTTATTGCTGTCTCAAAATTGAGCTATGTGTGCGTCCCTTTCTTCATCAACCTGCATGTGGCCCGTCTCCCCGTTCTTAGAATAACCCCCGTGGTTCACAACTTGTCCTAAACAGCTAAATAATGTTTCCCAATCCATGTTTGGTTCTTCAAACTTCTCTAGACAAAGGGAAAGCTGACCTAGTGAGGGTTAACACACCTTAAATTTATTTTTGTGATGAAAAAAGCAGTTTCACAAAGCACTTTTCCCTCAAAGTCCTTGCGTCTACTAACGATACAGTGTTAAGCGTATCATGATCGTGTGGACTATGTCCCCGGACTATAGGTCCTCCCTCAAAGCGAAGCGCTTGCATATTGGTCTGGGCACACGTGTCGTTTATCATAGATACCCTAATGCCCCATAGTGGTGAGGGGCTTGATAAGGGGCGTTGGTTAATCCTGTAGGGGTAGAGTGTATATATTGGGGGGGGGGGGGGGTACTTATGGTGTCATGCATATCAAAAACAATTCTCTAACTCAGGGCTTATTAGGGTAGACGTTTGACAAACAATTCTACCCGAATGGATTCCGCCAATGGACAATTGTGTCTGAGATTTCTATGTTGATTCTGGACCTATCATTTCGAGTCTTGGAAGAGGTTCTCAATTTCATTTTATCATTTCTTTTGGTAATTTCAGAATTTCCTCATTATGACCTCTATACTTTAGAGTTAAAGCTTTCCTGTTCTGACTTTCTAGATTACGCAAATGGAATTGAATCTATATTAAAGTAGATCCGACATAAGATTTTAATTTGAACATATATATTTATTTCTTTATATACTTTATACCAATTTATACTCGGAAATAAAATTGTGTTTATTGTCTATATTGTCTATAATGCTGGTTTCAATATGTTTTTAAGTCTTCCCTCGCTGCAAGCTGAAGGATGTATCGTGTACAGTTAGCTCACTTTAAATTAGTATTTTGGGAGAGGATAGCCAGCTGACGGGGGGCAGACGACTTCCAGAGTGCCCTCAGCAAGTGTAAACACGCGCCAAACGAGCAAGCCTCTATTTACCCCAACCGCCCATAGAACGGCAATCATTCAGGCCGGGGACCTGCGAAAACAAACACTTTCTCGCCCCTCCACGTTGGGCGACCAGCGCATCTCAAACTGCGACGAAATGTCGTCTGGGCGGGGTCTCCAAGCAGAGGTGTCTCAATTATCGCGGGAGCTGCTCATCCAGCAGCAATCGATTATACCTGGAGAGCGCTGGGAATCTGAGGCACGACTGACATGTCGCTGGGGTGACGAGATATCCTAGTTTGTGGCGGGAAATGAGCCGTGACGAGAGATATCCATCAAAAGGCGCCTTGTCATGGCGACAAGGAGATGTTCACTATACCAGGGAATCCTTTGGAAGGCATTTTCATACTGCACAATTCTTGATGTCAATAGTGAAATAAATGGATCATGGTCATAACTATGGCTCCCTATACCCTTTCCAAAGTATTAGCGATTACGAGTGGCTTTGAATTACCAACCTATAGCTGAACTGATTGAGTTAAACCACCTCCACGGGGAGGGGTCAAACCCAAAGTAAATGGAAAGCTTCATTTTGAAGATATCATGTCATTAGAAGACAGATGTCGCTCAAGATTTCCATTATGCACCCTAAGAGAATTATAGAGTTATAAAACAATTTCTATAATCATGCAATTGTGACCAAGAACATCTTGGCCGAACTTTGTTTAAGATGGGTCAGTCCATGGTCTATCATGAACATTATGGAGACAGTTCCAAGATTGTAAATCCACAGGGACCCACAGACTACTCTGCGAAAAAGAAAAGGTGAGGAGGGTATGCTCATCATATGGTGGATGTTTCAGCTTTTTTAAATATTTTTTTTGGGGGGAAGGGGGTGGAGGGAGGTACAAGCTTCTCCTCACCCATAATTTTAGATAAGAAAAATCGAACCAGGGAGACTCCAAGTACGGAGCTTCAACAATGAGACCATGCACATTTCTCACAATTTATTCGGTTTGCATCAAAACCCACGCATGAATATCAACTCATATCCCCCACTCCAATGTAATCATAATCATGTTTAATCAGTGCCATTATTAAAGAAAGGTAAACGTCTGTAACTCAGCGACCCTGTCAAAACACTGACCGTGGCCATCTTAGCCCTGCCAGGGGCCCTGCCCATCAAGGCCGTGTGGTTATGGTGTCCGCGGTCCGCTCGTTAGGGAGGCGCTGCCCGTAAAATGGGGCCAATCAAAGTAAGGCTTGACCCCTGGAGTGTGGGAACCGCCCCGCGCGACCCCTGTCGTCGGCAGGGAGAAGTACACCGACACTGCCCGGGCCCCCACCGTACCCCACAGGGGGCACAGCCAGACCTGCCTGACAAATTATTGTAATATTATAGGTACATGATACATGTACAGTAATGTGGGCTCGTCGTTGCCGGTCAAAAAAAACGTACTCTGTATGTCATTTCTGGGTGATTAATTGCCTTCCGAAACATGAGAAACTTTAGGAGTCGTACTGAAAGAAGAAATAAACATTTTGAAACGTTGCATTACATTCCCACAAGGCAGCATTAGCGTGCGAGGAGCTTCAAGATGGGTCAATATCATCAACATAATTATATAGAATGATAAATAGGTATTTAGCCAAATAAATCTAGAATCAGGGTTGTGTTGATCTTGCCGTTGTGTTAGATGAGTTACCACGAGAAATGTAAACAACTATTATTTGTTATTCAATCGCTCAATATCTCTTTTATTTATTCATTAGTCTTGATACCATAGAGCACCCGGATGACTTCCCCGGGTGCATACCGACATATGCCAACTGCCAGCAGTGATGCCATCAATAAGACACACCACCAGTCCCAAATAGACCCCTGTCAAACCTGACCACGACAGGCTGCACTGACCACCGACTCCCAGAACCCCTCACCCCAGCCCCCTGCACGGGCGTTTCCATGACGACGCCCTGCCGAGAAACACGTCTGTCTGTGCGTCCTACCAGCTCCTCCCCACACTTGGTCAAGGTCACCTTACGCCCTGGAGAATGCCTGCATGGAATGTTGCCATAGCGACTGCCACCCTCCCCCCCTTCCCCACGGTGGACACAGGAGGGGCTGGCGGGGAGCTGGGGAGGAGGAAGGCATTCCCATAATTCCGTGCCGACCACTAGATGGCAGACCAGTCGGACAGTGGTCATTATTAGCGACGGGGGTCAAGGTCATTATCGATGGGGGTCAATGTGACACTTGGCGGCTGTGTCTCGGTGATTGGGTGTCCCCTGTGTCGTTAGAAGAACCTCAGACATCTTAGGACGGTGGGAAAAGGGCGGGAAACGTCCAAATGACTTCTGCTCGCGCCCTAGGTGTCGGATCTCGGTGACATATAGCTTCAAATTATCGTGTCATTCTACCTAGTGCATGCGTAGTGGAGATGAATGATTGCCATTCAAACGAGGCAATAAGCTAATGATGGAAATACGAAGTGATGCACAACATACTTTTGTCAGGCAACAGGGAAGTCTATATATAGGGGCAGACTTTTGCACACAAACACATCAGAATAATGCTAGAAAACGATGCATTTACGGGCGGATAAGGGAAACCATCCATGGCTGGATTAGGCCTAGTTAATGGGAAATATATATGAATAAATTATGTTTATATGTATAAATATATGTATAAATATATGTATAAATATAATTATATATATTGATTTTGATTATCCATTTCACCAATTATTTGTCAGCTGTTAGTCGTGCACACGTTTCCTCGGTATTCGCCCATGGTAACCCAAGTTTATATGATATTCTTATGTCCCCGGCCCTTTAAATCAGCGTGAGCTTACATTGCGGGATAAAATGGGAATTCAGATTAATCCTATCATGTTTACTATTCTTTGAACAGATACATATTTTAATGAAAGGACTGTTACGAAAGATCGGTAGTATCAAAGGACTATCAACACGTTCTTACGCGTATTTCCTATACATTATAAGTATAAATGTTGATATTATGGGTAATATCGATGTTAAGTTAGTCAGAATCCTGGCCATAATGCCACTTTTTATTGCACGCCGTGACACATCTCACATACTGGTCGTCACGACCCCTTCACGTCACGCCTAGTTCTGACTGACGTCGCCAGGCGGCGCCCTGCTCCCCGTCGCCCCACGTCGCTCCCTGTCGCACCCCCGTCGCGTGCATGTCACGTGACGTTCTTGAAAATGTCGCATCGGACACACCCCTTCAGAAACCCTAGGGCGCATGATGATATATACCTCAGTTAAGAGGTTTTTTTTTTGTCAAATGACAGTTTTCTCCAACACTTGAATGTGCAAAGCCTGATAATAGAAGATAAATTTTAATTTGCTTTTTAGTCATACTTCAAAATTAATGTCATAGGTCTATATACTACTCGTATATGATAGAGTTTAAATTGCAAAGAAATGGGCAGATATATATGTGACATCATTGCGTTTTTAACAGTTGAAGGAGATTTGTATGGGCACTTAACTTCCCGGGCTTAACTCCCCATAAATCCGTGTTTTGTTTCCCCGATTCCGCCCTAGCCAACCATAATTAAAACTTTTTTTAAAATTTTCGTGACGCTTTTTTAATCTTGAACAATTGGAGGGGGATTTTTTCCAAATAAATTTGCTCTATCTATTAAATAAGAGATAATGGTTGAAGGTGTCCTTGCACTTTGTTTAAGATGATATCTTTTTAAATTCCTGAGTAGACTTTCATGTGCAAAGTCTGTGTGTTCTTAAGGGTTGACTCGGCCTTTATTTGTGTGGTAAAGCCAGTACCTTGGTTGTTGGTGTTAGAGTGAGGGTATGAGCTTTTATTTTCTAAAACAAATTGTCAACCCCGTGAGACCAACACTTGTTCATCCGGCCCTGTCTTACCCTCTGTGAAATATACTACGTGCCCAAAAAATATAACAATGACAAATAGACCATGAATTGCTGCTTTTATAGGCACATGTCTTTTCCTCTATATTTCAACATGCCGTCCCTTCGTAGGCCGGTAAAACGTTGACGGCTCCACCCGTACTTCACAGCAAGAAGCAACAAGGGGCAAGTGGGAAACACCCCGAATGTAGGGGTAGGCGGGGACGGGGGGCCCGCCCCCAATCTGAGGCCATATGACGTGTTTGACGGGTCACTACGGGGTCGATATGTTACCGGATGAGGCGGAGGTGGCGCCGCGGGAGCCCCTAGCGGAGGGTGTGGCACGGAGGAGAGCCCATTATCAATGACTTTTGTTTTAAGGAGGCTGAGTGCTGAACTGATGAAGATGCTGATGATTCGATTGTCGATATAAAGAACAGGCAGTGGTGGATCTAGGATTTTGAAAAAAAAAAAAAAAAAGGGGGGGGGGGGGGGCACAATTGGACAAATTTTTCCTTAATTACTTTTTGGCCAAATTTCACATTAAAAAATTCTGAATTTGGTATAAAAAAAAGAAAAAGAAAAAAGAAAAAAAAGGGGGGGAGGGGGGCTCTAAATCCGCCAGTGACTGCTGACTTGGGCTGTTACACACACAGACACATGCACACAGACAAACGATATATCATATACTTGTCATATATATATATATATATATATATATATATGTTTATCATATCCATACCCTTTATAATCATTGGTCCGCCCCTGCTTTATGAATGCCCGTTTCCCCTCCTCCCCTCCCCTCCTAGCCCACCCCCTCCTACCCTGACGTCGACACGTGACCCTCTCACGGGTCACGTGGGGTCAGGGGAGGTCAGGTGACAGGTGGTTGTAGGAGGACGTGGTCGTGGCCAGATATGTACTACAGGGAGGGGTGTCTGGGTGTATACTGTGTAATGTAGTGCTCCTAAACCCCAGGTAGCCTGACCCAGCCATGGTTGGTTCCTCCCATCTCGTCTTGACGGCCCTATGCTTGACAAGTCCAAGTCTTTCATTATCATCTTCCCATGAGAACACTTCAACGTTTGAATAAAACAATAACATGTAGTATTATATATATATATGTATATATATATATATATATATATATGTATTGTGCTGATGTATATTCGTGTCCTTTTTTATGCAGTCATTCAAGTATGTTTTACACATCTTCTCTTCCATTTCATAACAGTCATGCATCCTGACTGATTTGGGGTGGTCCTTCCTTTTGTTTTATAAAACCCCTAAGTTTTTAGTCATGCATCAAAGATCACACCATGAATCTCCAAATTTGAAATCGCAAGCGGATATGTAGGGCTGTCCAAGTCCTTAAGAATGACCTTGGGCTGACTTCATTGTCATTTGCTATGGGGTTGGTTGGGGGTCGGAATATATACTAAGTTGTACAATGTTGGGCATTTCCCATTCTTTATGTTTAGTGTAAGTCCTGAAAAATGGTACATGTAGTTGGATCAGGACTCCACTGATCCCCACGTATACATCCTCCCTTGCTATAAAGATGAAAAGATGAATTTCCATGGACCAATTGTATAATACTCAGATGTGCCTTGCAGTTCCCCCATAGGCCGGGATAATCTTAGAACTGCTATTTCAAGAATAGCTTATGCAATATATGCATTGTAGTAAGGTATGTTCAAAACATTATGTTCCTGGGAATGCACTTAAGAGATTTTGAAAAGGAAGTGTTTTATAATGACCTGCAGAAATATCCACTTAACTACCTTTCAAAAACAGACACGTTTCCCGGAACTCCCATGGCCAGGAGATCCTTCTGTGACCCATCTGATTTAGTCATCTAAATCTAGTCATTTAGTCAGCCAAAACCGTAGCCTGGCTGTTGTTGATATTATAATATCATCTTAAAATGTAGCTGCATCAGCCCCTATTATTATCTATGATTGGGACTTTATCTTCTTGTAACACTGCACACAACTACGCAATGATGTCATATATATCTGGCCTATATTGCATAGACACGGATTAAGCGGAGGGAGTAGCGGACGGGGCGCCCCCCCCCCCTTTTTTTTTGGACCAAATATTTATTTTTTTAAATGTATTATTCATGTCACTGGGAGGTTTGCAGAAAAATGTCACGCCTGGAAGAACCCCTGATGCGGTTTCAGATCCCCTCTTTACAACATTAATAATGAATCCGCTGCCCTTGTTCGATAAATTCAGACACCTCTATGTTTCACTGTACTATCCATGCAATGTAAACATGTGCAGTGTATAACGTTTTCCTTGTCATTACGCCTCAATAACTCTCACGGCAATCTCTAACGACCTATAGCTATATCCAATATAAATAGGATTGAGGACAGCACCATGCGCAGTTTCACCTAGAATCCATTAACAATTATCTCTAACATTCTCCTCGTTTTCATAGTTCTGGATTCTAGAGTTTATGAATAGATTCCCTTCACTGTGAAAACTCATCCCATATCAAGTTTTTTGGGACAGTATGTACTCTCCTCATATCGATGGGCACATACGTGACCGCTAGTGCTGAAGTCTTCCCCTCGTTCTCCATAGCTGATCAGCCAATGGGCGGAGGTGTTTCTTCCTTGTTAGGCGACCATTCACGTGACCACAATGCCACTAGCGGTCGCGAGGGGGCAATATGGAAGCCCTAACAAGCCGACGCCGGCTGTGTCCTGACAGCTGATTGGTTATAATCGCCGGGCCCCTAGCCAAAACATCCCGTCGTCCACACGCGGTCAATGACGTCAATGACGTCTATGACGTCACGAAAAGACCACTCCATAATGAGGCCGACAGCGTCAGACTGTAGTGTGAGGGCCCTCCGCGGGCAGCGCCACTGTCGATATTTTGGCCCCCACTCAAACTAAACGCCCGGCAATCAGTTCTCCACGTCTCGCGTGAACTGACGAGATGTCGTCGACTCCTTGACACGCGCCCTCGTCACGTGACCGCCAACAGACGCCGGAAGTCTCGCGTCGGCCATTCGGGTAAAATGGGCATTCGTCGCCGCCTCCCCGACTTCCGCCGGCCACTTGACCGGTAGTTGGCGGCGTGCCAATAATCGTCGGTCCTGTCCGTCTATAGAAGAAGTGCGGCTAGACCGATCGGGGGAGCCAATGATGCTGGAGATTAAGGATTGGGAAACAGGGAAATAGTAACCACAATACGCTTTTAGGGACTAGGGCGGGTCGAGGACTTCAGCTAGCACAGTTGAAACATGCATATGGAACGTTTTGCGAATGGCTTTCTATACATATACTGTTATACATGGACCTTCTTTAAAAGAGACAACCCCTTACTTTTTACTTTGTTATAACAATGTAGCACCCTTCTGTTTAGTTCAATTTTGGGTCTTGTCATGTCATTTTGATTGCACCCAATCACGTGGCTGCAACATATAATTACAATGTTACAATGTTTCACTGCAATGTTAGTGCAACATTCTGGTTTGGTATCTTAACCAAAACAGAACTTTATCATGAGCTGTTGCATTCAACATTCCTGACAAATAACATCAGGAAAATAGGCTATTCTGATTTGGTGAGGTCTCAAACTTATAAGTAACATCTGGACCAAAACAGTATGGGCACAGAACGGTACTATTACGTCACAACTTCATCTGCCCCTCCATCCCTACCTCTGCCCAGTTCTGACAACTCTAACCCCTCATCTGGCCCATCCACCTCTACCCCTGGTAGTCCCTACAGCCTTAACCTCTCCTTTGACACATCCACCTCTAAGCCTGGCAGTTCCCCACAACCCTAACCCCTCATCTCGCCCATCCACCCCCACCCACGGGAGTCCCTCAACTCTAACCTAACCCCTCATCTGCCCCTCCACCACTGCCCCTGGCAGTTCCAACAACCTAACCCCTCATCTGGCCCATCCACCCCTACCCCTGGTAGTCCTTACAACTCCAACCTTTCATCTGACACGTCCACCCCTACCTCTGGCAGTCCTCACAACCCTAACCCCTCATCTCGCCCATCCACCCCCACCCACGGGAGTCCCTCAACTCTAACCTAACCCCTCATCTGCCCCTCCACCACTGCCCCTGGCAGTTCCAACAACCTAACCCCTCATCTGGCCCATCCACCCCTACCCCTGGTAGTCCTTACAACTCCAACCTTTCATCTGACACGTCCACCCCTACCTCTGGCAGTCCTCACAACCCTAACCCCTCATCTCGCCCATCCACCCCCACCCACGGGAGTCCCTCAACTCTAACCTAACCCCTCATCTGCCCCTCCACCACTGCCCCTGGCAGTTCCAACAACCTAACCCCTCATCTGGCCCATCCACCCCTACCCCTGGTAGTCCTTACAACTCCAACCTTTCATCTGACACGTCCACCCCTACCTCTGGCAGTCCTCACAACCCTTACCCCTCATCTGGCCCATCCACATCTACCCCAGGGAGTCCCTCAACTCTAACCTAACCCCTCATCTGCCCCTCTGGCCCTGCCCCTGCTCAGTTTCTACAATGCTAACCATAATCTTGCCCATCCACCCCTACCCCTGTCAATTCACCACAACCCTAACCCCCCATCTGACCCACCCACCTGTACCCCTGGCAGTCCCCAGCAGTCCCCAGAACCCTAACCCCTCATCTGGCCCATCCACCCCCACCCCTCCCAAGTTCCCACGGCCGCCCGTCGCCACCCTCCCGCTGGGACGAAGAATGGTCCGTTTTGTACTCCGACCGTCGACGATTACAACTCACAATGCTGACCTATCCGGTTCCGCCTGCACAGACTGGCGGCTGTCGACAAGGGGTGGACCCCGACCGTGATCCGTTACTCAGTATGACAACTTTTGGGTATTTTTAATACTGGCCGAGTAGAGGTGATCTGTCGCAACGGTTCTACTGTTTTTATATTTACTAGATAATATTTCTTTTGCTAAGGAAGCTGTCCTGTCTATGTATTGCCTTTCAAGGATGGTCGTGCTCTGGACGGGGATATGGGTTGACTGTCTGCATAAAAACACACACATCATGATACTCCGGCCAGAAGTGTACCAATGCAGGGACGGAGCTACAGAGGACTAGAATTTTACAGGAAATTGACAAAAACCAGTCTAGGTAGGGGTAAAGAGGCCAGAAATTAAATGTCTTAAATTAAAATTTAGTTGTTGAGGGCATAGGAAAGAACAGAGGGAAAAGTTCTATGGAATACATTTTGTAAAAAGCATTTCTCAATATGGCTATTCCTTTTATGATTATGTACAACAAGAAATAACTTGTCGGTTTCTTATCGTCACGATATCAAGACACGTGGAAATTTAGCTCCTTTGCAATATTGGTTGTTAGTTGTGTCCCGTGCCATAGTCAGTAATCTGAGAACATGCACGGCGCATGCGCTCCATCAGCCATGCATGAGAGATTGCGTAGCGCACACACGATCATGACCGGCCGTTTTAAGATGTACATGTATTGTCGACCCTGATTGGTCAACAGACTGGAGGTCATGGATCAGGGGAAACGTTAGGAAAGATAACAGGTAATAAGAATGTTTTTCAGTGTTGTTTATTCTCTCCATTCTTCCTAGTTATTAACCACATATATTTTACATTAATGCTCTACGTAGGCCTTAATTGGTATTATACAAGTTAATACAAATGCAATGGGCCTAGGCCTATAGCACATTATACAAAAGTTTATGAATATTACAGTACTACCAACATTTGAAAAAAAGTGTCAACATGAGATTATAGTGACATTTGTAGTAAGATTATTATTAGCTAGGTTAAGCAGGGCGGATCCAGAAATTGAAAGAGGGGTGGGGGGGGGGCAACAAACATGAATGCATGTACGGGGGGAGGGGGGGCAAACATGATTTGACAAGGGAGTGGGGGGGGGGGGGGGGGGTGTAGGCCCCCCTCCTAGATCCGGGTAAGACCTAACCTATTAATGGAGGGAATATGCTTTTTGTGTTGCGTTGGACTGGTAGTGTTGCTCAATAGAGTACCTAAGCATCTCAACATAGAGGCATATTAAGTTTAGTGAACCTGAGTATGTCAGAAGAGTGCACTCGTTCTTGAAGGCAGAACTACCTTCTGGGCAGTGGCGGATCCAGGGGGCGGCAAAAGGGGCAATTGGCCCCCCTGGACCAAGTGGAAAAATTTACGAATAATCAAAGCTTTTTGATTTGTACAAATCTGACGTAATTTTTCTCTCACATTTTTTTAGGCCTATAGGGAGGGGGGGGGGGGGTTGCTTTGCCCCCCTTGAGATGACTGACTCTGGATCCGCCCCTGTAGGACAATTAACTGGAAGGAAATTTAATATGAAGAGCTAGAATTCCAAGTAAATAGAGCTTGAGAAGACCAGGGACAGTAAAGGCCTAATTGTTGACCTAAACTAAAACCCCGTATATAGTTCAATATTAGTCTGAAAAGGCCCTTACGAGTATAAGGCTAGTAGATCTATAGACCTAGATGGCTGAAAGCCATATCAGAACCACTACGTAAACAAAGTTCCACTCTTGGTGGACAAGAAAACTAAGTTTCTCTTGACCTTCTCACTTTGACGTACCGGAAACGGTCCTCCCCCTCCGCCCGCGTCCTCCTCTGACGTCATCACTTCACCGCGGCCGCCCTCTGTGGGTGAGACGCGGAATCAGCACTCAGTGGTGCCCCCTGTGGCCGCAGCCGGAACTAGCGGACGTCTCATTGTCCGGGGGCGGGCGGCAGGCAGCGGAGACATGGGAAACGTTTTGTGCGTCTCCCAGGTGTCATGTCTCCTGTGTGGCCTGCAGCGGGGTAACCTTTAAATCGGCCGCCGGGTGCACGTGTCGGGGATCGGAGGGGGGGGGGGGGAGGTGGAGAGATCTAATAAAGGAACAGAGATATGGTATAGTTATCAGACACAATCCATGCACGTGCCAGGGGCGTAGCCAGCCCTGAAGTCAAAGGGGGTTTCCTGGTAATATTGAGGAAATGAAGGGGGTTCAAGCTTATAATTTTCATAGATTTTCGCATGGATGTTTTTACCCGGGCTCGCTGTATCATCCAGTCGTCTTCGAAATATGATCGATCAAATCGAATCTCGCCCGGGTATATGACTTGGTCATTAAGGCGGGAAACGCCATTGAACGATACCAGCACCAGCGGCTACAAGATTGCAAATTTCGACCTGCTTCCGGTCGTAATGCTGTGCCTATGGAAAGTCTATACCAGAAATTGACCATTGACTTAGCATTAGCCGAGATCGGGTCGGAGAATGACAGCGGTCAAACTGTATAACATCGACGCCTCAGCATTCAAAGGCCCATAGCGTTCGGGATTGCCGTGTAGTATGATTATGTTAATGAGGGTGATGACGGCGAAGATGGCGGCCCCCGGTCTCTGATCGGAAAGTCAGCCGGGAATGCTCGCCTATTTTGCCTAATTCGCGCGCGTTTCAGTTGACTTAAGTCGCTATAGAGGTTCATGTCGATCTTTTATTGATGATGCCGATGTGTTGGGAAGCTAGATATCGATATAAACCCAGAAAATCGCATTTCTTGCCTACTCACACTGTCAAACCACAGCGCCTTGCATGAGACGCCAAAGATGGCGCGCTCCGGTCGGACACGTGTAGGTTTTCTCCGCGAGTGACCGCCTTTTACGCCTTAAATCGGCATCGTCCAGCAAAATGGAGTATATACTATGGATTACTAATATCAGGAGCTGGTCTGGGTCGATATATCGTGAAGAATTATGTCGATACTTACGATCGGCATCGAAAACAAGGTTAGTAAACTCGGCATCTAGGTGAACGATAATAGAGGATATGGCGGACGGGCTCGCGTGTGCATCTTTTTGTTTAATTCGATCGATAATTCGATCGATAATTCGTATTTCCTATCCAGATATCTCATCAACAATTCCTTTCATATATAGAAAAAGAAGACGAATAACCCGGGTTTTTTCGGTTTTGTAACCGATATTTTTCTTTCATACCTCAACCTGTGTCCTTGTACTAATAAAATCAAACAGTGTTCGTGACACCCAGGAATCACCCTGCATTATTTCTGTGCCATTCCTACCATACCTATTTATTGTTCATCAGTCTGACCATGGAACAATAATGTACAAAAAGAAAGTTGTATAGTGCGTGATATATGGAAACTGCCATGGGTCTTGGGTCTTTTCCCCCTGTGAATTTGTCTTGAAAGTTGGATCGGATCTCACTGGTGGAAGATTTACTTTATGAAAGGAAACTTCGAATACCCATGATGTTTTTTTATTCAATCATAAAATGGTCGACTGGAATGGAAGTAATCCCGAGTTTTGTCGATACAATGAAACATACAGGCACGGTAGTAAGCTTTATCAAAAGCAATGGAGAGGGGGATAGTGGTAGGTTTTGTTTTTCTGTGTTAGAGGGTCTCATATATTACATCCATGGTTGGATAATTATGGGCACCCCTATTAACATGTGTCCTGTGCATGTCTGATCAAGGGAGGCCTATTTAACAAGTGGGTCGTGCGATACTCAAAAACGTGTTTTACATTTATAACATAACTGTTTTTCATTCAGGATGTCCTGTCCCTAAGAGAAGAAAAAGGTTTGTGATGTACGGGCGGTACATTGTCCTCAGAACCTGCTGTGCCGCTCTGTTCGTTCTAGGAACAGGTCGGTTGCTCTCTCTTGGAGAGAGAGTGCCGGTTCTTATTTTCATGACGTGCCACCCGCCGTCAGTCGTCCCCTTTTATCTAATCAGACGGTGTAATGGTCCCACCTGTAGGCCGCCCACTAAACCACCAATTGGCGCCCTTTTTCTCGCCTGATCCGCAATAAGAACATTAGCCCCCCGTCATCCGGGCACCTGGCCCTGTCGCCATAATTGGACATGAGGGCGGGACTTGTGACACTCTGATTGACAGATCGTCCAATCAGTCGCACTAAGCTGATTTGTCGTCTGCCAGATTTGGCGCGAAATTGCTCACGGTTTTTTGCAGCCACGAGGTATTTGTCCTTCACCATTGACAGGGGTTTTTATTGGTTCTCTCGCCTGCCGTTGGCGGCGCCCTTTCTCCCCTCCTCTTTGCCCCATCGCCCAATCTAAAGCTTGTTTCTTAGGTCTAGTGTTTTCTACTTGGATTGAGGGAGACATTCTTGGCGCTGGAGATTATGGGTAATCGTCTTTGACTTAGCGTCGCCTGGCCGGAAGTGATTGTTTGCGCACGTAGAATCTGATTGTGTCGGCCGTCGTCTTGAGATGATTGTCGTCTGCGGGAGGGCGCCACGTGCTCCGCCATTTCTATCTGCCCTAACAAGGTAAGGGTTGCAGAGTACGAGAAGTGAACCCCTTTTATACGTTCCTTTGTTATAATGTCAATTCAAAATGTGGGTTCATTTGAAAGGTTATTGACGTAAAGGTGTTTAAGTCGGCGGTATATTTAAAGGGTCGTTGCTGGACGTGCGTTTCACGGAAAGATAATTCTCACATACATATCATATCCATTCAATTAAAGTCTCTCTGATTCAGAGAGAAACAGGAATACCTAAACAAAAGAGATGGAGGCACATCCCTCTTTTGTAGATGATTGCAATTTGCACCCCTTTCCCCGGCAATTTTTCATTTCCCCTTAGTTTTAGGATACAAATTCCTCCCATCCTTAATGTCTGTTTATAATGATTTAGATTATAATGATGAATATCCATCAGACTTTGAATTTAATGATCTGCAAATCGTAGTGGTTCTGATGGTGTCGGCGTAGTGGTTCTGATATGGTTTTCTTGAGATTTCCGTGGCTATTTTTGAAAGATTTATTAACAAATTTCGTCAATGATTAGCTTGTTCACAGGACAAGCTCTCCTTTTCAAGATCCGACTCAGCACTCAGAAATAAAAATATTGGAAGTCGACCGTAAGGCTGGTCAATGCAAACTCTTAAGATCCCAAATTCATTCTCCTACTTATGATATGAGAATACCCTTATGCCGCTGCTACCCAAAACTTCCCACGTAACTAGAACCCGCTTCAAAGAGGGACGCCGGGAAGAGAGCTCGACCAGAAACTGACTTTAAAGCGCCGCCAAGCGTAGCCCGAGGCAATGAGCCGCAGGGCATGATGGTCCGACGATGCCTGTTCCCTGCGGACTGTACCCTCAACATAAGGGACGGGGGAACCAGCCTCAGGACGCGGGCGATAATGGGTGAGAAGCTGTATTACAATTCTTGCATTCTGTACACAACTGTCCACTTTTTTACACTAAAGATATACGAACAATTTCCAGAAGGGCTGAAGGTACTCGCCGACGCCCCTATCCTACTTTGAATCTGACATCATTATGCTATAATATATTGATACTTTAATCCATTGAGAATGAATTCTATCCAAACAACAATGTTAAGTAGACAAATTATCTGAATAATATATTTTTCACATTACAAAATATACCATATAACACGGCCTAATTCACAATTTCAAAATAAAGATCACTTCAGAACGATGCTTATATGTAGTAAATTACACAAGATTTATGACCATGTCATACAAGGTACCATCAATGCATCAGTATCAGTAAAATTGGCATGCTCGCAATTAGACCCAAATATCTAGATGTTATCGAAGATAGCAGGAAAAACCCTCAGTAAGTATATATCAAAAGTTATAGGGGCCTTCTATTTAGTACCTATGCACGTTATTACAAATTTCACGCCATCCTCTATCCCCTAAACCCCTTTGGCTACGGTGGAATTACAGGAACTTAGGCAAGTTCTAAAAAAAATCACACCCCCGCCATATCCCTGGTGCGTCATGTTGCTCGGTACACGTAGGCCTACGTATACGTATACTCAAAGGAAGGTCCCATGATCTGTGCACAGGATGGTTCCTTAATCTAGCAGTGGCCATGGGATGCAGCTCCCGCGCCAATCTTCTCTTCCCATTTTATCTACTACTTACTATGAAATGAACGGCGCCCCTCCCCTCTCAACATCTCACTCTGATACAGAATGCACAACCCCGCCTTGGAAAGCTAGCCACTATTGTACACTTTCAAACCATGAAACACCATACACATTCTTTTAAAAACTCACCGATTTTAAGGGTGTGTCATTTATACGAGTCTGGTATGATTTTCTTAGAATAATAATAACCATATAATTCCCAAAATATAACATATAGCATTACGTAGATTCCTAACATTTTCAGAGAGGGGAACAATGTGAATTTTACGTTGAAAGTATACTTATATAATGAATTGTCTATTCATCTGTTTTTGAGGTACGAACTAGAAGGGTGTAACAAATGTGTAACGAATCAGGTACGAAAGTAGATTGAGTCTTGCACGAAATCATGAAAGTATGAAACCATATTGTAACCGGATGTGACGTCAGAATAGTCATGTGATTGAAGTGACCAATCAGAATCAAGTAATAGAGTATAAAAAGGGGCGTAAAGGCCCGAAATAAACATTCCCTTCTTGGTACTCACTATGTTCACACTTCTCTTCTTTAAGAAACCTAGCCCTCGAATGTCGAAGATATGCCTTATTAGAAGTCAATGAGCCAGCCGCACTTAAGTAAATGACCAAAGTTATTAGTAAATTGGGTAGTGGTTTGGAAGCCCGAAGATGGTACAGAAGCCCAAATCAGCCAGAGGACTGACCCGAGATCGAAAGACAGGCCAGGTACGAAAGCCAGAAATAGTGAGCAGCCGGCCCGTCACCACTGGGATGAAGTAGTGACCCGCTTGGCTACCATCCTCTAGGCAAGCAACGACCCGACGCCTGTGGAAGACACGGCCGGGCAGCACATCCCCTTTTATGCCAATGTCCAGAACCATCCAGGCCCGACAACCCCTCCTACCTCGAGCCCCGAGAATCCTGATTCCCCGACTGTCCCACTCATTTATCCATGTGTGCTAGGCACAACTCTTAATCTTACACCTCGGTTTCTTGCTCGAACTCTTCGTTTGGCTCAGGACCAAAACAACCCCAACATCTCTTCGTCGTAGAGATCGGAAACCCCAACTCACCGAGGAACATCACATTTATATTGACCAAAAATAGAGCAGGGGGCTCACACAGATGGTCTTTTTACATTCACCACTTTCTCATAGAATATATATATATATATATATATATATATATATATATATATGCCTGGATCAAGCTTTCTACGTACTGTCAATATGAACGCCTGGTTTTTTTTTTGCCTCTACCTCCTCCTTTACATAGTTCTTCCACTCCAGCTTCCACTCTTACGTCTTTTCAACCATTGCCCTTCCTCTCCTAGAGGTCCTTTACCTCTATTCCTGTGGTTTTTTCCCATCCCTGGAATGCTGACCATGCCCTTAAGCCATCTGGTTTCAATTGACGATATGCTTGACGTCACAGCAGCGCTTTGGAACCACTTGTGGCCGCGCCGTGCCGCCAAGTAGTCTCCCCTCTGCTGGCCCGTTTACTGCCTCCCCCGGTGCACATATCCCTCCGCCCACTTAGTCCCCTGCCCCAGGTGTAGGGGCCTCTCGCCTCTGCATATTGCCACCAGGTGGCAGTGCTGTTGTAGGGGCGCGACCCCAGGACACCTCTCTCTCACAAGAATCTCACAAGTGGTCCCATGCTAAGCATGGATAATACGGTCTAACAATTCTTTTTCACCAAAGCAAAAATTGAGGGGAAATGTATAGGTAATACGATACATACGTCGGTCCAATGGCATTACCCACTAGTTTTAAGATGAAAACCTTTGGAAAGAAATTTTCTTTTTCATTCTTACCCACGGGGGGGTAAATGGTTTAAACACTTGACCTGACACCCGGAACTCTTTGTAGGTGGCGCCTCTGCCGACCTCCAATTTACCTTCTTCTGTTGGTGGCTATTTGCTGGTAGTGGTGTGGTACCATGGCTGACGCGGTGCACTTAGTGAGGTGGTTGATTTACACCAGGTACCAGCAAACCCTGACAATGTCGCCATACTAATAGCCTCCAATTGGTGCCTCTGAGTTTGTCCCTGCATTATCCTCAAAGGAGAGTACCAGTATTATACTGCATTCCGGGGCGGATCCAGGAATTTTCATTCTTGTGATTTCACTATCAGATTATGACTGTGAATTCTGGTGATTCTTTCATCCCCTAAATTAAAATGCAGTCTCACAATCAGACAATCACCACGAGCACACACCATGAGCATTACCACTCTACTTCAGAATTCTTAAGTATCTATTGGCAACATTTGAATTGATTCTTTTCTGGTTTGGGATTTATGAGTATAGACTACGGGTATCTTATACCTCAATTCTGAAAAAAATTGTTTCCCCTCATATGCTATTTCACATCACCCCATTCCATGGCCTTCAACTTTTGTCAGAACAAAACATTACTATATAAAGTGTCCTTCAACCTTCTAAATAGGGAAGAAGTTCCTGCTTCCCTTTCACTTAACTTCATAGATGGGGGCCCTTGATGGGTGGGGTCCCGATGTCGCATGTCGAACTTAAGAAAGGGTAATGTCACCCTGTCGAATTAAAGAAAAGGCAGTGTCGCCCTGTCGAATTTAAGAAAAGGCAATATCCCATGTCATTATCTTTTAAAATCCCATGTCCCATGTCACTAGTCCCTGAAAAGGGCCGTGTCGCCGTGTCGAATTTAAGGGTCTAGGGCCATTAGATGGTTTCAGGCTGACTTGGTCGCACACTGATCATCGAACTATTACCCTCTGCCAGCTACCAGCAAAAGGGACCAATGACATCACAGGACCCCAAAGTCTATCAATTGGTAGAAGCTCTGCGAAGAAGACACCTTCTCCAAAAGATCGTGAAATGTCATACCATTAATGGGGGAAATATCAAAGTACATTATGTGATAGATACTTGATAGGGATTTGCATCTTATAGAATTAAATTGGCATGGCAAGAGTAGTTTGTCTAGCAATAAAGCCATGAGTATACATTAAGCTCATAATAAAACTTACCAAAACATTCGAGTGAGGAATGTTGCTAAGCAGGCCATTGCAACATTAAAAGTTATTGCTTGGGAACGATTAGGCCTATACATTATTTGAGTCAGATGTTGATGATTTTCGAAAGGGCACTGGTTACATTTAGAAACATTTATTCATAGAAAATATAGTACAGCTACTAGAATAAAGGAACACTATAGTTATGGTTCTTTGTTTCTTAGGAAACATCAGTTTTCATTAGTTATCATGCAAATGATAATCTGTTTTATCCCATTCAATATGATATTGTATCATAACAAAGGTTTATAAGATATCAGAGTTCAGATAGGGACTACGATTTGATGTCATGGTAAAGTGCATGCTGGGTAATAACAAAATGAACAATGAACAGCTGAAATGACGTTTATTTGATCCACAACCTTTGAAATGTTGTACAAATTTTCGCTATTTTCACATTCGATATAATTCGTAGAAAAGCATTTTCTTTATGCTCTGTTTGCATGAACATGACCAAGCGAAATCATAGTTTCTAGAATAATGTCTAGCATTTAAGCCTGAAACTTTTACATTTTAACAAAGTGGGTGTATAACGAATTGTCATCGGCAGAACTTCTCAAAATCAAGGCATTCGCTGTACTGCTCAAAAACGAAAATATTCTTATCATTTTATAGGCTTTCATATTGAGTACAAAACAGTTCAACAGCTATATGATATGTAACTCTCCAGTTATTATAATGGTTTGACGTGTAGGCTATATATGCCTACAGAAGCCATACACATACCAAAGCTATATATGCCTACAGAAGCCATACACATACCAAAACTAAACGTATCACAAACATTTACTGTGGGATTTACTGAGAATAATAGACGTACACTTATTGGACATAAAGATAGCCTGACAAATGCAATATCACGATGTCTATTCTAGTCCGGAGCGGTTAAGAATTCGGCAAAATAAATGTCAAAATGAGTTACCTCGATCATAAAAGGAACTAGAATTACATAATTATACTGATTTTCACACATTTTAAGTCTGACCTCTCCATTATCCCGGAGAATGTTCAGTTCCCGAAGAAAGATGTCATTACACAATTATTTATAACAGTACTTTTTATACAGCATAATAAGAATTTGCAAGAAGAGATCTAGACTATATATAAGCCATGCAATTACATAGTAAACTTCAAAATCATCTATCGATCATATCTATATTAATATTTTGTTGGTTGCTCTTGGATATAGAATGCATATTCCTAACGATAGTGTAAATAAAAAAGTGGAAAGTGAAAAGGGGTACTTGAAGAATTTCATAAAAAGGTAAATAACAAGGAAATTGAATCCAATAAACATTAAATTTTTAAAAAGAGGGGTAAGTATAGTGGAGTAGACGCTCTTTCCGTATGACATGTGTCTGAATAACTCCTTTTCCCGAAAGTGTATACATCTTTTTCTTCAGGGTGGCACTGCCCTTGTGGCAGAAATTGGAAACAATTGTTTGGGTCTTTGCTTTGATGAGACACATCTTGAATGCCAAAGTTGTGTGTAAATGGCTATCCAGGGGTCAAAATAACTAGTGAGCTTGATGATGTTTGGTGAGAGTAGTTACACCTTTCCACCACTTTATCTGGCAGACGCTGCTAATAACCCACTTGAACAGAGCTCCAAAACACTTACTCGCCAATCACCTTTTTTTGACACTTGACCTCTCTTCAGATTTCAAGTGAAATTAGTCTGAGAAAAACGATATTGACAGTGTAGGAGAGAGTGTCAGGGCGGAAAACGTTGCGGATCATAATTTTCATAGATGAAAGTCATTCATGACAAAAATCATGGAACTTTGCCCATGCATGTCTTTCTAGAGGGGGAGAGACATAATCACCTCCTCTTAATATTTCATGACAATAAATGCATGATTTCTTTTTATAATACAAACCAAATAATTCATGATAATATATTATATTAAATGTGTGATTCCTTTTTACAATTTTAAAATAAACAATTAAATGTAGTGACTATTTAAGTGGTGCCACCAGAAAGAGGGTGTGAGAGGGTGCATGTTTCCCCTCCAAAACCTTTAAAACATGCAAGCGGTAACATTTTTTTTATTGAGTCTGTTTCCCGTGTACGCAAGATCTTCCAACAGATAGTATCAATAACAGAACATATTATACAAGTACATAGAGGTAAGTAATTATGACAAAAAGACCAAAGCATAGGAACATTTCCACACATGACTATAGATCTGGACACAAGAAACCATGCAAAACCATTAATTTTGCTGTTAACTGCTGACATTTCAGCCTTTTTGTGTATTCCTGTACGTTCTGTGTAGCTCTGATGGCCTTTTTTTATTGGATTTTTAACCAGACTAAGTTCACGTGATTAGATGTTCTTCCATTATAGTCCTGTGGACCATCATCCAAAATGTCCTATTTTCGTTGCTGCACATGGGACTGCACATGAGGCTTGAACCCAATGCCAAGGAGTGGTACCAACGCCTTAGTGATGTTGGCCACCCAATCAGTGACGGATCCGGGGGGGGGGGGGGGGCAAAAGGGGCAATTGCCCCCCCCCCCCGCCCCCCCTAGACTGAATGGAAATTTTTTCAAATAATCTACATTTGGTGATTCATACAGATCTGAGATTATTTATTTTCACTTTTTTAAGGGGGGGGGGTTGGTTTGCCCCCCCTAGATGACTGACTCTGGATCCGCCCCTGCCAATCCCCTTTGCTTTGCATGTGCAGATTGTTCTGACAATATTTTCTTTGTTGGTGTACAGCACTTTGTATGATGCGTAATATTATTATATCAAGGGAAAAAACTGACATTCCCATGTCAAAAGAAACACACACACACAATGAACTGTTTCTTGCTGACCAGACCTTTAGGTTAATACATAGTAATTTGTTGGTTTGATAATGTTCTTTTACATCTTAAATAGTATTTTATGGTGTTCCATTTTTATGTCTATCAATGAATTTTTCATTATTATTTCGTTTCATCTCAATCATTTTTCATAATCACCACACTACGACTGTAGGAAGAGCACTGTAAAGTGATATAGTTTTTGATTCAATAAAAAAAAAAAAATCCTCTCTATAATTTTATATGCAGTGAAGGGACCCAGTTTTCCTTTCCCCAAAACCCCAGCACACTGTATTACAGAATAGGACTGGACAGGGTCATGGGAAAGGTGTAAAGAACATTTCCTGAACATTTTTTTTATGTCATTCTGATTCCCTTTCATTGATACCAGAACGTGAGAGCTATGGCTGTAATTTAAGAAAGATACGACTTGACTGCAGCGTTGATTGGCGTTTATTGCATCAATTCGGCGACAATCACTTTGTTCCTTTCCAAGATCTGTTTCTTCTCTGCATTGATTCTGGATGAGAGAGACGGAGTCAGGCCACTGATCCGACGGTGCTCTGCGTCTGAAAATAACAATCCGAATTGAAGTTTTGTTATCATCTTTACTGCTTTGTTTGGTATAACCAGATCGGAAACGAGTGGATACAGTTATTGAATGAGATGAAAAGTGTGGTTTTGTTACGAACGCTGTTATACATTTTAATATCGCCTTGGGGCAATGTCATTGTATGACAAGCATAATCAAGAAGTGTAGTACGACCTTCAGACCTTGCAAATCAACCCATAGTAGCTGGGAAAACGCATGTGAAGTTAAAACAGGCGGCACAGGTTCAACACTATCCATAATCCTCTGGCCCAATCTCCTCAGCAGACTCCCGCTCTGGTATACCCTCCTTTATAATTAGAATCTCTACAACAACCTGCTTGTTTGGGACAAAATCTGTCCTCTATACACCCAGATCCACAAATGCACCTTTCTCTGTAGTCTAGTGATTAATACACTGACTTCTTATGCCAAGGAACATCGGTTCAAATCCTGACAGTGGCCATAATAATTATCAAGTCTAATCATTCTGTATCTACTGTTGATTACTATTGGACTTAGGAGAAATATAAGGATAGTTCTATTTCTAATTTTTCATTATTTTGCATGTCCTTTTGAGCAAGCACTTTATTATAGTAATATATGACTAGGGAATAAAAATCACATTCAAAATATTCATTTATGGGAGCAAAAGTCATAATCTAAATAATTCGAAACTCAATAATTGTCTGACAGTTTGACTAATATTTTACGCATGAGAAATGTACTAAACACTGACATTAATATTGACACCCCCCACCCCGCCCCCTGCACACGTTAATGGAACGCCCTTTACCCGGATTGACGGTGGTGGCATGGAAGGCGTTCCACACGGCATCTGAGAATACATCACACGGTTTAGGGAACAGGTGGGTGAGGTACAGCACTGACCCCAGGTAGCTGTAGGCGTGAAGGTACAGGGCCTGGCCAGTGAGCACGGAAACAAAACGTTAACTTGTCTGTTGATTATTATAATATAATGATTATTAGAAATATTATTTCACACCCTAAAGATTTTACAAATGGTAACAAAATATCAATTCATCAATATAATAAAAAAGAACATACCGTTAACCAGTTTTATGGAATCATCTACTTAAAACTTACTCAAATCTACAAATAGTAAATACAAGATCTCATAAAGTCGGTAAACAGTCTTTAATCCTTTGTACACTGGAAAGTAATTGTAGAAATATTAGAGGGCCACCAAAAATAATATAGCTAAACAAAGATGATCAAGTGCGGCCGTCGCCTACGGGATTTTCGTGACGTTGTTGTTAGGGGCGCCACCTACGGGAGTCCGTGAAACCATGGGGGGCGACCATAAAAGATTCACGAATCTCAAATACAATATAGGTCACGATTCCAAATTTTGGGTTCGTGATAGATTCGTGGTCACGAATCTCATGATTTAATTTTTTTTCAATTCTTTCCATTTTTCCGTTTCCAAACTGTTTCATCTTATCATAATATTCTTCTAATATATAAAAGAAAGTAATATATTCACGAATATACAGGTTTTCAACTTTATTTCAATGTTCAAGAAGATTCGTGAATGCCCATTTAGATTCGTGAAAGTTTTCTGGACACACACTAGGTTCGTGAGAGGCAAAAACATTATCACGAATATTCGTGAATTTTTTATGGTCGCCATCCCAGGTACGACGCGGTTGCCCTTACTACCGTTTTCGTGACGTCATTGCCGTTTGTTTACGTTGCAAACTGTCGATGACGTCACGAAAACGGTAATAAGGGCAACCACTTCGTACCTGGTTGTACGGACTCTCGTGGGGGGCGCCACTATCGACGAAACTCAATCTATAAAAACAAAAAGTCCCGCCATACTCCTATGCCAGATGTATCGAAAATACAGGCACGTGTTGTCTGAAATACGAATAAATTCTTTTAGGGAAATATTTACTACTTTGGAATATTACATGTAATACATGCTTTCAATTTGAGGGGGGAAAATCCCCAAGCTGTCTGACCTTTCTTTGGTGGGCATTTCTTCAAAAAGCTAACATTCATTTCCAAGCTCACCTGAAGCCAGTTCCCGAGGGTGATGGAGCGTCGTGTTGCTGGCACGGTCAGAGTTGTCCGGTAGCACGTGTCGTCCACGCGGCCTAAGGTGGCTGCCACCAGGGCCAGGAACTCGTCCCTACTGACGTGCAGACCACCCCGGCGGGTCATCGACAGGTAGGACTTCAACAGGTGCACCAGGAACCCGGTCTGAGCACCGTACTTCTCAAAATAGTCAACTTGAAGGTCTTTTAAAAAGGAGTTTAAAAAATGGTCTTGATTAAGTCGTCTATTTTACACATTGAAGGCTGAGTATGTAAGGTATTCTATTTGCATTTTGTGCTATTATGTACAAAATAACTTTCTATAAATCCCAAATACACTGTAGCTATTAACAAACACCAAGATTGATTTTGTAAACAAATCGTACTGGGCGAATGAAATTAAGACAATGACATGTACATGTCATTGTCCACTAGTGTGAAACGTGCCCTAATACAGAAATTCCAAATTCTCAGCTTTCTAGGAAGATTTTGAATAGTGAAAAGCCTTAACAATTTCTAATGATGTTGCAATACTTCCTATTGCAACACTTATGAAGTAAGGGGGTTAGGTGACTCACATACTTCCTATTGCAACACTTTCTGTTTATTTGTTCTTATACAATTTTTCAACACTGTCTTGTTTGGCTACTAATAGCACAGAATGCCTCTGTAGAGTCTGTCTAAAGTTAAACAAAAGAATGTCAGTCAATCCTCATAGTGAGGTACAATTTGTCAAAGGGCTTACACCTAATCCAGATTACTATCTGGACCAAACAGATGATGAACCAGAATTGCCACATCAAAGAAAAGTTGCACATAATTCTACATAATAGTGGAGGAAAAATCGTAATCCTTGTTTTTGTCTTCTTATTAGAGTATGTTTTTTTCCTCCAAAAATGAGGCCATTCCTGAAACTGGATATGCCTTCATGATCAGTCACTGTTAGAATAGTATCAGATTTATACTGACAATCGATACTATGGGTTTCTTTGACCCAAGGAGGGTTTCATATTATAAGAGGCATGACACCATCCCATGCCTCCAAAACTATTATGATTATTTTTGGGCAGTGATGGATCAAAAGGGATGGGGGGATACACTGAAAACACAAAGTCGTCAGAGAGCCACTGCAAAGTTGTCAAAGGGTTGTCACAGGTCACTTTTGGGCTCTCATAGGTGACTTTTGGGTCATCACAGGGCTCATTTCAGGCCATCAATGCTGTGTGACGACCTTGTGACAATCCTTTGACAATTTTGGAGTGGTCAGAGGGTTGTCTTTCTGAATTTTGAGGCTGGATGACAACCCAAAGGTAGTCATTTTCCCCTGACTACTTTGGGCCAAAAAGGTCGTCAGAGAAGCAAAAATGAAGATTGGGTTGTCATAGGGTTGTCACAGAAGAAAATGAGAAGTCAAAAGTCCTGCCTGACTACCCTAGGGTTGTCAGTGAATGGTGCCTAAAATGACAGCCCAAGGTTGTCATGGCCTCTGTCTATATCAACCCAGTGTTGTAAGTGAATGGTGTCAAAACCATACAACTCATAGGCCTCCTATGTTTAATGGCCATACCTAATAACTAGTAATAACATAATAGGAGGCCATTATAATGACTATGATTTCTACAACATGAAAATATTCATAAATAAGATTTTTTGTCTAACAGACACAGACACAGCCTGTGACAACCTTGGGTTGTCGTTTTTGGCACCACTTTTGACAACTCTGTGTTTTCAGTGTAGGAGGGTTAAGAGGGTTCTGACCCCCCTCTTTTGTTGACTTTCCTAATTTCCCCTAGTGCCCCTGGGAATACCTTTTGGACTTTTGTTCTCTCTACTTACACATCTTTTTGGGTGTCTCCGGCAATGAATCCTGTTCCAATTCTGTCTGCACTTGCGTAACGTCCTTGTTGCACAGCTTACTGTTTGATCCACGCTTCGCCCTCCTTGAACGCCGATTCACCACCTCTTGCCACTCACCCTGGTCATCTTCCGAAGATGACTCCATGACTTGTTTGACCATGGCGGGTATATTATGGGATTCTACCCCTGCAACCAAATCCCTTTCCATCTCCTTCTTGCCTTCTTGGTCTGCAGGGGCGAGATGATCTGCAACAGACATTTTTGCGATTCTGTTGCTAGAGAATTGAAATTAATTTGGGCTATTCCCTTTGTCCTGAAGATACCATAGTCCTTTGCCACTTGCTTTCTTTGAATGCCAACAGCCCATGCCATTTATTGTTGCCTATAGGTGCAGAGTGGTAATGCAGGATTTCTTTTTCAGGAATTCTGCCTTTTTACACTATTCATAATGACATCTCAACAGAATGTCGCCATGGTTCTGGTATAATTATGAACCAGCCCATGCCATTATTTATCAAGTGGTAAGGTAGTCAATTTAGACTATTGACATGCAATTCCAGCGTTCTTACATAGATTTACACATATTCTTAAGAAATAAGATGGCCCCTACTATAAAATATGACAAAGGATTAGTTTCAAGATTATCAAAGGATAAATCAGAAATCTGGATTATTTCATATTCCAGGATAATACTAACCTCCTCGTAACATTTTCAATCAATGCCCATTTGACACATCTTCTACATTAGGATACTGCTACGATACAAAATGGTTTGCTAACTGATTAGTCTCTTTTCATAGGTTGAATTATTTTTTAAATAGTCAAAAGTTTACCCTACAAAGCCGGTGATCCACGACCCGATCTTTTTCAAACTGACGAAAATATGCAGAAGCAAACCGATTTTAGGACCGACGGATTTTTGTCTGTCCAAATTCGGTTTGGTATTCAAACCAAATGGTCCTAAAATCGGTCCAGAATCGGTCCCCTACCTATGATCCACGAGAACGTTGAAAACTGATTGTTTCCTTGTATTTCAGACTTAAAATTAATAGGAAAACAATGAAAAAAAATCGGTTCATCTATTTACGAAAAATGTGCAAATATTTTTCTCTTCATGTATATATATATGTTTAATGCGACCAGAAATATATAGTATTTAACCTGTTGGTTAATAAAAAGTTAGATAAGAATATACTCAGTGTAAAGCATTGAAAAATATATCATGTGAAGCATTATTCATTTTAATGTTATTTTGATGAGATTCGCATGCTAATGTAACCGAAAATAAATTAAATAACATTGGAAGTACATAGATGTAATAAAATCGTTCCGGAATCAGTCCAGAATCGGTCCAAAAATATTAAACATAATTAATAATTTTGTCGGACCATCGTCAGTTAGAAATCAGTTGGAAATCGGTTGGAAATCAGTTGGACATCAGTTGGACATCAGTTGGAAATCGGTTGGAATACTTCACTGTCACATATGTCGGTTGTAAATCGGTTTTAAAAAAATCGGTTGGTATGATCCATTGGCCGATTTCCCAAACCAATTTTGGACCGACACATTTTCTGAACCGATAATGAGCCGATTTGAACGTCCGTCCAACTTCGGTCCAATGTTGTCGCCACGTGGATCACCGCCTTTACCCATAGGCTTGCTTGTTCTTACATACTCGATAGCAGTAGTTCTTTTATATTTGTTCAAATAATGATTCAATATACTGTCCTCAAATTTAGACCAATACGAAGAACCTCTTGGATATTTGACCATTGTAAATGGAGCTGAATAAGAAATAAGTTTCTCAATGTTATTATAAGGACTAGATGTAAGCGAAAACAACAAATATGTATCTGTCACCTCATATTTTTGGATCATTGACAAAATCCTATCCACGATCAAAGTACTTGGCTGTCTAAAAACATGAGAAGTCCCATGCTGTTAATAGTAATAGGTTTAATGCAACGTGGTAGAAACAAAGGGCGCGTTTCACACTAGGTGTATCTTAAATGTGTTTCTCACATCTTACAAAATTTAAGATGAGATGCTTTTAATTATCAATAATCTTAACTCTTAAATGTATATAGAAAGCAACGGGAACATACAATCAAAAGGTCTGAAACTCAAATGTGAAAAAGTCTCAATATCTTAACTAAAGAGACGATCCTAAAACTACGATCAGTGTGAAACTCCCCCATAGAGTAGTCGTAAGGCCACCCTAAAAAAAACTTTTGTTTCCGGTCGACCGAGTGGTGTTTAAAAAAGCCAGTCGGGAGGTCGGGATTTTTTTTTTTTTTTTTTTTTTTTTTTTTTCCTTTTCTCCTGGTCTAGGGCCGTCACAGCAAAGATTACTGAGGTATCAGATGTCGTACACAGTGGGTAATACATCAACAGAACAAGTGTGTCTTATAGCAACTTTATTTCTATTTCTAAACAATGATTATAGATGTATTTCTTTCCTTCTAAAACCGATGCAGAGACCATACTATCATCAGAGGGTGTAATTTCAATTCTAAACTTTTTCATGTTGTTTAGGAAGCAACCTCGTTGTACATAAGTTCCTTATCTTTTTTCTGACACAAAACAGTCGTTAACAATGTTTTCCAATGATAAATTCAAATATCATTTTGAAATACATATTTGATGCTTGACTCTACGAGCATTCATCCTAGAATATGAAATAAGAAACAGTTGTGTTCAAAAACGTAATATAACTATGTTTCTACTTCTAAATTGTCACAATGTGGGTAGTGATTTTGAAGCAGTGTTTAGAAGCGGCATTAGAGTGAACCAAAGGATACATTGTCTAACAACTAACTACTAAGGTGATAATAAAAGTAAGCTTTCACTATCTATCTACTAGATCTAGGCTTGAATAACTGTTTCAGAAATAGCGTTAGAAACCTCCCATTCTCTGTCTTAGTACAGATTTATTTCTATCTTAAGTTGCATATAATGTCATCCCTTATTTGAATATGAGATGGTATTTGTCAATCACAAAAACAAGACCTTGTAAGTTCTAGGTAATGAGTATTTGGTGAATTATCAAATGGTAGATTATCCATTTGATAATTCTAACCATCTGGTCTTTACATGTATCAAATACTGATACTTTTAATGTTCACTTTTTTACTTTCTTTGATTTGCCCTTCAATTCTTTGGCAGCCCGCTTTGCCCCTTGGTTCTTTAGGGGACAACGTTTGAGACTTTCTTTTCCTTTAGTCTGGCAGTCTGTGCACATGGGTAGGACTGTCTTGAATAATTTTTTGAGTTCACTATCCGTCTTTGCCCCTGTGCAACCACAGTGCACACATGCATCCTTTTGTGTGCTGATCTTGGTTGCACCATAATAAGCCCATTCCACTGGGCTTGAACATGTGAGTTCCAGTCTTGTGAAAACGATGCCTGCAAGAAGGCTGATGTCAGGGGTAATCATGCACCCACACGTGTAGTCATATTTCCGCAGAAGGCCGGCCAGCTCTCTTGCTTGTCTAGGAGTTAGGTGCTTGTCTGCGTATATGCAACGGGGTTTCTTGCAGTCACTATATCTGGCAACCTCACGAACGTTTTGGGCTGTCAGAGTGCTTGATGTGCATCCCCTAAAACAAAGAAAGGTAAATTATAGATGCAATCTATGGCAGTAGTTTACATTTATAATTCTTCATGAAAAGGAGTCAGAAAGGTCCCGATTTTCTTATTATTTTTATCAATTGTAGATTTTAAGGCTATGATAGTGTGGGCTTTTATTACTACAAATTTTAAAAATTATATGTTGAATAGCGTTAGGATATTATAATGCATTAGAGATTATTGATCTTTAGTCTTACTTGTTGCTCAGCTGATACTTTTCGTATGTCATTGAGCCGGGATGGGATATGGTCCTCTGAAGTTTCCTCGCCATAGATATCCTCAAACTTCATGTAATGTCCGACATTCTGTGGATCAGGGGTGGGGTATGGAAGCCAGTGTAGGTTTTCTGGTAGAAGATTGCCAGGGCAGCAGGTGGGATCATCACATCTTCGTATCTGTATGGGTAAATGGATCATATTGATTATAATGCACGTATCAATCTATTTTCACAGACAAATACTTTAAATGCTTTTTATCATCATTTTAAAATAAAAAAAATGTAAGGTGTAAAAAATGACTGTTGTATTATAACATTCATTGTCATTGACGTACCTGGAAAGCATAGAGACCCTGTTGGCAGTGTTTCTGGAGGAAACGTTGGTAAGAAACCTTTGACGATAGGTCTGCTTTTGTCAGCTTTCCACTTTTCTGCAGGCGAGGAAGCGCCTCATCTATCTCAGAGGATTTGGCCACAAACTCAACCAACTCGTCATCTGTAGCTGGCTTTGTGACCTGCAAATACATTAAGTCAAAAGACCATTAAATCAATAATTGATGGAATATAACTTTTCAAAATTAACTTCTTAGTATCTTTAACCGTCATGAATAATGACAATATTTTATATTCAATACATTAATAACTGCTGAGCGATATTAAAGCAGCACTCTTGATTTTCAATTTTAGAATGTCTGATAACGCCATTGGTTGCATCATGAACTTAGTCTTTTTGCAACCTATAAGATTATCATGCCTATAATGATAATACTGCTCTGCTAAAGCGAATACAATAAATATTAATTACCGTGAAGGGAGTCTCTTTCAGGGCCAAACGTTTTATCCGTCCCTCTAACGTTGTGATCATTGGTTGGATGGAATGGTCCCATTCCTCTCTTATTTCTGGATGCTTGCGGAGGTCTTCCAGGTTTTTGCATTTCTTTATAGCCTCATCAGATTGCGAACTTTCCCTGTGCAGGGCAACATTCTGAAACCCTATATTGAGGATGCTCATGACACGTTCGACAGGATTGGTGTAGCTGTGTCCTGGAGCCGTTCTTATTGCAACCAGCATGTCAAGATCCAGTTCTTTAAACAGCATGATCAAGGGAATCTTCACTGAATCGAAGTTGACACGGTGTTCTGATCCTCCATCTGTTATCATGAACAAGTTCTTCACTGCATCAAGTTTTTCCTGACTGTAAGTAGCTTTCAGTGTACGCAATAGCTCCAGAGCTGAACGGAAACTAGTACTAGGTTGATAGACAGAATCCTTAAGGCATACACTTACTTGTCCACGGTAGAAAGACTCGGATATGTCCTCTGGTATGTCACACATCATTGACACAGAGGGCGTCAGACTTCCTTTTTGGTTGACGTCATGATCAAGGGCCCCAAGGAAACTTGTTGTTGGAATTATGGATTTCTTACCTCTAACTCCTGATGATAAGGCAAGTCCAGGTTCTCCAAAATCAACTTTGGCCTTGTCATCACATGACAAGAAAATTGAAGTTTCCCGATGCAGGATAGACATTTCTCTCAAATATCTGAAGTGGGCATTACAGTAATGTGCGTCTGTATGGAACGCTCGTAGCTGGCGTCGCTGCACTGCATGTTTCAGATTGATTTTGCCTGTGTAGTACTGAGATGAATTTGAATGGGTATTTGGAGGTGCAAACGCATACGTTACTGTGGCCTCAGATGGTACAGGAGTGCCTTCTGGGACTCTAGAACGAACTTGCTCTATTAAGTCATGTACACTTAAGAAGTCACTCATGTGTGCAACTCCATGACGTCGGTCATCTGCTGCTGTTTTTTCTTCTACTAGTTTTTCTAGTTCCCTGAAGAAAACATCAAATGTATCACCAGGACGCCCCTTGTTAAGATGACGTAAATCCAATACAAGATCCACATCCCCGGTTTCGACAGCTAGTTTGACTCTCTCATCAATCGGAGCGCATGAAACTTCTGCAGAAGAATCACCAGTTAGGCTACGATAAATGTGCCTAAGCACATGAGGTTTCACATCCAGTCCATTTAGTGATGATACTTGCGTCTGGAATGCCTTACGCATAGCACGGGTATGAAATATCGGGATCTGTGGTTCTACCTTCTTCAGGACTCTCACTGCTGTTGTCATACGCTCATTTTCACTCAGAGACAAGGGAACTCTATAGATGAAGTGCAGCACTGATGATCCCCCACCAGGATCATATCTGAAAGGAAAAAACGATTTTCTCTTGCTTATCTTTATACTTGTTTATCTTAGGAACAGGATTGTTTGCAAATCTAGAATGTAACATTCTATTTTTAAAATCAAAAGATTCTTTTCCTTTATTTTATCTAGTTTTCTAGTATTGTGACACAACTAAAATATATATTTCAGATGCCATTGAAATATATTAAACTGCAATAGTAAGTTAATTTATTAACCTGAGAACTTGAACAGGGACAGCGAGTGCTATTCTGTTCATCAGGTAGTACTTCTGACTAGCATCAAGTGGATTGGAGAAGTGGTCGTCAGTAATGAGCACTGGCTCATATTCTTCTTGCTCTTCCATCGTTGTTGACAAGATCTGGAGATTTGAGTTCACCTTTGCTGCAGACACTGGTGGCCAGTACTGTGCGGTAGCATTTTTGCTCAGCTACAAAGAAATATATTCTATATAATTAAAAGCAAAAAATTAAAAAAAAAACCATCATGCTTCATGATGAATAGAAAATGTGGTTTAAGTAAAGACACATTTTCTTATAATCCAATCGGTTTGTGTTTCAGAATTAAAACATTTCAATAATGATCACATTAATCAGATCGTTGTTTCAAAATGTAGTTATAAAAGCTAACACCTAGCTATAAAGCTCATGTGTACAAAATGTGCTCTGTAACGCTTTAAATGTGTTTTTATTTCTAAATTATTCTTAATCTAACTTGCCTCTCGTACAGGGTAAAGCAGGCTTTGTCGTTCTTGTTGGTTACTATTAGCCACCTTTAGGTACTGTGCATACGTTGAAAATGTGGAGGCCAGAGCTACGATGTCTTCACTCCATTCCTTTGGCCATCTGATGCACTTCTTTTGAAGTGCTGATAGAAGTGACTCTGGAAAAAGTGGTAAACAAATTAGAAAATACCTAAATGAATAGATAGTTAAGAAATAATGTTAAGTAAGTCATTAGTGTCGTGAATGAGAGCTTTATTGTATACATATTTATTCTTTTCCTCAAATCCTTTAAATATATTTTAACTTTTCTTTTTATTGTAAAAGTGAGATTATTTCCTTAATTCTAGACCAATTTTCGAAATTCAAAAAACCAGATAAAGCTCACAATTTGCCTTTAATGATCAAGATGACAATTGCGTATTGCATTAAATGATATATCATATTGAAGAATCAAAAGCTTTTTGGCATCACATTAATTCCAGACATTATTACCAGGAATTTATCCGATATATTTTCAAAAATATCCACCTGCAAGCTCATGGCAACGTCCATATTCCATTCTTGGTTTCCTTTTCCAAGTTTTCCAATCTTGAAAACCAGTGTATTTCTCAAAGCTGTGAAATATTGAGAATGGAGATAGTATAAATCGTAATATCAAAAGACTAGGGCACAATCATTATCCATTAGCAGAAGAAAGGTGTACTTCCATATAGAACTGTTTTAATTAACGAATTTGATAAAATATTTGTATTGATAAGGTATTACATTTCCTGGAAGTTACCCCCGGCGTGGTAACTACTCTAGTACAGAAAATATATTAGACGGCAGTAAAACAACGACCTTTAAACAGTGTCAGACCACATTTCCCTTTTTATACTTCGACTGGAGTACCGATTAGTAATGTTATCTGCCCACAGCACTGATATCCCATCACCCAGAGACTGACTCCCGTCCTTACAGTGTGAGTCACTGGCATAGTGAGCTTTATATATTTTATGGTCAAACCAAATAGTTTAAACATATTTGATGTTAACCTACGTGTTCTTATCTCTCCTTTCATTTCAAAACTGTGCATTACAAATATAGGCAATGTTCAATTTTATCTGAAAGCATTTATGCTAATATCAATTATATATTTTTGGATTCTCACCCACAGTATATCCTACAAAGTATGGGATGAATTTGAGGTCGGGATGTTGAGAAAAAGCAGATTGGGAATCATTTATGTTTTATGGGACTCAAACATGGCAATCACCTTAACAGTGACAGGAGCCGCTGTTCACCTCCAGATGGGTCATGTTGACCCAATAAGGTTAAGGTCAACCAAGGCCTACGTCACCCTACCCCTACAAAGAATATCCAAGAAACCCTTTACAACAGGAGGGCTTTATCTGAATACAGTAAAGAATTATTCAGTATAGTACTTCTGGTTCTTAAAAGAAGGGAGGGGTGTTCCATTAATTTAAGTCACTGATTGGTATTCAATTAGTAAAGACCAGTACCAATCAATAGATAAAAACATAATACCAGTAAATAAGAAAGGGGACATACAACGGTGATTCCAGTGTGCCCCATATAGGTCCATGCACATAAATATAGATTCTTTTAAAAACAAATTTCAAATGCGTTTTTAAACACAAGTAAAATCTGACAAATTATTGACAAACTTACCGGACAGGTATAGGAGTGATTGAAGATCCCCTAGATCTAACTGCGTCTTGAATAACTGCTTGTCGTCCATCTAAATACCATATTGCATCAGTCACTTTTTGTATTGCAATATTAGCGTCATGTTGTGTAAATTGTGCATTAAGAATTGGGCTGTTTTCCTGCAGGTCCACGAGAACAGTATTGTGTAACTTGTTTTTTTGGTTTGTATCAGGTAGTGGATTAACACGTTTCACTGACGATCCCATCATTACAGAAAAAGCATTTTGTTTTGCTAGTTCAGAACTAGAGGAATCAGCAGGCAAAAGTACATGGTACTTTAGAAACTTGATATCTGCAAATTGCTTAGCAGTTTCCAGTGTGTCATCCTGTTCAACTTCAAAAGTATCTCCATAAAGGGTTGATACTTCAGTGCTAAGTCCTATCCGATTTTGGGCTTCACTGATTTCAAACTTTCCTATGAGTTCTTGAAAGAAAGCAGAAAACGTTGTGTTGCTTGGGTACTTGGTTATTCTTTTGTTGATGAGAGTAGAGCGCGATGATGATCCTGATTTTTGAATTGTTATTGTGATACAAACAGCATGCTTTATATTGTCCTGATTTGTTGCCATTTTGCTCGTTAAGAATGTTACCAAAAAAGCAATATCGTTATACAGTCTCTCTTATTCCTTATCCCAAATGTCCAAGTGGTCCTGTGAGGTTTGAAAAGTTCATTAACTTAGAAGTGGCCTGGTATATAATTAATATCCCCTCTTCTGAGTGTTCGCTGGGTCAATGAATGTCTACACCATATACCCTGCTGGGGAATCCCGCTTCCCTGACCCCGAGACAACCCCCCCTCCCCTACCCCCCCCCCTACTCTGCGCCCCACGCACACACTTGAGCTGCTCGGTGGTAGAGGTCACATTTTATGGCCGTCGTCGCGGGCTTAATTGCATAGTTGTCACCACATACTATCTCAACCCGACACCACAGCAGTCTGTACGAGAAGGAGTGTAAAAGGGAAGAAAAAAAAAAAAAAAAAAGCCGCCCGACTGGTGTAGGAAAATAAACCCAGTCGGGCGGTCGACCGGAAACAAAAGTTTTTTTTAGTGTGGCCTAAGCAATCATCACGACTTCTTGAATTTTACAATCATAGGGAAAACTCTTGGGTGTAAACAAGCAAACGTTTTTAACCTTAAGCTTAGGTGATCTTTTTACCATCAGACCAGTAGAACAGAGGGACAGATAGTACCCCCGGCTAATATTTTGGCAGAATTCATCCCCTTGAGGTCGGCGATATTAAAATGTGCAAGCTTGATCTAGGCACCATACAAGCACTTAACATAAATTATTTCGAGTAGTCAAATCAATCATTGCAGAAGTACATGCCGCATGCAAGCGGATATCGCTGCTGGTAACATCTGTAATAATACAGATTACTTACCAGGATTGTTGTCATGGGACATGATCCTACTGAACACTCGCAGATTTGCTGAGACAGTGCTCGAGTCTATGTCATTTGCTTTTGGAATTCCTTCCATTTTACTGACACGTACCTTCCCACAGTACACAGAAATGCACAGCATCAACAATATTTAAAACTGTTGCAAAGGGAAGATTTAGGCTGCTCGTGGAAGTAATTACTTGTTGTGAGCAATGTAAGGGTTCTGAAATGTGTACAATATTGAGTGATGTTTGTAACGATTTAAAAAAGGCTGGATTATTTCGTAAAAATAATGATGTTTTGCCCGATAGATGTAGATCCTGTCATTTAAAGCCTGGTTTCCACCAAACAACTTTTAACAATGGTCAACAATATTATGTAATCTTTGGTGGTCGTTAGTATATTTGTTCAGTGGAAACATCAAGAAATATATATTTAGTGTGTATGAACAAAAGTATGTTAACATTACCATCGAAGAGCATCAAATATATTGATGCACAAACCTGCAATCAATTTCTTAAATTATTGGGAGGCAGGCCTCTGGCCGCCTCCCTTCTCTACACTTTTTTTATGCTGGTTCCTGGCAATCACTACTATATTTTAACCAGCATGATGGGTACCAGCGAAGCTTGTTATAATATTGTGACAAATGTTTCATTACACCTTTCTAAGTAATGGATACATTATAAGTATCAAACTATCAGTCCAGGAGCCAAATCTGAAAATCCTGATTTACCCTCCGCGGTGAGCCCCCTGGATTTTCTTGATTTTTTTCATCGTATAGCATCCTAGGGACCATGAATCAAGATGGTTCCGAAGAATTTAGGTATTCGAACACTGTCTAATTACGCGATTTGTGCTTAATTAGCAAAAAATGAAAAACGCGTTATTTCTAAATTTCTCTGGAACTATGTAAGATATAATAACATGCTATATGTCATCTGAAAGGTGATTTTTTTCCTGATCTTTTGATATATTGTTTGCTATTGTCATTAATCATGGCAATGAGTAATTAAAGAAAAACTGTTGTTTCAGTCAAAATCATTAGAACTTAAAGATCTAAGGTTAAACTCTGGAATTGATAAACCAAGTCCTAGGTATACTTAAAGGGGATCTTTAGGCAGTTTTTAAAGAAGGTTGCATCTGATTTCATTGGAAATATAATGTAGAAATCATTTTTTGCTGATTAAATTCTAACTGACTACAGGCTCATTTTGCCCTTATATTTCAAAAGGAGAGATGATATCATGAAAATAACACAATATATCCTAAAGAGATGGGTAAATGATTATCACTGTCTCCCTAAGCTGGTATTTCAATGCTTTCTGAGCCATTTAGTCCATTGTATACAACATTGGAGCTGTAAAATAAGTAAACATTAGCAAGAAATATGTGTCCATGTAATTTGTAGACAAGCTCATCTTTGTTGCCTGATCAAACTAGTATAGTCATTGATTTATTTACTCAAAATGGTATGGATGGCTCCTTATAATTTTTGCCAAAGATTCACACATTGACAATATGCAGCAAACTTCTATTTACATACCCCTGGACCCACTGATCTTGAAAAAGCATGTTCCTATAGGGAGAGTGGGAGTTGTAGGCTGTAATACGCTTTTAAATACTCTTTTAATTGCTGGCCCCAATATCTAATGTTTACCTCATCCTGACAACAGGCCTGAGGCCTGAGGCCTGGAGAGCCAGAGGAATGATAAAGATGGCAGACTAGGGTTCTTATCTCCCTTTTGGGTGAGTTAACCCATTGCTAAGACACTGTGCTTACAATCTAATAAAGGTTCCCTCAGAGAGAGGGGCAGGCTTAAATTTTGGCTACTTATGACTGTCTTATTATTCAATTTTATCACATAATTCCACAAGGATCATGGGGTTCATCACTGCAGCTGGTTAGATAAAATGATAAAGTTAACTGTTTAGATAATGTTGCCTTCCAGCAGTAAAATGAAGGTAGTGGATCTTCAGAACCTTATCAGTGGTGGAGAGGTCTAGCCTTTCCCCTGAGCGACCTGAACTGGGGGATAAGGGCAGCCTCCCATGGTGCAGCACACTGCAGGCCTATATATATAGTGTGCCATAAACTGTGGGATTGCTGACCACCTAGGCCTGCTGTACTTTTGTTAACATCCTACCACCAATCTGCTAAATTAAACTTTGTTACCCTTTTGCTACTAGAGGGTTTATAGTTCCAGGCTGTATGGGTTCATTGCTCACTTAGCTTTATACCCTTTTGTATTATAGACTAAGTATTCAGTGTTGTATTATAATAACTGATCATAGACTAGAGGATTATTCATATATTTGAATAATGACTCCCTTAGTTTTGGGTCTCTGAGTATTTACCATATTGACATTTCCCTTAGTATCTAACTATAAGCTGTCTCTTGCTGTTGGTTAGGGAAACTGGATCCTTGTTCATAGTAGTTGAGAAATGAAAATGGTCAGTTATATTTTGATAAGGGAATAATGTTGTTTCTGAGATTTATATAACAGAAAGTTTGAGGTCACAACCAGAATCACAGCAATTTGTTGCTCTTGTACATTCTCCTAATACAGTACTGCCTTGGTTATGGTCCCACAGCAAAGGTAATGTGCACACGCTGCTCAATGTGGTAATGCTACTAGATGGTATTGGGAAACCAGTAATGGCTATACCAAAAATTTGTAATTTTGAAATAGAAAGATATATCAGGAACTTCTGTATTTTTTCAGGTTTTGATATTTGTTTGAGGTCTTGCCAATGGTATTGATATGTATGTACACACACAGAGGTCTCAGTTCCTCTGGTACACTTCCTAATAAAATTGGATATATGATTGATAGGATGAATCTCAGTGAAGCATGACCAAAGGCTGGTCATAACTTGTATTGGTAATTTGGGAGGATTGGAAGTTTGGCTCTTAGAAATGAACTGTGACCATGATCATGATTTAATATCAAATTACTAATACCAGTAATCCATATATAGAATAAAATATAAGATATCCATTTTGTGTATGGTCAAGCTAAGTTACTCATTTATATAAGCACATGGGTCTAGAATCCAAGAGTGCAATCTAGTAATTTATTAAAACCAACAATTTGGCAGAGGTAGCACACCTATCAAGTTTACAAGTTTAACAAATAGCACACTTGGTCTTTTTGCAGTTAGCATATTGATACAAGGACTCTTTTCTGAATTCAGAACCTTTGATATATGACAGCATACTTTTTGGGATTCATCTCTTCTTTAAAGTAGTATACCCTCAGAAATCTGGATTGGGGCTAGGTAATGGGTGAGTCTGCTACAAGCTATTCTTTTCTTTATGTAAACAAGAAGTAGAGGGAACTATAAGTGGTCTTCCATTTAATAAGTACACACATTTTCAAAAATCTCAGATCCCCACCCCCCTTTGGTCATAAATATGCATTGGATTTGTACTAGAATGTACACACATTTTCAAAGATTTCATACCTCCCTCCCCCCCTTGATGCATACAAACTTAATGCTAGGGCCCTAATAAGATGGTTTGTAATCAAACTGAAACATTATCATGGTATTATGCTGAAGAAAGAAATCTTACTCAAACCATAGTTTTATTGTGACACATCTTTCACTGTGATCCAAAATGCTCTCCAAACAGCTACCATATTATATACATGTGCCCAAATGGCTGTGAAAGCACTGAAATACCAGCCTAGGGAGATAGTGATTATCATTACCACATCTCTTTAGGATATATTGTGTTATTTTCATGATACCATCTCTCCTTTTGAAATATAAGGGCAAAATGAGCCTGTAGTCGGTTAGAATTTAATCAGCAAAAAATGATTTCTACATTATATTTCCAATGAAATCAGATGCAACCTTCTTTAAAAACTGCCTAAAGATCCCCTTTAAGTATACCTAGGACTTGGTTTATCAATTCCAGAGTTTAACCTTGGATCTTTAAGTTCTAATGATTTTGACTGAAACAACAGTTTTTCTTTAATTACTCATTGCCATGATTAATGACAATAGCAAACAATATATCAAAAAATCAGGAAAAAAATTACCTTTCAGATGACATATAGCATGTTATCATATCTTACATAGTTCCAGAGAAATTTAGAAATAACGCGTTTTTCATTTTTTGCTAATTAAGCACGAATCGCGTAATTAGACAGTGTTCGCATACCTAAATTCTTCGGAACCGTCTTGATTCATGGTCCCTAGGATGCTATAAGATGAAAAAAATCAAGAAAATCCAGGGGGCTCACCGCGGAGGGTAAATCCTTATTTTGACTGATTTCAGGATTTGGCTCCTGGACTATATATGTAGTTTGTCAGTTCTTTTTCTAGTATTATGGCTATCAGAGGATGTAGGCGCTTACATTAACAACATAGTATACAATAGTTTGGTTCCAAACTTGTAAATTCCATTTTGTTTTCCTGTAATTTGGAAAAGAAACCATAATTTGTTTGGCCAAAATTGGGAATGGGCATTTTCTATACTAAAGGAACTGGCGCCTCACTCTCCACGCACAGCAACACTTTTTACCATAGGAATGTATGGAGACTGAGAAAGGAGGTTTCACTGTGTCACATGTGACATTCTCCAAGCACATGTTTGGTAGTTATATAGGAATAAAGAGAAGTGAAACTTGGGAGCTGGTTCAACTTGTGAGCATGATTGCGCAATCATGTACATTTCTTGTTATAATTTGGATTCTTGGACAGCCATGTTATCTACTTGTTCTGTTACCGTTTGATTTAAAAATTAAGATTAATGTTTTTCAGTTTGCATGTTGACATTGAACATAGTTCTGATAAGATTCATAACACCTAGATTTAATAGTTTCTGTATATTTTTTCTCCAATATGACTTTTTGCTCCACGAATTTCTCATTTCTCTGCAGTTATTGCTCGTTTTTGCCCGCCTCTTTTGGTACGTTAGTACCTGAATATCTTGTCTTGAAATTTGCAATCTTATTGACCCCATAAATGCAATTAATTAAAGGGAGCCAAAAGCAATGTAAGGTCAGAATTTTGCAAATTCAATTAGCTATTGAAATATATTCAATGGTCATAGCCTAGGCCTGTGATAAAATATAGACTATGAATACAGACTTGGACTGCATCAAAATACATTAAAACTCATCTCAGGTCAATTTTTGTGACCCACCAAAATTGGTTTGTTTACAAACATTGCTGTCTGCAGGCAAAAACGACAAGAGTATTATGGGATTCAAGTGAAGTTATAGATAGTTATCATGATTTATACTATACCAATGGCTATAGTTAGACTCTTTGAATGTATTTTCAGTATATTTTATCATAATTATCTTAACATAACATTGCTTTTGGCTCCCTTTAATTATATTGAAAATATAGATACTCGGACCACAATCAGTGTTTTCCCCACATATGTCTTAAATCGATTGGAACGTTTATCTTTTTCATTCAAAAAATCGGTTTAAAAAAATTCTCACACATGGTCTATGAGTTGATTTCCAAGAAAAGTCCAAACCAATTTTGGACTTATACATTCTTTTTGGACTAACAATGTGCTGATTTTGTCCGTTTACTTTTGTTGTCTCATTGATCACCAGCTTAAACAGGATCCCAATTAGTAAATGCTCACTGTTATAAAAGGACCTACCTCTACGCGTTTCAGTTGGTCCCCATGCTGGACATACTCTGTGACACTCTGGTGGTGGTCACTGAGCACCATGGAGTAGAGGTGACTACGCAGACCATACAGGGCCATCATTGCACCTTGGGCACCATTTCTGAAGTAAAAGTTCAAACTGCCTTGTCATTTTTTCTTTGGGACCTTATCATAACTGATTCTTTTTTTAAAAGTCAAGAATCTACAACTGTATAGTACAAACTTTCTTCTGCAATGTCAGCTATAGCTCTTTTGGGAACTACAGCTGACTGATTAGAATATGATCTGTTACGTTTGCCAGAATCAGTTCATGGAATATAGAGACTGTTATGCCCACACACATTAAGCGTCTAAAAGCTACAAAATCTAAAAGGTATGTAAACTGATAAAGTCTACAAGATCCTGCTTAACACAACCATTCAGGAGCGAATGCAGAAGCTTTGAAAAGGGATATAATGATAATCTTACTGGTTTAAATGTTAGTCAAATGCCATGTGACTAACTTTGTTAATCAAATTGACTATCAACTAACCCTTATTAGTCACTAATGCCTAATGTGGCTAACATAGATAGTGAAATGTGACTAAGGTTGGATTTCATATTCTAAAATGCAAACTCATTTTTGGTGACATCTTCTTTACATATATATATACAAAATGCAAGCCTGTAAACTGTGAGAGTAGTACAATCATAATGCACCATTACTTTAAAAAATAGAATTATATCATATTCATATAATCCACATGCAGGTGACTGAGACTAAAAGAGATTACTTACAACTAATTAGGCAATGACAAATGGCTACTGTCTGTTTATTGGAGGCTATGATGTCACATCCTGTCAGCTATGACATCACACCCTCTCAGAAACCTTGTCCGTTTGATTATTATTATAAATCCATTTGACTATCTTTAATTATCAGGCCTGTATCAAAATTCATGTTAGTCAGGATGACTAAAATAATTTGACTAAGGTAACATAGTCATGTATAACTATGCTTATTATGCTGTAGTATTATCAGTGTATTAAAAGGGGGCCCGGCTCCCCTCTTTATGTCAATAAAATTGACACCCCTCCCCCAACCAAATCCTTCCCAGGCCATGTCCAAATTCTTTGATATTATGGTAATATTTCGAAAGATACGGCAGAGGCAGCAGGGATGGCCTAATAATAAGTTACTTACGAGCGGTCTTCTTTCACCAGTGGATGCCAGTAGAACTGGTTATGTATAGATAGCATCTGGGCTGGGAAATGGCCTGCCCGGATCCGGTCGGAAATAAAGGCTGTCAGGGTTGTCTGCTCCCACACTTCACTAGGTGGCTCCACCTCTATGTCGTAGAACTGGCGACTGTGTCTGATGCTCTCAGTGAACTCGTTGAAAAATGCTGGATCACTTTTCTGAAAAAAAACACACTAAGGCAGTAATGTTTTAAGCACCATATATTTGTACATTAGACATAATAAAATCTAAAGTGTTTCCGTGGTAGTAATGATCACGTTTCTGACATAGATAAAAAGATAGGTGTTACCGTGTATTACTCGGTGAAAACTTGCGATAAAACCTATTAAGACACTGATGTTGGATACCGTCTGCCATACTTAAAGTATTAACTGCTTTATGTAAACTGATGCACTTACACTCTACTTCTTAGAGAAGGAGAGACAAAAGAGGTCTCTCCTTCTTCAAGGAGTCGAACTTCTTTCCCATAAGCAAATATGAGACTCAATTTCTGAGACCTCCTTCTTCATAATGAGAGACTATTCAATGACACACCACGCCACCTGTCAGGGACAATGTGCACTTCATTAGCATTAGTCACTGAACACCTCTTTTTGAATAAATCTAATGGTATGTGATTTCACCTCCCTCAGCCAACTGACGTTCTCTGTATCTTGTTTGTTAATTTAGGCGACTAAAAGTGCATGTTTTCATTCCCTTTAACAACCAGACATCTACTTGAAGTATACATGACGCCCCTAATCCTAGATATATTTAATAGGCCTATCATCACCAGTGACAGGTAACCATTTATACCTACGCCCATTCAATTATCCAATGATTTGCCTGACATAACACGTCTACAACTAGTTTACATCAATTAAAACCTTTGGAGTGTAGGGGCTTTCACCTGCTCCTCACCAACGATCGGGGAAGCGACAGGTATGGCTATTTCCGTCTGGCTTTTGCGAGTTACTATTTTAAGTGCAAATCATATAAAGACCCTGAGTGCCCATCACAAATACTATAAAAAGGCCACCACTTACTAATATTTCTTTTCAGAGACACAAAGAACTTGTATCTCATTGCAATATCCTTGCCTAGTTATTAATTTCATGGCGGGAAAAATAGTTTAAAACACGCCGGTACCAGCTATCTGCTCACGATCTCCCAGCACATTGATTTCCCGTATGGCATTGTGTTTGGTGACCCGTGAAAGTATATCATTGGTTGAAAGTTTACGATGAATCACTCTCCGAACAGATTTTTTAACAAGCCTACCAGGGAGTCAGTAATAATGCCTCTGTTTGGAGAGTGAGAGCAACTTGATCGCCATTATTCTAGGATTGTTGATAACTCTGGCTCCGGGTAATTTATCACGTAAATCAGCAAATTGCCACTCTGCATGTGACCCAAGCTTTTGAAAGGAACAACCCAGAATGTCACGGACCTCGACTAATGTGGTAAGTACCATTTTGATATTATCCCATTCTTAAGAACGTAAATATTTCATCCAACAAAAAGTGTTCTAGTTTTAATCCATTCAACTCGCATAGTTCACCGCGAGAAACTGGGTCACATAATTGACTCGTTTAGTTTTTTTCACGTGTGGTAAACAGGAGCCCATTTCATTTGGCAGTGTTGCCAACCATCCTTAAGAATTGTGGAAACCTCCATATTTTCACTGTCCCAAAAGGGAATGTCTGTATTCCGTATCAGGCTAGGAAAATATGTGTGTCCACAAGTGGACAACGAGAAAATGAGCTTTGGTAGTCCTCCTGACGACGAGATATTTTTTAGCAATAACTGAAATTTTCCCCACCGAAAAATATGCATTTTGTCCATTCTAGTGGCCATTTTGTCAGGTCAAACTTGTCCTAAAATCATGGGCAATCTTTTAATGTGTGTGGACGACCATATTGTCATTAGACGGACTGGGGGACGACCAAAAAATTGAAGAATAATTTCAGGTAAAAATCCCAAAATGCATTGTTATGAATTCATTTCTTTGTATAAACGCTGTTCACATCCTTCATATCTATATTGGCTATAATTTTGGGGCATGGTGAGGGAACAATAACAATTTTTTGTAAGGATATGTACTGGAATTTTTCTTTTTTTTAAAGGCATAAATAGATCTAAGTCGTATGTCCTTTCTTTTGGGGAAATGGCAGCAACCTTAAAATCAATATATATTTTCTGAATTAATCAATATAGGATCAATTTTTCAATGAAAGAAACAATCTGGAGTGCCCAAATCCTGAATATTTTACTTTCGTATACAGTTCACATAGAGTCTATATACTTACAATCTTTTGTACACTTTTTAAAATATACCCCTGCGGGAAACCTAATGTTATTAAATGAGGCTGTTGCCAGTTTTCGCACATTCTTCTTGCATATTTTCCCAAAATTTCGGATTTTTCCATTATTTCTGTCATCACAAACTAGATACGTTTTAAAACTGATTCCCATATATTGTGCAACTACTTTTCTGAAAATATATTATTTCAAAAGGCGCTGCATATAGCTATTTTGGTTTTATCTTTTTCTATGAAATATCATTATGCTCTTGCTTTAAAATGCACAAAACGGTGCATTTTCAAGCCCACCACATATTCTAACATGAATTATACCTTAATGCACGAAAGCTAGCCACAGACTTCATGAAAATAGGCTACACTGCGTGAAATCAGGCAACAGAACTAGTGAAAGTAATGTAGCAGCATATCACAGAAATTTTCCATATTTCCATGATTTTTTTTCTATAATTATGTTTACTGACTTTATTTCACCTTATACACGTGAAAAAATATTGACTAGATTGATTTTTTTTATCAAAAATTTCTATTACATAATTTCCCCTTCTTAGTCCACAAAATATGTCAACTCTAGGTATTTTGGGTCCACTGACTAGAGTAGTGGCATGTATCATGGGCACCGTGGGCTTAGAGCATATCAAATTATTGTGCAATCATTTTTTCTTAATCTTTAATTAAAACATGTCCAATAAGGTAGTCTGAACATGTCATTTGAGAATTACTTTGAAAAGGAATTGTTAGGTGTAGTTACTTTGATTGCCGTATGGAAAATATATGAGTGGGAAGCTAATCAAAATTCACCTGATTAGCCTAATCATTGAAATCAGTTACAAAGTTGGCCCCAGTACTACCTTCTTATCATCCTCTAAAACACTGTATACAAAATCGAGATTTAGAATTGAATATCATTTCAACATTTCAACTTCCAAAATGATTCAAACGAACCTGTTACCATAGTTTCATAATGGAAGCCTTGGCCAGCCCTAAAAAAAAGTTTGTTTCTTGCTTACCGCCTGACCAAGTATTTTAAGGCTCATTACAAACTTTTTTTCATTTCTGGAAAAATACTTTTTTTAAAATCAAACTTATCAGTTAAAGCCATACCAACAACAAAAATTTATGAAAACAAAAAAGATTTTCTGACCTTCCGACTGGGGACAACTTTTTTTTAAAATAAATTTTTGAGGTTGTGTTTATATCAAATACATTTTAGGAAGAGTATATTTGTATTTGATATCACTAAGCCTTATGTTCCTTGATACTATTTCTCTTAATTCTTATCAATTAATTCTGTTTTTACCCATTGGTTTTATATTAACTGGCCTATTATTAAAACAATAATGTAGCCCTGACGATAATATAAGACTAGCCCTGATGAGAATACAAGACATACACACAGAATGGAGTGTATTTTCGGCACATATATGATTATGCCTGCTGTTAGACCTAGAACACATTTGTATTTACATATATGAAAGTGTTGTGTCCGTCCATAATTAAGCTAATCTTGGCAGACATGAGCCTAACGACATGATGGCCAGAGCCATGTTTGGCTGTGTTAGAACATAATCCAGTGACATCATTCATCATGTTGTGAATTCGGGGTGGCCATAAGGGAGTTACTACATATCAATTTATGTCCAGTCACAGCACGAGAAAGTAATTTTGACAATACTATTTTTGACAATACTACTGGCTGGACGTTAAACTACCCCAACAAACAAACAAACAAATGACAATACTATTCAGACTTTCCTCTCATCATTACAAAGGGATCGTTCCCAATCTGGGATTAAAACAGTTTGAATTCTATCATTACACAATGCATAAAACTATAAATTTTGAGAGGGTAATTTCACATCCAAAACGCCTTGTTATTTTAGACTACTGGGAATGTCCAGTCTGCCTTTGCCCTTGCTGTGACTCTTTGTTCCTTAGATATCTAATCATAGAGCCTATGTGTAGGAAGTTTTGTCTCTCCAGATGAGTTCAGCGTCAAAGATGAAAGGTACTCATTTATGAGAAACTTCTGAAATGCCAGACATCTTGTCCGACATTTAAAAGCTTGTGATTAGAATTCTTTTTTTGAATTGTTGGCGATTGACAGAGTAACGTTAATTCATTTTTTTGGTGGATAACATATCAGATATTTCAGGTATATTTATGTGTAGCATAAATCAGTTAGAATTCAAATTGAATAAAATTACATATAGCGGTAAACCAGTGGCCTGTCACACCATTATTGATCATAACAATAAGAACTTTAAATTAACTTTACGGCTTAAAAATAGGTTATTTGTCTATGTGAAAAATAGTCTAGCAACAAAGTGGATGTCAAATGTGTATGTTGTTTACCTATTGTTTATTGTGATGTTACTATGAGGCCTTCCGTATATGCACATTTTCAAAAATGTTAGGTCCCCCACCCCCTGGGGCAAAAATACACATTAGATTTGTACGTGAAAATACAAAGGTTTTCAAAAATTCCAGACCCCCCTTCCCCCCTTGATGCATACATACTTAATTGAAGGCCCCTATCATAACAATCACAACTTTAAGATCACTTTCAGCACATCTTACATCATGGCGTGATAAATGACTCTTGACCTGATTGTCCCCAGGGCAACTGCAGTTCTCTTTTGTTTGCCTTGTGGTTTGTCCGCCAGGCAACTACAGTTAAATCTTGTTGCCCGTTGGTTATAGTGAATAGCCCAGAATTTATATGTTTAGAAATTTGATTATCCTTTTGGAAGATTTAGGTGAATTTTGGTCTTTAAGCCTGGTCCCCACTGAGCAAACCCACACCTTGCCGCCGTATCTGCGAGCGACAAAGAGGTCTGGTGCCAGGTTGGCTGGCGACAAAGCCCATTTTTAGGTGGTTTGTCGGCCGACAAACCCCCCAAAATATCAGACATGTTTGATTTCAGGGGTGGTTTGTCGTCCTGGGCGATAAACTTTAGCCTCTGGGACCGACAAAGTACCTCATTCTGCCGACGACGTCACTTTCACCGGCCCAGTGGGGACCCGGCTTTAATCTGTCAATCTCATCCAAGAGCCATAAACATAAATCACCTAGAAATTATTATCCATTCTCTAGTTAAATTGGTGATAGCATAGTTTTATAATAGTATACCCTATTCTTTCTTAACCTGTTTTCTCTTGCATTACATGACACATCATGCTAACATTTAAAACAATTATATTTATTTGATTTTACAGAGGTACAAACTCACTCCAGAGCAGAATCGCATGTTTAAAGATGCTTTCAAGGCTGGATTGACAGGCATTGGTAAAGAATTTCAAGAACGACTTGAGGAACTCCAAAAGAAGACTAACCTGCCAATGAAGATTGTGCAAGTAAGAGCACTTTCGAACAGGGATTTACCTTAATCTAACGGGTAGATTTTGTTAATACAGGCCTGTGTACCCATTTATAGTCACTCATTTATTATATTCAAAGGGGAAATTGACCTAGTATGTAGCAAATCTAAAGCCATACATATCTAGGACATAACGATGAAAGTAATGTTCGTCCCCTCAATGGCAATTTTCTTTGGAGAGGAGTTTATTGTAAATATAAATCATATAGTTTTTCAAAATTGTTCTCTCATCTTTAAATCTGTGACTCCAAGAAATAACCTTTTCATTTTTTCCCTTCCAACAACCCTGCTGTTCTCTGCTACTGCCCTTCATAAGAAGAAGATCTGCAACTTAAGGAGAGGAAAACAAAAAAAAAAGACCAAGTCTATACCAAGTGTGTCAGCTGATAAGCGGAAGTCCCACTTTACAGGATATAATCTTTTCTGTAAAGAAATAGGAAGTTGTGAGTATCACCTTCAATATGTTCACATAAAATGTTTAAAGCCAGCAACCTTAAGCTTGCAAAATTGGTGTGAAATGATAATGTTCATGGTAATTTTCTTTGAATTTCAACTGTGTATCCTGCTCACGATCATACATTATACCGTTGCAAACCTTCATTTTTATAGATTATTATATCACAGTTTCATAGAAAATTAGATTGATATGTAAATTTTAATCAATGACAAATGACTGCTTTTTGTCACTATTATCAAATCTCTACAATTTTCTATAATTTAATGTATAAATCCATATGTATATAGAGGTGGTCAACTCCCACTTTTTGTCTCCTACAGAGAGCGAATATTTCCATAAGGTACTGGTAAATATTTGGTCACAGTTCTTATTAACAAAATGTTAAAGATGCTTTTCTTAATTTCTTAATTTGACGAACTTAGCTATGTTTTCTTGTTATTAATCTTAAATGTTCATTTGATTAAAAGGTTTGGGCATGCCTCAGTTTTACCTTATCCTGGACTTAAATGGTATTTTCTTTTGATTCTTTCTTTAAAGAGATATTCCATATATACATCAGACAGAGTGGATAATAAAATGGTACATGGTACAGGTACAACAAAAAGCAATTCAAGAAGTTCTTTTGAGAGCTTTATATTCTGTTGAATGCAAATTCATGACTCTTATCATTACTTAACGTTTAAAAGAAAACATATCTTGCCATGTCTTTCATCCATTTCATTTTTCTTCTTTTTAATGGAGGGGTGGGAATGGATTTCCTAGTTATTTGATAAAAACACATTTAATTAGAAATATTGTAATTGGTGCAGCACTGTGAGGCTTAACCAAAATAGAATTGTATTATCATAACAGAATGAATGTCGTCATGGTGTTCTATTAGGTCTTATCTTGATAAAACCTGAAGAGAATGGATTAACAAAATTCTTAAAACTAAGATTGAAAAGGTTACAATGAATAACACCAATTTCGGCAATAATCATAATCATTAAACATAACATCATGGCCAGATCTGAAAGTGTTCTAATCTAGGAAAGCTACATTACATAACAATAACCTCACAGTGTGACATTGCAAAGATCACAGCACTCTGTTTAGGAATGCAGGTCTCTTCAACAAATAATTGTAGCAAATATGGAAACAACACTAGATTGCAAATTTGTAACTTGTCTGAGAGAGTAGTTATGTAAGATTTTCTTCATACATTGTTTTTACCTAATTTCATCAGGTCATTACTTTCCCTCTCTCTATCTTAAATTTTGTCATTATTCTCCCTTCTTAGGTTTATTTCCTATAATGCATGAAATCCAGGGAGCAGTTCTCAACAAATTATGGGCCTTTAGTCTATTCTAATATCATATAAAGGCATAGAGTAATTTATTTTTAACCACATCGTTTTAGAAATAAGAACTACTCACAAAATTGTTATTTCCTGGTTAGAAATCAGTAAAAATTCGTTTCTTAATACCTAATTCCCTACAACATTTAAGGATAGACACCATTGGTTTGGGTGTGAATGGTGCTGCTCCCTTTCATCACAACCATAAGATTAAATTCGTATCTGTTTACTTCATAGAAGACACCATTAAATAGCCAATGAATAATTGGCCGTTAGCCACTGGTGTCTATCCTTAAGCTAGTAAATATTGATAATTTTGAAGTAGTGTTGATGTATTGATGTGGTGCACCCTATGTGAGCCCTGTTAGCACAGACTCCCAAACAGACTACCATCATCAAAGGCATCACTAAAGTTGTGAAGGCGTTTCTTGGAGGTGCAAATCTTATGCTCCATATGCACTAACCGACGGATCAATGGCCCTTGGTGTCAGCATTAGCATAAAATTATTAAACATGTTTAACATGGATCAGCGCTGCCGTCGGTGCCAAAGGCTGGTGCCAACACCAACGGCAGCACTGATTATGTGTGGGCATGCTTTGCCTAAGCAGAGTTGGCCAATGGCCGTGCTGACTTCAGCACTCATGTCTAAAAATTGGCTAGTGTGTATGGCACTTTAGTTAAGCTAATATATTTTTTGTTCTAATGTAAGGCTTTCTTGTTTACTTCCAGAATGACATATTAATTTCAGTTTAATAGGTTCAGGTGTAAATTCAAAACTGAAATATATGATTTATAATCTTAGGATTTCCTACAATACAGTTATTTCTAAAAATTTGTATGACTCTTCTTATGAATTCAGATGATACTGAGCGAACTGGTTTACAGAATTTCAAAAAGATTTGTTCATATTTGTAAATATAGTTTTATATTTTCATATTATACAGGGTGCCAACGTGTTTAAACGTGCGCCCAGTACCTTGTTTCTGAAGCATAAACCAAGACCTAAAAATTATCTCTCAAGCTTTCGTAGATCAAAATCAGAATATGGACCTATAACAGTACATAAGAGTACATAACATTGAGCTAACCAGATCATTTTTCATTGATGTTTCATGGCTAATACTTTATATCTGGCATCTAACCTTCATTATTCATATTCTGAGTAAATCCCATTTTTTCCCTTATTTTCCCTTTTTTTCAGTAAACAAGATTTTGTTGCATTTAAGATACATGGCAATGGTTTATTTTGTTCTAAGATCCCACATAATTCCTTGCAAGTTTTTGACTAAAGAATTAAAGAACAGATACATAAAACGTTATAAACATAAATATTATGTGGTTATCAGAAGGAAAAAATTCTTTTTTATTATCTCCAAGTATCATATCAAAGGGATTTGCGCCTTGATTCATTTTCAAAATATTCTAGGTCAAGATAACTTTCAAGAACCTTCAGAAAACACCAGGTTGTGTGCAGACTGTATGGCTTGTCTTATGTTACAAGTCAGATTAAAAGGTATTCCAATTAGGAATTGCATTTCAAAGTTTGAATTATGGCCACAATCTATTGAATACTATTTTGAAGGAAATATTTGTCTAATTTATACTATTTTTATGTCGAAAATAGTGTAACCATTAATCTTTTGAAATTGGCTTTTCCTTAAAATCTAGAACATAAATTATGCTTAATTAAAATCCTAAGTGAGGAAAAATACTATTTGTTAAGATGTATTTGCTCAAAATAACAGAATTACATTCTTATTCTTAGGATCTGCCTACGTTCTGACCCAAGCCTTGCTATTTTCTTTCCTGAATTTATGTCTTGATTATATCATGTTATGATTTAGCCTTTACCTACTTAACCTTAATAATACTGTCTATAAGATGAAAGACATATTCCAGTGACGATAACTGTTCTTTTTATATTTCACCCATATATGGAGAATTAAGGACTATAATTTGTTTCTAATCTTGACCTTGCTCTTCTCTAGCAAGCAGTGATGATGCAGAGCGTCATGCCACTTGGAGTCGACTATGGTGGGCCCTGAGTGAAGAGGAGCGTTTGGATTACTCAAGCCGTGCAAAAGCATTGAATGAACGATCTCTATCTGATCTATCCCCTGCTGAGAAGGAATTAAAAGTAGAAGCAATCATTAACAACGTCAGAAAAGAGGTACGTACATTGTTTTAAAATAACAGCACCATGAACATATAGCTGTTAGCAGTAGCCTTCCAATGTTACACTTTTTTGCATTCCCTAATCAAGTCTAGAATGTATTATTATCAGAAGTAAATTCAAACCAACATGTGCATTGTCATGCCTATCCTTTGTCCAGATGATGTTAACGTTTTACCAGCCTGATGCAAGACTTTATCTGCATAGGATAAAGAACTTTTAAAATAACTAAATTCTCCCTACCATGAATACATTATTTCAGTATTTTAGGCACCTAATTTGGAATAATTTTGTCAATAAAACCACATTAAAAATGTATAGCTAGCTATCTGTAACAAACAGATTTTCAATCAACCTTGATAAATAACAAATACACACAGATACAGAATGGAAAAACAAATAATGCCACTACTGAAGGAGCAGTATCATTGCTAGCAATGTCTGCAACAGAGATTTAGGCGCAGCCAATGACGTCTCCAACCCTAAAAACTGATTGATGATACTGCTCTTTTAATTCACAAATTCACAAATTAAGCACTATTATAGCTTTTCCACACATTTTTACTCTGAGGTTAAACACAGGAAATAAGCCTTCTCAGGTGGGAAAATTATGAAGATATGATATGATTCATTCTGATATGGTCTTGACTACATCTTACATTGACCTGTTGATAATTGACTTACACGGGCTAATTAGCACCAGATTTGGAATCTTCAAACATTGGGGAAACATACTCCATACCATTGGTAATGGAGGCCAACACTTCTTAAAACAGATCAGAACTTTTCCTTTTCTTTACATTGTCAGAATCAGCAATCTATCTATTTGTATCTGAATGCTTCTTCTTATCAATATTTTGGTTTGTTATATATATCCAGATCATGCAGCTTCAACAACTAGATGTTCCTGCTATCGCAATTATTGACACTCAAGGTGGTTGTATCTGCCATGGAACGGATGTGGGTCTGAAAGTATGGAGTGAGGTGAAGCAAGATGTTTATGCATCTTTCCACAGGAATACAGTAGGTTAGTTATTAGTTGTTCATTCCAAGTATAGATATTGTATCAAAATTAAATCTGTGTTATCATAAACTTTAAAAGTGTGCCTGCAAACATTGGATGGCCTGTTATTCAGGTGCACCAGCAAGACCGAAGACAGGGGGGGTGACGTGGGGTAAACTGGGCTAGATCCACTTTTTCCTACATTCCTGGTGGCCTTCTCGTACCCCTGTATAGCCCTAATTGCAGTGCACATCGGGTCTATGTTTGAATTCATATTTTTTTCACACTTGTGTAAGTGTCATAACTCTGGAAGCCAAGGGAAACCTTGATGATTATTTTTAATACCCCCCCCCCCCCCAGAAAAAATAAATAAATAAATAAAAAAAATAAGGGAAGTGTTGCTCAACACGAACGATTCACATTCAGGGAATATTACACTACATGTCGGACCCAACACAAAGTATATTATACTACGTGTGTTTGATTGCATTTGGGAAGCGTATGATATGTGCTGGGGTCTAGATTTACAAACATGTCTGTAAAATAATGTGAGTCGTCGCGTTGAGCAACACAATCCAATGCGAATGAAGACCCGATGCATAGTGCAATATGGCCTTATATTTGTCCCTTTATACCCCTGCCAAATTCTTTCATTTAAGGAGAGAGACCCATGTAAAAGATCTACACCATTGATAAAAAGGTCCACTTTTTGAAAATGGTCACCCCCTCCCCCCCACAGAAAGTTCTGTATATGGGCCTGACCAGTCTCTCCTCATAACCCAGGAAGGGTGTTCCTCATGAAATTTTTAAAGGAAAAATTGATTAATTTTGTAAAAAGATACAATGAATGGACAAAATCTTAATTGTACATTTCAAAAAGCCTAGGTCATTTGAGCTGTCAAATATAAGTAATCACACCACAAAATGCATGTTGAAGTGCATGTAAAAGCGCAGTATCACATGAAGAAGATACATTAACAATTGGTCACTTTTCCATGGATTCCTGACATGTTGGTATCATTGGAGATCTGGGCCAATTAAAATTACTGCTGGGTAAAGGTGAACCCTAATGACGAGAAATTACTGAACCCATTTCTTGATTAAAATCAAAATGTTTTGCCCTTTTCTCTGTTTATGAGGACAAGAGTAGCTCAAATGGATGGTGTAACAAAAAAGTGCACTTCGTAAAGATTTGCAAGCTTCAGGCCAGCATACATTTTAGACTCTACCTCAACCTAGGATAGAAACACCTCATGAACTCAAGTGTAAAATGGTTTAAGATAATTCTGATATTATATTTAATCAGATGGAGGTCAAGTCCCAGTTCAGGAGGAAGACCGAGATCAGTTACGCAAGAAATGGCAAGACAAACTTGCTTCTTTATATGGTGAGTATCTCTTCAACTGTTGCCTCATGTTTATATGGGCAAGAGGAGTTTCGAATAATTGGAGCAATATTTTGAACCATTATCATTTTCATAGTTGCATCTACTCTAAGAACGGTAAATAATATGCCTCAAAACAGGGGCCAATGAAGGATTTCTGAAAGGGGATGTCAGCATGTAGGCTAAGTACTAAAACACCCACGTGTATTTTATCCTCAGTTTGGGGTTCCACCAAAAGGTGGGGGATCAGGACCCCCTGGACCCCCTTGGATGGGCCTCTTCAAAATATCGAATCAGTTTATCCAGAAATTCTTTTCCTTTGAGTTCATTATTAGGATTCTTAGGATCTTATTAGAATTCATATTTTTGATAATATTTGTAAGAAAAATCTAGACTTGCATAAAGCTGTTGTGAAACATCTCCCTCCAACGTTGTCTTGAAACAGTACATTGAAGTATATTATATTAGGTTGAAATTTTCAGGTTTTCTTTATACATGAGCATAAAAAAGAATTTGTGAAATCTTGTTTCTCTTAAATCTCTTATTTTCGGAGAGTTTTGAATTAAGTTCAAAAGTGCGAGGGTTGGCATATTTACTCGTAAAATTGTATGTTAAGCATAAACATTGCCTGCTTTCCTGGCTGTGAAACTTTATTTTTTGATCACTTTTCTAATTTATCTTAAACGTTTATTTTTTCTGATTTGATCCTCTCTTGATTTTTCTCATTTGTTCCAAACTTCAAATGCAAGCAATTTTCTTACGCTTACATAGTACCTGTAGCACACAAGTAAAATTATGGTTATGATATACATATAGAAATCAATCTTGTATTTATAAATTAATTTTTTTTTGTCTAAAAGATTTATTCTGACACTGACCGAAAGCCTGTTTCATGCCATAAGGTCCAAATGTACCTATCTTAATTATCATTAACATTCACATGATGGATGTTGAGACATGAAACTATCCAAGTATGTTGACCCATTCTGCGTAACACAACAGATTGGGCAGTTATTCAAATTCTATAGGATGTGGAGCTTATTCTCAAGGTTCCCTTGGATAACAGGATTCCTGAATTGTCAAGTTGTGGTACAATGGTTTTTCTATTTCGTTCAGGATCCTTCCTTGATGGACCACCCAGAAGTTTTCCCTACTCACAGTACAAGAACGGTGAACTTAATGTCAAAGTGGTAGGGTTGCCTTCTGAGGTTAAGTCATTTGGTGAGCCATCCAGATGGGGAAGGTTACAACTTCAGGCACTTCTTGCTGCTGACATATCCCTTCAGGCAACAACTGACGGTTTGTATAGATAATTCATACCATTTTCCTATATGTTCTTAAACTGCTTTATGTGGCAGACCAAGGGTTGCTTACTATTTAAAAATAAGGAAAAAGCACTTTCTGACTTAGTGATATAATGTTCACTGTATGATGAATGTGTATAAAACAGTTGCAATAACACTTATCCCTTTAGACCCCATTGATTACAAGGATGAATTGCTGGATTTCCCCAGGATTTCCCGGGATTTCCCTCAGAAATCCCTTAAATTTATTCCATTTGAGAACGTTCAAAGGGTTACCCACCCTTAAATATTAAAACTATTGAAACTTTGTTTGAAGCATGGAATAAGGAATTAAATCAGCTTTTAAACGACATATTTGCCATTTCTGTACAGTGAACACAAATGTAAGTGTTACCTTTTGGAAAAATATGGAAAAATTGTGGAAAATGGCTGTTTTTCCAGGCAGCCATGGCCGGATCGGGGAGCACACCCTCGGGAGGCCATGGCCGGATTGGGGTGTAAAAGGTTATTGCTCAAATCCCATGGCTAACAAAATTACAGTATGTGCCTTGTAATAATCGAATGTTCTCAGATGGCAATGATAAAATTTCCAAAGTCAGCAACCTACAATCTAAAAAGACGTTTTTTTTTCAAAAATCAAAACAAAAACTAGTTGATATATTATTTCTGTGCTAAATTTATGCGTATCTAGTCCAGGAGTGTAATCTTATCTGTGTCAGATTGCTAACTTATTAAACCTTCTATTATGTCTTTGCAGGTAACTTAGAACAGAGTACACAACTCTCAGACCAGCCATCACCCAGCCATGTGGAAGCAGATCAGATCAATCAAGGTCAGCTACATAAGTCTATAATCTTTATTCTATGTCTTTGTCTAAAAAGTCAGCAATTCTAAACAGTTGCCTGTTCGATATCATATTTATTGTGAGAGTACATATAAATAGGTATGCAAATAATTATCCAAAATCTATTCATATTTTTAGGGAATATCTACAAAATATATCAGTGTAAAGTCTGCTTTAATCATATATGTATTTCAGAAACACAGCACGAGCCTGCTAAATTGATAGTTCTTATATCATTTCTAGTCGAACTAGACTCCGGATCCTCCCTCCAAACAAGTAACATGGAGCAGCAGCAACAACCTTTGGATCTACCATCTAGTAGTCGTGTCCTATCAGATGTCACTAATGAAGGTCAGCTACACTTATTATTATCTAATAAATGTGTTATTTTGACCATCATTCAAAACTTCAAGAGAAGAAATAATCAATGTCAGTGTTTGAGACTTATTTTTTTGGCTCTTAGCCATCAGGGCCAAAACTTTCAAAAAGTTGTCGGTCCTGATAGGTTTCAGTCTGTCGACAAATATTGTGGACGTGACGGCCAAAAAGAGTATAATTGACGGCTCAAAATAGTGTAATTGATGGCCCTAAAAAGCATTTATGACAACCCGAAAAGGTGTCAGCCATCCGGGCCAAGTTAACAAGGATTTCTCAATTTTTTATTGGCCAAGTATCAAAATCCGATGGGCCAGCGTTAATCTCGAACGCTGAATGTTCATAGTATAACTCTCCATAAAGTTAAAATATGTTTTCTTTTACTCACTCAAGTCGAACTGGGGGTGTCCATTGGTACCTTACTGATTGAATATCTAGTCCCTAATCATGATTTCAGGAAGCTTGATTAAGGTTAGAGCAACGAAAAACCGTATTTCAAATGCTCTAAGGGGGTTACGGGCTGTTCTAATCTAATCTAATCACTGAGATTAAGCTTGATAAGCTAGCTGTTCTCGAGCTGTAGGGCTCTTATCTGAAACCTGAAAGTAATTGAAAAACCTATCAAAATTGCAATTTCAGACACAATGTTTCTAATTTATGACAATCTTCCCAAATAATCAGCATCCTCAACTTTATTATCTAATCATTTGATATACTATAATGATTGATGAGGATGATCATTCACAGGGCTCTATATTTACCAATGAATTATTATTCCAATCTTTTTGAATGGACAATTATTTGTCAGTTTTGAACAGTTATATCTAACTCTGTTTTGTGCAATCTTTTTGAATGTATAAATATATGTCACATTTGACGGATTTTTATCTAATATGGGAACATATTATGTAATACAGAAATGAAAAAAATCGCACCATTATGTTGTGTGTTTATGATTCACAAGTATTATCTATTTCCAGTGGGTAGCTCGGTTAGTCCTGATGTGATAGATGCTGGAGCCATGGATACAGATGAGCAGATGAACAACGATATTCAACTAGAAGGTAAGTGACTGCCCAAGTATAGCACAACACAAGATTGTTACAGCAATATCATGCAACGTGCACAGTATGACCTAGATTACAGTGACTTAAGCACCCATAATTTATAGAAATCATAGATATAATGTTGAAAAGGTTGATATTTTAAAATTGCTTGTTAAAATATTTGCAATCTTGGAAGGAAGTGCATTGGTTGTTTTTTGTATAACAAGGGGCAAGATCATTATCCAAATGACAAATCATAGCGTTGCATACATATTTTTGGTTAAAGCATCACAGACCTGAATTAATGGTAGATTTCAAACATCTCTAGCCCTCGTTTTGACCTTTTTTTCAACTCTATTCTTGAGGAACGAGTTGTGCAATATAACTTATGGAGTGAAGTTATTTAGGAGAAATATTGAATAGGCTATGCATTACTGAGCTGCCTCAAATCATTGATGTTAGTTTACAGATGATACAATTTACTCGTATGATATTGAAACATATAAATTACAACTGTGAGAGTTCTCTCAGTGGTAAAGAACAGTCGCTTGCTTTTTGTAAATGCACCCATGACTCTTTACTTTCTGTTTTGTTGTTTTTCACAGATCTTCACATAGTATCTAATATAGTTGGACCATACAATAGTGACAATGAAGTTGAAGTTGATTCGTGTTCTGCACCTGAAGCCTTGAATAGAGCCATTAAATTCGCTAAAGAAGTGGAGGAAAATGTGAGTACCATTGTACTGACAAAATTGTATACCTGCAGAGTGTGACTAATACGACAAAAATATCTCTATTTCCTTGTCTATTGGTGTACCTTTTAACTTCAGGATAGATAAGGCGTCTTCGGGCCATAAGCATCAGTCACATGTACTTAAAAAATTTGCACTTGTAGAATTTGCTTATATTTAAGGCCATAATTTTCGCTATTTGATTTGTATTTATCTATAGAGTACACCAAGAATCATAAAACTTATGAATTTAACTTTGTTTCTTTTACTTTGACTGTTTTTAATTTTTATAAAAATTCAATAAAACTTGTTAGTTTGAAATATTAGATGTCACCCACCTTCGTTACCAATTCCTCAATATAATCCCATGAATATATTTCAAGTTTTAAGATTCTATTTCTATAAGTCATGTGTTCAATGAATACTTGTGAATATTCAGTGATTTTGTTTCACCAAACTGCAGTTCAGTATTTTCGTGTTTATCTCATCTTTAGGAATACATCCCAAACTTACATACCTAAGAACTGTTGGTAAATCCCTCCAATGTTAATTACTAATGGAGGTCTGAAAAGTGCAACAAAATGTTTCGTATAATTTCTGAACCAGTGGAGAATGCACCCAGAAACTCAAACCATCATGACATTGTTAATTTTAACTGATTAATTATTTTAGATATTGCTACCAACCTGACTCTACTACCTGACAAGATACATCTATATATTTATTAATGTAATATCCTTCAGTTTTCCCCTGGTTTACTATCTATTTGCAAACATGCTAATAAAACAGTACATCTGACTTTCAGATGAAACCAAAGAAGCGAAAGACAAGGAAAAGGACAGGGTAAGCATGAAACAATTATTTTTTGTATAAACATAAATTGCTAAGTACAAAGAAGTTGACTTTACATTATTCAGATTAGTAATTACTTTTATTCATGTCAAAAGAAAATTGATTTAAATATTTTCCACGCTATCTTTTTTTTGGGTCTGGAATGTCTATACAAAACTTTGGAATTTGCAGCTTGTAAAACTTGAGTTGGATGATAATAATTGTTATGTATAAAAAGGACTTATTTTAGTGAATGAATTATATCATAGCAACAAATTGCATCATATTTCTTGTGTCATCTGGAAAATAAGTGACAAATAAAACTACAGGTCAGCATATTTAGTATGTAATAATAATTCAACACGTAGTAAATACCACAACTGATATCCTGTACTGAGATACAATTTTATATTCAACCTTGCATATTTCTTTGATACTGAATAGAATTCATGTCATTTTCAGCTTCATGCAAAGTGCCGTAGGAAGGAGAGTGGAACAGTTGTGGACCCTCACAGATGGCAGTCAGGATTGGTTTAAAGGTAATCTACAGTCATTGATTCAATAGTGGTGCAGCTCTTAACGAACTTCATTTAACAAACTTAAGATAGAATTAGTTTATCATTCATATAAAATTCAAATGCTGTTCTGCCAAATGGCTGCATCAGGTCCCGCCAATCATTACCAATAGCTGTGAATTATATATTTTGTATCTATTTCTTGAAATCAATTTGTCCCTAGCATATAATTGCTATCATGAAAGATAAACATGTTTATAAGCAAAGGTAATTAGTACAAATATAATGTATAACAGAGAATATAGTCACAGGGGTTAAGGTCCCTCCTCTATAACTGGCTGTATTCAGCAGTAGCAGGGTATAACTAATTTCTCCCATTATTAGTACGTTATTAGAAACAACATTTATTTCGATTCAGATCTACAGCCCCTGTAAAATGTAGATGATAATATATATAGTTTGTTTACCTACTTTGTAATGCTATTTTCTTTGATTTCAGGCACTGTTGTTGAAAGTAGTGAAGGAAAACATGCCATCGTGTTTGACGGAGAGACAGAAGAAAGGAGAATCTCAACATGGAAAGCAAAAAAACTACTTGAACAGAAGAATTTGAGATTTCTTTGAGACGTCTTGATATGCAGAAGTGTCAATGCCAAGAAGTATAAGAAAACCAATGAACTAGGAGTGTTCTGTAGAGCAAACGAATATAAGTGAATAAAATATTAATGCAACCTGGTTTGCATTTTATGTTTTAACAGATTATTAACTGCAATAATTCTGTGTCATACAAAGAACTCGTGTCCCTTGACATATTTATATGCAGCTTTAATCTTTTGGGAGCACTAGACATTGTATCTAATGTTCATGAGATATGTGTTTGAAGTTATTCACACTTGTATTCTCTAAAGAAATCGTAGTAGATGTAGTTGCATGTACAGGGCTTTCCAGATACTGCCCATCCAAGGATATGACAAAGCAGAACGTTATTGCAACATTGCAGAATGCTATCAGAATGTCTCAGACCATGATTGAAATGTGACTTCCCTGGTTGGGATTATATTCTCATAATGAGAACAGTAGGGTAGACATTTTGAAGGCAATGCTACATGCTTTGGGCAAATTTGGGTCATATAACAGGCCAAATGTGAGCTGATTCAAGTTAAACTTGGAATATTCAACATCAACCAAACTTCTTCATCTTAAAAGTAGTGTTTGTGTTTGTAAAACATGTTTGTTTTGCTAATAAAATTGAATGTATTTCAACAAAACATTTGTCTGTATTCCTGAATCGATGGTTGATATATTGATATGTTTTACTAGCAGCTTAATCAGTAAGAAAAGTTTACCCAGGATGTAATGATAAAGACTATAAATCTGATTTCTTTGATATTCAAATCTAATTATTGAATATTGGGCCACAGCTAGTTTATACTTGCAATTTTATTTTCTATTATAGTGACCCAAAAACCTGAATGCATAATTCTAAGTTCAGCTGCATGTATGCAAATGTAATTCTGAGTAGGAAAGAAATAAAATTAACTCATTATGTGGCATAATTCAATAACTTGATATACTTAGGTTGAACTTTGTATTTATTGTTGGACAACATCATTCAATTATGAAACTGATGTTTTTGTGAGAGATAATCTATTTTACTTTCCATTGTATATGTAAGGTAACTATGAATTATCAATTTCAAACCTCTTGCACTTTCCTTAGAATAACAATGAGGACAAGAGCAAAAATAGGCTTATGCTAGATAGGAATTCAAAACTAAATTTTAATATTATTAAAACAGAAATGAGAGAAATACTACTCATATGTTGGTGGTGATACCACATTAGCCATGTATAGTTGCATCACATCCTGGAGCAAAAAGCAGTGGAAAGTCATTTGCTACTGAGTGCAGATTCAGTGGGGGCTTTCAGTAGCTTTTCAGTGGGAAAACAGTGGTCAAGCAGTTGGAAATCAGTATGTCCGAAATATTTAAATTAGCTAGGGTTTAAAATCAGTGCATAATCAGTAATATGTCAGTAGCTCATTTAGATATTTCGGACATCCTGATTTAGGAAGTATACACTGCCATTTGCTCTGAGATAACTATGGAAACAATTATATTCTTATGCAACACATATATTTTCTTAAAACCCTAAGCAATAAGAACGTGACTCAAGTGTTTATATAGATTGTTTTGATTATTGTGGGGGTTGGGTCGTTGCTTGCCTAGTGATTGGTAGCGTGGGGCCAAGTGGGCTTCCGTACCTGCCCAGTCTTTCATTCTCAGGTCGATATTCATGACGATTCCGGCTTTTGGGCCATTCTTGGTCTTACAGACCCCTACTCTATTTCGTTAGGTTACTTACTAACTTGGATCATTTACTTGAGTTCAACTAGTTAATTAACTTCTATTTCGGCATATCTTCAGCTTAAACCCATTTGAGGGTTAGGTGACTGGAAGAAGACACGTGTGAACACAATGAGTATCAAGATGGGACTTTATTTCGGGCCTCACCGCCCCATTTTATACTCTATCAATCAACTCTGATTGGTCACGTAGATCATGTGACTACTCTGACATCATATCCGATCACAATAAATTTCTGTGCTTCAGGATTTCCCGATATACTTTTCGTACTTTATTTGTACCTTACAACTTTTATTAATTAGCTCGTACTTGATCACATACTAGTTTACACAGATGAATGAACATTCATCACATTATGCTTAAAATCTCTTATTTTGTGACAATCGAATTCATATTCCTGACTTTTTTAACCAATTGAGGAAATGGCAGCAAATACACTGACTTAAGCAGTCGTGGATTTAGAGGGGCGTGGGGGCAACCCCCCTTTTTTTTGACTGAAATTTAGTATTTTTTTAATCTAAAATGGTCCTGGATCCGCCCCTGTCAATAATGTAGGAACCATCAAAATACTGTTAGTCCCCTTATTACAAGTATAAGAAGTTAAAGACTGAATTGATTTTTAGACAAAAAGTGGTCCTTTGTTATATGATGGAACTACACTAGACGAATATTGATTTAAAATACAGTAGAAACCCTATAATGGATTACCCAAGGGACTGGGCTAAAACTGTTTGTTAGGTGAGGTGGTCACCTGAGTGAAGTGGCAGCTTGAGGTAAATGTAGCATGCATATCTCCACATAATATGTGGGGACATGCATGGGACATATACATCCATATTATTCCTTCACGTATCAAGAGTTTATTGATAATTTATTTATATTTAAATTAAAAAATTATTCCATATACCCTATATAGTTTTGTGTTTAGGGACACTAGATTATATATTAAGATCTTTATCAATCATGTAGTTAGAAAATCGTCCACTTTTTTTAAGACTCCTAGCTTACAATTTAAATAACCATACAATCCAACTCTAGCCTTCTTTTCACAATATTGTCTATGTCCCCAATTACCCAATTTGCACCTGCAGAGCATATGTGGCTGTTTATGCAGCCTTTAAACTTATAGACTTTAATTGAGATTTTTCACATTTTTCCTATGAGAATGCATCATAGAGAAGTGCACCCCTACAAAAAATAAAACCTGATCAAAACACAAAAAATGACTTACATCTTTATGATTTGCTTAGGAAATGTTGTAGACTCTTGAGATCAACTATGATATATTTCAACGAACTTTCCATTGCGAATTTTGCCAGCAAATCCGGGTGATGAGGGTTTGGTCCCACGAGGCCCTACATCCACAGTATGATATAATCCGGGATGTAAGTTTTCCGATTTTTGTCTGATTTCAGATTTTTCACTTTGACATCTAAAATATTTGCTGAAATTATTTATTCTGTGTCAGATTTTTTCTTTAACCCTAAGTTACATCCCTAAATAATACGGAATAAACTAGATATTTATATATATATCCCACTATTGTAATAGATCTTTATGATTCATATCTAAATGGCTACAACATCCATATTCCTAGTCACCTTTTTTTTTAATGTATATCGTGATGCTATTACTTCTGTTTTTTCCGGATTTCTTGATTTTCGTCTGTACCCTATTTTTTTCTATCTATTTTTTTTGGTGTTCATGAACCAAAGCACCCAACTCGTAGTCTTGTAAAGTAAAAAAAGGTTTGTGATAGCATTCACATTGGGTATTCATTCATATTGGTATTTACATTGCGTTGGCTGAGTAATCAAAGGTCGTATCTCAAAAATATTGATTTTTAGTTTTAGTTTTGAATATGTTTCAACTTCCCCTGTGGTATCTGGAAATTTTGGAAATTTTGGAATTTTTCAAATGTTTGGAAGGTTATAAACTAATAAACAAAGGTCGTATCTTCCCAATCTCACTTTTTAGTGAGTAACCAAAGGTTGTATATGAACTTAGTCAAAGTTTAATTCTTAGATAAATAAGATAATTATTCTATACAAAATTAGAACATCTTGTAATTTATTTTTCCAGATAACTATCCTGAAAACGTTACTGTTTGATATTATATTTTAATTCATGAAATGAAACATAGATATATGATTATAATTATGAAATATCAGATACGACCTTTGTTTACTGAATTTATGGTCTGGGTATTGAGTAACCAAAGGTCGTATATAGGCTGCATTTCATTGTGAAAGTGTAAATATCGTATAAATCTTTACTATTTTAGTGAAATCAATTGTAATCAATCATAGCTTTACTTCAGAAATGTTACTTTGTGTAAATTGAATTAGGAAAACTGATTTACTTTGTATTTATTTAAGATTTATATATGCCAGATACGATCTTTGGTTACTAACTTATTTCCATCTTTCCTCATTAAAACTGAGTAACCAAAGGTTGTATGTGAAATATACTGTGTGTGTGTGTTACCATAGTAACATCCCATTAATGTAGATATGTTCATAAACCTCACAAAATACTTTCAGAATATCATTCTTCCCTAGAATCGAAAATCATAATGATTTGGCAGATATTTATAATGATATAGACTTTCAAAATACGTCAAATTCTTTTAAATTGCAGTTACTCAGAACAAGCATTTGTCATATGCGACCTTTGGTTACTCAGCCAACGAAATTTGGTATTCACATCAGTATTCATGTTGGATATTAGCTTCATGTAGGTTTTTGTTTTGTGCACTAGGATCACGTTGGTTATTTTAAAAACATGTTAGTCAAGGACTTATACTTTTCTGTGGATGGCCTGCTTTGCAGTTATCATATAAAAATATCGATTCACCTTGGGATGATTGATTTGCATTCGGATTTGCATTGGGTCACATTGGCCATCCAATTCATGTCAGTGAAATTCATGTCATGGTGTTTACAAACAAGTTGGTACCCAGTGTGAACAAGTGTGATGGACCATAACTAAGGTAGTATTCTATTATCATAATGTCTGCACCTCCTGCATGTCTTGCCTGATATTTCCTCAAATTATGGGTCAGATTAATGAGAGGGGGGGGGGGGGGGGGTCAGTATGTCAGAACTCGTAAATCCCCTAATAATGGGTTTTATGGATTAGACAATTATTTTTGAATATGTAGATGCAATCATACTGTTTTATAGATATTGACAGCTGTTTACCTCTACGCCACCTAGTGTGAAATAATAGCACTCATAAAATTTCCTTTTTTTACTCATACTCATATACCCTCTTTCTCCTGATATTTGCTAAATCGTTAATAGAGTTTAGAAGGAAACGCCTGATTGTCTTTCAACTAATTGAGGGGAACTTATTTTCATGTCAGAAATAAGTAATTATCTTATAAAAAAATAACCTGATGCTGCAGTGATAATTATCAAAGAATTTCCTATTATAATTCCCCACATTTACTTTCTGTCCACATAATAGCATATATTCCAGTTGGCATTATCAGGTACGACAAGCAGTGGTTGGGGCAAACAAACACTGAGACACCCTCGCTGAATGGGTACACATTCCATAGGCACGCTATAGGGACATCACTTTAATTCACTTAGTAATGAATACAACTTAATATGACAATATATTAACATGAATGGTACAAAATACATCACTAAGTGTGTAAATATGTAAGGTTGAATGCAGTTATGATGTTCTAATAAAGAGATACTTTAAGTTTTGTTTCATTATGACTTGTTGTAAAATGCTCAAATTTTGAAAACCTATATTTTAAATTCCAATTGTATATCAAATAATTCTATTTATACGTTTTAGAAAGAAGAAGACTCAAATTAATTATTTCTTTTTACGGGTGGAAGATTTAATTTGTATTAACTGAGATATTTGTACTTGAAGTTCAGTGTTATGATGTGTCAATTCATGGCGAAGTGAAGTGTACCCGTCCAGTGCATGGCAAGGGAAGGTGTCGCAGTGTTTGCAACACCTCTGTACAAAGATCGCGGCCTGATAAGCGCAACTGGAATATATGCTATTATAGTCAAATATACTTTCTATCAATAAATCTATATTTCAATTGAGCACTCTAATGCTGAGTGAAAATTTAAGAAGCAAATTACTGCAACCACAACAAAATACTGTTTATAGCCTGGAATCCATAGAAAATGCAATTCCATAAACTCAGACGTGAAAACAAACACAAAGACATCACAAAATGAATTACCTTCACTTATTTATTCATATCAACATGGCCAAAAATTCATCTTTTATAATACAAAGAGAAAATTCAACCGTTTAAGCATTGGCTGTAACTACATCATTTAATTTAAACAGCAACATATTGAATGGTGCCTGACAAGTATATCCTCTAGTTCTTGGGCTAGATTACATAAATTGAAATATATACAATACAAAGCAATAATTATAGAATAACTTGTGTTATTCAACATTTCTAAATGTTAGCATGTTATGTTAAATTAAGGGGAACCTCCAAACATGAGACGTTATTTTAACATAACTAGTTTTCCAAAAGAGCAATTACTCATTTATACTATAATATTTTGTTCACTGTTTTCACTATTGATGTATTTCTAACTTTAATCCAGTTATGAATACATAATTAGTAAATAGGGTGTACAATATTCATTTAATTAGGAGGAGAACTACTTTTCTGGGCTGCTGAGTACCAGCAGTAGGTTATCAGTGTAGCATGCTGGTAACTTTTATGGCCGCTGACCTATAGCTAGTGCCAGTGGAACAGAAAAGTCATTCTTCTTCTAATTGTATGCACTGCAATGCATGTTTTGGAGAATTGATAGTAATTGAAACAGTGATTTCCAAACAATTAGGGTCATATCCCCCATATGATAAAAATAGATTATTCTGTAACATTTTGAAGTATGTCAGTTGCGTAAATAGACATGACACGCTATAATCTGATAATACACACAACTCTGGTAATACATGAAAATGATTTCCTTTTAACACAAAGTAGTAGGATCTTATCTAAATTCTAATAAAAGTATACATATGTTCCACAAATTGTTTGACAATTTTCAGTAAGTCAATGAAAAGTAAGCACTCATCACAAAAAATCTAAGATTGTCCCCTAGCTCTGCCAACCCTCTGCTATCCATGCTCACTCTCAGTTATCTCTGTTTGCCTCTATCTGTGCTTGCTATCCCTTTTCCAGGCATGACAGCCGGCCCTCTGCTGTCCCTATTACCCCTGAAGGTCCTCTGCTATCGCAGATAACAATGTGCTACCTTTTATTGTCATTCTAGAAACCATGGGTATTCTTTGGACTTGTCCCTAGATTAATATACATACCTTCTATATATTCCCTAACTCGTCCCCCATTTAACCCATTAGCAGTTTGGTGTGAGAGTGGCTTTTTGAAACACAGGATATACTACTAAGTATCTATCCATACAAAAAGGCCTGTTATAGGCGGACATTTATATTGGTTTTTATAAATCATCTTTCAAAATTAGATAGCATGTGTCAAACCTTAGTTAAAATCTCAGCCTACTAGTAGTATGAGTGTACATATATTACAGGTTTTACAATTGCCATTAAACTGTCTATTCATACAGTTTTCATAGTAGGACCCGTAGGAAGAGTAGGAACAGCAATATTAAGAACAGATTCTATATTTTCTAGCATGATCTTCAGTGATTCTTGATACAAAAGTCTGGTGATATGTATGTTATGCTGTTCGACAGAAATCATTGTCTTCTTCATCTGAAGAAGCAAATGCATCATTGTCACCATCATTGTTCCTTTCATCTTCTTCATCGTCATCATTGTCATCATCAACATCGCTGTCGTCTGAGTCAATGCTTTGGTCAGGTTGCATTGGAAGGTTAGACAGAGCACGAATCACTTCCTTAGATTGGTCTAGAAAGGTTGTGTCGATTTTACAGTCCTCTTTTGCTGTAGGGATTGCTTTTACAAAGCTGTCAAGAATGCTTTTCTGTTCTCTCTCATTTTCCATCAACGTTTTTATAACAGAAGCCTTTGCCCCTTTGGTGAGGTCAGCAGTCTCAAATGTTTCTTCCAGGACTTGGTGAACGCTTTTCTGGTACTCCAGTAGGGCAGGGAATTCAACTTCAATTGCAGTCTTCTCTTCATCACAGCGACGAATGCGGTTGGATGCAATCACACCCTCCCTCATGAGACGGAAGGGGCCTTTCATGTCAGTGACCATACTTTCATAAATTGGAGAGTCAGTGTCTTTGACTTGGGCAAAAGTGATCTGATGGGCAGTTGGTAGGACATTGAATTCTCCTACGAGCTTGTCGATTTTTGAGTTTGTATCTCGAAGTTGTTTGGCTGTCTTTGCTGCTTGCTCATGGCCACCTAAAAAAGATAATACAAATGGATTAATAAATACGAAAGACTCAAATACTAACAACTTTCTATAACGTGTGATGTTTAGTTTAAAAACTATGTAGAGATAGGAATGACATGCATATGTTGAATGATACTATGCAGTCATAACAGCTGTTTAATAACATTGTATCTATGGGATTAACTAATAATTTAGACTCCATCATCCTGATGGAGAACGTTCCAAAAGGAGACAGATGGATGAGAAGGCGTTTGTGCATGGAAAAAAAGAGTCATTCATGTATCACAACAGACAATAGCCCTCCATAGCTTGAATACAAATTAGGATGCATGTATATGAAATATAGGTAATTAGAGAACTGTCTCTATAAGATTTGAACATCATTATTGGGCAATCCATTGAGGGGGTTTGGGCCCAGATATATTTTTGAAAATATGCATAAGTCCCTATAAGAATTTAATACACCATTTAAAGCATGGTAGGGGAAGTAAGTTTCAAATTTATGTGAAAATGCGTACATCTTAATGTAGGCCACATGAGTTTTGATTTCTACTGTTTGCTTTAAAGAACTTCTTTTTATTGCTTCATCCTTTTCATCACTTCTTCTTAACAAAGTAGTTTTATGAAGGTTTAACTTACGTGCATCAGCTTTGACCAAAATCAGATGCCGACGTTCAACTGCTTCTCGATGAAGTCTATCCAGAACGTCCTGTTGTTTGGTAGCCTGTGCTTTTTTGAGATGTTGCTTGTACTCGGTAGACTTGCAAGACCATCGCATGATCTTATGAGTCTTCTCAGTTTTCTGCAGGTCTTCCTCAAGTCTAAAAAATATTCACCAAAATTCAAAGCTTTAATTAAGTTATATCTGTACAATCATATTCGTAATGTGATTTCTGTACAATTCCATACCTATTTTCAAAGGCTATATGATTCTTAAGAAATATCATGAAATCACGACCCAGCAGAAAAAAACTGAGGTAGAATGATAATAGACATATTTTTCATTCAAGTAATCTTTTATATATAGGTTTAAGTATGCAGATATGCAGTTGCATCATCAGTGTTTGAGTAAATATACTGCGAACATTATGCCCAATTTTTCTCTCTAGTAAGATGTATAGCTTTCCTCTTTACAACATATATGAGAGGTCGGATTAGTATAGGAGACTGATGAATGGAAAACCATCATTAAATAATTACATATCTTTAGTTGTGGTATACAAATAATGTTTATAGTACCTTTGAACTTTAGCCTTGTTTTCTATTTCATCTTTCTCCACAGGTGGTTCTACAAGACGTGCCCTGGAAAGATACATTTTTGATAAATTCAGATAAACTCTGAGGAGGTATTCCTGCAAGTGAATCAATTAAAGGGATTATTTGAATTGTGTTCCTCAAGTTTCAGGTTTCCTCAAGCACCAGAAATGTCCCTGACTTGTTTTGCAAAAAACATTTTTTAATAACCCCCGCTGCAAAGCGGCCACCTGGCCGTCAGGTGAGGGGGGATTATGCCGTAGTCAATTTCCACAGTTGATTATGACGATTAGCCATAAGTCGGAGCGTTGCTGCTGAGATTTATTAAGCATCCTCACTTAGGTTTTATTTAGCAAATTCGAGAAAAGGCCAAAAGTGATCAATAGAATGTTTTAAAATGGGCAATCTGTGCCCACCTGATCTGTGCCCTACTGGCATCGGCGAATTTCGGCAGCGTCATGAATTTGTAACGTAACAAATTTCTTGACGTACTAACTGTTGCAAGCGCTGCAGCAGCTTCGCCATAGCTATACGTGTAAAGACTGGTTTTCACAAAAAGCCTCCTTAAATGGCTTAGTCCCTGAGTATGGAAAGGGTTAACACCTATGCAGTTTAATCGCCGGCGCTTGGTCATTCCATAATGGTCGTTCTGTGGAAATCTGACTTTACTGTTGGTTGCCGAGAGGCCGGGGGTAATTGTGTGTGAGACGGCCTTAATCTGCTAGGTTGTATTGGGTACCTTGCTACGTTATCTGTTTATGGTTCATACCATATAGGCTAATTTGAATTCTGTGAAGAACAACTCCAGACACAGAGCTGCATGGTGTGGCACAGGTGCGTCGCGGGAACCGCGTAGATCTAGTCCACCCAGCATTGGATCACCATGGCACTGTGTCGGGAGTTTTTGTTCTTCACAGAATAGAATTAACCTATTTTACCCCCCCCCCCCCCCACCCCCCACCCGGCATTTTGATCCATCACTGTCAATACATGTAGCAGTGTTGACAATTAATCGTCTGCGAAAGTGACGGAGATTAACCAGTTCAAGCAGATTATTTTTTAGAAAATCGTGTCAAACTGATTCATCATCCACATGGCAGAGCCCTAACCTGGTGCTTCTCTACATATTCAAGTTGCTGCCAGATAACGTGTAGGCACAAGTTTGGGTGCTTTGCCGCCACTCACACAATGCTTTCAACAACACAGGGTGACGCAGGGACTCCCCATCTACACCCATATTCTCATAAGGCAAATTGTCTAAATCTTTTTTGGGGGTGATAACATTTTTCCCGGGCTGATGACCCATTTTCTTGTTAGGCTATTATGCACACTTGATACCTAAAGCCATTAGATGGTTATAGGATGTGATCCTATATTAGGCCCAATGTTTCACTTATATCCATGTATATCTGATATCCATGGCAAAATGTAATGCCGATCAACTTGATATGAAAAACCAGAGCATATCTATCTAATGCAAGATGACCTATTAGAATAACATAATGAAGCTCTTACACAAGCTATAGATGTTGTGCAGATGATGCCACAATACCCACAAAGGCAGGCTAAAATCAATACTATATACTATTGAAATTAAGTTTGTATGACGTCAATAATTGGTAACTTACTAATTTTATAGCTCTGAATACATAAATCTAGGTTTATTTGATTGCCACATTGTGGCAATGAGCTCATGATCACCAAAATGGTAATGCTACAAGGTCCATAGAAGGTTGGGGGTAATATGCACTGGAATAATTAGATATAACCTAAACCAGTTGGACAAAATGCTGACCAATTGATTTCTCTACAAGCACAGGAATTCACCTGTTAATTGAAAACGGCAGTAAGAAAATCTGATTGTATCCTTAAATGTTATGAAATGAGCTCTAAATATCAAATTCTGAAATTGATTTTTGTTGGTGTTGGAGAAAAAAAAATCAGAAATCCGGAAAAATCAGAAAGCTGACATCCCTGAGTTCTAAAGCACATGTGGTACCTGTTAAATATACTATATTAATTTTATAACCCCTTCCTTCATGCATGACAGTTATCACTGAATGGGGCCCGCCCCTGACCATATTTTTCAGCTCCAAGTGCCTGCATTATGTGTAAATTATACCATATTACCCTTCCCTCTGCTACAAGTCTATTCTTGAATAAAATAGCATTACCCATCCTAAACTCAGTCGCACTGCATTACACTAATTTATTATTCAGCTCTTTACCAGTATCTTGTTACAAACTCAAAAACAATATTGAATAGCCATTTTCCACAAGCTGTTTTGCAGCACCCTAAAGATCCTTAAGCACTAGGCAATGGATAAACCATGGCAGACGTGCAGATGTGGCCCATAAATGGATGGATACAAAAAGATTTCAAGGAATTACACACCAAATTAAGGGCCAACTACAATCCGCTTGTGGGTATGGTCCTTAACCAAGTAGGGATTCAAGTTAAGTAGTTTTCCGTTCGGATGACATATGTACCAGAGACTTACGACAAAGAGAAGAAGGTGTTGAGTGTTGTTGCATAGGCTGCCTTCCAAGAGCATCCTGCATGAGGATAAAAATACATTTTGTTGGTTACAAATTGCAATGAAAAGTATAATAATTACAAATGTTATTTACAACATATTATTTATATCTTCTCACAGAACAAGGGAAACTGGAGCTCAAGCAAATAATGTTAAAGCCAATTTTCTACCTACAGATATTTTATCAGCATTTTGCCTCCAATATAAATGTTGGTACACATTATATGTATTTTTTTTCCCCTACAACTTAGATTTATTCATCCACTGATAAGGGACACTGATAAGAGAAAAAGACTATTTCAATAAGTATAATATTGACTATTTTATAAGTGTAAGTCTGCGGCCTGCATCTTTGACACATTCCTGTTACCAAAAATGTACCTAAAGTGTAGCAAAGCTTATGGTTGACGACCCCAACATATAATTTTACCAAACAAATTGTCAATATCAGCAACAAGTACTTTCTATATGTGGAATACTGGCTTAATTCATCTGAATCACATCTATTCTCAAGTTCTCCGTGAATCATTTATAGAATATCTAAAACACAACCAATCCATGGATTCATAACCTAGCAGGATTTAGTGCAGATATGGTGGGTACATAAGACAATGCTATTACTTTTCTCATTTTTTGAATATTTTGATGGACTCTTAAGCCTCAAACTAACCTTTTGTTCCTTTTACTCGATCCTCTAAGTGTGCCTTGTACTGTGTGTGCCATGCATCTAGGTCTTCTTCGTTCACAACCATTCCTCCAGCTATTAATATGAAAGCATGGGAATGTTTCAAATTTGTCTAACAAATCATAATAACATCTTAGAGAAGTAGGCTTAAGACTTATATCTTCACAATTTAGAAAATAATGGTCAAGAAACTGTTCTTTAACAGTGAATTTGTTTGGTATATAAGACAGAAAACAGACTCACAAAAAAGGTCATGTCATTAATGGTTGCTCTAGTTTTGATTCTTCAGTTTCTGTCAAATAAATAAAAGTAATACCTGACAATTATAAGATTTCAAGTTCATATTGATTATGATTACAACTGGCTCGTTCCAATGAGGTTACATTTTGTTATAATGAATGTTTCTTACCCTTCAAAGTCTGCTTTATCTCAGAAAGTTCAGCAACAGCTTTGTCTCTAGCTGATGAGGCACTCTTGTACCGTGACTCCAGTCGCTTACCTTAACAAGAAAGTGGGCAGATTATATAAAGAAGGTTTGGTGATGAATTCCATTAATTTAATTGCAGTGAAACTGTATCAAACCCAACTCGTAAAGTTTTTGTGGACAGGTTATTTCTATTATAGGATAAATTTTCTAAAGTGTGAAACGAGGTAATAAAGTTAGCAACAAGATCTGTACAAATTTACTCATAAACATTTTACCAAAATACACCTCCTTTGAAGTCAAATGTCCTCATTTGTTATATTTAGTAAAAACAGTATAGCTATACCTGCATTTCTGATCATTTTCTTCCCATAATGAAGCAAGGCATCCACAATGAGATCACGCCTATTGGAAGCAGTCATCTCTTTGGTGATGTAGGTGAACTTCCCTAAGTAGCTCCACAATCGCTCTATGTTCTCTCCATCAGCATTTCGGAAAAGATTGAGAAGGCGAGGGTTGTACTGCACCTGATATTCAATGAAAAACATCTTAATATTATTAATACTACTTAATTGATTTAATGTATATTAGAGTACCTAGGTCCTGTAACAATGATGGAAGTTAAGCAATACGTGAGTCAGTTGCTGCCAACTTTCAATCAGTGATGAGGCATTTTTGAAAAATCATAATGAGATTTGCCTGGGTGGATGAAAGGTAAAGTTCAGATAGTGCTGTCAGCCCAGATGGCTGCTCAGCCAAGGTGGGATGTAATGGTTTCTTGCTGTAAGTTGTAAAATTGTTTTCTGCTACTTTATTAGAACACCTTCTGTGATGTCACATACTTGGCTGGATGATACGTAAAGATGTTAATTTCAAATTATGCCCCATTTGATTATCAAACACTGCTTCTTGTGGACCATAACCAGCAGTCAGAAAAAGGTTTCATGACATTAATAGCAATCCATGGATAATAGGGAGTTTCAGAAATCACAATGCATCATAATACGTCATGGTATCTGTGATCTATCCAATAGTCTATAATAGTAAACAATAAAAGCTTAAGGGTTAAATATATCAATAGTTGCAATATTGCAATATCAGAACAGCAGAATAAACCTGGACTACCTAGTAATATTGTTATATGATATAGAATACAGTGCTTATACTAGGAATAAGACAATTCATATAAGAAAGGCTTCCACGAATATTGTCTGGGTTTAATAAACAATTATCATTCATGTTATTTTTAACATTTACCTGACACTTTGCCTCATGTGCGTACCCATGAAAAACAGGAACTGCAAGCCCGATGTCTTTCAGATTGATCCCACTTTTCTAGAGAAAATACAAATTGAATGATTGTCAGTGATTCAAAAACAAGACTGCAATTAGAATATGACGGCAAAGGTTTGCTCTGGGACTAATCACAGAAATTGAGCAGGTCATCCTTCTCTCATGTTCCTTACTAAAATAATGAAATATACATCCCTAAGGTAAATGCTGAAGTATACAAACATTACCAAAAACCAACTTTAATACCTTATATGTGTTCCACATACCGAGAATTTTCATGTTCATATCTAATTAACAATAAATTCTCAATCTGCATAATAGCTGTAAATCAATATATAGTACTGACAGAGATTGATTATTCCCCTAGTATTCCAAGGTAGAGGGTCATAGCCTAGAATAGGCACGAGATCTCAACTTCAAAGGGATATTCACTATTTTGATGTCTAACCTCAGGCTGGACTGGATTTATTTCAACCCCACGAAATCTTTAAATCTAGGTAGAAATTTTAAGTGATAATATCTCTTTATTTTGTTTTTTGAAATTGATTGAATATTGACAAAGATATTGATTTACAAAAGCTACAGCAAAACGTAATCAAATTGCTGAATCAAGCAACCTAGCAAGGTATCTTTTTATATCAAATCAAGGTATGTCCTGTAATTAATTGCAACCTCAGAAAACTAAAACCCTAAATTCTCATTGTAAATATTATTTTCAATCAATTTCAGTGTTTAAATTCAGAAGTTTGATATAATATCGGCAGAGATATTAATGGATAAAAGTTATGACGAAACATAAACAAATGGCCAAACTATATGACGTAGCAATGTGACCTTGACACTATTGCTGATCCCTGATTGGCTTATGAAAAAGGGGGCGTTGTTTAACTGAAGTTATTCCTCTATCTCTGTGTATTACTATTCGCTCAGCTCAGGAAAGGGGCCATGGCTTTAGTTTATTTGGGTTTCCAGGGGAAGAATCTTTATTATTCCCTGGCTCCCTGTACTTCAAGTCAGGGGAATCTCATTTTGGTTATTCCACTAGTAGGGGAATATTACTTTTAAATAGGCAATGTATGATAACAAACCCATTAGGGATGAAAGTTTTAGGAATAGATGATAGATTTCTGTACCTTACCTGGAGTTGTGGCTTTATCCTGCATGCAATGTCATACATGACCTTCAGACCACCAGGGTTGTCTTTCCAATGGTTAATTAGACATACAGCATATCCAATTCTGAAGTTAAGGACACACGAAGTTAGTATAATGTCTTAAACTGGTATTTAGAATATATTTGTTCAGTGAATGTCTTTTTGGTTCAATTATAGCAATAAAAAAGTAAAGTATTTAAAATGCTATATATAATTACTAAGTGCCATTGTAACACTAGTGGATTATTACAGTGTCTATGGGCAACAAACCTGAATTCTACTAACAAGTGCAGAGTTTCATAGTTTGTAAATCATTTGTGTCATTCGTTCATAAAGTTCAATGATAGCCTTAGCGTTGTATCTAAAGTCAGAATTCAGTACGTTATGATTTCTTTGTGCTAGAAATAGGAATAAAGTCATCAATAATCATGTAAAAACTTTTATCCTACTCAAGTCTTATAACATTATGATGTTCAAATTTGTGCAGCATGAACTATTCACAATGTGTGCAAAACGGCACTGATACCAAGCAAAGTCCTTAAGTGAGAAAAAGCGTTCATTATAGAATGAAGTTAACCCCTTAGACCCCAATCCGGCCATGGCCACCCGAGGTTAACGTTGTACTCCCCAATCTGGCTGTGGCCGCCCGGAAAAATGTCCATTTTCCCATAATTTTTCGATATTTTCCCAGTGGGAACAATCTAAAGGGTATTCAATATACAAAAACGGCAAATATATGGTTTAAAAGCTAATTTAATTGCCTAACCAATGCTACAAATCCCATGTTTATAACGCTCATTGAGAGGCATTTGTTAGTCCTTGAACTTCTTTGATTGAGGGGAATTTAGGGAACTCTTGAGGGAAATCCATGGAAATCTTGGGGAAATCAAGCATTTTGTTAATGCAAACTGTGGAGTCTAAAGGGTTAACGCCCATTCATCCTTTAATACATTTTAATTATTTGCCTGTTTCATCAATTATCTCAATTACCAAGTTTAAGTCCAACCTGTACTTTAACTTACTTTTCTCCGGCATCCAAATCAATGAAGTCCTGAGGGTAGTCATGGATGCAAACAGATCCGAACACCCCTGTTATGTCCAATTTTGATGATCTGAACTTTGAACGTTGCACAGAACCAGCTCTGAAGTTACTGCATGCCTAGAAAAAAAAACAAGTAACAATATATATGACGTGAGAATCCGAGGAGATATTTTCAGTTTGGAAGTTTATGGCATGTGCACAGAGTTAATCCAATGGCATATAACAGAAACATCATTTAAGCAGTTATTTTTCTAGGAAAGCAATTAATACCACACAAATGTCTTGAGTGAGAAAAGGTGTTCAGTATAGAATGCAGTTAAAGTATAATTCTATCAAAACATTTCAATTCTTTGCTTGTTGCATCTTTTATCTTTCTTTTATCTTTTTTTTATTCTGATTCGATTCCTGTACATTACAAGTTCTTCCATCGAATGTATGGTTTACATAAATTCAATCAATCAAGTATATCTCTTGAGAATCTAAGTATATATATTTCCACGTTTATGACTACTAAGCCAAGGGCAGAGACTTAATCCAATAGCTTATAGGTAAATACATTGCTACAAGCAGCTAATTTCAGAAATAGTCAATATTTTGTATGAAAGTATTATCAGTTAAATACATATACAGAGTAGTAGTTACAGTTTCTGAAATACAATAAACATTCTGTATGCTAATGATTTCATATTTTACTTCTTTACTAGAAGTATTCTTAGCCTTTTGAAGATGTCACTTTCTGTCAACTACGTGGACAATATTGGGGAATTTGGGAAAAGTAAAAGGTCCAGTGTGCTATATAAGTATTACTTGGTCATGTGCAGTGGCCGGAGCTGTTTCCTTTGGCAAATAGGCCTTGTATTCTTCCTTCTCAATAAAGAAGCGGGACCCATGGTGTGGAGTGGTGTAGCTTACACCTGCTGACTTCTTCCTTACTAGACGAAAGTTGCCATCCATGCTTACAATTTTGGGTAAGATATCTTCAGTCTGAAAGAGTTGTTGAATTCTTAGAATACTTAGCCACCAAGTTATTTTGTGACACAAAATTATTTAATACAGTATTATACCCTCATTCATATAAAGGCCAGAACCTAGATAGTCTCTAATTATCTTTTATTCATAAATCAAAATGCATTATCTACACACATTCTTTGTAGAAAAAATAATTGTTTCAAATAGGCTGTAAATAATCCAGAAAGGAGAAAGGTAGTAGAAACTATTATAAAGATAATTATGATGTTACCTCAGTAACAACGTTTTTGTGAGGGTAAGCGGACTATCGTAAATCAAATGGTGGATAGTTTATCAATATTCAGCAGTAATTGATTGAAAAAAGGTGGAATAGCCCAGGGAAGAGAGCCTAGCTGTGTTAAATACATGAAGCATATTACAGGGCTCAACATTAAGGTCTTCAACATACCTGCCCGTCGGGCAGGTATAGGTAAAACTTTACCTGCCCGACCCTCAATTTCACCTGCCCCTCTGAATTATCATTATATGACAAAAATTTTGTCATAATAATACTGACACAAATTTTGCCTGCCCTTTGGGCAGGTGAATTTCAAAATTTACCTGCCCCAGCTAAAATTTTACCTGCCCCGGGCAGGCAGGCAATGTTTAATGTTGAGCCCTGAATATTAAACAATAATCAATTAATTCAGGCTAAAAATATACTGTCGACCCTCACTACTTGAAGACCCCACTAAGTGAACCCTCCCCCCCTAATTGAGACATACACAGTGACTACAGTTTATTTTACACTATATAACTATTCACTACTTCAAAAACCTTACAACTTCAACTTGTGAAATGTTTTCTTGAAACAAAAGTATGAAATAACATATGAATTACACCCACAACTTGGAATGCATACACATTAAACTGTCTTAAAAACACAGCGGGATTGTTGCTTTGACAACAATTAGTAGGTCTCCTGATATTTGTACTTAGTTCTTTAAGAATGTTCAATGACTTTCATAAACGCAAGGAACCTTTGTGACTTGAGACATTTTTCTGGCAACCACCAGTATCTCAAGTTGTGAGGACTAAATGTACACTCTCTGGCTAATTTGAAGGGGAAACACATACCTTTTCGCAAATTGGGCAATCTGAAGAATCTGGGTAACCTGATACCACGTCCTTCAAGTGGGTCACATTGTACATGAAACTACGATGCTGGGTAGCACAATCCTGGGAAAGTATCCTATACAGGTCGATCTGGTAAAAATCAAGAATGAATTTTGTGTGGAACAGGGGTGGACCCAGTGGCTCATACAGGTGGAAAAATTACTGGGTTAGATTTGATCAGTCTGAGGGTGAGCAGCAATTTTAATTTCCTTTTTGGTTTTACAGTTAATTCAGAACTGTGAATATAGAGTTGATATCTATCTTGTACTTGACACTTCACTTTTGGCATAATTTGCAAAATAGGATATTGCTCATCCCAGTATACATCAAGTAGAGGTTGGTGGCGCAATAGATACTGAAATGAACATACACGGGGAGGGATCTTAACCCAGCCATCATCTAATATTTATATTCCTACCTCGGTGCTATAAGTTGGTAGTGATCGGACACACTCTTTTAAGCTGGCACAAAATGTCTGGAGGGCATTGGCACTTTCCAGAAGTAATGACCTTGCCTTTTCCATCAAACGCATGTCAATTGCTCTTTTTGGTTTCTTTGGAGTTGCAGGCCAGAAGCCAAGTAACATGAGTGTTTCAGCTCTGGTCATACACTGACAAAAGTGGACCATAGTGCCATGTTCACGCCCTGCCATGGAACAAAAAAAATTCTTGTTAGAATCAACAGCGTCTCTATTAATCTCATTTTAATCTTAAAATACCTTTAAAAAAACCTATATGCAATCTATACTGTCAGTTATTTATTTGTGATACTATATCCTCACTGATTATCTCAAACCCACTTTCTATCAAAGCAAAAATTGCTATGAACAAAGTATATCACGAAATGTATCATAAAAACCTACAAAAATATATATAAGCCTATTTTACATAAGAAACAATGCTAAAGGCTGGTAGCTTAACTAATAATGACCTACCCATTCAATTATTTTAAGCTGCAGGCCAATAAATTCGAGCAACACTGAACAAACAGAAAATTCTGGCCAATTTAGTTGAAAAGAATGTTCTATGCTTCAGTATGAATGTTGTCAAATCCAAATGGTGTACCAAATTCCACTAGAGCCTGTTGTTATCTATCGGTTACAGAGAGTCAAAAACAATAAATTCAATGAAATATAATTAAATGATATATAATCATGGAAATCCATTCTATCAGCCTATTTCTGGCATGTGTTAAAATCTAAACCTTGAAATATGGCAGAATGTGATTAAAATCAAGAAAAATTGGGTTTGTTTACAAACAAATGGAAAAATCACCAACTCCTGTGGAATCCTACTTTGGTTCGAGCTAGTTTTCACAGTTAAAACTTTACCACTGACCTTAACTGGACTCATCTAGCATATTTCTATTATCTTAGTTTTGAAAATGTTGTCAGTTATATTGGTTTTGGCTCCCTTTAAGAGTTCAGGTTGTTTTCAGAAAAAGCTGTCATTAAGCTCGCACCTTGAGACATAGAAAGTATTAGCAATATTCAATGCCAGAAATCAGATATATTGGTTTCCATATTGTTTTCCATGTGTTGGGCTCATGTGAAAATCATATTAATTTACCCATTACTCTCATATTAGAATATGTGCAGGCACACATGAATACACATGCCTGCAATGTTATTCATATAACTGCTAATATAACGGGAAATAATGATAAGAAATATCTGAAAACCAAATTTTGAGGCTTGTCAAGGCTAAAGAAAATTTAAATTTATGGCATGCGAGGGGCATAAAATATGTCCCTCTTTTGGAGTTTTAAGAACAATATCCCAAATTGGCATTGACAAGGACAGGGTTAATAGCACAGGTTTAAAAGACACTTACAAATGGGTTAAGCCAGCATAGGTTCCAAAACGTTGAGTATTAGCTAATATTGCCACTTACCTTTGTCATCAATTAAGAACATAAAGGTCGGAATTGTTGTTTGGTCACAGACATGATTTATCAGCCTTAATTCTTTGTACCACATGTGGGGTATATAGAATTGCCCCTGTGATCAAGAAGAAAAGAAAGGGAGTCTATTTATTAAGCAACACATTTTCATATACAATAAATGTTGATACACTTATGGGTATATCAAACAAACAATATAAACTGTATCCCTTCCTAAGTAAACTTCTGAAGCTACAATCAAAATGTGTATACCATATACAATTCAGGACCTTTATCCTAATGAATTTGAGAGACATTCTGGTTAAATATATGTAGGAATATCAAGAAATTGATGATTGTATAATCATCAGTTAAATAGGGACAACACCTCTTAACCACAGACAGACATTAACTCTCATGGCTTACTCGGTGGACTTCCTTCACATGAATATAAATCCTTCATATTTATGTTCATATAAATGGACCTCGCTTGATATCACTAAACAGGGGTCAAAACAGCACAGCCCAGCGGCCTGAGGTCCCTAGACCTAGAAAAATGGTCAGGCTCCTAGATTGTGTTTTGAAGGGGCCCGACTGGCCCCTATAAAATCTAATATTTTGAATACAATTGATAATATAGGCTATTAAAAAGTTGCCAAGGGCCCCTAGACTTTCAGTATTCAGAATAGTTGATTTACAAAGTTTATATAAATCGGGGACTGTGTCCCTGACCCCCACCTTTGTATTTTTTAAAAGCTTAGCAGATTGTTCAATAAACACTCGCCCATTGGCAAAGGAGTATCCCAACCCTTTTATAAACACAGGGAGCCTTGACCCGTACTTCCATGGACATTGACTACTGAGGAGATCCCCTTGGAAGTTTTCCATGAAAATTGTGAATTCTACTAGATCCAGGTTTACCTGACTGTCCATATTTAATGCTTTATGATTATATACCTCATGGGTAATGAAGTATACAATATTAGGGGGGCGTACTTTGGAGAAAGCAATGTATCTGGCATGGCTTGGCCTATACAAGTACAGAAAACTGGTTGGTGTAAGGAAAGGGTCAATGCAGACTTTTCTTACGATGACCTATAGTGGCCTACCTCCAGGAATCTTCTAGCTGAAGGATATTGTTCTAGCAAGAGATACATTTTTTTGAAATAGGAAAAAGTAATTTCAATCATACTTACGCTCCATCGCATGGGAATGTGTAGGATAGCCTTGCTGTGGACTTTCATTAGACAGGGCTCGCAGTAATAAGCCATAGGTCCACAGTCAGGACAAAAGAATATATTTCCCTCTTCTTTTTCACAAAAGCCACATTCAGTTGTTGCTGGTGCTTGACTACTATGATATGCACTTTCCAGTAGTGGTTTAACTGAGCTCCACCTTTCTGCCAGTTTCCGCCGCTGACGCTGTAAGGACGATCTGCAAAAAATAAAAAAGATGAACAATCATTTAACACAACAATATTCCAGTAATTAGATATTTGTTGTGAATGCTCACATTGCATAAGGGTATGACTGTTTCCATTGACTAAATCTAATGTACAACTAAAGTCAACTGAATACTGATTAGGACTATCAAAGTAAAGAGTGAAATGATTTAAAATTTACCTTGAAACCTGGTCAATTTTAATTTTCTTCATAATTATACTGCCAGTCTTATGTAAATTATACCAAAACAGGGACGTATTACTCATTGCTTTAAACAACTTTTTGTGGAGCTTCTTTCCAAGAATTTACTTTTCAAAAATATTTATAATAATGCCATCTATCTATAATTATAATATAAAGCCTTGGTATGGGTTATGAGGTTCTGTTTCGAATGAACAGCCTTGTTACTGTGGTTTATTCTATACAAAAGGTGAGATAATAAGTAATTTTTTGTAAACATATTGAAAGACCCAGTTAAAAAGGATGTTTCATCGCAGAACATTCTTTCAACATTACAATCATTACAACAAGGTCACAGAACGTCAATGCTGAATGGCTCCTTAGAAAGCAAAATTTGGACATACAGACATCTGGACACCTCTTGCCAAACCCTGATTGGCCATGCCACACACAGTGACCAACGGTGGTCTGAATACCACAATGTGTTTTATAGGACACTAATGGAAATCTAACTATAAGTAGGAACAGGAAACCTTGTATATAACTTCAGGGCAATCATTTTCCAATGAAACCAATTCAATATGAAGTACACATCCAGCACTAAAAACGTGAGAACAATCTAAGGAAAATTCCAGGTTTTGACATTTTTAAAAACATGCATTTTACTACATTTTTGAGAGAAATTCCTAAATTTGTGACGTCACTAAGTGAGTTATTGGAAAACCCCACCTTCCTACAAAAGGGAATCCCTATCCTTGTAGAATTTGTAATGAAGGGCATGCAATCTAAGACTAAGACTAACTCAAATCATACAAATTTGGCTCCATACAGCTCAGAATTATTTGTAGAATATATCGATCGATGATTATACCCAGGGAATCCCAACTTAACTTGAGAGGGAATTCCTATAGTTGTGACGTGGCAAGGGGAGTACTGGACAGCTCAATATCCAGGGGATTCCCCAAATTATTTTCCTTTTCTAAATAATTCCTTCATATCTCAATATTTTCGTTTTTGATTTTTTTAAATGTCTTAAGAATACTCACGTGAGGTTAAAAATACACAATTTAGGAACTTATGCATTTATATGCAAGCGACCCTTTTAAACATAATTTTTATTTTAATAGAATAGGATACATAGAATAAAATATATAATAGAATAGAATACATAATGTCATTAAGGGGCCTACCATTAAGTACGTACGCACCAAGGGGGGGTGGGGGGTCTGAGGTTTTAGGAATTTTGCGTACGTTCCTATATAAATCCAATGTGTATTTTAGCCTTAGGGGGGGGGTGGGGGGTCTAGAATTTGATAATTTTTGCGTACGTACTAAATGGAAGGCCCCTAAGTTAAGCCCCGACATTGGTCCTTCTTTGCAAAACTGGGCCTAGGGCTGGTCTTTGGCTAATTTACATGGAGCAGGTTAGCCTGAATCGGTTGAACGTTTATTAAGAAAAGGGTTAATTGGGCAACCATAATGGTTACCCCATGATATTATGATTAGTTCCCAGCCACGTTATCTCTTTTTGGAAAGGTAAAATAATTTCCATTTATTGATCCAGTCTATGACACAATACATACGTTGGTTATCTATCAGGTTTCTAAATTGTCCAAAAATAGTGCTTACTACTGAAGTTCATTGATCACCGAGTAAAACTTTAAATGGAATGTTTTTGATTTATCAAAATGCATTCCATACCACAAAAATACGAGAAAACTGCTGAATAGGACCATTTTCTTTTAACGGCATTAACTCTATAGAATGAGGAAGAGAGAGACGAAAATGAGTTTTATTTTGAGAAATATCTTCTACATCAATATATGTGATCTAAAATAGTTCTATGCATGTTTGACATTTTCTTTTATTGGCACCTTTTTTCATAAGCCCCTAATGGTCATTCATATGAAAGCGAGATTGTACTGAAAGAATAGTTAGAATTGTGAGAATTTTTATTGATAACTGTTTACTTTTGAGATTATTCTATAATGAGAATAATCACTGATGATACATTAATTAGTTTGTTTTAGATAAATTTTGAATAAATACCCGATCTAAATGTTTTTAATGTTGAATGATAACAATTTTAAATTGATCACACTTATGGCGTCAATCCCATATTGAGGAGATATGACTTCATCTGCACAACGTCTACATAAAATTGAAATAAAAAAATAGTGAAGATAAAATCTTTTTTTTAAAATAAAAATATATAATATGCTGATATGTCACTGTATGAAATACAATCCTGTAATACCTATAAATAAAATTGAATTGATTTTTCTAACATTGGATTTATTGTTGTTCACTGACACTAGGCCTAGTTTGCCTACTACCCTACTAAAATAGTAAAAACAAAAGGAAAACACGAAAAGAACAAGATTGGATGACATTACCTTTTGGATTTTGTTGCTGGATATCACATTCCGGACCATTGCTTTCAAACTGGCCATTGGTACTTGTTCCTGCAGTGGCATTTTGTTGATGAAGCGTAAAGGCATGATGCTTGGGTTGTTGATTTCCTGACTGAACTGTTTCAAAACCATCAGAAAATATTTTCACATTACGATGTTCTATCTCGCAACGACTCTTCTTTGTAACCGGATCCGTGTATATTGTTTTATCCCGCACCTGAACAACTGTAAATGGTCTTTTGTTTCTGTCAGGACGACAAAAAGGGCCTAGGCCCCGGATTGACTGGTCTGAACTGCTTGCTGGTGTTGTATCCCTCGTACTAGGTATTTCTATCCATGCAGTTTTCCAACGTCCAGTTTTAGCATTGAAAACCTTTTCCTTAATCCTCTTCTTGTAGTAGCATTTCTCCGTGTTCATATTTAATCATGCCCACGATTATACTCCTTCAATTCGCCGTATTACGGTTCCTCCAGATTACCCATAATACAGTGCTTCGGAGCAGTTTCCTGTCCTATGCTGGCAGTGCTATAATGTTTGTTTTAGCCCCTAGGAATTGAAATTAGCCAAACTAAATTATAATTTTGGTATCAATCGAAAGCTTATTACTTAGTCTGTAATATATTACAAAATATATGTTAAGTTCTCTCAACTTTTCGAGTTATTGAGGAGAGAAGGGTGCCCCCAATGCTAAAGGATAGGCAGGAGACTGCTTCGGCCCTGCGGTGTCACGCGAAATAGACACCCGAATCGGCGGACCGTAATAAGGTGAATAAGAAGTTGTAATTACTGAACCAAATGTCGGAGAATTAAAACAGGCGCCAGCGGAAGTGACGCACACTAAGAGTGGGGAAAATTGTCTGCTCTTGAACCAGTGCTCACGGACACCCTAGTGGACGTGATAGGTACTATTACTGATGTAGTACGTTCTAAATCCACTAGTTCTGTCGTGTCAAGCAGTTTCAACTATAAACTTTAGATAAAAAAAAAATCCCAAGTGTATGAATCGCGCAGAAGCTGCTTACGTGGCATATAGATTTGCCAAGGTGTTTCATCTAGTTTCAAAACACTCTGGCGGACCCAGAAGGTGGTGGGGGGGGGGCGGAAAATTTTGAGTTTTTTTAGTGTAAAATTTGGCAGAGACAGGGGCAGATCCAGAAATTTTCAAAAGGGGGGGGGGGTGCCTTATTATAAAATGTTCCGCCATACCCCCTGGGTCCGGGAATTTTACATTATTAAAGTCAATATTTTGCCATAAATAGGGGGGGGGGGGCGCACCCTCGGTGCCACCCCCTAAATCCGACACTGAGAGAAGTCATTAAGGAAAAGGGCCCCCCCTTTTCAAAACCCTAGATCTGCCAGTGAAACAGGCAAGATTCCCGTTGTGACTTGTGTGGCCACAAACTTCAGAACTGTTGGAATTGGAGAAGGGTGTGTGGGGCCATGTTAAGCTTTGCATGCCTATGGCAGCCGTGACGGTATGGGGATGGAGCGTGGAGGTGTGCGACAGCGGTCTCACACAATCAGGAAGCAGGTCTCAGCAGTTGAGCCTCATATTAGCTTTGCAGGAAGAAATCGGACTCCTTGAAGAAGGAGAGACCTCCTTTGTCTCTCCTTCTCTAAGAAGTAGAGTGTAGATGTATGGTGTTAGTATTTATAAAACATTAAAAAAGAAAGAAGAGAGAAGAAAAGCCAACAATGACCTGCAGACGTTCCATGACCGGCTGTCTTTCGACAGACTTGTTCTTCCTCACCCACTCCGCCAATAAAGGTTGCCACCCTCGTCCTGGGGAGAGAGGGTCGAATATTCCGCTGAGACGGCTGTCAGAGATGAAGTGGCTGGTGTAGTCGTTTCCTTGGGCGATGCTAAACTCCACCAGGTCTTCGTGGGAATCGAGCTGAATTGATGGAATCATAAACCAATATTATTATACTGCAGGGCCAGATACAGATATTTTCAAGGAAATAATTAAATAAAAAAAGATCCGCCACTGTACTGATGGCATAATTATTATGGCACTCTGAACGCAATTCGAACGAAGCCGTATCCCGGGAGCCCTACCTACTACAACCCCCACTCGTGTAAGTGGGGTTTCAGTTTTTAGGTGATGAGGCTATAAAAACGTATATGAAAACTTTAGAGACTCCGTCGGAAGAGACTCCGTCCCACTGGCAGCAATAGTAAGTTTTTACCTCGAGTGATTGCTGGACCTTCTCCGAAGAAATGACGCCTACGATGAGACGACAGGTCGGCTTCTGAGGTAGAAACGTGCCGTTGGGATGTCTCTGAAGGCCCACATCTCTTTCCAAGTCAAACTGACTCGGTGGGATGAAAGCACTCCCCTTGAATATGCAAAAGTCACTGTCGTTAGTTAGTACGGCGAAGGCTTTAGGTCTGTTTACTAAGCTTCTAGCTAGAATGCCGTCGACCTCCCCAAGAGGAGAGTGGACCATTTCAGCCCCACACTCCCGCAGTGACTCCATTATCTGGAGGCTTTGTAGCAGTAACTTGTATTCCATTCTTTTGAGTCGCCCATTCTGCCTTGATATCCACTTGTGTAGATTCTGACTGGTGGTCTTCCTGGAGCTACCTTTAAAGAGAAAGAACTGGCCTTATTAGAAAGAAAAGGGCATAGAGGCCTTCCATTCAGTACGTACGCACACCTTAAAAACAACCTCAGACCCCCCTCCCCCTTGATACGTCGTACATACTTAATGGAAGGCTCCATGCGGGGAGTCATTATAAGAGTAATTACTCATCAGTGAAAGGCAGTAGGCTTATGAGAGTTTCCTCGTCCTTCAAAGTTAACTAAACACCTGTCGGTAAAAACAGTTATTTGTACTATTTATGGACTACTGTGGGACATATATATATATGCTGGGGGAAGCATAACTGAGACAAAATACTGTCAACATTGCGTGGTATGGCGATTCTTATCAAGATTTCACAAAGAAGAATTATGGGCATTTGAATCAAATTTGATCCTACTGTTTTATTGTGTTTCAAAAGATGGTCAACCTTTTGCATCGTGTTTTTTTGGGTCATGAAACAACTATTGACGTTTTTGATAAACGAAGCAAGCATGAAAGAATATAGATCATGCAGCTTAACCTTTCAACAGTAGGTCCTACCTTTGGTTCCATCAGTAAAGATAACGAGAGTAATTCCCATAGACTTCAGGTCAGTGTACAACTTTCTCACCGTCTCATCGATAAAGGCATACTCCCCGAGAAGGGTTTGTAATGTTGGGTCACGTGACGCTCCCAGCATCTCCCATATACGGTTTTCCAAGCACCCTAAGTCGACTAGTATCTCGATGCCATCCCGGTTGCGGGCAGTCTCTATGAGGTTAACCTTCTCCACCAGCGGCGGCTCATGGTCAAGGCAGTAGCTCAACAGATGTTCTACACCCATTGCAAGGTGGAGCTTCTTTGCTGATATCTCTAAAGGAAGAACAACTGTTTTTCTTATAATGAGTTGTGATGGGATTGGAGTTCTAGGGTTCTGGTAGTTCTGAGGAGTTTGAAACATTGGGGGAAATGGTAGGGGGTGTGTGTACGTACTGGGGTCATATATTCGAAAAGATTCTCCAAATCTTGCCATCGGTACTTTTCTTTTATTCATACTAGGCACCTGTCAAAACATTCTGATTTTACATGTGATTATGTTTTCAGAACCTATAGCAAATGCAATTTTGCATCCCCTTTTTTTCAGGATTTCTGTTGACAAATTAAAGTTATAATTTTTGGGGCCAATAGTCTTGGGGGCCAATGGTTCGGGGGGGGGGGGGAGCTAAGATTATTTTTAAAGTCATTGGGGGAGTTTCACACTGCCAAAATCGTAATCTTCAAAGAATTAAGATTTTGAATTCAGATGTATGACAATTGGGTTTGTAACCAATATTTTCTTAGAAAATACACTAAGGGGGATTTCACAGTACCAAAATTGTAGTCTTAAATAAAGTTGAGATCTTATATCAGGTGGGGGCTATCACAGAATAACGGGACATCCCGTAAAAATGGGACGTCCTGAAATAACAGGCAATTATAAAAAAGGATACTATCTAAATATTATTGTAGATGGAAATATTATAAATGAATAATACAAAAGATCCCCATCATATAACACTTCTACATAAAATGATAAATGCAAGATACAAAAATTATGAAATTCTACATTTAACATGAATTACATATCACTTTCCATTTTGACAATTTAATAACTTCACAATCAATATTTTTACATAGATAAAGATACTCAGAAGATGAGGAGTTTGCTAAAAAAAAAAAAAAAAAAAAGATTTGTAATAAAAGAACACATCTTTTGCATCAATATGATTATTGCATTTACAGATTCTATCACTGCATTTTTTTCTTTTTCTTTTTCTTTTTTAAAAGTTACAAAAATCATACTGGTCAAGAAAATGACCTGTCCTGAAATAACAGGACGGTTTTGTGATCCATTATTAACGGACATCCCGTTTTTTTCAGGTAGACTCTTAAAAACCATTAAAACCATTATTGCAATAATGGAATTCGATTTTAATTTAACCAAATAATCTTGAAATTTATTTTTTATGACATATTTGACTCTGAAAGGGTTAACTTGAAGAAATAACACAAATTTCTTGTGACATAAGGAAGGGCACGTGTTTCAGGTAATTGTAAATCCCATTACATTGTTCTATACATCAACTGTACATAGTTACAACATAAAATAGCTGCTAGATGATTGTTACGATCGTATGTGTAGTATGTGTCGAACACTTGGTTGCAGGGGCGGATCCAGAAACTGAAAGAAGTGGGAGGCCCCACAAACATGAATGTATGGGGGAGGGGGGCCCAAACATGATTTAACAGGGGAGGAGGGGGGGGGGGGGGGAGCAAGGCCCGTCCGCCTTCCTACCTCTAGATCAGCTCTTACCGTTACGGTTGGAACTCAAACATAATATTATCTTAGCAGTTCCAATCGTAAAAAGGCCGCACATCCCCTAGCTGCAATCGGGAGAGGAAAGTCTAGGTTATACACTAAGTTAGTTCGATATTCTCAATGTGCTGTAGACTAGTGAGGGGGCTAAAGTGATGACGTTATCGGAAACCATGCTATAGTATAGAGCTATGTGCAAACTGGAATCAACGTCAACTCTATGTCTACATCAGAGGCATTGAGAAATTAAAATCACGTCTGACAATGAAACTATATAACATATATGTACATTTTCAAATCAATGCTTAATAGCAACATAGTTATTATCAAAAGATTAATGCATTCTTACCTCACACGATTGAGCTTGCCGAAGACGTTGTGTGGCTCAGATGAAACTGAAAGTGTCGAAATTCCCCCCTGAAATTCCCCTCAGGGACCACTACGCTGGAAATACGGACTCGGTGCCGTTAACTGCTCACTATTCTACATGTCTTCCGATAGCCCCTTCAAATGAATTGCCGACAACATGACATTATTGTGTTCTTGTGCAGGGTTTATATCGTATTTCTGAAATCCTGTCCCATTCTGTCCAAATCTTCTTTGGATAATATTTAAATGTGCATGATATCTATTTCCACTTTGATTTAACCCTTGTGGTGCAAAGCTATAACAGTAGGGCCCCCTTCTGGGAATACCCTGCACTAAATTAACCTGTACCTGCCACCCCCCATATGGGAGTGGACCAACCCACTGGCCCCCTTTTAACCAATTAGGGGAGAGAACCCGGAAGGGTCTATTTTTGCACAGCAACAACCAAACAAACCAACCCTAGCAACAGGGCCCCACACAACATTATGAATCACTTCAGCAGTCGCACCGGTCGATACAACAGCCACGTCTATCACTGACAAAATTGACACTATGACAAATTTTTACTGTCGAAATTCAGTATGTTATGCTGGATGGAGGAGAGTGGCGAGGTGGTTAGGTAGGAAGGCAGCAATAAGCAGTAGTGACGTTATTCACCTCTGGGAAACCCTCTCCGGCACTCAGTGTGCCCCCTGTGGCCCCACTGTATCCTATAGTAAAACTATTTGCCAGAATTCTCGATAACTGCATTTTTCATGGCACCTGATAACAATGAATATAAGTCATAGCTAGATCTGAGTTGTTCCAAATGAGTATACAGGGTAACGGAGTCGGGGAGTGTCAAGCCCAAGTGCCTTTTGTACTTGTTACTATAGCAACCACATTAAAAGGCATTTCAAAATGCAACAAGACAACCAGTTTCATTCCATCATCTGATAAAGCTGATGGAAAGTGTCAATTTGACACCTCACTTGCGTTTCAACCTCGATACCAGGAAAGATATGACATATAGAAGGTTAATTTCAGAATAACCTAAGTTTGTTGATGGTTGTCATGGAAACCAACTGTACCTTTCACATCTGCAGATGAATGTGTGAGAAAATTGAACTTTTTGAAAGAGCAACTCCTATACTACATGATGTTATTCAGAGATAATTCAGTGTTACCTTCCTAGTTCTCTGATTTCAACTTTGTCAAAGTCGCATTTTTAAAACTGGATATCAGCAAGGAACTTACCCTTGGTAGGCCCATCAACAAAAATACCATGGTCAATGAAATGAATGTCCTTAGGCGGTGTAATTCCAGAATCCCCCACAACCGAATAGTTGCCATTTGGCCATGCATGTAATATTCTCATATGTGTTGATTTAATTTAATGACGATTCAGATTTTGAATCAATTATTTCTAGTAACCAGATTTCTTGCCATAATCCTTCTTGCTATTGCCTTTTGTGTCACAAATCAGATATGTGTACAGAAAAAAGCACTTCCCCTGTCAGCCAACCAAACTGAAAGGCAATTAAGTTGTCATTTTTAAAAAAACACCTTTGATTTATTGAGTTCTTGAAAGAAAAATTGCTAAACATGCGAAATCCTGAATTCAGTCAAATTAAGGATTTACCCTACATGTTTGACAGGGTCCTGGGAGCGTGATGAACAAGTCACCTGTTTGGTATTATTCAGGAGGTAAGTTTGACCGTATATTAGGGTTTATAACTGGGAGCAGTACTATAACTGCTGTTCAGAAAGTGTTTCACTTTGGTGCCCTACAGGGACTGATTACACGCGCGGACCTCGCGCCGCGGCCGTCGCGTATATAGTATATGCTATATACGCGGACCTTTAAAATTAAAAACAAGAGTATCTAATTTTGAAAGAAATACAGAAAAAAAATTAAAAGGGGGTTCGGGGGCATGCCCCCGATTTAACTATGCAGTTTGAGAATATTATATATAATCATTTAATTTAAAGTCCGCGCATATATATGGGAGATTGTATGCGCGAGGTCTTCAGTCCGCGCGTACAGTGTAGTTAACATACGCGGCCTTTTGGTCCGCGCAAACAAGGGGTGCCAATCGGCGCGGGTAAGTCCGCGCGTATAAACTCAGCCTGCCCTACAGGCTTGAGGGTCTGCCAATACGGGACTGAGGGTGCATTTCACACCAAGGCAATTTTACGCTTGTAAGTGCTAAGATGATATGCAGCACTTACGAGAAACCATTCTACACTGAATGTCGTATCTTGAACATTTTATCTTAGGACTTACTACAGACAAATTTAATGGAGAATCACTTTTACCTGAAGGACATGCCAACCTTATATCAAAGAAAATAAATTGGGTATGGTTCATACAAATATTAGTAGATGGCAGCATTGTTTGATGTACCCCTTGTCTGAATATGGCAATATAGAAAATATATTCAAGCTTGAATTTAATTGGAAAAATATTATCTTTCTTGACACAATTGTTTCATATTGTGATAATTCAATTTTCTATCATGAATTCATTTTGCTTATTTGTGCTTTTATTGTTAATTATGTTCATCACGAGCTTTGTATTTCCCACCACAGTGGGACTATATGCCATCTAGTATATACTGCATGAATGAAATAAGCTGGCAATCCACATTGGATATAAGATCCTACAACTTCTATCTTCTCTGGTGTGAAATGGTAATGTCTTAGCTACTTACGACAGAAAGCAAAGAATTTGTGACATTTTTCTATCTTCAATATTACCATGGTTACATATGATATGGTCAAACAATAATTATTGATTAATGTTCTACTTTATTCAATGTTTAATGATGAATATTTGATAAATATTTGATATTTCATTGTATTTATAGATACTACATGCTTTATTTCCATAACCTTGAAAGTTATGATAGCCCATGAGCAGTATTACACTTAAGATCTTAAATGGACATCTTATCTTAAAATTTCACAAAAAACACTAAGGTGTGAAATGGTTTTAAACTGCTCAATGAGTTGTCACGTATCCATCAAATTTACAAAAAATTACCTTACTGAGAAACACAAGGGTCGTAAATATTGATTTAAGATTGTATCTCAATTTACAATCACAATTTGGCTAGTGTGAAATGCCCCCTAAGTGTGTGGTTTGATTTGCTGGAGTTAGAGAGTGTTGTGAAGGTTGATATGGAGAGAATTCTGTCATGTGAACTGAGTGGATGTGTGCTTGAGCATGGACTAGGGATTGCGACATTTGTGTGGTGACTGAGGGTGCATTTCGCACCGAGGCAATTTTATGATTGTAAGTGCTAGTATAATATGTAGCATTTACAACAAACCGTTCTAAACTGAGTGTCATATCTTGAACATTTTTTTATCTTAGCACTTACTACAGACAAATTTAATGGGGAATCATCTTTACCTTAAGGACATGCCAACCCTTATTTCCCTATATGTGACCCGTTTTGGCGAATTGAGTCGGATGTCGCACGGGGAAGATTTTTAGTTAGGTATACCATCAGAAAATACTAATTATTAGCTTTAAAACGAGGTATAGCATGTCTAGGTCCCATATCTAGGGCCTGAGATAAGTTGCGACGAAAATAAAAAGAACCGCGCCTATGCGGGTATAAGAAACTGAGATAAATCTTTTTTTTTTTTTTTTATTTGAACCAACTTCACTTGCAATAAGTATGTGTTCTTCCAGTCAGAAAAGAGGGAAAAAGAAAAGAAAAAATATATACATACATATGTAGTTTATATGGTAATGGAGTACATTGAGATGAACAAGATGATAATAAACATAAATCGGTAGGCCATGATTATGGTCATATGGATTGCGATCAGGTCAATTTCCATTTCAGTCCGTTCCACTTCCTCACCTCAGATTTAAACTTCACCTTAGTCGTTGCACGTTGGATAGCCTCTGGTAGGGTATCCCAGAGACTACATCCACGGTAGAACGGACTATGCTGTACCTTGGTGAGGGTGGTCATAGGCTTACGAAATTTTATTTTATTGCTACTACGGAGCTTTTTTTCTACATTATGATCATCCAAATTTTCATGATTAGAACTTTCTCTATACATAACTGATAGGAGGCTTTCAAAGTTTTTCTTACCGCGCGCTACCGCGGTCCTCCGATAAAGCCCTAGCAACATACACTTGTAATCAATCCTTGGTCCTGAAACTTTACATAGTCATTCTATACTATTCTAGCTAACAAATACCAGTAATTCATGCGTTTATATACAAAACTTTTATTCATGCCAGTGCTGCAAAAAGTGACAAAAATCCAGATCTTAAACAACAACTTAACCTAGAACGGCAAGCATAAAGGATCACAATACCTCATCTTGGCTGCTTAAAAACGACTCTGTGATGACCCTAAGTACCTTGGGTATCCATAATGTGTCTATAAAAGTTCTTGGAATGTTCATGATTGTCTTTGGTCGTTAAAATAGTGAAAAGCCACCGAGGTAAAAATCTTAAAATCAGAAAAAGTCTTAACAACTAAAAATAAGTTAACAATGTTCAAAACGGATTCTTAATAGTTCTCAGGTGGTCCTGGGCCTGCCACGACCACGTTTAGCACGTTTACTAGGACGGCTCCTGCCCCTAGGTGGGGGTGGGGGGCCTTCCTCCTCTGAGTCAGATGAAGAATTTGATTCCCTCTCCAGCTGTCTGACCAACTCCTCCTCCTTCCCCTCCGATCCTGATGATGTGTCTGGAGTCTGTCCTCTGCCTCTGCCTCTGCCCCTGCCCCTGCCCCTGCCTCTGCCCCTGCCCCTGCCCCTGTCTGGCCCATCCCCCTCGCCAGCCTCTGGCTCTGATTCCGCATCTGGTTCCGGCAGAGGTACGGCACGGGGGCCTGGGCCGGGTGCTGGTTCTGGTACAGAGGGCTTAGGGCACATGATGTCCTTCGTGTCCTCAGTACAAAAATCCCGAATGTTCTTGAAGAGATACCACTGTCTTTTGGCTGGGAGGCCAGGGGATTCGGTGGGCTGAGGGCCTTCCTGGGGGACAGCTTCAGGGGCGACAGTCAGCATCTTGAAGGTCTCGGGTGCCGAGTCGGCATACTGCCGGAAGGTGACGTGGCCCTTGTTCTGGTCAGAGAATACAAAGTGATGATACTGCTTAATGCCCTTGACTGGTTTGATGAAAGGGGTCAAAAAAGATTGCCAGTCATACGACTCGACAAACACCTTCCCATTCTCGTCCCCCACAAGTTGGGTAAGGTTGACACATTCTTGGGTACTCTTCACCACAGTCGCCTCCATCTCCGTGAGGCTCGAGACAGGCTCACAACGAAACTTTTGTTTAAGCAAACCAAAGCACCAGTCCGTGGCAAACTTGGTGTGCCCTGTGCTCAAAAAGTTTAAGGAAATGGACTGGTGCCGGCCAGTCAGGACCCGCCAGAGAAGATACGCTAGCACAAACTTGTTCTTGTTCTGACCACTACAGTTGTAACAGTGCATGTCCACCGCCTTCCCCCAGGGAATACGTTTCAAAATAGTGGTGCAGGTATGAAATAACTGCATTTGACCCCTTATTACCGCAATGGCTTTCGTCGATCAAATAGTTCACCTGTTGGGGGATGGCCTCGGCACAGACACCGAAAATGCCGACCTTGCGGGGGACAAGGAAATACAATGGGCCAGGCTGCATAGGAAAGGAGGGAAGGTGGACCTGCTGGGCATAATCAAAACTGATGTGGACCTTCGTGTCAGAAGAACAAGGGGGATGGGGGCCAAGGGGAGGGGACTCTGCTTCCTTGTAGGCAGCCTTTGCAGACTTGACCATGTCCTGATAAAAGCCCCTCTCCCGAGCCACCACCTCCAGGTGAACTTGTTGCTTTTTCAGCTTGGCCTGTTTCACAATGTCAGGTAGGTTACTAGAGGCAGAGATATCCCTGTTGTTGCGCTGGCATTCCCAGCAGAGGTCAGTCATAGGGCGGGAACACACTATGCGAGGGAGGAGTTGGAGCCAAAGGTTTCTAAAGGTTGAGTCAGCCATACACCTGAATTTAGCCTCCTCCATGGCGTTGCTGTACAACCTGTAGATGTCGGCCTTTGTGGAAGAGGAGGGGAGGAGGAGGATGTCATCCTGTTTGTGGGAAGACCCACGACCAGGCAGGACGAGGGCGTTGGTCTCGGCATAGGAGTTGATGAAGTCCACGACCCGCCTGATGTCCTCCAGCTGGAGGATCCTTGCAGTCGCCTATTGCCCGCCAGCCTTCCTTTGCCTGGTCACCACCCCGTAGCACTTGTACCACTTGATGATGGACGTCAGCTTGTTCTGGCTGATGCTAGAAAGGTCACAAGGTAAGAGTTACATTAGGCCAATAATTATTGGACACAGGCAACAAGTACAGGTAAGTATTGTAATATTAATATGGACGATTTGTGAAGGTAAGTGCCATGATCAGATTCTGTTATGATTCATTACAGTTCATCTTGTAATTTACCTCAAGTAGTACAATAATAGTAGGGATATCTAGGTAGACCTTATATTAGTTGAGCAAAGAAGTTGAATATCAAAGCTACTCACGCTAGATGAACTTGAAAGTGTCCCTGCAGACTGGCTGAGAACCGACGAGGTAGTGGCTTCTTTGGTGCTGCCTCTCCCCTCTCCCCTTAATCCCCTTCTTCCAGGTGGACAGCCTGCTGCTATTGTCTGTGCAGGTACTGACGATGCCCAGTAGCAACATGTCCTTCTCGCCTAGAAAACAAAGTAGATTAGGATAATAACAATCTGTACATGATATGCATGTGACTCAAGGAATGAGGTTTCTGGATTGACCCATGAACTAGGTTAACACGCCCTAAATACTACCTTAAAAATGGTCTGGTTGAGTGTTAATAGTTGTCTGTTATACTTCAAGACGTTGTCATGGATTATGGGGTAGTTTTGAGCGAGAACGACATAGCTACATGGTCGCGGCGACAGGTTTGCATAACATGTATCTCATGAAAAACTTACCTGAGGACAGCTGAAAGACCTCCTGCCGACGTGCGACCAACTCCGACGTCGTGAACTGTTTACTGCACTCCTTGTCTTTGTAGTGCTTGCAGGAACATCTAAAGACAACAACATACATGATATTAGACTTAGTTCACCTTCCTGAGGGCCACAATGGCATGAGACATGATTGATAACCGTTACAGGCCGGCCGGATCAGCTGACGCCTCTAAGTAGGTCACCGGACAACCCTGACGGATCATCCCTGTTTATGGCATGAAATCAACTTTGAAACTTGATAAAAACTAGTTAGGCAGTTAGAATACATACTAGGGCACAATCGTAGGCAGTTTCATCAACATTGAAAGGGATTTAGGCACTTTGCATACTTGTTTCAGAGATACTGGAACCGACCGCATGTCGGCCGTTATAAAGTTTTTTTCAAAACTCACATGAAGCGTTCGCAGTCGTCCCACTCCGCCTGTAGAAGGTCGTCCGTGGGGTCAGGGATGACCAGTGGCTCATCCTCATCGTCCTCAGCATCCTCCGGTTCCCCTAGATCCTCCTGAACATCTTCTTCTTCCTCGGGGGGATCGTCTTGCCCCTCCTCCCCGTCGGCGAAGAGTAAGCACTCGTCGACCAAAGTCCGCCATTGCTGTGGCTCGGCTATACCCCGTAAATTCACCCAATTTATCGTATTCAGGGCATCCGCGACAGCCTCCTCGCGATCCATGTCCTTCCCGACGATGTTGGGAGGTAATCCACATCAAAATCCAGCAGTGATCCAGGATTAAAACAGCTAAATCCGTCGGAGAAGTGATGTCGCACGTCCGTCCTGCTCGCCATGCGTCCCTTTAAATTTCCACAACAACTGAAACCGGAAGGCACGCAAGGCCTCTCAGCCAATCAGCCAATCAGCACGCCGCATTCTGCACACGTGACCTCCTTGATGACGATTGTTTACGGGATGACGATCGGGAAAACACGTTCTGATTGGTCCTTGCAGGTGCGAATTCAAAATCCGAGGCTGTCATTGGCCAGTTCACTTCGCGCCCTTTCAGCAGGTACCCGGAACATGTGGCTGGGATGGGATCAAGACCGACAGACGAGCCGCGAAGTTAGGGGAAAATGGCTTGAATCGAGGGTCTTTTGTTTCAGAATACTGAGGCGTTGCGCGTCTTTGGGGCTTATTTAGAGGGACTTAGAGATGGCTTTGGGACCTAAAAATGTTTTGGGGAAGACTTCTGATATAGGAGATATGAATAAAAGAAAAAGCCCATTTTCGATAAAAAATGCGAGATGCGACTTCAGAGCCCCATATCTCAGTTTGACTTTCTGCGACATCCGACTCATTTCGCCAAAACGGGTCACATATATAAGAAACTGTTTGAGTGCGAACACTCTCCACCACAGGACCACCCCAATTTGGACCCTTCTTGACTGAATACATCTGTTGGGAGAGTGAAGCAGGCCCTAAAAACTGACCATAATTACCTGCCATGGACAGATGCTTGAGAAAACCGAAATTGGAACATGTTCCCCTCTTATCTATAGTATTACCAATCATTATAATTTTAGTCTGAAATACAATTACATCTTCCGATCTAGTAGAACGAACATTGATAAAACATATTTAGCTAGATGTACATTGTATATTGTATATATATGCGTTTTTGTGGATATGCCCAGTTTGACCTCTTTTCACTGGTGTTTCAGCTTCCCTAGACAAAATAAAGAAAAAAAAGAGCAATAATCAGACAGTGAAGGGATAAAGATTATTTGCAATATGAAGATGAGTAAAATCATATGGCGCAGGTAGGCCTACTTTAATAGAAAACATGATATTAAAGGGCTGGAATACTTTTATTCTCTTGCCTTTATAAAGGTAGCTAACATCTAAAGAACCAGCTATCCATGTAATGAAGTGACAAAATAATTATAATCTGAAGCTGATTTACATAACTTCACAGTTAGAATACAAAGCTTGCCTACTTTTCTGAAATATCTATTTTTCACCAGGTTATATAAACAAGCATGATAGACACCAGTATGATGCACTAAAAATTCGGAAGTACATACTTTCCATAATTAAAAATCCAATTAAGACTATAGGTATAAGTTATATCATAGATATAGAAAAATGACTAGATATAATATGGTTATATTAAATATGTGGCAGATTAAACGGTATTGTTTGCTGCATTTTGGATTATCACTTGGATTTATCTCATTCAATAAGTATACCATTTTCTTCAAGCTTTACATACATACATCTTCTTTGGAACCTTTCAAACAAACCCTTAGCCCAACTTTGTCTGAAACTTGCTTTTTATGTTACATACAAATATCTATTTTGAACAATTTATATAACAAAGAAAAGGACAATAGAATTAAGGTCTGAGACACAGTCCCTCGATGACAATGCTTTTGGGACTGTGTCTCAATTTGATGTTCATATTTATGTCGAAATGGATGTGAAGGAATACAAATATTTCAGAGGCATAGATGATTTAGTTTCTATTGCATACTCACAGCTGCAGAGAGGATATCCGCCATGGTGGGTATCAACTACATCCTTTCCCCCCTGGTCTGTGCTGATGTGACAGGTCAGGTTCTGTAGACACACTCTAACAAGACGTTGTTCCGTGTACCTTTTATACCAGTCACTAAGCTCCTTGTGACGAATATTTCCATCCTTAATAATGACGTCCCTCCATCCAGCCTCCTTCTCCGCCAGGCGCTCCTTCAGAAAGTCCTGAGCACTATCCGAAAGGATTGCGTCCAAGACACCCTTTATACTGATGTGGTAGTTTCTCCCCCACCAAACTACCAATTTGTCAGCCGTAACTTGCCATTTGAGCTTCATTTGAGACAGCAGACGTGTCCAGGTGCGTGGTAACCCGAGGTCTTCATTTGGAGGCGTACCCCACAAAGACCACAACTCGGACGGCATGCCCCAGTTCTGCAAAGGTTGAAACCAAATGTTCACGCATTCTATGCTTTGAAGTTCCATTCGATTTTGGGCCAAGGGCTTTGCTGCCTTTTCCTCCGAGGGACTTTTTGGGCTCTCGTTAGCACCCGAGTATTCTTGTGCCCATTTAGGGTGTGCGGGTGGCTTGTGTTGGTCCACCGCGTTGAAGGCATCGGCCAGGGACCAGGTGCATAGGGTCAGACTTCTGTGGTCCTCCGTGATGGCTGCCCAACGAGCACCAGAGGTAGCGTAGACCACGTGGTAGTATCCACGGTGTTCACTGAAATAAAAGTTAATATAAAATAACTCTTACTGTGTGGCGTTTATTACGTCTCCAGCTCCGATCCCCCTGTGAATGTTAATGTATTCATATCTCTTAATTTCCGATCCCTTAGCAGTAAAAAACACGCGAGAATATAGTCATTCAGTGGTCTATTCTACACCACGTATTACCTTTGATCAAAGCTTTAGATGAAATATCATACGAGGTTTATTGTGATTACCTATAATCAGATAATTATCAAATCTAAAGCAGAATAAGAAAATAGAAATGGCATCCTCCGCATCTAGGTTCTAAACGTATATCAGATGATTGGTGATTTTCAGATTTTTACCCCAAAAGATTTGTAAAACCACTTACCATTTTGACGGTAGAATACTACCAATACTTGCATGGCACACGCGGCTTTGGTTGAGAGGGGGGACCTCATGGAGGCAGTCGTAAAGGTGGTGAATCAAAGCTATGTCCTCAATCAAATAGGCAAACATGTCTGATTTGACGGACCTATGTGCCTCTTCTTCAAAAGAACGCATTATTTTGTCCCACAGCTCACTAGCTGCATTTGGCTCTTGTGAGGTGTCTTTTGGTGGGTATTCTTCCTGACTTGAAAGTGGGGTTAGTGAAGAGTCATCAGTTTTCAGGATAGATGCTGCTTTATTTTGAATGTCCGAAATCTGCTTCTGAGCGATAACTTGTGTCTCACATTGAAGAATCATTGTAGCCTTGATCATGTCTGACAGGGTATCCAATTCTTTGGTATCTTCCCCAAGAGCACTGAACAGAATTCTCTGAGTATTTCTTAATTGTTCTCTACCGCAAATAGTAAGAAGATATTGCTTCTTGTTGTAACTTGTCACCTGTTGCAGCGCACACGAAGCAAAGTACTCGAGGAACATTTCGTGAGTGAAGTGCCACTTTGAAATCCTCTGCAGATTTTCATCGTAGGTTTGGCTGATCCTCATGAAGGTGAAATACGGATTTCTTTTGTGGATTCCAAACCTGTTGAGAAGGCCTTCATCAAAAGCTTGTACATTGTTCATGATGGCATATAGGCACAGATTGTAAAACCTCTGGGTTTGATCGTTCACGTCCATGCCATCTGACCCTTTATCTTGTTTTCCGAGCTGCCGTTCTTTCATTGACCTTTCCAGCGATCGAAGAAGCGTCTTCAGACCCAGCGTCTGGCCCTTTTTCAGTTTTAACGTGCCATCGGCTGTGACTATACTCAGGATGTGAGTTCTCAATGGGTTTGTCAGAATGTGATCAAGGGTTCCGTTGCTGTTCTCGATGTACAAGAGTATAGCATCATCATCAGGCTTCTTGATTTCATTGTAAAAGCGACGTACATATTCGATACCCTGTTTAGGGGTAAAACCCTCAATCTTCAGCCTACGATCAAAGAGGTTTTCGCTGGCAGGGCACAGTCCAGATCTGCATGTAGCAATGATGGTGAAAGGGAACTTCCCTTCATAGGTTCCCGTTATCAGTGCTGTGAGCATCTCTAGCATTGCTTTACTCCTACACTCGTCCAATCCGTCGGGAATGATCAATGCGTTTAGCTTGTTGTCCTCCAGGTTCTTCATGATGACTTCCACTCCCGGTCCTCCCAGGCTCTGTCTTATGGCTTCCCATATGTTAGTTTCTGCTGAGTTTTGACTTAAAAGTGAGATTGAAGAGATATCCAAAATGATGATGATATCACAATTGTCTTTCTCTTTCTCTCCCTTCGCCATCTCGCACTTTTTGTGAGCAAAGTGCTTTACAAATATAGTTTTCCCTGCGCCAGGTGGTCCCGATACTAGCACGGTCTTCAACGCAGGCTTGCCTGGACGAACCAATAATATGCAACAAGGTTGGATGTACTTAGGATCTCTGAAAAAATAAGTGTAAACATCAGCAAATAAGTCCATCATGTGAGGTTAATATGAACTATAATCAAAGATATTCTTTTTAATCAAGCCTTTTCAACATTGCCAAAGTTATACGTGAAAAATTTCTTGTCTTAAGATTCATGATTTTGGTCCACAAATGACAAAGCACCCCAGGAAAGAATAATTATAACGTTATAATAACATTATAGTTTTGTCTTTTTTTGTTACATTGCATGTTGACGTTCTACAGACATAGATTTGATGGCGTCCAATCTTGTCTCTGAGACCATAAATATTACGTCACAAAATAATATTCTTATCACGTGTTTCTGCAATGTCACAAATGACATTCTTGTTAGATGTTTCTGCAAAGTCCAGTTAAGACCTAACCTAATTAGAATGTCACAAGGACATGTTGCTGCATCGTTGAAATCTAGATCTCACATAACAAGAATATGTCTCTTTAGGTTCCGTTACAACAGCGCTCAGTCAGTATAATATGAGTTATGTTCTCTTTAAGTTATGTCTCTATATCACCTAATCAGCACGTTATAGCTACATTCCTTTTAGGTTTGGTCATGACCACACACAATTAATTTGTATTTATATAAGTTCGTTCTGTTTAAGTTATGTCTCAACCATATATGATCGTCCACTTAAGTCATGCACAACAAAAGTCAATATGAGTGTATATCCCAGCCAAGAAGCATTGTAAAAGTAATTTACGTTCTGTGTGTTCAAATAATGTTCTGTGACGTTATTACAACGTTCTGTGAAGTCACATCTTTGGTCTTATAAGCAGGGCAAAGAAACCAAAATGTTGAATAGCATTATTTGAGACAATGACGTAATATAATTATATTTTGCTAAGTACATGATGTATTATTACTGATTCTATCATAATATCCTCTTGTGTCAAACTATTGTTTCTGTCTCTAGATCTCTAACTTTTAATACTAACCTCAGTGTCTCATCTAGTGAGGCCTCTATCGCAATGTAGACACTTTCTATGTCGTATGGAAGACAGAGCTCCTTGATGTCAAATAAATGACCCTTCATAAGTGTCCTTGCATAGAAATCCTTGTGTCCTTGAATTGCTGAAAAATACATAAAGACTTTGTTTAATCAATGTTTCATTTTAAAATCCAAAAATGACAGTAACTGTTATTGTGTCACAGTAGAGGTACACATTTTAAAATTACCCATTGGTGGACATGTATCGGAGCGGTGCCCAGCCAAAGATATGACGTTCTGATAATGTTGCAGCAATGGTCTGGATTGATTCTTGTTATGTCATACTGTTAAGTTGCAGCGACGTTCTTTTGATGACTCCCAATTATGTCACTGCAACCAACTGTTGCAACATTGTGACGTTCTGATTACATTCATGTAACGTTATTTATGAGGCTGAGACTGTCTGTAAGAATGTCACAATAACATTCTGTTTAGGTGTGGTTGTGACCTCACTGAATGGGGATGTCACAATAATATTCTGTTTAGGTTAGGGTGACACCTAACCTGATGAGATGGTCACAGTAACATTCTGTTTAGGAAGGTTAAGACCTGACATAATCAGAACATAGAACACCACAATACATCACAATCACATCTGTTTACATAAGGTTGGGACCTCCCCTGGCCAGGAGGTCACAACAACATTCTGTTTAAGTCAGGTCTAGACCTCACCTAATCAGAATGTCATGATTTTATTCTATTTTAATTTGATCTTGACCTAACCTCACCAGAGCGTTATGATGACATTCTGTTTTGGTTAGGTCTCAACCTCACAGAAATATGATAGTTAAATGTAACTTTTTAAGTAACAGACGGACCAGAAAAGTATGGTTGCATAACGTGACTGATATGTCACACCTTGTCTGGGGGTCGTTTTAAAGACAGGATACAAAATATTTGTAAATTTACCATAGAAAAAAACCCTTTGCAAAAGCAAAAGTTGGACTAAAGACAGGATACAAAAATTTCGGTCGAGCTTAAGAGAAATGCCCCAAATTTACATATTTTTTGTAAATATTTACAAATGGAAAAATCGTTGGTAAACGCCAAAATTTACAGATGGTGCGATGAGCAATGGTAAATTTTTTTGGGCGGGAAATATTGACCTTTGGGCATCAAAACGTCATTTGGCGGATCGACGGAGACGTAAGTATTATGCCTATTTTTTGTTTTAGGGTTCTGAGATGATTTTGACCATTTTCAGACGTTTTTGTATTTTCACTTTTTCTCATGATAATGCATAGACATAAGGTGTCATATTTCTACTTTCTTTTGTCAAGTTATTTCTGCACAATTAGCAAATGTTGTAATGGGTATGCTTCTTTCATTGTTTAGCATGGTGAAGCTTCCCATCGGTCAGTGTGCCAGGAGCATGCCACTGCGATTCTGGCTGCGCCCCAGTGCTTTGAAACATCCCAAACGCCTCAGAGAGGGTATAGGAAGGAGACGATGTAGGGCTCAACGCGTTATTAGGAGAAGAAATGACCCCCGTATGTTGTGGCCTCGCAGCCGAGAGTTTGAGCAAAGGCACCGGCTTACACCTGATATGGTGGAGTACCTTGCTGGGGAGTTCTTCCGAAGCTCTATCTACATCACCCAGGGGGATGATCCGAACGGCAGGGGAAGCCCCATTCCTGTTTTCCAGAAAGTATGTATTTACCTTTTTTTAAACGATATATATATATATACTTTGTTGTACATATTGTTGTACATATTAAGTTTTAGTTCAGTTCACTGTAATCATAGTATCATTCAGTTGAACTATAGTTCTATGTGTGTCCCCCCCACCTCTCTTAAAAAAAACTTCATATTTACAATATTATGTAGTTAACTTCCTATTATTTATTACTTAATTTCTTTCCCACAGGTGTGCCTCGCACTTCGGTTCATGGCAACCGGTGCCAACTACACAGCACTGCGAGATACCCAAGGAGGTTGCTCCAAAGGTGCCCTTTCAGACGCGGTGCACCGCTTCGTTAAGTTCTTGTGCTCCCGCTCCAAGAACTACATCACTTTCCCTTCTGTGAGTAACATTTCATTTCATTATGATATATTTTCTATTTCCTTAAGACATATTTTGCTATTTTACAGATACAAACTAGATCGATACAAAAATACTTGCAACAAACTAAACAAATTTTCATACATGTTATCATTTACTGTATGTATTCATGTATATTCAATAGCGCTAATTGTCTATTTTTGTCTACTTAATTAGGGGTACGAGTTGCACGAGAGTGCTGTGCGCTTTGCCAACAACTACCGCTTCAATCAGTGTGTAGGGTGTATAGATGGCAGCTACGTCCCCATAAAGAGGCCAACGAACCAAGAGGCCAATTACATCTGCCGTCATGGCTACCACGCCTTGAATGTGATGGTAAAAACCCCTTACACCTTTGTTGCATATGATCTAGTTTTTTATAAATACTAATAATACTTTTGTTTTTCTTATCTACATAACCTACTAGTTTAAAATCCTATGTTTACTCAAATTGGATTATGTTACCTTGTAAAAAAAGAAAAAGCTAAAACTTCTATTTCTATTCAGTTGGTGACCGATGCCAGACAGCGATTCACCTTCGTGGAGTCAGCCGTTGCCGGATCCCACCATGACATGTCGGTGTTCGACATTTCGGATTTCGGGCAACTAGTATCGAACACGGACAGGATGGGGGAATATTTTCTCCTGGCCGACAGCGGGTAAAAGAAATACATAACATTATCTTTAAATATAAATTGCTTTTTTCTTGGTTTTTCTTGCTTTCAAACCAATACTTTAGACAATATAATTGGCTTCACTTTTTTTTTACTGTTCTAAATTTTTGGTAAACTTACAAATTCCACTGTATATAGTTATGTGTTTATACATTATTTTAGGTTAAGTTGCATTTTATCTTGCTTATCATGCACAGGTACGCATTGACAGAACGCCTGATGACACCGTTCAAAAATGTCGACATTGACACCATGGAGCCCTGGGATAAGAGATACCAGTCCCGCCACACCAGTGCGCGGAGCTCTGTGGAACGTGCAATCGGGCAGCTCAAGACGTGGTGGAGGTATTTTTCTAAATGGACTTGAGAAAAACAACTTGAAAAAAACACTCTAAACATTATCTTATTAATGTTTTCCATTGATTGAAACAAAAACAATAATTTAGTGTGCTTGGATTTCATGGAATTATTGTGTATATTATGATATTGTATTCTAAATTAGTCTAACTTTCACATTCCAGGTGCCTTGCAAAGAACGGGGGGGGGGGCGTCGTGAAAATGGAGCCTCTTCAGGCGTCAAGGCTCGTGAGGGCGTGTTGTGTTTTGCACAACATGTGCGTGGATTGGGGTCTGCGTGCAGTGCGTCCTCAAGATTGGTATGACCCGGACATCGAGGGCCAAATCCAGAAGACAGCTGCAAAGCGCTTTCTCAAAGCGCTGCGAGATGCCAGAGGGCGTGACCCAGTCGTTATGACAAGGATGCGCACCTGGCCGGAAATGCACGCCGAAAGAAGATCATCTACCAAGAATGTGGGGGCCCATCCCCCGTCGAGCTTGCCCGTGCCCAGGCACAAGCCAAGAAGGCCAAGGCAAAGGAACGTGCACGGGTACGTTCCCGTGTAGGTGAAGGGGCACGTGGCCGTGGGCGTGGCCGTGGCCGTCCCCGTGGTCCAGCTAAGGGCCCTGAATCTAACAAGGATTAAGATGCGTACCTCCCCAAACCGAATTACTGAGGCAATGGTGTTTCCGGTCTATGGACCAAAGACTAGAAAGTCATATCTGAACAGTTAAGGAGAATGGCGCAAGTTTGCTTGTGAGATTAAGAATAAAGATGGATATTTGCTAAAAATTGGTTAATATTGTAGTACTTATTGACTTATTTTTTTATACAAAGTATATAGATTTACATGAACATTTATACAAATTGTACTATTTAATGTAAAAGTATCAACAAATAAAGCGTAGACAGTTAACCGCTATTTATTTGCAGAAACTAAGTAAAAACGTCAATTTCTATAACATTCTAAACTTTTTTTTTTTCTTGTAAACGATCACAAGTATTTATTAACATTCCGGCCACATCTTGAACATGTTTCACATATTTTCCCGTATCTTTGGTAAACATTCTAAAGTATTGTCAAACAATCCGCCCACATGTTTAACATGTTTCACATGCTTTTTTCCTGTATCCACGCTACAGACTATCAAATACAGAGTACATGGGTCTCATATACATATGAACAATTACAGTACCTTTGGTAAACATTCTAACCCCTTCAACCCTTCTTTCCCTAAGACGTTAAGCAAAAATATTTGTGTTCTACAGAAGACAAGCTTCCATTTGCTGGAAACCATGTGAAAATATTCCTTTTAGTAGCAAAGATATGGTCATTTGAAGCTTGCTACTTCTTGTATAATAGCAACCCTCCAGTTTTGATCCTCAGCTTAGTTTCCATGTTATGGCAACTGGAACTTTACCCAGTTTATTCTAAAAATAGGCATTTCTAATTATGAAAAATGTTAAAAATGCAGTAACTTTTGATTGAGAATGTTAATCATCTATCTGTTTGAAGTATTAGGCAGAAAACAATATTTTCTACATTATCTATGAAAAATCTTCAATTGACTCTGAATATTCTTTTTTCTGTAACCATGGCAACTAAACAACCTTTATTTTATAGGGGATTCCTTTGGAAAAACATTCTTTTGCAAATTTCCCATAATGCATCATTGATGAAAATTTGTATATTTTCATAATTGTCATTCAATTCTCTGGAAATTTTTATCCTAGTCGATTTTTTCCCAAAAATTACATGAACAAATAGTTTTTCCCAATAATTCCTTAATTAATGCTATTCGGAGGCTGATATGCCAGTATAGCCATATTTGCCCTACTTTGGCCATAATGGCTCTTACTAAAATTCAGATTCTCAAGGAACTGAAAATCATAGAAGGTTACCACCAAAAGTGTAAGATTCCTTGGAATGTTGGGAATATTTTGATATTCACCTCATTGGTCTAGATCAAATACTCATTTTACAATCAGAATATTGCCCCAAAATAAGGTCTCATTTATGGGTAACACCCACATGGTGGCCAAATATGGCCTTATCGGGTGGAAGGGGCTAAAGTATTGTCAAACAATCCGCCCGCATGTTTAACATGTTTCACATGCTTTTTTCCTGTATCCATGCTACAGACTATCAAATACAGAGTACATGGGTCTCATATACATATGAACAATTACAGTACCTTTGGTAAACATTCTAAAGTATTGTCAAACAATCCACCCGCATGTTTAACATGTTTCACATGCTTTTTTCCTGTATCCATGCTACAGACTATCAAATACAGAGTACATGGGTCTCATATACATATGAACAATTACAGTACCTTTGGTAAACATTCTAAAGTATTGTCAAACAATCCGCCCGCATGTTTAACATGTTTCACATGCTTTTTTCCTGTATCCATGCTACAGACTGTCAAATACAAAATACGTGGGTCACACAAATAGCAAAAAATTACAGTATCTTTGGTTAACATTATCAATTATTCATAAACAATACAGCGGCATGTTTCACTTGTGTATCATGTTACTTCTTTTTTACCTACTACAAAAGTAACTGCGTAGTAAGGTAAGACAATGCTAGTCAAATAATACTAGTAACATTCTCAACATGTTTCTCAACATGTTTATAGTAGAACAGGGTGGTGACCATATTCCACAAAACTTCTAACTATTGAACAAGAAATTTCAGTTATTTCGTAAACTTACACAAATACTTGTAAATATTGCCCTCACATGTTGAACATATTCCTCTGCTTCCTCTGTCTGGAGGACTTTCTAGGGCTCGAGCATGTGCTACTACAATCATCCTCTTGTTTCTGAAGGGGAAGACTGACAAGTTTAAGACCCAAAGTACGGCCCCTTCCTTTGCCCTTTCCCTTGGCCTTTCCCCTCCATTTCCCCCTACTGCTTTGGTTCCCTTTGGGTTGGAGAATACTCTGGCTCTCTTCTTCCTCTATAGCTACTTCCTGGGGCGGTTCCATTTCTGTCGCCATTGCTTGTGCCTCTATGGGTACACAGTCGTCGTCTTTGGGCTCTTTCTTAACAATATTTATATTGAACTCGTGAGTTACTACCTCTGGACCCGCCTCCTGTTCTCTTTCGTATATTTCAGAATCATCTTGCGTTTCCGGTACTAGTAGTCGTCCAGGTCCCGGTGGTGTTCCTGGTATTACCTCACTATCGGCAAACACTTTGTGACGGATGCTTGTCATGTACCTTTCATACTCTAGCTGGTTTGGCCATGATAGAGAACTTTCTTTTTGTGAAGATGATTTGTACTCTTGTATATTAACCACCCCTTCCATGTCAGCCAGAACCTCCGCAACCTCATGTATTTTCTCAAGACTAGCTTCAGATGACACATCCCTCAGTTCCTCCAAAACACAGTCCTCTGATAGAAACTTTGTGGAAACTCTATCCCCAGTATACATAGGTTGGTCTTGAATATTATATATATTCCCATGATGGGTACCGTGCTGGACATGGTGCTGATCATTACTTGTGCCCTGTGTCGACTCTGTGTTTCCAACCTCCATTTCCTGCTGCTCATCATTTGTTGTCTTGTGTGGCAACTCTGTGTTGCCACAGTCGATTTGGTGCTGATCATTACTTGTGCCCTGCATCGACTCTGTGTTTCCAACTTCCATTTCCTGCTGCTCATCATTTGTTGTCTGGTGTGGCGACTCTGTGTTGCCACAGTCCATTTCCTGCTGATCATTACTTGTGCCCTGCATCGACTCTGTGTTTCCAACCTCCATTTCCTGCTGCTCATCATTTGTTGTCTGGTGTGGCGACTCTGAGTTTCCACCCTCCATTTCCGGGTCAGGATTTGTTGTCTTCTTGATCGACCCTCTTTTGCAAGAGTCTATTTCCTGCTCACCATTTGTTGTCTGGTGGATCGACCCTGTCTTGTCACCCTGCATTTCCTCCTGATCATTTGTTTTTTCCTGCTGCGACTCTGTGTTGCCAGTATGCATTTCTTTTTTCCTGGAGTGGATAGATTCTGTATTGCCAGAATTAATCTTAAAAACAGTTGGAGTTTTAAGCAAATCATTCTTATGATATTGTGTACCACACTCTACCATTTCTTTAGCATCAGATTCCATATCAAGGGAAATTTTCAGAGTTTTGAATTTACTCTTTTGAGCCGCACCTTTTGTTTTCAGTTCATCTAATGTCTCCTTTACCTCCTTCAATCCGTCTTTCATTTCCCCTTTTATTTCCCTAACCATGTTGAAGAGTGAGTACATTTGATTTTCAACTCCACCTACGCGACTGGAACAAGCATCGGATCGATTGCTAGCTTTTGCAATAGACCCTTTTATTTCTTCCATACTGAATGCCAGCTTATCGGATATCTTTTCCCCCAGTCGGTTTTCCATCCTTCTCAGACGTCTTTCTATGGCTTCCAGAAACTCTTTTTCTGCCTGCTCTTGCCTCAACTCCTCCTCAGTCATGCCTAACCTATTTTGACTAACCTGAACAGAGGGAGGGTCTCTGAGGGTGCCTGACCTACTTTCATTAGCCTGAACAGAGGGAGGGTCACTGAGGGTGGATCCCTGCTTCTGAGTACGTTCACTACAGGGAGTCTGAATTACATTAGCATGTTCAGAGGGGGGCTTACCGGAACACCCTATTTTACCCGAGGAGGAACCGTTCTGTTGTTGTTTACTTTTGTAGAACACATCAGTCTTTATGGTGACAGGGACACTATCACCAGCTTCTGGGATGCCCTTTCTCACAGTGACCTTCTGCGGGCTAGTATCGTACTCGATGCCAGTAGTCCCGTCATCAGCGTTCTCGATGCCAGTAGTCCCGTCATCAGCGTACTCGATGCCAGTAGTCCCATCATCAGCGTAGTCACTCACATGGGGGCTTTCATATGAAGAATCTGTAAGCATTTTTAAAAATACCATTTATATTGTAAACTTAATTTCATTATTAATTAATTGTATGTAAACGGTGTAAGTTAGGAAATCTGTTAAAGTCAGTGTTTAATACATTTACATGCTGTAGAATTAACATGATATAGTTAACATATACATAATAATATCGGTAACCGGTTTTACAAGTAAAAAAGTTTATTGGTAAAAATTACAAATCTTATATGTATTTTGGGGAAGCAAACATTGTTTTTTTTGTCTATTGCCCGCAATTAGTATATATTTACCTTTCTCCTTTGCACAGTAATCCAGCTTCTTCTTGGATTTGGGGGTTAACGCTTCATCTCTGCATTTACCTTCCATGGCCATTCTTTCTTGAAGACGTGGACTTTTACGAGTTGTTGTTTCTGAAAAATAACAAGTAAAAACACTTGCAATCAAGTTTCACAACAACATTATAATACTGGTATTATTAAAAATAACATTTCCATTCTTATGGTAGAGCTTCAGGAGAATTTAGGAATTGGCTAGGTCTATTATAATTTAAGTTTTTTAATTGGTTTTACTGACATATGGTTCTTATTAGATTGGGGTCTGAAAATGATACATTGTATGATGGAAGTGCTTAATAGATACTTACTTTCGACAGGTTTATAAGCGGCTACACCTTCTGCAGCCTTCAGACGAGGACTACGGCGAGGTTCTGGAGGAAGAGGAAACGAAGCATGTATTTAACCTACTGGACCTACGGGACATGAGTGCATAAGTTGACCTAAGTTGACCTATGGTATACACATGATCTACTTGACCTACGGGACATGAGTGCATAAGTTGACCTATGGTATACACAGGATCTACGGGACATGAGTGCATAAGTTGACCTATGGTATACACATGATCTACTTGACCTACTGGACATGAGTGCATAAGTTGACCTAAGTTGACCTATGGTATACACATGATCTACTTGACCTACGGGACATGAGTGCATAAGTTGACCTAAGTTGACCTATGGTATACACATGATATACTTGACCTACGGGACATGAGTGCATAAGTTGACCTATGGTATACACATGATCTACTTGACCTACGGGACATGAGTGCATAAGTTGACCTAAGTTGACCTATGGTATACACATGATCTACTTGACCTACGGGACATGAGTGCATAAGTTGACCTATGGTATACACATGATCTACTTTACCTACGGGACATGAGTGCATAAGTTGACCTAAGTTGACCTATGGTATACACATGACCTACTTGACCTACATGACATGAGTGCATAAGTTGACCTAATATGAGCTAACTTGACCTATGTTATGTACATCATATACTACAAGACCTACGAACAAATACATACCTTCCACCTCAAAAGAAGACTGTTCTTCTGAAGAATCATCCTTCCTTCCTGTCTTTCTTTGTTGTTTCTCTGGAAAAACATTGATATTTCCAGATAAAATAAAAGTAATAAATCATGCAATAAGGTAAGAAGTAATATATGAAAATAACCTGACTTGAACGCGACGTGAATATGGGCATTTACCAAAATTTTTGTAAAGTATAGTACACACTGTAATTGTGACTAACAAATAGTTTTCTCAGAATTGCTGTGAGTACATTACGACTATATTTTCAATTTATATTTACCTGCATGACGTTCACTAGCAAATTTCTTGGTAGGGGTGGGGATTTTTGAGAAGTTGTCAGTACTCGTTTCAGCTTAAAACCAAAAAAAGGTTTAATGTAATTAAATATTAAAGAGCGGATGTATAATTTTTTCAAGAGTTAACACAGATAGTGTGAGTACTATGAGTACATTTATACCTATAATATAGTGATAAAGCAAATATATGGTAATTTCAGATTAGAATTACTCTGAAAGGTACTTTTTACTCATGTGGTATAAACAAACCAATAAAAAATGCAAATAAATACCTTCACTGGGCGTTTCATGTGCTGTTTTCTTTTTCTCCATGTCTCCGGACATGGCCTCACTGACGGCGCTCTCACTGCTGCTGTTATGGGCACAGGATTTCCCACTAACTGACACTTTACGTGCTGGCTTGTACTTTTCAGCTCTCCTCTGGATCTCCTCGTCACTGGTCATACGGTACATCTGAGAAGTAACGCCTGTAGGAAATATTCAATATATAGCAAATTATATAATATTATGTTATGGTACTGACAGCATACTTACAGTAATGTAACAGTGTCACTTGATTGTAATAATATTAAATCAGTTTGGATGTTTTATTTTGGAGTAAATCTAAGTGCAAGTTGAAGTTAATTTTCTTTATACCACATGAAGTGCAAGTACTTATATAAATGAATATTAGTTAAATAACTATAACAGGGGGAGATTGAGGGAGAGGGAGGGAGAGGGAGGGCGGAGCGTAGGGGACAGACAGGGGGATAGTGAGGGGGAGTCTCAGAGTCGTTATCTTTGAAACACCTACCATACTCCTCTGCCTGAATTTTCTTTTCTTGTTTCCTGTCATCCTTGTACATTTGAGCCTCCTTCTTCTGGTGTTCCTCGCCCAGGAACATTTTCTGGAACACTACGGCCGATGTATCCAGCTCACCATCCGAGTCAGGGTCAACAGAGAAGATTTGAGCACCGGGAACAGCTATAAAAAAACAACAACACACAAATAAAAAAATAAATATAAGTACTAGATTAGAGTGTATACAATTCATACATTCTGTTAATTTTACTCAGGGGCAAAGAATAAGAAGTGGAATATGACATTTACAGATTTACCAAAATATAGATATAGCTACATATTATTTGTATATATACTGATTTATTGCAAGTCATTTTTAACTAAGTATTCTCTGTATATATATTGATTAATTCCAATTCATTGTTTGTAGTTACCTCCGCAGTATGCCTCACCCCAGAAACTAAGGCACATTAGTTCGCAAGTTTTGAGGGTGAACTCCTCTGGTTTTTTCCCCCCCGCCGCACCAGTTTTCCCGTATTTGTTGTTGATTCTCCGCACCTGTAGGAAGAATTTTTGGAATCATAGAAAGAAAAAAGAAATTTAACAGACATAATGATATGATATGATTTGGGTATTAAAGATAATTGACTGCATAAGTTACACGACATATTTCCAATCAAATCACATTTGCAATCAGTGCAATAGGTTTATTGCCCTTATATAATGTCCAAGTGTTTCATAAAACTTTGTATATTATTCCGTTATGCAGTAATGTATATACACACAAAATGAATGGATATATATATAATATATTAAGAAATGATTGTAATGAATTGTCATATATTATATTTATGGAAGTTCTCTACTTTTCCCATGACATGGTGGGACATACTTAAATGATAAGCATTATGTACCTTGTCTTTGGTGGTTCTTTTGTGGTCGTTCAACTTACTGAAGACGTGTCGAACCAAACGCTTCTTACCCCCTACAGCGTTAACGGCTTTCTGCATCTTGCGAAATGCTATCCATCTCTTCTTTTTACGCTCGGGATCCTTCTTGTTGTCCCTCTCACAGATAACGTCGGTCCTATTTACAAATGATTTTGTAAAGAGGAAAAGTTAATGTAAAACTAAAAAAAGTAAGCGCACACAATGAGTAAAAACAATGAAGCAATGAAGATTCCAGATATTAATTAAAAAATATAAAGGGCAAATTTGTGTCAGTGTAAATGACTATTTAGGAATGTATTTAAATTCAATGAGTATAAATTGCTGAATATCATAAGAATTACTATTGAAATAAGTAATCCCTTACGCAGTATATGGTATTATTTACATATATATTGTAAATATAAGATAAAGTGTTTACAGGATAAATAACTTACTTGAAGTGGTTAGCAACCCTGTACATTGCTTCGACCTCCACATCCTTCCAGTTAGATGACTTTCCACTACCCTCAGTGTCACTTTCCCCCTCGTATCGCATCCATGATTGGGTAGTAACGCTTTTTTTTTCGCTGGTGTCTTAGACGGAGTCTTAGATGTCTTTTTAGTTTTAGTTTTCTTCTTCTTTTTCTTCTTCTTAGAGCCACTCGGTTCTACCGGACTCACGTACTCTAAACTGTCACTATCACTGTCATGAGAAGATGATGACGATGAAGATGATGTTGTAGTTGGAGATGATGATGAACTGGTATCATGAGACCTCTTTTTCTTTTTCTTCTTAATGGGCGTGGAGGAGACTTTGGAACTTCTTCTTGACCCAGCTTTTTTTTCCACTTTCTTGTGTTTTACCTTTGGAGTTCTTGATTTGGTTTTGGTTTTCTTAGAATGTCTTTTTGATTTGGTGGATAACTCTGGGAGATCTGAGGGGGAATCCATGATCTCAACGTCAGATGTTCCTGAGTCATCAGAACTGTCCTCACTATCAGTATTTTCTTTATGCAATGCACGAGGAAGTTTCTTTGTTTTCTTCTTTGGAGGGATTGAGGATTTAGAGCTTTCACCTTTCTTACTTTCACTTTTTTTTCTAGATACACCCTTTTTTTTGTTCTTAGCATTAGCTTTTCTTAGGTTCTTCTCTTCCATAAGTTCTTGCATTAGCTTACGTTGTTTGGCAGGTATCTCTTGGTTTTGAATTAGAGCTGTGAACTCTGGATCTTCTTCTTCTTCGTTAGAATCTTCAGATGATGAACGCTCATTTGGATCAGGTTTGAAATCCTCATCCGCATCCGTGTCATCTATTGGGCTTCTAATGGGGTCTTCTTCGTCATCAGAAAATGATGGTGGTGGTGAAGATTTCCTTTTATTATGTCTGGAAGGGCGGGTTATCGACTCAGACTGTGACTGTGACTGTGATGGGTATATAGTTGATTGCTCTGGCTGACTTTCATCCATCTAAAAATAAAAAAAAAAGTATATAAAGGTTACTAAAAATACACTGAAAAAGTCAGACAACATTCCCCCCTCTAGGAATTCCTGGATCCACCCCTGCGGCGCCGCCCGCACTTAGCAGACAATCTAATACGGTCTCACACATACTACAGACGATGCACTATACTCAATTCAAGGAACATCTTCCAGAGAAATACTATAAAAAGCCAAATACACGTGCACAACAGTATTACAAAGTATAATATCCAGAAAATCTGGACATAAGGTACGCGATGTGCAGAGTCATGTTGTTCATTCATTACGCAATGGACGACATGCGCCATTGATAGGATGAAAATACCGAGAATCAAACAAATGAAGCTATGTCACGGAACCCTTACGTTATGTGAGATACACCTATTATCTGTACTCGATAACTAACTGTAATCAGAACAATTTAGACACTGAATTATGATGATTTCGCATGATTTCTTACCTCCGGTTGTGGCGGGATCACGGTACGTCAAAGATGGCGTCAAAGATGGCGTCCTTTCGCTGGTTAACTGAGATCGGTATGTAAAAATGTAGTCCTCCCGCCGGAAACCAGCAAAACCGGAAATGACCTTTCGGGCAAGTCACGTGACCAAAAGCGCGATTTACAAATATTTTGGTAAAATTATACAAAAATTTTGTAAATTTACAAAAGAATTTGTATATTTACCAAAAATTTTCGAAAAATATTCAGAATTTTTTTTTACATATACAAAAGGAAAAAATCCTGTCTTAAGCTCGACTTGGCAATATTTTTCAATTGTACATGTAAAATATTTTTTGAAATAATTTATTTACCAAAAATTTGTATCCTGTCTTTAAAACGCCCCCCTGGTGTTCATTCTATTTGTGCCATAGTGACCTCATTTTCCCTCGTCTCCTACCATAGAAGATGATCTTTGCCATTCTTGACCTTACTTGGCTCATTTCAAAACATTTACAAAGCGTAAATAGTATAAAGGGGTAAAGCATTATTGAAACAAAGTGAACAAGACAGAAGACAATCAGGTGACGCTTCATACCTTGTTCTAATACCGATGTCTGAAAATCTCCTGATGCTTGTCCCTTCTTTTCTTGCTTTGTGCCAAGGTTTGAAAGGCTCTGCTCCACCATGTAGACTTGTGGATTCAATTGAAGAATCTCCTGGATGACGCATTCTTGGTTGTCAATATAGAGGGCCCTAAAGAAGGCATGCATTCTCCATGTGGGGCTCCGAATGAGAAAGTCCAATAATGCTGCCACCTGCTCACGGTTTGGTGCTTTGCTCTGTTTGATGAAATGAAATACATGTAATAAATTATTTTATTGGGCTGTTCCTGATGTTTCACAGGTCCTTTCCTGGGGTGTTGGCTGGTGATTATAAGCGTGAATTATTTTCAAGTGTAAGTCTCTTATCCCAGTGCAAAGGTACCATTTGAATAGATGGTAAGCAAACAACATTTCACGCATTTTGTCCAATTATGTATTTCATTTAATTGGTACTTCACAATCACAATCACAATACTAACCGCATAAAAGAGTGGAATACATACTTTTAAATCAGCTTGTAGCTCACAATCTATCACATTAAGTTGCCGCAAGTAAGGCCACAGTCTTGACATCTCGATGTTGCAGACGAGGGCAGGCCTGGTGCTCTCCAATAGTCTATGAAATTCCGAAAATTTTACAATACCCTGTTCTTCTGGGTTCTCTTTCATCCATTGGTAGACAGGAGATGCTGTCATGTTATCTGCAACTTCAGATAATAATGAAAATTAGGGAAGTAGATCCATCTGAGAATCATATTGGCGAGCAGTGTATAACCGCCAATATACTGTTGATTTAATGCTTTGGGGACATGACATGTATTAGTATCATCTTTTGCTTCTCTGTTGGCTAAGGTTTTGGATAACAAGGTTGACAGTGGGGGAAAAGACAATAATTTTGACTTTACGTATTACACGAACCATGAAAATTACTTCCTTTTAACAGTTACTAAAAATTTAATATTAATAACAATTTCCTGATAGGATTTTTAGCTTCCTTTTCAAAAAAGGTATGGATTGCACATGGCCGCCCACTCAATCTCCACGCAGATTCTAGGTAAACAGTGGGGACATAGGAGAAGGCAATGCGAGGAGATTGTTCCAGTTTGCTGTGAAAAATGGTTCCCCAGCGAAATTGGTTGCTTCCCATGTCTCACGTTAGACTGGCATGATACAAAATGTCTAGCCGAGCGAACACGGCCCCATCAGCAGCTGGGGCTAGGTATTGCCTTTGGTGGGGTCGCTTACATGTCCCTGTGATTCAAGTGCCGAAGGCACTGGTCTAAGAAGAAACTGTCCTCTTGAACATCTGTTTCTTTGATTTGACAACCCCCAGGGTCCTTTTTGTTCTGAAAGTGGCAGCTCTTCATGCCCTTTAATACATGTATGCATGCCTTGCTAATTAATATCGCACCATGGGCCCTCTTTTGTGTGAGCAGCACCATGTGATTTTGACAAACACCAGTGGCGGACATATAACATAACATTTTTATCGCCAAAGACAAAACTAATAAACCCCTGTCCCCTCATTGGCCATTAATTGGTCCCACGGACCTACTGATCTGGCCCCACAGAGCGGTAGCTGTACAATCTCTGGGTTAAGAGGGTTTTTCAAAGCGATTGTAACTCTAAGTTTGTATTGTAATTTTAAGATATTTTGATTTTTTCACAGTCGTGTTACAGACATATGATCTTATGTTCCTGTTGTTAGCTATATAGTTTGTAGAAGTAAGATAATTGACTGAAAAAAATTATCTTTTCCTAGTGTGAAACGTACCTTTGGGTGCATTTCACACCAAGAGTTTTTTTCAATTGGAACTGCTAAGATAATAATATGAGTGAATAACAAGGTCATAAATGACATAGGTTAAGCTATGTCAGATACGACCTTATGTTATTCAATCAACGTAAATATGTTTCAGTTACTACCAGCTGTTCTACACAAAGGGTCATATCTGAAACATTTATCTCAGCACTTAATACAGACAAATTTAATGGAGAATCACCTTTACCTGAACGACATGTCAACCCTTATATCAAAGAAAATAAATTGAATATGGTTCATACAAATATAAGTAGATGGCAGCATTGTTTAATGTACCCCTTGTATGAATGTGGCAATATAGAAAATGAATTTATGGTTGGAATTCTTGGGGAATACTTTTATCTGTCTTGATGCAATTGTTCCATATAGTGATAATTGAATTTTCTATCATGAATTCATTCTGTTTATTTGTACATTTATGGTTAGATAGGTATATTCGTTATGAGCTTTGTATTTCCCCACCACTGTGGGATGATATGCCATCTAGTGTATACTGCATGAACTAATTAAGCTGCCAATCCACATTGGATATAACATACAACATCTATCTTTTCTGGTGTGAAATTATCTGGAGCAAAAAGCAGCAGAAATACAGTGTATACTGAGTATGGAACCAGTGTCAGCTTGCAGTAGCATTTCAGTGGTGAATCAGTGGAAATAAGTGGAATTAGAATGTTCAAATTTGAATATATTGGACATACTGAATAAGGAAATATACACTGCTGTAGAACAGTTGGTCCTAAATGGACAATAATTATTATCTTAGAATTTGTGAAACGACCCCCTAAACAGATCAAGCCTACAAGCATTAATTTAATTATCTTAAAAGTTATCTTAGCCCATGAGTAATAGTGCACTTTCGATCTTAACTTGACATCTTATCTTAAATTTACTGCCAAAAATCCATGGTGTGAAATGGTTTTAAACTGCCCAAAGAGCAGGGGGGCGTTTCACACTGCCAAAATCGAAATCTTGAATAAAGTTAAGATCTTAAGTTCACATTTATGATAGTTGGGTTTCTAACCAACATGTTTTCTGGAAACATAGTTAGTTAGGCCTCTTTCAGCAGTTTAAAACCGTTTCACACCTTGGTTTTTTGGTGGTCATTTTAAGATAAGATGTTGATTTAAGATCTTAAGTGTAATGATGCTCATGGGCTATCATAACTTTTAGGACTGTACAAATAAAGCATGTAGTATCTATGAATACAATACAATATCAAATACTTGTCAATGCATGATTAAACATTAAATAATGTAGAACATTATTAGATAATTATTGTTGGTCCATATCATATGTAACCATGATAATATTGAAGATAAAAAAGTGTCTTCATTTCTTTGTTTTCTGTAGTAAGTAGCTAAGACATTGCCATTTCACACCAGAGAAGATAGAAGTTCTAGTATCTTATATCCAATGTGGATTGCCAGCTTATTTAGTTCATGCAGTATCCACTAGATGGCATACCATCCCACAGTGGTGGGAAATACAAAGCTCAGAATGAATATAGATATATAATGATAAATGTACAAATAAACAGAATGAATTCATGATAGAAAATTCTATTATCATTATATGAATAAATTGAATCTAGAAAGAGAATAGTTTTCCAGGTGAATTCCAATCTTAAATGCATTTTCTATATTGCCATATTCATACAAGGGATACATTAAACAATGCTGCCATCTACTTATATTTGCATGAACCTTATCCAATTTATTTCCTTTGATATAAGGGTTGGCATGTCCCTCGGGTAAAGGTGAATCCCCATTAAATTTGTCTGTAGTAAGTGCTAAGATAAGATGGTTCAGTTATGATCCTGTGTGTAGAACAGTTTGTCTTAAGTGAACCATCTTATCTTAGCAGTTAAGATCTTAAAATGGCATTGGTGTGAAACTCGCCCCAGGTCTACATCAGTTCTAACTACGAAAATTGTAAATAAACTTCATTTTCATTGTCATTGTCATTGTCATAAAACAAACTGGCTGAGAAACACAAGGGTTGTAAATAAGGGGGAGTTTCACACTGGTCATAACTTTAAGATCGTACTTTTAGTAAGATATTTTGACTATTTTATGGTTGAGTTTCAGACTTTATGATCTTATGTTCCCATTGTTATCTATATACTATTAGAGTTAAGGTCATTGATTATTAAGGACATCTTATCTTGAATTTTGTGAGATGTGAGAAACGCATTTCTAATTCCCCTAGTGTGAAACGCACCCTAACTCAACTTAGTAATATGATTAAAATTTGGACAGTATGGAACGTGCCCTACTTCCTGATTCAGGGGAAGTTTCACATGCGTCTTAACCCTGAGTTCGTATTTGAAAATGAGACATTTTGACTTTGAGGTATGGACATTTCAGACTTATGATCATAGCCATACAATATCATGTACAGTTACGATTGACGACTGTAATCTAGATATCAACTTATCTCAGAATGTAAGATGCGAGAAACGCACTTATGATACTCAGAGTGTACAACTCGCCCTCATTCCAGCTTAAAGTCGCGACGAATGTTATAAATTACCTGTTGATAGTAAATGTTAATATATATATAGTCCTACCCGACATGGGATGTGATTCAGCCATCTCCACAACTTCAGAGGTTTGATGCCTCGAATGACATGGAGGTCAGATGATCACTCTCTTTGACCGTTAATTGGGCACATAAACTTCCTGCTACTTTCCATGTGGTACTATCATAGCATAGGGTGATTTTCGATCTCCAAGCGGACAAGGCAATTTTGTCTTTCATAGTAGTAGAAAACGGTTATCTGCTTGGAGATGATGGTCATGCATCGTGCATATTTAGGTCTATGGGCTGCCGTTGTGAATATCACTGCAAAACATTGTAAAGTATTTCAAAGATTCACCACCAATAATCACACCATGTAAATATTCAATACTCATGATTAATGGTCTTGTTGCACTTATGCTGACACTTCTTCTAAAGCACTTACTCGCTTTGATGTATAATTATTTGTTTTAATTCAGATAATTGGCCATGGAATGAATCATTTTACGGCAAACCATTGAAGAATTTGCCATCTCGGGGGGTGTTTCACACTGGTCGTAACTCTTAGATCATAATTGTTTATAACTAACATAATTATTTTGACTTTTTGATAGTTGTGTTGCAGACTTCCAATGTTGTGTCAGTTGTTAATTACATATCCTATATGGAGTTTATTGACTTTTAAAAATCTACGATTCTCCTAGTGTGAAACACACCCTCGGTTAGTATTCTACAGAAATTGAAACTAGCTTTAAAAGAGCTTCAATGGATCAAATATCAAACACATACATTATCTAACCTAAGGAATCGCAACTTAAGAATTTCCCGGCTTCTCTAAAGCATTGTGAATGTCCTATTACAAGCATGAAACATCCTACTGCGGCTATGAATTTAATGTAGTCCAAAGGCATAACTAGAGCACGTCGAAAAGTACAATTATTTCTTTTTCAATAAAAAGTGAAATACTTCATAACCTAGCTCTTTTTTTTGGTAGTCGTCCATCGTCTATCAGACCCTAGAATCCCCTGTAGACCTCCTAGTTATAAAAATGAAAGGTAAGCTTAACAATTATCTTTCAATTATATGCATATACATAATATGTACGTGTGTGTATGTTTGTAATTTTGTACACAGGAGCTTACCAACATAGCATAAACACTGTTAGAATAGTCATGGAACTAACAACATTACAATACTGAGACTTGACTGTCTTTTGTTGAGAAGGAAGTTGTTTATGCTAAATAGAATATTAGGTCGTTCGAGGGAAAAGATTACATGATTTCCCAATGCTGATAGAATCACCCGGTGCGATAATGATCACACTTGGATATTCCATTTATTTTTTCTTTTATTTCAGGAAAGAGTAACAGTATAGCTATAAAGCAAATGAAAAACGGCCTAACTTCCTTTCCCTTTGCTTACACATGACTCACTGCCAATAAAAACGAATTATACATCATTTAGAAATCGGACAGGCTGTTATAAAGCTTTCTTGATTCATGACGTATATTCCGTAAAAAGACCATTGAAACTCATAAACTGGTGAAAAGACGGTCATATTTTGTGTCTTAAGTTAATGACACCTACATCAACTACACCTATACTTCAACCCAATTGTTAAATCGGGTTGGGAGATGTGTCTTAAAGGAATGAATATTGAGGTATGTGGTAAACAAAATTGCCAAAATTAACTGGTTGTTTGTGCATGGATTATTGTTGTATATTTGTAATCATTCAGTTGTTAGAACGAAATAATGAGCACATGTAGTACATCACAAGAGTTTCAGATGATGGCAGGAGAAGTGCTAATTAGGAACAAATGTTAATGAGTAGCACGGAAAAACACATAACCAGAAATTACCCTGTATGAGGTCAAACAGACCCTGTGATCAGTGTTAATCAATGAAATTGAAGTTTGTGGTGATATAAGGTAAAGGAGAATGAAAAAAGAAGTCCATTTATGGTGCTCAATGTGTCAACACCTCTTCCTTGCCTTAGTTGGAACCATCCCAGGACTTAGAATTGGTAGAGTAAATGGGGAACAATGAACGAGAGAATGATGAATTGCATAGTTTAGGCTAAAGGAGGGATTGGACATGGACAAATACTGGCTAGTTTGGCATGAGAACGGGGACCATGGCATGAATGAGGGATAGCACAAATCTACCAGCAGGCATGGGGAATGAGATGTCGGGCAGACGGCCAGCATACTATTACCACCCTTCTGTTATCGGTGACGGCACGGTATCCTGGTCCCAGAGCAGAACCCAAGAAGAACTCGGTTTGCAGCCCTGTGCTCGAGCTCGAGGCATGGATAAGTGATTCCCACTTCATCCCCTTAAAAGGGTAATTTTAATGATTATCAATCCAGAAAGTGTAATACTTATAAAACCAAAAGGAAAATGCGTTCAAGTTTCATACCTCAAAAAATTAGGGTCGATAGGTAGGAATTTTTATAAGCATTATATAGTAATGATAGACTCGGGAAGTGTTAATAAGTAACATTTTCCTTTTGTCAACTTCTGTAAGAATTCTTAAGATCTGTTATACATATAATTATTATGATAATGCATAGGGTATTAATGATCATTTCAGGCAGGGGTGTAAGATTTCGAATGTTTGTCTAACTTTTTTTTTTTTTTACATTATCACCTCAAACACAAATTTTCAAAATTACTTTATTACATAAATTATTTTTTCTTCTTCTTCTTTCTTCTAGGGTTTCGGATCTTTCCCTGACTTACTTCCCTACAATTACTCTAAGGTCGGGGCGTTTTCAAAGGTGGTGAAAGCTTTCAAAGGTGGTGAGCGTTTACAAAGGTGTGAGAGTTTATAAAGATGATGAACGTTTTCAAAAGGTGATGAGCGTTCACAAAGGTGCACATAGTCTTGAGGAGTAGCGCACATGTTATATCAAACTGTACACCTGTACTACCGAGAGGCTTGCCCACAACATCTGACTACCGTGAATTTCGTCGCAATCATCAAGGGGGTATTCCACTACACGATACCAACTCCCTAGGATATGAGGACCATATCGCACGATGACATTACTTGCTATCACAGGAGGAGGCGCCAGCATGTCTAACGTTGGATAAGTATATCGCAGCAATATCGTAGCATAATCGCACCATTTAGGGTATTACACTATGTACGACATTTACAGGCTTTTCCAAATGTAAAATACTATTTCCTACGACATGGCCTACGACATGGCCTACGACATGGCCTACAATTCAATACATTTTTATTTTACCTCTACGACATTATTAAACAGGTTGAATAAATATCGCAGGCTAGGTTATGGACTACGACATTTGTTCCCACGACTTTCTCTGCAATAAAAACTGTATCGTACGACTTTAAAGTCGTAGGCACTGCGACTTACCCTATTACACTAATGCGACATCAATAATATCGTAGGGTCCACGACTTGACTACGATATGATCATATCGCAGCAGTATCGCAGCCGTATCGTAGCTGATGTCGTGTAGTGGAATACCCCCTTAAGTTTGATGTTATGTCCTCCTCTGCCCATGCAATGGCGCGAAAGGTGTCGGACCGTGCGTATACCACAACTGCCGAATATAACTTAACCACCTGCCATCTCTCCACTTTCGGGATCGCGACTTAAGCCGTGTGTCACAGGGCGATGAAATTTTTGAATTGAGGCCGGCGACAAAGGGAGTTTTTATGCCAGGCCCAGAAGGCTATCGCCGATTCGGGGGGTACTCCCCACATGCGAGAATTTTCTCGATTCGCCTAGCAGAGGTATAGTCCATATATATATATACTGCCTTGTGCGAAAGGGGTTCTTCAAACTCTTCTAATGATTAATTTATTGCATTGAAAAATCTGGAAAAAAGACAAGATTTTATGATTATAACCACCGCTAATGATATGGCAAAAAATAAAGTGTAAAAACCTTTTTTTAATTCATTGCATTTTGACAGACTGTAAGGGTCTGGCTTGGTCGACCTGTTTTCTTCTATAATCTAAGTTAAAAGAAATTGCTTGTTTCGGCATGAAATGATCATATTTAAGTCACCACAACATTTAAAGGGAACATAGCCATCGCAGTTTTCTAAGGAGAATAAACTTTTGTCTTTGAACATTGTCATACATTTTTCGAGTATATTTAGAATGATTAAATTTACGACGTTTTTTTAACTTTTAAGCACACAGAATACGTTATTACTCATTCATACTGTCAACAGCGCAGAAAAATTTGTAGGATGCTTATAACATAGCAATACAGAATCGTGTTTGCACCTGTTGCATTTCCACCCTTTGTTTAGTCTTATTAATTAACCATGCAGTTATGGACGTGACAAATAATGCGCATTGTGTCAGCTGTAAGCTGTTATAATCTGCATGTATACGTTGGAGTTTCGGGCCCTGAACACAACTACCCAACTCCCCCTTCACCCTACTGCATGGGGCCGTAGACACTTAAATTCGACGTGGCAACATGGCAATTTCGTAAAATCGACATGTGACATGAGTTAAAAAATTAACGATATGACAATACTTGTTTCTTTAATTTGATATGTGACATAGCAGCACTTGAGAGGCGACATATGCGACATCAGGCCCCCCCTACCCCGCCTCCCTCTTGGACCCCTACTCCCGCCCCCTGCTAATAATGTAGTGCGTCCCTTCTCTTTAAAGCCCTGCTAAAACAAAGACACTGTAGGTGCTCCTGCCAACTGTCGGTGCTGACCTCAAAGCCTGGAGCGGCAAGTGTCAGGACAGGGCGCTGAACACTCTCTGTCGCGCCTCCTACTTCCTATCCTAGTACTGAGTATACAGAGGTCGTAGAAACAGCAGAGTGGGCGCTGAGCGACGAATGCGAACCTGGATAAAGGGAGGACGGGGGAGAGGGTGGGGTGGGGGTTGGGGTATTTCAGGGTTCACTGCCTCTTTGACGGTGACACCTTCCCCCTACTGACCCCTAACCGAGCCTATTGATTTGAGGCCTACCTCTATCCCATGGATACCCAGATATAACAATCAGAAGATCAGGGAATAAAACTGAACTGAAACTGAATCTAAGCATCCTCAACACGTTGGTAATTAAACATAGGCAAAGACCTAGGCTGGTCCAAAAATATTTAACATAATTAATCATTTCATCGGCCCCTTGTCGGTTTGGAATTGGTTAAAATCTTTTTCTATTTCTCTTGTCAGTTTGGAAATGGTAGGGATATTTTTCTATTTCTCTTGATGGTTTGAAAATCGGTTGATAAAAACTCGGTTGGCATGATCCATGAACCGAAAGGGTTAAGATAAAAGAACGCATACCAACGAAATTCCATTGAATGTTACTGCAATTACAAAGGCTTTTCTACCGTTATAATAATGTATACCCGAGAAATTATTGACATAGCTGACAATTATTCCCGGTGATATACAATATTTGAAAAACCGCCCATAGATGTATTTTATATCATGCCATAAGTATGTTATAATGTACCTATTGAATACATTATCAGGCTGAATTATCTATGGTGCCACCTTTGAACATGTACATTTATCATTAACCTGCAATGTTTGCCCTCAACTAATGCACACGGCGGCTCATTATCAAGACCAAAAATAAAGCCATGACTAACCCAACGGACGCATTCGAGCCACGCCTGAACTATACCTATGCCCATACCTGTACAACAAACAAAAACCGTTCGCGCCAAAAGAAATGCCCGCATCCTAATCTCCCAGCAGCTTGTTGGCGACTTCAGAATTTGGCAGCCTCCACTCAGGAAGAAACAATGCTACACCTTCCCACCCCTTGACGCCCGCTGGTTTCGGCCTGCTCCGCACACAATAGACCGTAATCCCACGTGACGCCGGCACCGGTATAAACGGCGAAAAGTCGGCTGCTCCCGGCCAGTTGCCGCCGCCCTTTGGGCAGGCCGGTCGCCGTAAGGACGCTGCAAGATAGGTAAGGTCAACTATACTCATCGAGGTCTCACATATCATATATATGTGTCTGTCTGCTGGGAAGAAACTCGCCTATAATATACCGGCTTTTCAATTCCCCCCCCCCCCCCCGATGATTCATGTATTAACAAAAGGCAAGGCGTTCAGTACAGATCATCTGTTTGGCATTGCCTCCAGATCTTTTGTGAGAGGTTTCGTCCGGGCTTTTGCTTTTGCAAGCATTATTCTTTTGTTATGAATTATTGGATTGATTTGTTTAGTAGGTGAATAGAATATGGCTCTACCAAACAATTTTTCTGGTCTCGCACAGCTCATATGCTTCATGGTCAGCTGTGGGCCTTTTCACAGCATTTTAGCTTTACTTGCTTCTTCAGTCTCTGTGGGGGTGGCGCTCTTTGTTAATTGTTACCTTTTTTAATAAACAAAATAAGGTTATGCAATTCTATGCTCTTTTTGACTTTTTATTGCATTTGGGTAATGTCTATACCTGGAATCTAGTTTTGAGCCCACCAACACCTGTGACATGTGTTTGGTGTCAGCCTACCGTGAAACTGAATCTTATGTTCATTGAAACACGGGCTGGACGTTGCATGTAAATTCTGTCTTTGCATGGCCAAACGAGGTGCCCAGAGGACTTGTCCGGGTGGCCCATCAGTGGTGACACCTGTGTACACCAGCCTTGTACTACATCCCCGCATCTGCTGTGCATGCCGTGGAAACAGGCTTTGTTGTATGGTAGTGAAGTACTTTAAGTTTGTGTGTGGTACTTTCTAATTGTGGTTGCTTTTCTGGGGAGTAATGATGAGTTGAAGACAGGAGTAGTGTTGAGATGATGTTGTATTAATTCTTCAGTCACAGGTTATTAACCATAGGCCTAAGCCTAGGCTCTTAGACAAAGAACATGTGTTCTCCTTAGTGTCCAGACTCCCACTGCCCTCATAGCAGGGGTGCACTTCCCCACCTCACCTTTGGCCTCTGACCTAATTACATTAATTAGGCCAGTTGACCACTAAGGTGAGGGGGAGTGCTAACAAATGTGTTACCATAAACTCTATGTTTATTATGAATACATTTTGATATGTCTTTTGATTATTGTTTGGGGAATTGTGATATTAATATATTTTGTATGATAAATTTAGTAAATAGGCCTACTTGTAGTTGTTAGAGGCATTATATGCCATGCCTAAATTTAGGTATGACAGTAGAAATGAACACTTGAAGGCAGGAGTTTGTAAAAAGTGTCCTTTGTTGCGTTGCAAAAGTAAGTTTCTCAAGCTAAAAGTTGTTTCTAATGATTTGGGGTGAGCTAGCTTTGTTCAAGTTCAACAAGCTGACTCAAAGGCTTTTGAGGGATTTGATTAAGAATGCCACTAAAGCCTTAAGAATGCTACCTTTGTATAAACCCTCCTAGAGGCAAACTTGCAGATTAACTTTCATAAAATCATTTTTCATATGCATTTTATATACCCTTCATATATAACGTTTTTGAACTTTGAATCCATATAATTCCGACATAACACCTCCCTTCGGAGAAAAAGCATTACCACTATGCTTGTTATACAATTAGTAGTGCTTCAATATCTATACAAATGTTGGATTATACACAAACATTCATAACAACACGAATAAATCTTACAATTATCAACCATAAAAATACCAATACACTCCATCAGTACATAAACAGTCAGTTCACATATCTCAAATCCATATGCTGGGGAGAACATAATAGAAAGGATATATACTACATTATCAGTGACAGGGGAATTATCACTGACAACAATCTCAAAGTTTTGTTGCTGATAAGAAAAGGTTCACTCTTTATATGTATACACAACATAATTTCTATAATCCTGTCAAATTCATGCAATATACACTTGCTAATTTCTTGTTGAATCCAGGTCATTTTACATAGGTCACAATACCAATGTTCCTTCTCAGAACATATACGAGTCAACAGGCTTCTCTATAGACCTGACATAACTATCCAGTTACCATGTTCCCAGAACATGTTCTAAGGTCAACTCCTCTGCCTGTCATTACACAAATGATGTACAACACAAAGCATGTTTAAACTCGTATCTCCCAGAGAAACCATTAATCTTCATGCTTATCACTGGAAAGAAAGTGGTTTTGTTGTTTATTAGGACATTCACATTGCAATTGACTTTACTCCTCTTGTAGTTTATGTTGATTTGGTTCCTCGTTTTGATTTTCTCTTTACCTTTGAGTGAGTTGGTCTTGTTTTGATTGTGTTGTCTGTCCTCAACAGCTGTTCTGTTGCTTTAATTTCTTTGTCGTTTATTTTCCACATTTTCTTCAGATGTTCACTATTAGGCGTAATCAACCTTCCTGCGAATTTGTTGTTCTTTATTTCCGTTATTCGTTTCAATCGGTCAACGTGGAAGTTCTGGATCAGTAGTTTTCCAGTTTTGATATCCCTAAGTGTGGCTGTGTGGATATTAGAATAAGGAATTGGGTGGCCTGGTTGTTCCTTTCAACATCTACGCTGCTTGGCCTTTACACTTGTTAGTAATGTAGCCATAATTTTAACATTTATAGCAGTGCATGGGATTGGGGGTGTATTCCTCAACTGGCAGTCTTGTACATGTCCATTTTGACAAACTCAGGAGGAGTAGGTGTGTCAATTGCCAGTGCATATATGCCAGTTGACCTGCTCTTTATTGGATGTGTATTTTTAAGTTTTATTATAATAGACAAATCTCCAAACTCCCACATAAGGGATTCATCCATTGAAAGGTCATCTTCATTACTAAAAGAGTCTACTGGAGACTGATGGTTGATGATGCCATATTCTGCACACATCATGTTCAGTCCTCTTGTTATAGTTCTCACTGTAATAGTTGAATGGCATCTTTTCCCATATACTGAAACTAGTATATCTCTACTATCCAAACAGCCTACCACCATATGACTCTGCTGGGTTATGAGATTATCTCTACATCCATAGCACCTGTATCTTGGGTCGTTGTACTGCTTCAGAATTAAAGCTGATGTTGTCAAGAGTATGATCAAAGTCTGCCATTGTTTTAGTCATAAAATTTGCTGTATGAATATATTCTGTCATTAATTTGGTTTCATTTACGCTAGCATAATGTAGTTGTATTGTGTCTTGACAGTTTGTGCCCCTACCTTTATCCAAGATTTGTGTCGTTGGTGTAAGTGTAAGGGGAAAGCTGGTAGGGATGATTATCCTGCAGGAGAATTATACCAAGAATTAGAAATTATGAAAAAAACACATTATTAATTACAAAGTCTACTGAAAGGTTATCCATTATGAAGAGAAATGTAACGAAATTACCCCATGGAGGTTCTGGGGTAGAATATAGGCCCCCAGTAGACCCTGCTGATTGTATAAGGTGACAATAGGGGGGACCCAGCACTGACCAAGTGGTTCTTTGGGTTCAATTCCCAGTTGGTGCTTGGTTCATTAAGAGATGAGGTACAGCAAAAATGATTTCCAGGTTTTGATCCCCTGCTGTTTACCTGCCCTTTCAGCTTCATCTCATAGATACAATCACCAAAGACAGAATTTGTCCCAACCTGTTTTTCGCTGTGAATATGACCTAAGTTGTCGAAACGGTGTAAAGCATCCATAACTCACTCACTCACCTACTGATTTCTCTGTCTAATTTTCTGAAAGAAAGAAATTCTTAATCCTTGCTGAGAACGAAAGTAGAGAGTTAGACATAAGGAATGTATAACATATATCTTAGGTTTATATGGTGAAATTATTTGGAATGTAAAATTGTCCATTGCTGTTGTATATTTTGAAAGTCATAGAGTTTGCTGAGGTATTGATATTGCTTAAACATTTTGTTGAGTGTCAAGTGTGTAGGTTTAGTTTCATTTGAAGTTCACTATAACTTTCATGATTTCAATGCATTGTTCATTGTTTCAGGGTGACTTAAATTTCCCTCGATTATTGCCAACGATGTTGTTGACTTGAATATTGTAGAGTTGCCTACTGGAGAGTTGTCTTGGGACCATTTGTAGTTTTGATGTTGGGGGCATCTGGTGGAGGGATGGCACAATCTGTCACAGCATTTACCACCTTTCTGAAAATCAATTTAGAAAAATCTTTTAGGGCAGAATATTTAAATGTTGTCAATGTTTAATTGAAAGCACATCTCAGTTAATTTCACCTCATTTTCTTTTAATCATTATTCTAACTTCAATTGCTGTTGTCATTGAGTTTTATAATTAAAATCATGATCTTTTATCAGTCAATTTTTCAAGATAATCATATGAGTTTTGAAACATGCCTTAACAAATATGGCAAGTATGTACGGGCAGCAATACCACTGATGGTACCACACAACTTAATCCAGTTGCAAGATATGCCTTACATTTTGGCTGAAAACCATTTCTCTTAGTTAATCAGCATTTTGTTCCGGGAGTTTTGGACTGAAATCCTTTTCTCTGGTTAATCAGTCTTTTGTTTTGGGGAATGGTTTGGTGAAGTTTTGACTTTTAGATTTTATACATTAATTCATGCAAAATTTACCTTCACATTTACCACTCTGAGAAAATCTGCTTGAATACCATTAAATGGTACAGGCATTCAGACTGAACATATTGGTTGCATACGCAATGGATTAATGAACAGATAATTTGGAATATGACTTGAATGATGTACCCATAATGATAAGCAGGGCAATTGCTCTCCATCCCTCAAAGCTTTTTCTGTGTAGTGACTCCAAAGTCATTCTCTATCCCTCAAAGGTTACCCATTATAGAACATCTCATCTAGAGATATATAACACAAACCATGTCTCCCTGGCTGGGACAGTTTTGAGAGAACAATGGTGATGGTAGAATCAGAAGAATAGTATACATATTAAGGAATAGTATACATATTAAGGAACATATTAAGGAACGTTCTCAATTTTCGATTGTCCAATGTCTGTAGTTTTTGTCAAACTTTTGTGAATTTACATGACCCTATGTAAGTGCCTTTTGGTAAGGTCTCCAATTCTGTAGGAGTTGCACCAACACCGTGTACCACTTGATGTATTCAACCTAACACTAAAGCAGCGCTATTTCTCTACGCACAAACAATTGTAAAGGAGTGGGCCCCTAGGGGCCCATGGGTCCTTTAGGTGGAATGAGTAACACAAGACAGTAGCTAAGTTGTCAAATGAAGAATTGTATTTCTGCACAGGGTTATATACACACAAGTTACAATCAGATCGAGGCTGGGTCACATGACCAGGTAATCAAAATGAGGCTAGGGGTCACATGACCTGTCAATCACTCTACAAGGAGGGGGAGGGGTGTGGCCTAAATGACCAGCCCCCCCTCCCCAGTTCATGGGAAATGTAATGCATAATTATTTAGTTATTTGGTTGGAGGATTTAGCAGTAGTTCAGACTTATCACTGTTGTGAAGCCCAGAACACTGGAGGGATAAGGATAAGCCTGAGCCTCTGTAAAAAGGGGGATTCCAATATCTAAAGCCCTATACACAGGCACATAACTACCGATTATGTGGGAATTGTCTTATAACTGTTGACATTTTCTATGTATCATTCAAATTATGTGACCATCTTTGAACTTTATTGATATGCTATAATACTATTGTCTTGGATTCTGATCTCAGATACAAGACATAGTAAATTGAGATATAAGTAACTTTGTGTACTTTATTATATTTATGTTGTTTGTACCTATACGGAAGATCATTCTTATGAGTGAGTATGGTTAATAAAAAAAAAACTGGGCTCTGGATAAATCCAAGATAAAACATAAGCCTAAAACCTTAAGTAAGGGATTTAAAGTAGAAGAGGCTTTGCATGCCAGAAGTCATTATCTAAGGATTACCTGGACTGGACACTTATAATCAGTGGAGATTATTAGATTGTAAGGGAGAGCTTATCACCATGCAGCAACCACAAACTAAAGTATACATATAACATGCATACATGTATGCATGTATGCATACAGCACCAGAATACATTCATGTACATATAAATAATATGCACACATGCACCCATACAAACCCAAGAGTTAGACACCTTAAATTCTATAGAAAAGACTGTATAGGCAGAGAGGCAGAGTGCAAGTTGATTAATTATCAAACTTGTCAGACAATTTTGTCGTACTCTAAAGTTATTCCTTTATGATCAAAGTATTCATGAATATAGTGTGGAAAGTTACCTATGTTGTGTATCAAAAGTAAGTTTCCCAAGCTAAAAGTTTTACTTATAATTTTCGGTAAGCTAGCTTTGTCAAAGTGGTAGAGCTTTTGAATGATCAATAAAGTTTCAGAATAATATCCCTGTATACTAAAGGATACCTTAGTGTAGTAAGTTGAAACAAAAGACCCAGGTTCTTTTTTCTTTGCATATATGTTGATGTGTTTTGTGTTTAAAATCCTAGTTTGAAATCCAAGTAATACATACATTAATCCAAGTAGGTGAAACTTGACTTAGAACTAGAATATATTGTTTTCTGTCTTGTTAGAAGTGTCCATAAGCGCTTGTGCCTAAGTACAAATAGGGTGTCAGGCAGTCACTTAGTCATTAAGTCATTAATCAATTGCTTAGTTTTGGAAAATTATTTCCTTTTGGGACCATCTATGTCAATGACATCAATGTGGCTCTCCTTTTGGAGGCATGTCCAACGTATTTACATAATTTTAGCTTAGCAAGTCTTAAGTAGGTTGTATTGGGAAGGTCTTAATTCTAGGTTTTACTTGATATACATGGTTAATGGCATGCAAGAACATAAGCATTTACACAGAACATAAGCATTAATACATATATACAATCATTAAAAATTGTAGTTTTTGAAAGTTGTGTAGAGTTCTTTGCTTTGACAAATTGTCTCTTTGTTGATGGGTTCTTCAGCAGCTGTTGTAAGTCCGGTCCATTTGATGTGGGTCTGAGCACAATTTGTGCATAGATTGTTCATTTGTATTGAAGTGTTGAATAGGTGCCCTGTGTTGTGATGTGTTGGTGTCTGATGGTGAGGTGCTTTGTGTTTGTCCAATGCATTGCTCCATTGTTGGGTGGTCATTGGCTGACTGCTGCCGTCCCAAAGTACCATCTCACAGCAACTGGGAGAAATGTTTTCTGTAGGATCAGGGGTTGCATATGAAAGAACACAGGTGTATGTGGTTCAAGTCTAATATATATTTATGTACTTTGTTTTAAACTCTGATTTGTTCATTGGAGTTGGGATTGGTTAGATTCATGGAAAACTGGTTGAGGGCCATTTCGGAATAAGAATCTTATGGTTTCAAAGGTTGACCGATGGTTTTGGTCATTAGGAACGAGTGAGATGGGAGTTGTTGTGTCTGTTTCGTCAGTGTCTGACATAGTTTTCAAGGTCACAATTGGGTATGACTCAGTTTTAAGAAGGAGACCAGATACAATTTTCTGGTCTTTTAGTAATTTTGGTAGGATTGACCATGAGGATCTGAATGGGAGGTACAGCTTTGTTGGTAGTTCAAAAAAACTCCACACTGCGAATTTTCATGAGGGCTGGCCCACCCCAATCAAAAGTTAAGGTCTGATAAAAGTTAAAATCAGATAGATATACCAATGTTGAGAAGTTTTGAAGCTCTTGGTTTAGAAATATCACCAAGTTCAGCCTGAATGGGAAAGAGTTGTTGCCAATTTTGGTATAGGGCACAAGCTTAACCACATGGGTGTCATCATCCAAGTCAAGGTCATAAGTTTTGGGGAGTAAGGCCTGTAAGTGTAGTTCTTGAATTCGAAGTGGCATCTCACTTGAAGAAGAAGGAGGGGTAACAAAGGTTGTTTCCCTGGTCATAGCATGGATAAGAGGTAAATTTGTAGCATGCAACTGGTAATGTGTAGATAATGTAATATTGCAAGGGACTCTCGAATTTGGAACAATAGTTTTACCAAGTTGGAGATTGCAGTTGCATGGTAGGCCTAATACGAAAAGTGCAGAAGCTTGAAATCTTTTAATTTTCTTATCGAATTGCATAATGATCTTGGTTTGATGTTATGAGCATTTTGTTGTCCATGAAGGTCATGACATTGTTTTTAGGTGTTGCTTCTGGCTTTCCTTTAAAGTTACATAAAGTGTGGACATTGAAGTCTGTCTCTAGGAATAAGGCCACAAGAAGGGTCTTGAATTTCAAATCTTTGAAGAATGTTTTGGCTGTGGCAAGTAAGCATTTCATTATTTGTTAATTCTAGAAAGGTTTGACCACTTTTGCTTACTGTCAAAAAATCTTTAAGAAAGTTGAGCCTTGGTGGCATTGGTATCTAGTGGGATTTCCATCACATTAACTTTGTACAGATTGAAAGGCGATTCGGTAACCAAAATGATAATGTTAACAGTTATGTAAATGTGAGTGTCCGTATAAGTGTACATAGGAATAATTTGACTGAAATAGTATTGGACATCTCTGATAGTGATAATGGGTCTCTTCTTTTAAAATTGATTTGGTTTTACTTTCATGCCTTACAATCTGAACAGGCAAATTGGTGCTGGCAGTGGTCGGTGTGTCAGTCCTGGTTGATCTGGATAATTTTGTCTGGAAAGAGTGTCTGGACTGTTCATCATTTTATATTTACCTGCTACATGAGTTATTGTGAAAGAGAATTGTTGGATATCAAGGGCCCAGTGTGCCCATCTATGCTGGTTGTCTTTCTTAGTCAGAAGTGGGATCAAAGCTGCATGGTTAGTGTATAGTTGAAAATGTCTACCTTCCAAATTGTGTCTAAAATGTAGGACAGAATATACTATGCCTAAAAGTACTCTTTCTGTTGCACTGTAATTACTTTCATGATTTTTGAGACAGTGCCCAGCAAAAGCAACGGGTTGTAGAATACCATCTTCATCTTTTTGAGAAAGTGTACTTCCTATACTAATAACTGAAGTGTCTGTTGCCAAAATGAACTCTTTTTCAAAATTTGGATAGTGAAGTAGAGCTTCTTTGCATAGTGCATTTGTGAGTTTATTTTGATTGCATTCTACTGTCCAATGAAATTTCACTTTATCTTCTGTTAATCAATACAAAGGTGTAGCCAAAGTTGCAAAGTCGTAATAAATTTCTTGTAAAACTGACACATGCCATTAAATGATCTCACTGGTTTGACTGTTTTTGGAGTTGGGAACGTTTTGATTGCACTTTTTTTGGGACACGGTTGTAGGACTTGTGGTGTTACAACCAAACCTAGGAAGTCAATTTTGTTCATAGAGTACTGACACTTTGAGGGCTTCAATTTCAAGTTACCATGTCTTAGACTTTCGAAGACGTCTTTGAGATCTCTGAAATGGTCTTCTTTGTTTTGAGATAGGATCAGAATATCATCTAAATATAGGATCTCACATTTATATTTTATTTTATCAAGAATCATGGTTACCAGGGCGCAGAATGCTAGAGGTGAGGTTGCCAAACCCTGAGGCATCACTTTATATCTGTACTTTGCATTGGGGGTCAGAAATGCAGTAGCATCACAGCTCGCTTCAGAAAGAGGAATTTGGAAAAAGCCTTGTTGCACATTGAGTTTAGAAAAGATGGCTGGTTTTAAGTTACTGATTATTTCTAAACTTGTGTTGGCACTGGCAGATCTAGAGACTGTTTGATGTTTAGATGCCTAAAGTCGGAAATAAGTCTGACACCTGATTTGTTGTCGTCAGAGTCATATTTTTGAAGTAGAAAAGCCTTACCGGCCCAAGGACCAGAGGTACTTTCTTCTAAGATACCTTGTTTTGACATGTTTCTTTCATTAACCGTACTTTGTTTGGGGCCATCCTGTATGGGAGGAAGTGGCAAGGAACAGCATCAGGTTTCAATTCTATGACATGTTCATACAAATTTGTCAGGCCAATTTTGCCGTCTTTCCCTACAAAGATGTCATTATACTCTTTCAAAATGTGCTCTAGTGTTTTTCTTGATCAGTTAATGTGATTAATTATTCTGTTTGAAACAACTGATTTATTTCAGCATTGTGAGCTACACACTCCTTTATGGCACTAATACCTTCAACTGGTCGATACTCAATGTCTTCAGATTGTTGTTCAAATGCCTCTTTAGAGATATGGTCAGAAGTTGTGATGAAGTCTTCATCTTGCGTTTTACTGAAAATGGCAACAATTTCGCCTTGATTAATTTTGACATAAATTGGAGTGGTGTTGAGTAATACAACAGGATGTTGGTTTTGGCTATTTGGGTTTACAAGAGTTCTTTGGACCAGAAATGGTCTATCACTATTGGTTTTGAAGTTTTCTGTTACACCAGGATTATCTGAAAGTTAATTAATACAGGTGATCTTCGGGATCTTAGGGATTGTCATTGATTTAATTGCTCTCACAGGTTTGTTCTCCTGGATGATATCATCTGCGAAGGTTATGTTGGACTGCTTTTTTTCAAGGAATCTATTCCTAAAATGAGGGGTTCCAAACATGTAGGCATTACTAAAAAATGGTGAGTGAAGGGAATATTTGCTATCTTGAATTGGATTTTCGCTGATTTCCGGACATGGCAAACACTTGTCTCTGCAAGGTAGATCCTCATATGGATTTGCTTGGTAGGAATTGTATGGGATCTAGACAGAAACTGGAACAATTTCTCACCAATGCAGGACACTGAGGCCCCAGTGTCTACAAGAACTGGTAGGGTGAGATGATACACTGAAGTTGATATACAGCCATTTCTGATCAAGACAGTTACAACTTCTGGTACCTTGTTGCCATGTTTACCATGCTGATTTGACCAATTCAGACCTCTCTGAAGTGTAAGGGTCACCTCATTCGGATCCACAGCTGGTGCCGAGTCTGTGGTTAATTGTTGTATCGATTTTCGTTTCTTCTGGTTCATCACCTGTTTCATGTTTGTCCAAGCCAATGGGCCCATTATTGGTCAGACATTCTAGATTTCTGGCTGGTGGTTGTTATTTCTACCTTGGTTCGGGGACTGGTACTGATGCAGGTGTCTTGGGATGTAGTTGGGGTCGTAATGCCAGCCATGGTACCTTGGGTTGGGGTCATTGTAGTTCTTACTACCCTGATAGTTGCCTTGTCGGTTGTCATCCTGGTAGTCCCATCTTTGGTAGGTTTGGTTCTGGGTGAACTGAGTTTGCTTCTGCTGTTGCAGGTTTTTTGTTTTTTGTATTTATTTATGTAGGACTGTAATTGATGTTGGTGGCGGTAACTATTGGATGTGTTTGTTTGCTGTCCCCGTGCACCAGACTGGAGTGTGGTCTTCATTTCCTGAAACTGCATACATGGTTCTTCCACTGTCCTTTTTTCTTCTTCGATGTTTCTGTCCCAGCTGGTCTTTGTGTGTTCCTATTGGTAGTTTAGATCTTTGGGAAAATCACTGTGCAAGGACTGCTTGATCCTCAGTGAGTCCTGCAATAGCTTTGGCCGTCTGTGCACTAAATGTCGTAACCAAGATTTCTATTTGGGAGTTGTCTGCTTCAACACCGAGTGTAAGGTGATATGCCTGTGCAAGTGTCTTGGGATACCTCGCCCTCAAAGTTGATCAAATTCCAGTTGGCAAAATTGAGAGTGACACCCCGCACTTTACAAACTTCAGACCAATCAGATGCTAGATAGGCATAGTTTTTTGGCCCACCCAATACATACTCAACAATGCATTCTCTATTTGGGAGTTCGTCGGTGAGGTCCTCAAGGAAGTCTCCCAGTGGAAGGTCCTGCTCACCAAGAGCTGTTTGTAGATCACTGAATCTGTGTCAAAGTACAAAACATGGCGATGTAGAGTATCAAGGACCTCATACAGCTTCAGCCTAATCCAACAAGTTGTGAATGTGGCTATGAAGACATTGGTCTTGCTTTCACAAGGTTGGAACTCGTGAACATACGTCCACTGGACTTGGATCAGGTCAGGCTTGATGATAACAAAGTCTTCAATCACCTTTGTTTTATCTCCAATCAACTAAATTTCTCTGGTTCAGAAGAGTGAATGTAGGTGGTTTGCTTGAGGTTCAACCTTTGGGCAAACTTACCCCAAAAGCTGTTGAGACACAGTTTGGCCATTTGTCCAAGACTGGGGTTGTGCTCGTTCTTTTCATACTCCTGATATTGCCTGATATATTCTTGGTCAGCATCTTCTCTACCATACCAAGAGGGTGATCCACTGGCTTCCTGTTTCATCTTTAGGAAGGAGTTAATGTAGGTAGTGAACAGACCCCCCTGTTCAGGACCACCGGGTTTATATTGGATAGTCTTTTTCCAGTGGTACACCTCAAAATTGTTTCCCAACTGCTAACCCTTTTTCAGTCCCATCTCAATTTCTGGGGTATACTACGTACCAGTGAGGGCTCTTTCTTCAACCGAACACTGACATGGTTCTTGACACTTTGGACATTTCTGGCAAGGAGAAATTTGAGTTGACGACCAGATCAGTGAGGTAGAACAAAGTGGTACAGCCCTCGTGGTGAGACAATTTTGATTTTGGCTATTCAAAAGTAATTCTGAATGTCCAAGATATCATTTGTCACTATGGTCGGGTGTCCAACAGGGTACTTGGAGTACTTGTTCACATAGGAGTAGAGACTTGTGAGATCCATATATCAAATCTTTTCCCCTTCTGCCACTTTGTGGCAGAGTTTTGTGGCATTTGTTCTTCTACCAAAGAATGAGTCCTTGGGGTTTAAGCACCAGACATGGTCTATAGAGTGCAGAAGCGATGACGTCATTTTGGTGGAAAACCCTTTGTAAAGGAGGGCCCCTAGAGGCCCATGGGTCCTTTAAGTGAAATGAGGAAACACTGGACACAGCTGTAGAGCTTGATGGCTGGTAACATTCTGCCCCAGTAGTAGGCTGACTTTTATTTATACTCCTTCTAACATGGCAACATACAACAAATCACCATGGACCTGTCAATCACTAAGATAGGTGGGGAGGGGCATGGGCTACATGACCCCCCCCCCCTCCAGTCACATAACCACCACCAAGCCAGGTGTTCCATAATCCTCACTGATTACACCTGCCTGTGTATGGTGGCTTTAGATATTGGAATCCCCCTTTTTACAGAGGTTTCCATGAAAAAGAATACATCAGGATATTCTTACAATAGGGGGAAACATGTCAGAAATGTATCAACTAAATTATGCACCGAGTTATCAATTAAACCTTACTAAAGCTTACTTACCAACAATGTTCGGTCCTTTTCAGTCTTGGGTCTAACCATTTGTAACCACAGATCTGGACAAATCAAAACACATAAATGATCATGAATGTTTTAACCAAGTTTGGTTATGTGAAAATATTATTCACTATACTTCTCTATCAAAGATGCAGTAAAAAGATTACCAATTAGATACAACAATACACACTGCGCTAAGTATAAGTGCATTTAATTGGATTCCACTTTCCTCCATATCACCATGGTTCAAAGGCCAATCAATAATTACAAAGTATTAGAGCCTTTAAACCAAACAATATACAAAGAATCCAGCAGATGTCAACATTACAAAAAGATCCCCCGTGGCAGTTCCGGGGAGGAATAGGCCCCAAGTAGCCCCTGCTGATTGTAGAAGGCAACTGTAGGGGGGACCCAGCACTGACCAAGTGGTTCTTTGGGTTCAATTCCCGGTTGGTGCTGTGGTTCACTCAGGGATAAGGTACAGCATAAATGATTTTCAGGTTTTGATCCCCTGCTGTTTGCCTGCCCTGTCACCTTCATCTCAAAGATATGATCACCAAAGACAGTTCATCCCTATCTGTTTTCACCATGAATATGACCTTAGTTGTCAAACAGCAAAAAGCATCCATTACTCACTCTTACAAAAAGATCAAATCTTTCTCGGGTAGGGAAGCCCATTTAGCTACCACCAGAGAAAACACAAACAAAAGGGGTGCCCGTCTTGTTACCACCCTAAAATACGCAAACAGTAGGGGAGACTATTTTGCTACGACCCTAGAATACACAAACACTAGGGGAGCCCGTCGTGCTACCACCCTGTAATACCCAAACAGTAGGGGAGCCCACCTTGTTACCACACTCCAATACCCAAACAGTAGGGGAGCCCATCTTGCTACCACCCTATAGCACAGTCGGGAGTCTAAGTCTGCACATGCGCAGTCCTCTGGCGCCACTAGCTGTTGGGGTCAAGTGCGACTTTTCAGCCAATCAGGACCATCCTTTTTCAAACATGGCCATGCCGAGGGACAAACTCCCATCAGCAGTATAATACACAAATAGTAGGGGAGCCCATCTAGCTACCACCATATAATACACAACCAATAGGGGAGCCCACCTTGCTACCACCCTAAAGATATAAGACTGAATTAAAAGGGGAGTTCACCAACTACAACCCTATGAAAAATACTGGGACCCAAAATAACAAAAAATGGGGGAGCCCTCTACCAAGCCCACAAGGGGAACCACCAACTACCATTTCCCTTTAGAACCATTTCAAACGGAAAAGACTGTCCCCCATCCTAAGAGGGCTGTCTCTGACCTTAAAGGGGTGTCCCCATCTTCACAGGGCTGTCCCTGACCTTACAGGGCTGTCCCCGACCCTACAGGGCCGTCCAAGAGAGCAGAACATTACTATTATACTTTGTAAACCGTTGTAGAACTAATTATGGGATTTGTCAGGATAAGGCAGTTTTACCAACGCACACCTCATTTTCCTAGGGGACTATCATAACAAAATTACGTTTTTGCCCCAGCTAGGGGGGCAGCTTCCCCAGCGCACCTATCTATCCTTTTAACTTAAAATATTTGGTTGAACTACTTATAAGGGGAGTAAAGCAGATAATCATCGTACACCTCATTTTCCAGATTATTAAACCAACTCCATATGAGGTGTACCACTTAGACATAATTATGGGTAAAGCAGCTTTACCATGCAGCGCACATTTCTACCCTATGGCTTAGAGTATTAATGCAGATATTACAATGTAAGCCCTTTCTAAAATATGCAGTTGAACTTGCCAATTATACTAGGGTACTGTAGAGCTTATTCTCACAGAATATCATGCTGATACCCAAGTATAGAGTATATACAGGAATTATTCTTTTCCTTCAGTAGACATACAGTTGACTCTGTAGTATTTTTGATCTGGCAATGGACCTATTTAATTCTGATTTTGAGGCATGTTGAAAAAGTTAGTTCAGTCAGTCCAAATACTTTTGGTAAAGCCTAAAGTCACATAGGTAAAACTTTTAAAGAATCTAAAATTTTCATGTTTAGACCATTTCCAATACTCATTGTTATGAACTTGGAACCATTATATACAATGCTTTTAATTGTGATACTGTTATCCAGTAAATAAGAGGCCAAGAAGTACCTAATATCATATCCTCCCATGTTGTGTGCTAATACAAGTGCACCTTTATGATATTTGTTAAATAGCCATCTACAAAATTCGGTATTTTGTGTCTGGACCCCTGAAAATAATTTGCCGGTTGCCACATGTATCACACAATTGTGCAAATACTTTCCATTTTTCATTTTACTACAATGCTCACAATGTGTGCCACATACCTTGCACTGTTCATCAATGGGAGTGTTGTGATATTGATAACAAGCTATTTGGCGAACAGCAAAATTGGGATGGTGCTCTTCAGATTCAGAGGAAGAATGATTGCAATATGTGCATTTCCTGCGAGTGGCACAAAGATTGGGAGCTTCAGTACAAAGCTGACACCTAGCTTACATCAGGAAGAGAATACCCCTTCATACAACTAGCAATTCATTTTGAGTGCTTTCATAAACATGGAAAATGTACTTGAACAGTCCAGTATTCATATGTTTTTTTAGCCCTTTGGTAACATAAATGGTGAGGATTGCATACATAGAACCCATAAGTTCTACGTACAATACTACTTACTGCATTTATGGATTGAAGGTTTATGTTTAATTCAGTTTGACACTGCATGACAACCAGTACATTTCCACCACAGTTTGCATTCAGATTTAAGAGCTTTCTTTGAATTTTTTCTAGGTTTCTTTATCATGTGATGGTCAAAATAATCCTTCTACATGTTAATCTATTGGAACAATATACTTGTTGCATTTAAATACATTGGTCATTCTTACATACCATGCAGTAGTAGGCACATTTGTGCTTAGCATGTAATGCTTGTTTGCATGTGTGACAAAAATAGTTCACATATAGCACCCCTGTCATTGAAGAAATATAATGAAAGTGCCCGATATAATTAAGAATGCTCTCTGGTTCAATGTAATAAAGGTATATATTAGGAAGTTTGTTATTATTCATATACTTATTACAGTGTCAAATGTTGACATTTAAAGCTTGTTCAAATTTAGAAATGTCCATCAACGTGGCTGGTCTGTCTAAAGGCACCCCTGCAAATGTGGATATGACCTGTGCTAGTTTAAGTTGTGCTTTTTGACTCTTGTCTAACAGTTTACTGTAGTACCATCTTGGCAATTTTCCAAGATTTTTTATGTCAGTTTCTGTATTGGTGCCATTTCCAAAGTTTGCTTTTAAAGCATTAAATTCTTCTGTATCAGGTTTAGTTTGGACATCTCACAGCTATGGAACGTGCCATACATAGGTGATCATCCTTATTGGTAATTTGGATAATGGAGTGTTTTTTGTTTCAGTCAGGATCATCTCCAAGTAAAACTATTACATATGGAAAACTGCTCCCATGGGGAACATCAGTGAAGCCAATATCAATTTTAAACGTTTGATTGACTGCCAGATTTTCATTGCTATTGAGTGTGTTTTAAATTTTTTCCATGATAACCTCAGGATTCAGATTTTGCAAGTCTCCTTAGAGACACAATAATTGGACAGTAAAGACTTTGGTGATGAATCACAACACATCCCCGATCATTAGAATCGTTGCACTCTGTCACTCTAGCTAATAAATCTTGAAACATTAATTTGATAGAGTTGTTATACAGTTCAGACACATCACATTCCTGCCAAGTTTAATTGAATGTCCCTTCATAAGTATTGCCTATTGCCTTGTTCATTTTGAATTGTCTCATTGACCTCAGATGAAATGGATAGGAGTCTTCAGCTACTGCTACATCTACTTCATGTTGTACTTCAGTTACATGACTGGGCCCTGGCTGAGGTTCTCTATCTTTGGGACTGTGAATTTCAAAAATGCTAATGTCAATTCCTAACTTTTCATCAATTGTGATATTTTCCTTACTCTTCTCTAGTTTTCCATGATGATCTTAGGTGTCAAAGTTTTGAGTGTCCTATGTTACACTATGACAGGATAGAAAAATCTGGGTGATAAATTACATTACCTAAATCATAATTGTGTCTACCCAATGTCAGATGGTTTAGTAAATGTTTCAACATTTGAAAGAAATTGTTGTTCATTGCTGACACTTTCAACCCATGCCAAGGTTTATTGAATGTCACCTCATAGGTTCTGTGTATCTTTTTATAGTGGAAGATTTCAATAGATTCCTCTCTGACCTCAAATGGTATGAATAAGGCTGTTGACATGTAGGTGTTAATGATCTTAGTGCTGCTGCTGGTCCTGGTGTGGGGCTGGTGGTGATGGTGCTACAGCTGCTGCTGTTGCTGCTGCTGGGGATGGTAGTTGTTGTGTTGTTGTGATGTTGAAGGAACTGGAATGCAGGAATGACATTTTTTTCTCCCATCTTTTTCCTTTCTTTTTCCTTTCGTTTTCTTTCCCTGATGGTCACTGGGACTCTCATCAGCACTGGGGTCTTGTTGAGTAGTTGAGGTTCCAAGACCACTAGTTTCCTGGACAGGATGATTCCTAAAGAAAAAAAATGTTGTCAAATCATGATAGAATCTTATTTGTTTATTAGCTGATTTTACTGATGTCAGAATTTACACATTATCCAGTTTTGTTAATCCTATCATAAAACTCTTCTGTTATCCTAATATGTACATTAAACACATTATGATATCCTATATCACATAAACAAACATTGCTAACATACCTCATCAAAAGGAAAATTCTCTTCTGACATGGCATCAAATAAAGCAGTTAAGTCACCAATATCCTGATGGACTGTGGTTAGTTGTCTTTGTCAAGTTCTTGTGAGCAGAGACGACCCTTTGAAGGTGCTTTTTGGTTAAGTCTCCCATTCTATAGGAGGCTGCACCAATGCCCCGGACAACTTGTGGAATACCACCTGACATGAAAGCTGCATTGTTTCTATGCGCACAAATGATAATGAAAATAATGAAGTTGAGAATACCCATAATGCAACCTACAAAACCAATAATTGGTTCCCGTGTGATTGATGTTATAAGAGGCAGGGAGGCATGTGAGTCGACTATAGCATCAATATTATGGGACAATTTTGAAGCATTTTGCATGACAATTTTGGTGTAGGGCACAAGGTTAACCCTTTCCACCCGCCCGATGCATTGAGGCATCGCCGCGGTAATCGCGCTGGATGCGCCCAGGCATCGCCGCTGAAAACACGCCCGATGCTTTCAAGCATCTTCCCGTGAGATTTGGCTTACTTTTGCTTAAAATCGTCCTAAAATCGTTAGAAAAAGCCCAAATCGCCCAGAAATTTTTACAGAAGCAAGCAAAATATCTCAATTTTATAATTTCTGGAGATTTTGTTTTCCTGTAACTATGGAAACCAGGAGCATTACGGAGGTTCCAAGCACCCGTCTCCTAACTCGAGGCCGCACACTCCCCGGTGGAATAATGTGTGAATAACACTGGATTTCAGCTTAAAATCCATCAATTTGCACCAGATTTTCGCGATATACACAACAAGCAGCATCCCTACCTTCATAGTGTGATCGCCATATGATGATAAATCTAATATTTTCTGCAGGATGAGAATTTTCAACCAGTCCCTCCCTGCCTACTCCTTGTTCGCCGATCACCGCCATCGCGGCGAGGCTAGTGCTATTTTCCAAATTGTGCGATGGTTTTTCGCTCGAAATGCGAAAAATACCGCATGCCCACGAGAAAACTTGGTATCTCCATGATCCTTGGGGCATATTCTTTCTAAATATGACAAAAAGAATGGTGCAAATCGATTATTTCTGCGAAAATGACGCAAATTCGTGTGGACATCCCCCTCCCTTGCTAGCCGATCGGCCCCCGACCGGCGGAATGAGGTCAAGGGTGGCGTCGTCTGGTGGGGGAGGCTTGAACTACTACGGCGGTCCAGTGCGAGTGATTCCCGCTAGGGGCGGCGTGCGGAAAGGGTTAACTGCATGGGTGTTGTCATCCAAGTAAAGTTCATATGTTTTGAGAAGATTTGAAGTGGCATCTCACTTGTAGTTGCATGGCAGGCCCACTACGAAAGGTTGCAGGAGTTCAGAATCTTTTATTTTTCTTATCGAAACATGAAATTATGTAATGAGTTTGGTTTGATGTAATGACCATTTCAGTTTTGCGGTGTTGCTTTTGGCTTTACCTCAAAGTTACACAAAGTGTGGACATTGAAATCAGTCTCTAGGAATAAGGCCACAAGACAAGAAGGGTCTTGAATTTTAAATCTTGGAAGAATGTTTGGGCAGAATTTTATGTTGTCACCGCGGCACGTAAGCATTCTAGAACGGTTTGCTTACTGCCAAGAAATCTGTCTCTGTCTTTAAGAAAGTTGTGCCTTTAGTGTTATTGGAATTGGTATCTAATAGAATTTCCATAACATTAACTTTATAGATCGAAAAGTGTTTCGGTCACCGAGATGATAATGTTAACAGTTACATAAAATGTGAGTGTCTGTGTAAGTGTACATAGGAATATTTTGGCTGTAATAGTATTGGACATCTCTGATTGCTACCCTTGAACCTGGGACCTCCTTTGAGATGTTAGAGTCTAAATCATAGATTGCAGCACTGAGTTGTTCAGCAATAACTAGGTCCGGGGACAGTCTGCCTGTCGAAAACAGTTGTAGGGATTGAGCGACAAAATTGATATTAGTTAGGAAATCTGCTCTCTTGAGCACTGCAAGATACCCTCTATTGGGGTGACTATCTGCATATTTTCAAGTTGATCTGAATGGTACTGTCTGTCAAGATCTAGAGTAATTGTGACATTTGATGACCAATTTTGAATAGATCTTGTCATGTCATTGAGGCTTTCCTGTACCTTTGACTTTTGAGCTTTAAAACTGTCGAAAAGGTGGTCAACTTTTGTTGCAATTTTGTGAACTATTTCTGCTGATTGAACGTCTTGTTTTGCCAAATCTTTGAGAGCTTTTTCCATATTAGTGACAGTCCCAAGCATGGTTTGTGCGTCATTAGTTGTTGCTTAACTGAAAAGGGATCTAGCTAAGTCACCAAGGAAACCTAGAGGGGCATGTTTAACTTGTGGGTTCAGGGAATTTGTCAGGAAGTACTTAACATTATTGTAGAATTTGACGATTCCATTATGTTGAGACTGCAGGAAGGTGTCCATCTCACCAGCCATGTTCAGTAGGGTGTCAATCTCCATCTTATGGGTCCCAGCTGTCTTTTAAGGAAGGTTTGGAGTCTCTGGATGGTTGGTTTGATGGACAGCTGCTTTTGTGGTATGGGCAGCAGCTCGTATGGGATTGCAATGACCAATGGGTGTGTTTGGTGTCCATTGACAAGGGGTGTTGTCAGTGGGACGAATGACAGTCGAACGTTCCGTCGCAGGACTGGTGGGTTAGTTGCAGAGATGGGGCCAGGTATGAGGAAGGTGATGGTGAAGATCATCACATGGAAGTCCATGATGTGTCTGCAATGGGAATGAAAAATTGTATTTTGTTCAGAGTTTGTGTAGGTCGGGAGAGTGTATGAAAGCGAAGAACTGCTGATCTGCTTGTTGTGTCTGTTTGCGCCTACTTGACCTAATTTTTCTACTTGACCTAATTTTCCTTTATACAAGGAGTGGCAAATGACAATTTGGGAAGAGAGTTTCCTTTGATTTCATTCAATATCTTCAATATACAATTTTTGTTTCTGTCAGATGCAAAAGAAATATGAGTTGAATGTTTGTGATTATGCCCAAGAACACCTTTATGTTAATCCGCCATGAAAGATCAGGCTCGAATACTGTCCTAAGGGTTGTCACCAGAAAAATGTGTTAGATATAATAGGTTGGTCCCAGCCAAGCTTATTAGGCCTGGCAAGATCGATTGAATTGTGTATATATTGAGCCTATGGACCTCAGGGCATGTGTAACAGTCACATCATAGGGGTTTGGCTAGGACCCCGGAGCTTGTGCTCCCTGAGGGTAGGCTTATGGTATAAGGTTTTGTGTCTATGGATAGTCCGTTGCTGCAAGTGGACATGTAGGGTGCGCATCCTACAGCCTTCAATCATCATGACTTGATAGGCCACTAGATTGTCTGCTTCACCTTCTATATAGTTCTGGCAAGGTTGCCCAAATGTATTTAGATCATGTAGTGTGCATACTTTCTGAAAGTGACATAATTAAGTACAAGTATGTCATGAAATATGGCCAGTGACAGTGGCCCAAAGGATCAATGGTATCGGCAACCAGAGCGTCCATATACAGGTATCTTTGGGGATGAATTATGAGGATGTTTTGACCTCATTTGTATTGTGTGTTCGAAAGAAGTGTTTGATTAGTTATCATGACATTGTTTGATTAGTTTTTCTCAAATTTTTGAGGTTTTATATGGAGTTGTGTCTACGTTGTGATCTCCTCTTGAGTTTTGAGTGTGTTGGTATAGTTTGTATTGTGTTGTCAGTACGTAGTAGTTGTTCCGACACGTGATTTCTTTGTTGTTGATTTTCCACATCCTTTTCAGTTGGTTTCTGTCAGGGTTGATCAGTCTTCCGGCAAATCTGTTGTTTCTGATTTCCGTTATTTGTTTCATTCGATCACGGGGACGTTCCAGGTCAGCAGTTTTCCAGTTTTGATATCTCTAATGGTACAACTGTGAGTATTAGGTCTTTTACATACCAAATAAGGACCTGAATATATTGGTTGAAGTTTCTTGGAAGTACCTTGTTTGAGAAGGTTTGGGATTTGTACATGTCCACTTTCATTATTGGTTATGTTTGGTCTTTAAGATCTTGTTCTGTTGCTTGACTGCCTTGGGTGTTGGGAAAGTTTTAATTGCTTGAACCTTTTTCGGTCAAGGTTGGAGACCTTTTGGGGCAACAGCGATACCTAAGAAATCTATCTTGTCCATGAAGTACTGACACTTTCAGGGCTTCAATTTCAAGTTACCAAGTCGTAAACTGTCGAAGACGTCTTTGAGATCTCTGAAATGATCTTTGTATTGAGATAGAATGAGAATATTGTCTATATATGGGATCTCACATTTATACTTTAACTTATTGAGAATCATGGTTCCCAGGGCGCAGAATGCTTGTGGTGAAGTTGCCAAATCCTGAGGAATCACTTTATATCTGTATTGGGGTTCAAATATGCAGAAGCGTCACGGATCGCTTCAGAGAGGGGAATTTGGAAGAAGCCTTATTGTGCGTCCAGCTTTGAAAAGATGGCTGGTTTTAAGTCACCAATCATTTCTAAGCTTGTGTCAGCAGGCGGCAAACCTAGAAACTGTTTAATGTGTTCAAATGCCTAAAGTCCAAAATAAGTCTGACACCAGATTTATTGCCATCAGAGTCATATTTTTGAAGTAGAAATGCTCTACTGCTCCAAAGACCAGAGGTAGTTTCTTCTAAGATCCCTTGTTTTAGATAGTCTTGACAAGTTTCTTCCATTAATCGTGCTTTGTCAGGGGCCATCCTGTATGGGAGGAAGTGGCAAGAAACAGCACCAGATTTCAGTTCTATGGTATGTTCGTACAAGTTTGTAAGACCAATTTTGCCGTCTTTGCCTACAAAGATGTCATCATACTCTTGTAAAAGGTCTGCTAGTTTGTATTTTTCGTCATCAGATAATGTGATTGACGATTCCGTTTGATATGACTGATCTATTTCAGCATTGTGAGCTACAGACTCCTTTATAGCACTGATACCTTTAGCTGGTTGGTACTCAACGTCTTCAGATTTTTGTTCATTTGAGTTACTTAAGATTTGGTCTGAAGTTGTGATGAAGTAATCATCTTTTGATTTACAGAAAATGGCAACAATTTCGCCTTTGTTAATTTTGACGTAGTTTGGAGTGACGTTGAGTAACACAACAGGATGTCGGTTTTGGCTGTTTGGGTTTACAAGAGCTCTTTGGATTAAAAAGGGTCTATTGCTGTCTGATTTAAAGTTTTCAGTTACACCAGGATTGTCTGTGAGTGAATTTACACAAGTGATTTCTCCAGTCAGGCAGATTTCTGAATAAGGAGGGATTGTTGTTCCTTTGATTGCTTGTACTGGTTTGTTCTCCTGTATTATATCCTCTCCAAATGATATCTTTGATTTTGCTTTTGTCAAGAAGTCTGTTCCTAAAATCAGAGGTTCTGCGCATGCTGGCATTACTACAAAATAGTGAGTAAAGGGAATATTTGCTATCTTGAACTGGAGTTGATCGCTGATTTCCAGACATGACAAAAGCCTCCATCTGCAAGATAGATCTTCATATGGATTTGCTTAGTAGCAATTGTATAGGACCTAGATAGAGACTGGAACAATTTCTCACTAATGCAGGACACTGAGGCGCCAGTGTCTACAAGGACTGGTAGGGTGAGATGATACACTGAAGTTGATATACAGCCATTTCTGATTGGGACAGTTACAACTTCAGGTACCTCGTGGGACTGGCTATACGCGCGACAGTTGCACACGCGGCCGTCGCGTAGATATAATTTCTTATATACGCGGACACAAAGTCCGCTCATACAGATCTGCTTATATACGCGGACATATAGTGGGTGTATGTAAAGATGTACATTATATGCTCATAATACAGATTAAGACAAAGAAATAAGAACATAAAATAGAAAGGGGGTTCAAAGGCATAGCCCCCGATTCAAAAACAACTGACAAATCATATAATGATGGAAAAACATCCGCGTATGTAATGCTCCTTACATACGCGGACATAAACCAGCGTGTACATTAAATAAGTGGACCCAAAGTCCGCGTAAACATGTTTCCTATATACGCAGACATTACATCCGCGTGTACAAGAAATACTGTGTGCACGGGTTCCCTTCCCGTGCCCGTGTGTATAATCCCGGCCTACCTTGTTGCCGTGTTTGCCATGCTGATTTGACCCATTCAGATTTGTCAGAATTGTAAGGGTAACCTCAATCGGATCCACATCTGGCGTTTGAGTGGTGCCAAGTCTGTGGTTCATTGTCATGTCGATTTTCGTTTCTTTTGGTTCTTCTTCTGTTTCCTGTGTGTCCGAGCCAATGGGCCCGTTATTGGTCGGACATTCTAGTTTTCCGGCTGGCGGTTGTTGTTCCTACCTTGATTTTGCGACTGGTACTGACGCTGGTGTCTGGGGATGTAATTGGGGTCGTAGTGCCATCCGTGGTACCTTGGGTTGGGGTTGTTATAGTTCTTACGTTCCTGATTGTAGCCTTGTTGGTTATTGTCCTGGTAGTCCCGTCTTTGGTAAGGTTGGTTTTGCCTGAACTGATTCTGCTGCTGCAGGTAGGACTGTTGTTGTTGGTGGCGGTAAGTGTCGGGTGCGTTTGTTTGTCCCCGTGCACCAGACTGAAGTGTTGTCTTCATTTCCCAAAATTGAGAACATAGATCTTGCACTGTTCTTTTCATTTCTTCCATGTTCCTGTCACAGTTTGTCTTGTTGTGCTGTTGGTTGTAGTCGGGTCTTTGGGAGAATCGCTGTGCACAGACAGCTTTGTCCTCCATGAGTCCTGCAACAGTCTGGGCCATCTGTGCACCTACCTTACTAGCCAGGGTTTCTATTTTGCAGTCGTCTGCTTCAGCACCGAGTGCAAGGTGATACGCCTGTGTAAGCGTCTTGGGATACCTCACCCTTACCGATGTCCTGATGGAGTCGGACAGTCCTGTCTGAAACAGGTGGAGTTGGTGCTTATCACTCCAGTTTTGGGCAGATCCCAGTGTGAGCACGTCGTTGTAGAATTGCTTGACTGTCTTTTTCCCTTGTTCAGGGATGTACGAGTCTGCCTCATGTGTCTCATATTCAAAGCGCTCCTTCATGCTCATTATTATGGCGTCAAAATCCTTTCTCATGTCCCCTAGAACGTTCTTGTCGTACCAGGTTGCTGCCATCCCTGATAGGCATCATCTGAAGTAAGTCGCATACTCATTCAGTTCTCCTGTGCCTATTTGGTCAATATAGTCCGTGTATTGTTCCAAAAACCTGTCAATCAACATGAGTGTAGATGGAACAGAGAATCGTTCTGGTCTGGCGACATTCCGAATGAGTTCTTGTCTCCTCGTGTTTTTTTCCGTCGAATCCTTTGTATCTTTCATTTCTTTAACGAGTGCACCTATTGTTTGCTCCATCTTCTCTGTGCTTAATCGTGACTGGTCTTCAGCAGCTTGATTGGCGGCACGTTGGCTGTTTTCACTGATCCTGGTGAGGAAGTTTTCGAGTTCCTGAGCGGTGGCCATTGCAGTTGATGTGCGCTGGGGAGCTGGGACTGTAGACAAAGTCGAGCTGGTAGACGAGCTTGGTTGATGAGAGGTCGCTTTCTTCGTAGAGATTTTTCGTATGTGTCAGTAGGTCTTTAGCAGTGAGAAGTTGTGGGTCCTTGGTGCTGCGAGTTTGTCTGTTTGACATAAAACTTTCCAAAATTGTCTGTGTTACACAACTTGTGTATCAACATCCGATATGTAGTCAAAATCCAAAACTGGTTGTCCTGTGGTGTTGATTTTAAAATCCAAGATGGTTGACAGAATCCAAGATGGTGGTCAAAATCCAAAGTGGAGAAAAATCCAAGATGGTGGACAAGATCCAAGATGGTGGACAAAATCCAAGATGGTGGTCAAAAATTTAAAATGGAGAAAAATCCAAGATGGTGGACAAAATACAACATGGTGTACCCGGGTTCTCCACCAGTGTAGAAAGTCACTTTTTTGTGTGTATCAAAAGTGAGTTTCCCAAGCTAAAAGTCTGTTACTAATAAGTTAGGGGTGAGCTAGCATGTAGTGGTAGAGTTTCTGAATGATTGATAATGTTTTTGATTAATGTCCCTGTGTACTAAAGGTTACCTTAGTGTTGTAGTGTAAGTTGAACAAAGGACCAAAGTCAGGTTCTAGTTGTAAGTGATGTGTACTGCACCAAGCCCAGCCTCCAAGAGAGAGACTGGGTGTGTGCTTAGCCTTTTTATTATCTCATTGACCAATCAGAATAGGGATGGCTCCCATTGGTCAGAAACAAAGGGTGGCTCTCATTGGTCAGAAACAAAGGGGCTCCACATGGGGGCTACAGGGTTATTGTTTTACCTGTAACCTAAAACAAAGCTACAGTGCTATATGGTTTAGTTTGGTTTTTGATTATATATATAAAGTATATGGAGCATTTTGTATGACTAGAATATATAATTATAACAATAATAATAATAATAATAATAATAATAATAATAGTAAAGTGGTGTACATTTGGAAATTATATATGACATAATGAATTAGATTTAAAATATATCATTTTTTTCTGAATAATAGAATGCCATACCTGTTTTTGGTATGACATTGGTCGAACCTGTTAGTTTTCCGGATGCCTATCATCCTGGGGCTGACTTGTGTTGTATCTTGGGATGTAATTGGGGTCGTAGTTCCAGCCTTGGTATCTTGGGTTAGGGTAGCTGTAGTTTGGTGGTCGTTTGTAGGTTCTCTGTTGGCCATTTTGTTGTTGTTGGTAGTTGTTCCATGGTTGTGATTGTTGGTAAGACCGTTCATTTTGGTACCCAGGGTAGGTAAGCTGAGGTACTTGCTGGGTTACTTGCTGATGTTTGTTGGATTGATTGGCATGCATCTCTTTCATCTTTTCCATCTCACGGATATCTGATCTAAACTCAAGCTGCTCCTGGTCATGGCACCTCTGCTGGTTCCCAGTTTGTTGGAAATGACTGAATGCATACAAGTCATTAATGAACTCTGGTGTGAATTCATCTTGTTGAGTTGTGGTGGCTTGAGAATTTGGTTTTTGGATGGCAAGTTTGGCGACCATTTTTTAAATTTCTTTGATATCCGAGCCTTTATTGTCCATAAAAGAGGTGACTACGTTGTCAATCTCCAAGAACAGAGCCATCTCATAGGCTTCTGCCATGTTTTGCAGGTTGCGTATTTGCAGTTTTTGTCTGACTCGGTCAGCTACTCCTGAAATAAAGCCATCTAAGCCTAACTCAGTGGACCAGTCTTGGGCTGTCAAGATAGCGACAAATTCATTGTAAATTCTTTGACAGTTCTGTCCCCTTGCATTGGTTTGAAACTCTTGGCTTGCTTGGATACTCGGTTGAACCTTTTTTGAATGTTGGTGATGGTGTCATCAAAGTTATCTTGCATGTCACCGTCCACTTCTCTGGCATACCAATCTCCGGCTGGTCCAGTCAAGTTTGATCGGAGATATGTTGTATAGTCGCCATTTTCGGTTTTGTCCATGTATTCATTCACAATCTGTCTATTGAGAAAAAGTTTGTAGGAGAGGAGAACTTCTTTGGTTTCGGCAAATTCTGTCTTGCTGATTTCTTGCTTTCTTTTTGGTCCTTCTTGTCGTTTGTGGTGTTCAATTGTTTGACCAGCTTGTCAACAATCATTGTGTATTTCAAGCCTGTGCTTCAGCCAGTTGTTCATTGGCTCCCATATTTTGTCTGTTTGACTCACTGAGAATAAGTGTGATTTCCTTGGCAGCAGCCATTGTTGAAGAATTGGTGTTTGTTGTGGTAGGTGTAAGGTATTGGGCGAGTTGGATGGGCTGATCTATCTGTTGTTTCTGTGAAGTGGATTTTCTTTGCGGTGGTAAATCGTTTGCGGTGAGTAGTTTTTTATCTTTGTTGCAAAGAATTTGTCTACCTGACATAAATTATTGTCAGAATATTTGGAAGAATTGTGCGTGAAAGGCTGGTGTAAATGAAATTCTGTTGAATATTTTCAAATATTTGCTTCAAAAATAATTTCCAATAATTGTGTACAAGTGTGAAGAAAAGTGTTGGATAAATGTGTAGCATGTCCTGAGCTCTGATGGTTTTGATTGAAATCAGCACAAAATCTTATGTCTGAATGTCTATTTCAAAATAGTTTAGTAATTATCTAAAAATGTTGTAATTAAAGCTGTATTGGAAAATGTGGAAGTAGTTGGGTATTCTTTTTGTATAAAACTCTAGCAACTGAGAAGATCGGGGTTTACACAGGTTGTGTAAAATTCCAAGATGGTGTCAAAGTTGGGATAAATCCAAAATGGCTGAACTGTTGCTCAATAGATCCTTAAGATCCAAAATGGTTGGAAAATTCAACATGGTGTTTTGTGTAGTTGTCAAAATCCAACAATGCTTGACCTGTTGGTTAAATTCCAAAATCCCAGAATGCAGAGAAATACCAAGATGGCAGACAAAATCCAAAATGGCTGATTATCCAAGATGGTGGAATAAATCCAAAATGGTTGACAAATTCTAAAATGGTGGGAAAACTGAAGTTTTGAAATATATACCGAATATAATCTGAAAGAATATCTATTAATTCTGTAATAATGTTGTTATAACCTAGAGGGCTCAATATATGATATTCATCCAATACAATAGCACACATTTCAAAATGTCTGAATTTATTAGCATGATATCTTTGACAATGACTGCTGGGTTCCAAAATAATTCAAAACAAAAGGATATAGACTTTACTATTTTGTTACAAGATTTCTCCATTGCCTTTAGTCTGATGATCCCCTGGAACCCCTTCATTGAATTTGAAATAAGAGCCACCTTGAAATATCAATACAACCCAGAGGAGGGAAAAAATCCAAAATGGCAGCCTTCCATGAAATAATCTCATATTATTGCCTTTGGAATCTACACAAGAAATCTAATCCAAGATAGCTAATAAATTTGGTAAAGTACCTCAATAATATCAAATGCCTAAAATAAAAGAAATTTGCCAATATTTCATATTCATATTTCAGTTTGTTTATTCACAGTGAAATACAGGAGTGACGATAAGCCTTAAGGGCAGGCAGGGCAGGCAGGGCAGGCAGGGCAGGCAGGGCAGGCAGGGCAGGCAGGCAGGGCAGGCAGGCAGGCAGGCAGGCAGGACAGGTAGTTGCTGGGCAGGAGGTGCTGCAGGACCCTATACTCATCTAAACCCATGTTGTACATTTCTCAACAAGGTATTTTCCTCCAAATAATTCGTTGTTTGTCTATGTACATACTTTTCCAATAGTTTAATTCCTACACCAGCAAAAAGTGTTTATAGGTCTCCAATTATTGGCTATTTTTTTCATTTCCCCCCTTCTGAATTGGTGTCACCATACTGTTCTTCCATGCTGATGGAAATACCACAATACAATAAGAAAATATACATCATTTAACGAGTACATAAAATGACGCAATCTTTCAATAATTTTACTTATATTTGTCATTCAGGTGTAATCCTTGGATAGGGCAGTTAATTTCTTTCACCTACTTTGTGATTTTCAAGTGGGTAGAAGCCATTCTTGGATTCATTAACCCTTTCACTATGCCCGATGCCTTGAGGCATCGCCATCAAAAAGATGCCTGATGCATTGAGGCATCGCTATCCAAAAGATGCCAGATGCCAGATGCATCAATGGATGCTAAAAAGTGAATTTTAATGTAATGTAATATCAATTACTGTTTCAAAACCCTGAATTCATCTAGAATACTAAATCTAAAAATAAAAAGGTTGAAAATAATTTGTCGTGTATCATATATACCTTATAACTGAGTCTAGATAGGGGCATATGTGCCTCAGGTTATCGTTATAAGACACACTGGCAGTTTTTTCAACGCTATATGAAATGTTTGTGGCGCAGGGAAAGGGTTAATCAGGGACCAGGCGTAAGCAGCGAAGTTTCAAGCAAGTTTGATGGGTTTATCACCCACCTTGCCAGTTTTAATGTCAACGTGGTTTATTGCAAAACAGTATGTGGCGTTCATAATGATTTTGTCCAAGCTTATCTGCTGTGGTTCGTTGCATGATACAACTATGAAACAAATCAATGTGTTGTAACAGGGATGGGTCCTGCTGTTGAATTTTGACTGTTTTCCTGGACAGATTTCAATTTCATAAACAGCCATTATGCGACGGGCAAAAGTGGTCTTGGCTTTGAAACTTGTTTTTATCAATTGCCAAAATTCACAAACTTCATCTCCTGAGGGGACCTGACAAAACTCAAGCAGCTGTTTAAAACCCTTCTGCCTTTGATGTTGTAAACGCCTGGCATACTGTTTGGATATGCTCGAGTAAAAATAAAATGGGGCTGGATGGGATTGGAGTTGGGGGTCTTGAGATTGTTCAGGGCCCAGATATTTGTGTATCAGGGCTCGGCGGAGTCTGTTAACTGTTAAAGAGCCATATGCTAAGATTATTATGTTACAGTACTACTCGCTTGGCATGAGAGTATCTCTTATTGTCTCTATATTGTCTCAAACTTATCTATTAAAACAAGGATGACATGGAGAGGTAAAACAGGGATAATCAAATTTATTCATAAAGGCTGGCTCCCGTAGGAGATAAGATCATACCACAAATATCAAAATGTTACACCAAAAATAGCAACTGTGATACAAAAGATAATGATGGAAAAGGTTAAATTGTCATTGATATGGCAGGTCAACAATACAAGTGTCACTAATATTAAATGTCACAAGGTCCTGGGTGTGACAGTGACAGTGGTGCTCCTAATGTCACACACTAAGTGTCACAAGGTCCTGGGTGTGACAGTGACAGTGGTGCTCCTGGTGTCAAGTGTCACAGATCAAGTGTCACAGTGTCTTGGATGTGACAGTGACTGGTTCTCCTAATGTCACAGTGTCACAGACCAACTTAAAACATCAAAACCAAACCAGTGGGGTAAAGGTTTAAAAGTAAAACTATCCCCATGATGAAAATGATGTCTTATCCTGTCTGCCAATGTTTTCAGATTAACTTCAGCATCTGTATTATCAGAACCTATCATTTTCTTATCATAAAACACAGTAGGTAATGTAATCCTTACAGGTCTACCAACAGTCATTTCCGCAGTCAATTTGTTCCAGGATATATTAAAAACACTTAACAAAGGTAAGTTGACAAGGTCAACATTGAAAACTATAGGATTGCTATCACAAGAAGTGTATGGATAAATAAAAAGATTATCTACCTCAGCCATCTTGCCACAAGGAACTGTTAGTGTACAATAAGTACATGATACATCTATTTTAGAGTTGCTTGTGCGGTCACTCATAATCACTTTGGAAGAGGCAGTAGAAATAACAAACTTAGACTTATATATGTCTGACTATAGTCTTAATATTGTCATTAGGCTTCACAGTAAAGGTACAAAAATCATTAATCATAGTCACATTGTCCTGCCATAAGGCCCATAAATAAGTCATGAAGTTTGCTGTTTGTCGCTGATGTAAATGTGGACATTGAAGATAATAACCAGGAATACATTCATTGAGATCGGAATCAGTCAGTTCAATATACTCTTGACTATTCTCAGATAAAACCAATTTTCTCACCTCTTCCTGACTCATACTATATCCTGTAGTAGTGTTTGAAATTAATGGAACTGCCCACATAAATTTAGAATAAGTCCTAAAAATGCAGTCTTTATCAGAGGTAGGCAAAGTAATATGCACATACAAATTTTGGATCATTTATACAAAGTTTGGAAGCAGAATTCTGATTTTCAAAAATTCTGGAAATGGCCATTTTCACTTCAGTTATAGGTACCAAATTAGCAGATAATTTACCTGTCCTCAACATTTCCATACTGTGAATCAAAGTGTTCCAGTGCAGTTCTAACTGACCGAAAAACAGCTTGGCGTAACTCACGATCAGATAAATATAAAGTAAGATAAGTTTCATAGGTCATTTGTCTTGTAAAGTTTTGATCCAAAGAATGTAATTCACTACCTAAAAGGGAAATCTTCTTACTGTTTTCCAAAGTGGCATATTTGAGTCCTTTCAGATGTCCATGGATATTACTCAAGTCAGCAGTTGTGTCATTAATGAGATGCAATACACTGTCTGTCATGAAGTCCTGTCCTTCCTGTAGATTCTCATGTATCTTGTCCACCTTAGCATTAAGTGCCAAGATATCATCTATAGTGGCTGTGCCAAACAAGGTGTGAGACAATGATCCAATGAAACCCAAAGGAGCAGTCCTAGTCTGCCTAGCAGTCTGTTTACTTACTGGAGTACTGAAATACTCATTTAGTGTTGACAAAGTAGTATTTAACCTGACACTGGTTCTATCAAGTACCTGACTATAAAGTGATACAAACTTTCTGATCTTGAAACAGAGTTCAACATTAACCTGAGCTTGACTAGAAGCCACACAGGGATCTGCAATGGGTTCCAAGATGGTTCTTTCCAGTAAAGGTAGAGGCAGAATAAAAATCAAGTCCCTCTCCTGGGTAGGTTTAACCAAAACCTTGCTATCCAATCTAAACAAAACTCCAGCATTTGCTCTTTCCTTAACCCTAGGCCAAAACCCACAATACCAAAGTCCCACCATCCACATCAGGATCTGAAAGTACAAACATAACTATCCTTACTCCAACTGTGTATATGAAAGAATGCTCTTTCAGTAAACTATAAACTCTAAAACAGCTAAGAGGTATACAGCTGTAAGGTAAGGTTCCACCACTTACCACAAGTACACAAGCAGAGAGTGTCATGCTGAAGTAGTAGCCTCCTTAACTGCGAAGTAGAGCTGATGTTGACTGGGTGAGTACCAGAAGAGGTATGATTCACCCAGGCCAGCAGTCCACCTTATAAGGGGCCTCTGTTTGTTTCCCTAATCCAGCTTGCTAGGGTTACTAACAACAGTTGCTGGTCACCTGACCAGGTGGGCAGGCTCAGGCAGCCCCCCCTACCCTCTTCCTGGGGTAGACCAACACCTAACTAGGCTGGGCATACCCAAACACATCCCATAGCCTTCTGTAAAGGTGTAATAGTCCTTCTATTTTAGTCCTAATCCGCTATACTAAGGCTATTACCTCCATACAATCATCCACCTGAGGCTGGGCATGTCTAAAATCACCCCATAGCCTTTTGTAAGGGTTCAATCAGACCCTTTATTGACTTTCTAAGCCTCTTACAATAATCACCAACCTGACTGGTGACCTTTACTCCATTATTTGGTAAAAGCTTTCAACTGCCACTAATACCAAGTATACACACTATCTTATTGTTTCACTTAAACATGCCCAGACTAAACTAAGAGTTTCTATTGCCTGGCATAACTGTTCAAACAAACCTTTGTCCCTGAGAACTTTGTTTGAATATAATCCTCATGCATTTAGAGAAAATTAGGTAGCAAAGTCAATTTTGGTGTATAAACAGATACATCTACATAGACATGTTCAGGTACATGAATCATCCTAGACTTTGCCCAAACAGAAGTCCGTTTAGTAATTTGTACTGTTCAATGCAACATTTAGGTTTGAAAGTGAATAGCTCAGAAATATAGCAATGCACTAGGCCTTTTACCTTATTAGGTTAATATATGGCAGCACATACAAACTGGTTCCAAGTCCAAAATTGCTTTCAAGTATTTAGAACCTCTTTCTAGAAAAACACAGTAATTGGCCAGTTTACAAATAATTATCCCAAGACACAAATAATGTGGTTAATTCCTGCACCAATTCTCTGTATTGTGACTTGGATAGAAAACAGGTTTAATGCTGGGTCATTTTCATGAGAACCATGTCCAGGTTCATAAAGTGTGTCAAGTTCTAGAATATTTTGTCAACAATTGAGTTGGTTAAATGAACACAGTAAAGCCAAAATACAGCTCAACAGGGTGATCAAGACCAGTTAGTCACTTTAGCCTAAAGCTCAAAACTACAATCTGTGTATTTGGCCAAACAAAACTGATCATAGGATGATTTGGAATATGCTAAATTATGACTGGCTTGTCATAATAAGCATTTAATAATCATATCATAAAAGGACATTTACTTGACTGGCTTACCAAATAATTCAAAATTAAACTAAACTAACATCCTAATAATTAGATATTACTTGATAGAATTCTTTCTCTGTACATTTAAAATAAGGCCTTTGTTTTATTAAGCACTGTATCTATCCTATCACCTGATATCCAATCAAACTATATACACATTTCATTTCCCATGACTGTTGCCTCAAGGCTGGATCTTCACGTATCTTGCCATGAAGTTCAGATGTGACAAATTTGTCAATAGCAGCCTGATTGAAATGAGTGATGGGCAACCACATCTTATCCTTATCATGAAAATAAACAAGATATTGGACATCTTGTCCTCTCTGCTTATGGACATCCGATACCTTCTTGATAAGATGGAAAATATTTTTTGTTGGATTATCATGTAATACCTTCACAACTTTGGAGCTTCCTGACTTTGATCAGGATCAGGGTCTTCCACTGGTGGCTCAGGTAAGATAATAGGTGGAGGGTCATTATCCTGTAAGTTTGGATCTGGTATTGTCTCATCATCCACATTGTTGTCACCCTCACCAGACAAAACTGCCTGTGGTTGAGGTTTTGGATCTACTACCTCAAAACTATCCTATGGTAGATCACCTTCCTCCAATTCTTCTGGATCTTCTATCTCGGTGTCAGGAGGTTGCCATCTTTTATTCACTTCTTCTCATGACATCCCTTTCTTCAGATGCATGATATTCACAGGCCTGTTTATGAACTTCCCTGTATGAATGTATCTGAGAAAGACAGTGGTCTCAGTATAATACCTGACAATAGCATAGGGTCCATGAAAGACACGAGCCAACTTTAATTTAGCTGTTGGATCCTTTATCCGTAGCCAATAAAGCTAACAGATATTGCCTTCTTTCAGGCCTGGATCATAGGCTGTCTTATCATATCTTTCTTTCATTTGATGATGAACCTTATGCATATGCTCAGCAGCATAATTATTTGCTCACCTTTTCCTGTGTTTGGAGGATCTTTGTGAATTGATCTGAGACTGCCTTGCTGACATCAAGATCAGCTTTCACTTGAAGTTCTGTTGGAAAGAGTGGATTACAACCATGAATCAGCATATGTTGTGTTGAATAGGATGGTGTTGTATTCACACTAAACATCAATGCATCAAGATGCTCATCCCAGTCTGTCTGATTCTCAGAGATATAATTTCTCAAGACACCAAGTATGGTACGGTTTTGACGTTCAACCACACCTGATGTCACGGGATGCGCAACTGATGTAAATGACTGAGTGATTCCAAAAGCCACACACAACTGTTCAAAATGCTTACTCGCAAAAGCTTTACCATTGTCCATGACAATATGCCTTGGGGCACCAAATCTAGAGATCATTCTATCATAGAAATGACGAGCAACAGTGGCAGTCATAAGATCTGGCAACGCCATACAGATAGTGTAGCGTGAGTAGCAATCTACAACTATTACTATGTGTGAATTGCCCTTAGTAGTCTGTGGCAATCTCTCTAGTGCATCCAAATTCACCACACTGCAAGCATGAGGCGCTGGATCCCTGAGGACAAGACAAGGTTTGATCGGTCGTCTCATCCTCTTTGTCTGGGCACAAGTTTCACAAGACATTGCATAGTCAACCACATCTTTGGTGAGATTAGGCCAAAAATACCGATTTCACATGACACTTAACATTTTGTTGGCCCTGAGATGTCCTCCCAAAGAAGAGTCATGATGAGCATGTAGTACAACAGGCTGCAGAGTTAAAGGGACAACAACCTGGACTAAAGTTTCAGATTTAGGACCTACTCCTGTTTGAATATGATACAAAATGTCACATACTATAGCATACTGGGCCTCTCTTAATACGATGAGTTTAGCCATTTTAACATCTTCAGGTAGTTTCCCTTCAGTTATGAATGTAATTATCCCTTTACAAAACACATCCTCATTTTGTTCTTTGATCATATCTTCTCTAGAGATCCGTACCTCTGGGAACTTGTCAGTGTCTTGCATAACTAATCTTGCCATGTATCAATTTCGTCTCACATTGTTTGGCCGTGCATTGGTGGTATCTATTTCATTGACAGAAACTTCCTCCTGTTGTACACGCAAGATGTGAACAACAGGCTGCAAATCAAAATGCACTCTGCCTGTTCCCTGAGTTCTTCTTATCTTTCATCTTCTATGCTTAGAAGTGTGAGGATCTACAGCTTTTGGACTGGTCTGTACTTCCCTAACGTTGATAGTGGTCAACTGAGGAAACACATCCTGAACATCCCCATCTGCAGGTGTATCAGGTTCATCCCCTTCTAGATGGGACAGGGAGTCACTCACGACATTGCTAGTCCCTTTCATATGCATTACTCTGAACTGGAATTTTCACAAATCAGCAGCCCATCTCATCTGTCGGGGTGTCAACTTACTGCGGGGATTCAGAATATACTTCAGTGGGGCATGGTCCATTTGGATCAAGAACTGGCGTCCTTCTAGATAAACTTGTCAATGAAGACAAGCATGGACAATAGCGGCTAATTCCCTATCTATAGTTTCTTTGTGCGCTATTAAGTAACTTTGCTGTATAAGCTATGGGGCGAAGATTGCCATCCTTGTCTTTCTGGCTCAGGATCCCACCAATTCCCACAATGTCATTGTTAGCATCTGTTGTTACTATAAATTCTTCAGAGAAATTTGGATAGATCAACAGAGCATTAGATGTCAGTGCCTGTTTCAAATCATCAAAAGAGTTTTGATGATCTTTGTCCCATGTCCACTCTACATTCTTTTTGGTCAGAGTGTAAAGTATGCGAGCTCTAGTAGCATAAGTAGGGATGAATTTCCAATAGAAACCTGTCATCCCCAAGAAGCATCTTATCTGAGTCCGAGTTTTGGGAGATTTGATCTTATGGATCACCTCAACCTTCTTCGGATTCGGTTTGATCCCTTCATGATTGAGAATGTGGCCCAGAAATAGGACTTCGGGAGCAGCCACAATACACTTGTTAGGTTTGAGTTTTAGTCCAGCTGCAGAGATCATAGACAATACCTCCCCCAAATCTTTCAAGTGCTGGTCAAAGGTCTGTGAGAATACCACAATATCATCGATATAACAGATACAGTTCTTGAATTGCAATCCCTGCAAGACAAGATCAACTACCATCTGACAAGACCGAGCACTGTTCTTCAGTCCCATGCTGAACCTTTTGTAGGCAAACTTGCCAAAAGGTGTGAGAAATGCAGTCAATTCCTTACTTTTCTCAGAAATGAGAATCTGATGAAATGCCATTGTGGAAAGTTACTTTTGTGTGTATTAAAAGTAACTTTCTCAAGCTAAGTTGTTGGTTATAATTTTGGGTGAGCTAGCTTTGTAAAAGTGGTAGAGCTTTTGAATGATAAGGTTTCAGAATAATATATCCCTGTGTACTAAAGGTTACCTTAGTGTTGTAGTGTAAGTAGGAACAAAAGACCAAAGTCAGGTGCTAATGTTTAGGGATGTGTCCAGCTCCAAGCCCAGCCTCCAAGAGAGTGAGCCTGGGTGTGTGCATAGCCTTTTATTAACTCTATAGGGGGCCACAGCTCCACATGGGGGCTACAGGGTTATTGTTTTACCTGTAGGACCAATCAGAGTAGGGGCTCCACAGCTCCACATGGGGGCTACAGGGTTATTGTTTTACATGTAGCCTAGCCTCAAAGCAGGAGTGCTATATGGCTAATCTAAGTAATTGATATGTATAATTAACCTGTGGAGCATAAAAAAGGCTATTGTTTGATGAAAGTATATAATAATGGTGAAGTGGTGTATAATTAGAATATATATATATATAATTTAAGATTAATAATTATGTAACCCTGAGAAATATGTAGGAGGCTTTGTATGTTATGGTTTCCCATTTAGAATGACATATTATAAATTTATACAGTAATGGAAAATAGAATCAAAATAAAACGTTTTTCTTACTAATAATATGTCATACACGTTTTTAGGTATGACATAATGCCCCCCTTCCCCGAAAATTAATTTGCCTCTGCGCAAATGTTTTACTTTTTCAAGAAATTTAGAAAATTTAACACACAATCAATACACCACTTTACCTATAGTCTTCTAATACAATGATAGTAGCTTCTATTGGATAGCGATTATATAATGATAGCAGTTGTATTTTATCACAATGATAGTTTTAAATTTTAAAATTGCTTATCTGACTTTTCTAATTTAGTTTTCTATTTATCTAAACCATGTCACAATTGACAAGGTTATTTTTGCTAATACAATGGTATTCACCTAACTTAACGTTAAATTTTTGCTTTGTTGAGTTGTCAAAGTGATAAGTCCCTAACTGAAATATCTGACTATTCTCTGCAAGGGAAAGTGATTGATTATTTCTTAAGTGTAGCTGAAAAGGAAGATCGAGAAGTTAATAACTTAGCAGTTAAATTTTTTCTGATAATTTTTTTTTTTTTTTTGATTAGCATATTAGCATGCTTTTTGTGTTTTTAAAATCTTATTTTGAAGTCTAAGTAATACATGCATTAATTTAAGTAAGTGAAACTTGACCTAGTATTAGAATATATTTTTTCTGTCTTGTTAGCAAAGTGTCCATAAGTACTTGCGCCTAAGTACAAATAGGGTGTCAGGCAGTCAGTTAGTCAGTTAGTCATTAAGTCATTAATTAATTGTTTAGTTTTGGGAAATTATTTCCTTTTGGGACCATCTATGTCAAGGACATCGATGTGGCTCTCCTTGTGGAGGCATGTCCAACTTATTTACAGTTGTTACCTTATTCATTAATTCAGTTTAGCATTCTTAATTAGGTTTCACTTGGAGGTCTTATTCTAGTTTTTGTTGCTAAACATGATTAATTGCATGCAGGAACATGAGTATTTACACATAACATGAACAATACATATATAAAATCATTTGATTTCTAGTTTTCGTTGTTTATAGTTCGTTCTATCAAATTGTCTTTTTGCTGACGGGTTCTTCAGCGGTTGTTGAAAGTCCGGTCCGTTTGATGTGGGTCTGAGCACATTTTGTGTATTGATTGTTCATTTGTATTAAAGTGTTGAATTGGTGTTGAATCGGTACTCTTGCGTGATGTGTTGGTGTTTGGTGGTGAGGCGGCTCGTGCTTGTCCGATGCGTTGCTCCATCGGTGTTGGGTGGTCATCAGCCGACTGCTGCCGTCCCAACGTACCGTCTCACAGCAACTGGAATGAATGTGTTTGGCAGGATCAGGGTATTCATATACAAAAAGAGGGGTGTATGTGGTTTAAGTCTATTGTGTATTCATGTACAAGGTTTTGAACTCTGATTTGTTCATGGGACTTGGGTACGGTTTGATTCATGGAATACTGGTTGGGGGCCATTTCTGAATAAGAATTTTATAGTTTCTAAGGTTGAACGATGGTTTTGTTCATTAGGAACGAGTGAGATGGGAGTTGTTGCGTCAGTTTCATCAGTGTCTGACATCGATTTTAAGGTCACAATTGGGTTAGAGTCAGTTTTAAGAAGGAGAGTAGATACGATGTTCTGGTCTTTTAGTAGTTTCGGTAGGATTGACCATGAGGATCTGAGTGGGAGGTACAGCTTTGTTGGTAGTTCAAAGGCTGTTTCCACACCGCGAATTTTCATGAGGGCAGGGCCACTCCAATCAAAGGTTAAGGTCTGAACAAGTCCGAAAGATTTACCGATGTTGAGAAGTTTTGGAGCTCTGGGGTGAGAAATATCATCAAGTTCAGCCTGAATGGGAAAGAGTTCTATAGAGTAATTAGAATTTCCCCGGTAAAATTTGACAAACAAATTAGGATTAGAATGATCAAGCTTTCCCTTTTGACAGAAAAATTTGTGAATGGATTTGTACATTTTCTTCATGATCACGCCAATAATAGTGGAAACGAGAATCATCAGAAGGATGGTGTACATATTGTGGAATTGATCAGTTTCCAGAATAAGGAAAGGTTTGTCTGTATCCTGAACTCTGAATTGACCATTATTTGTTGCAGTTTTTGTTAAATTCTTATGAGCAGATACGACCCTTTGTAAGTGCTTTTTGGTAAGGTCTCCAATTCTGTAGGAGGCCGCACCAACACCTTGGACTACTTGGGGTATTCCTCCTAACATTAAGGCAGCGCTTTTTCTGCGTGCACAAAGAATGATGAAGAAAATTAGATTCAGAATGCTTACGATACAGCCGACAAAACCAAAGAGCGGCTCCTGTGTGAGAGATGTTATCAGCGGGGGGGCAGAGTGCGAGTTGACTATTGCGTCAATGTTTTGGGACAATTTTGTTGCATTTTGAAGAAGAATTTTGGTGTAGGGGACAAGGTTAACTACATGGGTATCGTCATCCAAATCAAAGTCGGTCAATTTTGGAAGGAAGGCCTGAAGTTTGAGTTCAGGAATTTCGAGAGGCATCTCACTCGTGGAAGAAGGGGTTACGAAGGTGGTTTCCGAGGTCATAGCGTGGATAAGAGGGAGGTTGGTAGCATGCAACTGATAGTGAATAGATAAGGTTTTATTACAAGGGACTCTAGAATTTGGAACAATAGTTTTGCCGAGTTGTAAATTGCAGTTGCATGGAAGACCTACTACAAATAATGCTGAAGCTTGAAATCTTTGGATTTTCTTATCGAAACATTAGATTGAATAGTGGTCTTGGTTTGAAGTGATTAACATTTCATCATCAGAAATAGTCATGACGTTGTTTTGGGGAGTTACTTCAGGTTTAACTTTGAAATTACATAGCGTATGGACATTGAAATCTTTCTCTAGGAAAAGTGCCACAAGACAGGAAGGATCTTCAATTTCGAATCTAGGAATGATATTTGGGCAGAATTTGATGTTATCACCACGGCAAGTAAGCATATCATTATTTGTTAGTTCCAGGAATGTTTGACCACTTTTGCTTACTGCCAAGAAATCTGTTTCGGTCTTTAAGAATGTGGTGCCTTTGGTGTTAGTGGCATTTGTGTCTAAAGGAATTTCCATGACATTAACTTTGTAAAGATCGAAAAGAGATTCAGTCACCGAGATAATGATGTTTACTGTAACGTAAATGTGAGTGTCCGTATAAGTGTACATAGGAATGTTCTGGCCGAAATAGTATTGGACATCTCTGATCGCTACCCTGGCGCCTGGGACCTCTTTTGAGATGTAAGAGTCTAAATCATAGATGGCATCACTGAGTTGTTCAGCGCTGACCAGGTCCGGCGACAGTCTACCTGTCGAAAACAGACGGAGGGATTGAGCGACAAAATTTAGATTTGTAAGGAAATCTGCTCGCTTCGAGCACTGCAAGATACCCTCCATTGCGGCGACTATCTGCATATTTGCAAGTTGGTTTGATCGGTACTGCCTGTCAAGTGTGATTGTTATGTTCGATGACCAATTTTGAATAGATTTTGCCATGTCATTGAGGCTTTCCTGTACCTTTGATTTTTGAGCTACGAAACGGTCAAAAAGGTGGTCAACTTTTGTAGCAATTTTGTGTATAATATCTACCGAATTAACCTGTTGCTTTGCTAAGTCCTTAAGAGCTTTGTCCATATTAGTGACGGTCCCTAACATGTTCTGTACGTCACTGGTAGTGGCTAGGCCAAAAAGGGATCGTGCTAAGTCACCAAGGAAACCAAGAGGGGCACGTTTTACTCGTGGGTTTAGGGGGTTGGTCAGAAAGTACTTAACATTGTTGTAGGAGTTGATGATTCCTGCATGTTGAGACCTCAGGAAGGTATCCATCTCGCCAGCCATGTGTAGTAGAGTGTCGATCTCCACCTGTTGGGGTCCCAGTTGTCTTCCCGGGAAGGTTTGGAGACTCTGGATGGTCGGTTTGATGGGCTTTGGTGTTTCTGGTAGAGGAGGTAGCTCATATGGAATCGCAATTACTAATGGGTGTGTTTGGTGTCCGTTGACGAGTGGTGTTGTCATCGGGACGAAGGAGAGTCCCACGTTTTGTCTGAGGATGGGCGAGTTGGTTGAGATGATGGAGCCAGGTGCACAGAGGGTGATGATGAGGAGGATCTTCACGGTGCGCTCCATGATCTGTTGTAATAGAAAAATAAAATTGTATTTGGTTCAGAGTTCGTTGAATATGTACATAAGGTGCTCTCTCCTCTGACGGCAACCGTGAAGTGAGTTCAGAGTTCGTGTAGGTCAGGAGTGTGTATGCAAGTGAAGAATTTAGTTTTCAACATTTTTGTTTTGTTTTGCGCATTCTTTATTTTTTCTACTTATTCTTTTTCAATTAGACTTAGAGTAGTCATTTTGTTTGTTTTTATTTGATTTTTTCACATCAATTTGTTTTGATCTTCATATGCATACAAGAGGAAGCTTGACAACAATTTAGTACTGAAATCTTTCAATCATTTTATTAACAGCAAATAGTCGTAGCTTAAAAGAAGTATGAGGTTAATGATAGTGATTGCGCTCAAATCTACCACTACGTTGTACCACTTTGAATAATCAGGCTCAAATACCGTCTAAAGGGTTGCCATTGGAAATGTGTGATCTGGTTTTTGGAATATTCTGTCGGAGTGGAAAATCTTTCAGAATATGACTGTTTTGAGGTTGTGTTTGACCCATTGAACTTCAGGGCGTGTGGCACGTCACACCATAGGGGTTTGGCTAGGACCCCGGAGCAAAAGCTCCCTGAAGGTAGGTCTTAATTGTTGTGTAATAGGCTATAGATAGTCGATTGCTGTTTGTGGATAGATAGTCGGCAAGTCTGGACAGTAAACTTCATCGACTACTGAGGTTAGGCAAGTTTGCCTTATCAGTATTGAATTAGATAGTTTGACTTAATTTGTTCTACAGGAAGTAGTTGTTAACAGCCAGTGGCAGTGGCCCAAAAGATCAATGGTAAAGGCAATCAGAGTGTTCGTATATAGGTAGTATTGAGGATGAATTATGAGGATGTTGTGACCTTATTTGTATTTTGTGCTGAAAAAGAAGTGTTTGATTTGTTCACATGACATTGTTTGTTTTAGTTCTTTGGCATTTCGGGTTTCAAGTGGATTTATGTCCACGTTTTGACCTTCTCTTTAGTTTAGAGTGTGTTGGTCTTGTTTGTATTTTGTTGTCTGTACGAAGTAGTTGTTCTGTCACTTTTATTTCCTTGTCGTTGATTTTCCACATCTTTTTCAGTTGGTCTCTGTCAGGGTTGATTAGTCATCCGGCAAATCTGTTGTTTCTGATTTCCGTTATCCGTTTTAATCGATCGACGTGGACGTTCCGGGTCAGCAATTTTCCAGTTTTTATGTCTCGAAGAGTAGCTGTATGTATATTTGGTCTTTTACATACCAAGTAAGGGCCTGAGTATATAGGTTGGAGTTTCTTTGAGGTTCCTTGTTTAAGAAGGTTTGGGATTTGTACATACACTATATCTGCTCTCATTATTGCAGATTGTTTGGTCTTAGAATCATACCTAGTTTTCATTTCTTGTTCTGTTACTTTTAGATTTTTCTGGGACATTTCCCATGCCAGATCTTGAGCTAGGATCATATCTGTGACGCTTTGGATGATGTTTTTCTCTTTGTCGCCAAGATTGATCATCGCATCAATCACTGTCTTAGGATTGCGTCCATATGTTAGGAAGAAAGGGCTATAACCTGTTGATCTATTTTCAGTGTTATTCATTGAGAATACTATTGATGGCAAGTACAAGTCCCATGTTTCTTGGTTACTCATACTGTATGATCGAAGTGCATTTCCAATGGTTTTATTATTTCTTTCTACTAGTCCATTAGATTGTGGTCTGTAAGGGGAAGATAAAACATGCTTTATGTTGTACTTTTGACACATTTCTTTGAATTCCTTTCCTGTGTAGGATGTACCATTATCAGTCTGAACTCAGCCGGGTACACCATGTTGGCATACAACGTTTTTAACGAACTCATAAGCAGTTCGATGGGCAGTCAGATCAGCTGTAGGATAGGCTACACAGAATCGGGAGAAACGGTCAATGGCAACTTGGATGTACTTGTTGCCTTCAGGTGTTTCTGGTAAAGGACCTATGGCATCCAGATTCCATTCAGAAAAGATAGCTGGAGCCTGAGAATGGAGTGTCATAGGACTGATCATGTTTTTAGCTGCTCTTTTTGCTTTCATACAAGTATTACAAGTGTTTACAAATTTCTGAATGTCTGATGTCATTGATTTTCAATAGACTCTAGGCGCCATTGTTGACAACATCTTCACAGCTCCCAGATGACCAGCAAGTGGGTCATCATGGAAGTGGACCAATGTTTTTGGAACCCAGGTCTCTGGAATGACAAGTTGGAGGGAGATATCGCCAAACTTTTTCCACAATCTATGGTTGATATGGACTAGAACATTTTCAATCAAGAGAAAGTCCTTAGATTTATTCATTATTTGAGAAGCAAAACTCTTATTATCTGGAAGAACATCATGTTCTAGGTACTCAATTATTTCTCTTATTTCTTTACTCTGACGTTGTTCTCTCTTTAGACTTGTGCTGTTGAAGTCATTTTCTGGTAAAGAATTTAGGAAATGTATGATGTTTTCTGCTTGGCCTGCAGATTTTTCCTTAATGGTCTTTGGATCAGGAATTTCTGTCTGTTTGACTTTTTGGTTCTTTGGTTTTGGCTTTTGTTTAGGTTTTTCAAGTACAGGTTGTTTTCCTTTTGTTTTCACTGTTGTTGCACAAATTTGTTGTTTCTTTTCAGGTATAATTTGAGGAGTCACAGTAGTCTGGGTTGATTGTTCCTTACATTGTTTTTGTCAAGGTTAGTTTGACATGAAGTTTGAGTTGAAGAGTCAGAACATTTTGAAAGTGTCAGGCTTTGAATCGATTTGATGGGTGTTCTGGTCACTGTTGTAGACTTGAAGTCAACATCACTGGCAGCTGTTATGTCCAAAATGTTACTCCGAATGGGTACGTAGTTTCTGTCCCCTGCGTGTGTTTTGTATGTCTCTTCACAGTCACAATAGTGGTAGTGGGTCTCTTCTTTCAAAATTGGCTTTGTTTTAGTTTCATGCCTTACGATCTGAACTGGCATGTCCTCATCATCGAAGTGTTGAACCTTGTTTTTTTTGGAAAAATGTATTCTTTTTGACACTTTGATCTTTGGTGCTGCTGGCGGTGGGTTCGTAAGTCCTGGTTGATCTGGATAAGGACGTCTAGAAAGAGTGTCCGGACCATTCATCATTTTTGATTTACCTGCCACATGGGTTATTGTGAAAGAGAACTGTTGGATATCGAGGGCCCAGCGTGCCCATCTATGCTGGTTATCTTTCTTAGTCAAAAGTGGGATCAAAGCCGCATGGTCAGTGTAAAGTTGGAAATGTCTACCTTCTAAATAATGCCTAAAGTGTAGAACAGAGTAAACTACGCCTAAAAGTTCTCGTTCTGTTGCACTATAATTCCATTCGTGCTTTTTGAGACAGCGCCCGGCAAAAGCCACGGGTCGCAGAATTCCGTTTTCATCTTTTTGAGACAGTGTACTTCCTACACTAATTCCAGAAGCGTCAGTTGCCAAAATGAACTCCTTGTCAAAACTTGGATAGTGGACAAGAGCATCTTTACAAAGAGCATTTTTAAGGTTGTTGAAATTTAGATCACACTCTTCTGTCCAATGAAATTTAACTTTGTCTTCTGTTAATCTATACAAAGGTTTTGCCAAGGTAGCGAAGTCTTTAATGAATTTCTTGTAGAATTGACACATGCCATTGAATGATCTTACTTGCTTGACTGTTTTCGGTGTTGGGAAAGTCTTAATTACTTGAACCTTTTTGGGACAAGGTTGGAGACCTTTAGGCGTAACAACCATACCTAAGAAATCTATTTTATCCATGAAGTATTGACACTTTGAGGGTTTCAATTTCAAATTACCATGTCTTAAACTTTCAAAGACATCTTTAAGATCTCTGAAGTGATCTTCTTTGTTTTGAGACAGAATGAGAATATCATCTAAATATGGGATGGCACATTTATACTTTAACTTGTTGAGAATCATGGCTTGGTTGTCAAGTTCCAGGATGAGGGCCTTCTCATAGGCTTGTGCTATGTTTTGTGGGTTCCGGATTTGTAGTTTCGCTCTGAGTCGGTCCGCTATTCCAGAAATAAACCGATCTAAGACTAGTTCATCGGACCAGTCTTGGGCCGTTGCAATAGCAATGAAATCATCGTGGAATTCCTTGACGGTTTTGTCCCGTTGCATCGGTTTGAAGGACTTGGTTTGCTTGTCTTCTCGGTCGAACCTTTGTCGCATGTTGGTGATGATTTCGTCGAAGTTTTCTTGCATGTCACCATCCACTTCTCTGTCGTACCAATCCCCGGCTGGTCCGGTCAAGTACGATCGGAGATACGTTGTGTAATCGCCATTCTCGGTTTTGTCCATGTAGTACTGGTAGTCATTTACAAATCTGTCTATTGAAAAGAAGTTTGTCGGAGAGGAGAACTTCTTTGGTTTTGACAAGTTCTGTCTTGCCGATATCTTGCGTTCTTTTTGGGTCTTGTTGTCATTTTTGGTTTTCAATTCTTTGGACAGACTGTCAACAATCTTTTGAGTAGTTCTGGCATTTGCTTCAAGCAGTTGTTCATTCGATTCCCTATTTTGCCTGTTTGACTCGCTAAGAATAAGTGCAATCTCCTCAGCAGTTGCCATTGTTGAAGCGTTGACGTTTGTTGCGGTAGGTGTAGGGTTTTGGGGAAGATCGGTAGGCTGATCTGCCTGTTGTTTCCTTGAAGTGTTTTTTCTTAGAGGTGGTAAGTCCTTTGAGGTGAGTAGTTCTTGATCTTTGTTGCTACGAGTTTGTCTACCTGACATAAATTGTCAAAATATTTGGAATAATTGTACGAGAAAAGTTTATGTAAATCAAATTTCGTGGAAAATTTAGAATATTCGTCTCAAAAGTAATATCCAATAACTGTGCAAAGGTTTGAAGAAATGATCTCAATAAGTATGTATTATGTTGTTAAAGTTGTATGGAAATAGTTGGGTATTTTTGATATAAACTTGTAGCAACTGAGAAGATCAGGGTTTATACAAGTTGTGTACAAAGTCCAAGATGGTTGTGGGAAAATCCAAAATGGCTGAATTGTTTATCCAAGATTCTGAAATTAAAGATGGCTGAAAATCCAAGATGGTTGTAAAGTCCTGGATGATGTCAGCTGCAGTTGTAAAATAAAAATATTTGAACTGTTGTTCAAATTCCAAAATTCAAGATGGCAGACCAAATCCAAAATGGTGGATAAAATCCAAGATGGTGGTAAAAAAATTCAAAATGGGGGACAAATTAATTCCAGAAATAGAGATTCCAAAATGGGTGACAAATTCCAAAATGGGGAAACAAATTAATTCAAAATCGCGCCACGTTATTTGCCTTAATATCTCCGTAACCGTTGGTTGTATTTTAATATCGTTTTCAGATTTGGAATCCTTGTAGAATTTTGAGTCTGGCTAAGTTATTTCAAAACGTATTTGTAGGCATTAAGATGCGTCTTAATTGTGGAGAAGTTGAAATTTGAAAATCGAGTCCCTTTATTCTTGTGTATTAACTCCGCAACTGTTGGTCGGATTTTAATTCCGATTTCAGATCCGGAATCAGCGCGAAATTTAGGATAGGATGATATTGTCTCAAGGCGTAGTTACAGAAATATGCTATAAATTCAGACAGGTGGCGTGAAAGGTAGCTGTTTGAAAATCATGAAAATAATGTGGAGTATGTCACGTTATTCTCCTCAATATATTTCTGCAACCAAGTGTTGAGATTGATATTGCAAATTTGAGTTTTTGAATTTAGTAGAGTATTTCAATTGCGTTATGCTTGTATTTCGTCTTAATTGCAAAAGGGATATGCTATTTGGGTAATTATTGACAAAATTAATTTGTGCTATATCCGTGCAAATAATCAGATTTAAAATATTTGTTGAATTCTGGGTAGCACAGACCGATTGGATTACTTTTCTGGTGTAAAGTTAATATGCTATTACAATATCTCAGTGAGCGTTGGTTGGACTGAGTTTCTGCATTTAGATTTGGAATGAGCGGTAAATTTGTTGGTAGGATATGCTAATAGTTTTGTCTGAATTATTTGTGAAGCTGGCATCAGATGTTGAGAAATATTTAGGTCCGTTGAAAGGTAGATACAAGTGTCTGGTTAATTGGCCGTAGGTGGAGATAAAAGTGGTGACATATGCGCAGCGGCTTGTAGGTGGCAGTGGTCAGAGGTGCGGGCGTCTGGTAAATTGGACGCCAAGGGATTAATGAGCGAAGCGCGATGTCGGAGGCTTGTAGTAGCAGCGTTTTCGCGGGGGTAACCGTCTGTGTTAGTGGGTGCCCTGGTCAGAGAAATGCCGAGCCTTAGATGGGGGGTCTGGCTAATTGGTGGTCGGCGAGGTGTGTTTTGATAAGGCCGACCGTTTGATACGGGTGTCTTAAAGTGACGCGAAGGGATTAACAGGGGATGCGCCCCTTTTTCCAACTGGAGTGGCCTTGTTTGTCGGGGGTTTGTAAATGCCGACTTAGATGTATGAGCGTTTTGTAATTGGCCACGGGTTGGGACGAAAGTGCCGGGAATTTTTTGTTGGTCAGAGATGGGGGAATTACTTAGATGACAGAATGTCGACAGTTAAGCCTGGTTCCCACGTGGCGATTAAATCTTGTCTAATCGGCGGCGACTAAGTTGAAGTTAATCGTCCGACGACTAACTTTAGTCGGCGGCGGCCAATTATCGGAGACGCCTCGCGGTCGGGCGACTAGAGGTCACTCGTCGGCCGACGACGAAGGAAAGGGTGTATATTTCGCGTCCCAACATGAGCGACTAAAATTATAAAAAATCTAAAAATAACCATGCCGCCGACTAGACCTCTCTGTTGCAATTGAATTGTTGCCCTGATTTATCGCAGTCGAACCCCGTTCTTTGTAAGTTGTTGTTCAGTGAACGAAGATGTCAGCCATGTGCTCTCAATTTGTTGCATTCTTTTGGTTTTTGGAAGATGACGAGGGAAAGGAAGAACCACCCAAAAAGAAACGCAAATCGCCCGTTGTGTGGGAAAGACCGTGGCTGTCGAGGCGCATTGATCCAGCATGCGAGAACGTCTACACTCTAATGAAGCTATTGCGAGAGGTAAAATTATTCGTTCAACGATCACATAGACATATAATCCTTGTAAGACGTAATAGAGAATTGTTCGATGCGGGCAATGTAATTAATTTTCAAAATGCAATTCGTCACTCTTGGATTATGACATCCAGTTTATTTTATCATGTGATTTTTGTATGCAATGAATCTTATTATGAATTATTAAAAAAATCAAGGGCAATACTCATAGTTAACGGACTACTGAACACGGTATTTAGTCTATCATGGATCATCAAGTCCTATTCAAACCAACATAATTTATTGCAGTTGGAGGATACAGCAGAATTTCGTCGAATGATGAGAATGGACGAGGCGACCTACGACTTCTTACTAGATCGAGTTGACTCCTACATCCGCAAACAAGATACCTGTATGCGCTTTGCCATTTCACCTGGTGCTCGGCTGTCAGTGACTCTTCGATATTTGGCCCATGGTAAGCAATTGTAAAAAAAAAAAATAATTAAAATTTATAATTCATAATGTTGTCATAAAGAATAAATTTTTTTTTATTTTTTTAATTTTTTTAAACTTCTCAAATATATAGATTATATTTTTTTAATTTTTATGTGATACTCAATTTCAATACTCATTGACTTATTCTTGATAGGCCACAACTGTCCTTCGCTGGTCCACCAATTCATCGTTTGCAAATCTTCCGTTCACCGAATTATCGATGAAACCGTAGCAGCAATAGTCTCAGCACTTGGTGAAGATTTCCTTAAGGTATGTTCGTCATTGAACAATATTAAATCTCAAACTTAATCTTCGCTATAATTAATACGGTAACAATTATTTAAGTATCTTTTTTCCATAAAAACATTAATTCCCCTTCATGTAATAGTTATCTCGTGAGTACAAGTTATAAAAACCTAATAATTTTATATTAAAAAAGAAATAGACATACATGTAGTAATTAGATTCAATATTTACTAATTTATATTTTAAATGTTCTCAACGTTCCAAAGAAAAAAAAATTTTGAGTAGTTGTCCGACGTAATACCAAAATGAAGTTATGTTTTCTCATAATTTGCTTTTTCCAGACTCCGTCAACAGCAAACGAGTGGAACGATGTGGTGAAGGTATTCCATCATAGATGGAATTTCCCGAACTGCATTGGCGCTTTGGACGGTAAACACATCCGTATCAGAAAACCAAACAACTCGGGATCCACGTATTGGAACTACAAATCATTCTATAGCATTGTCCTGATGGCACTTGTCGATGCGAATTACGAGTTCATGTTCGTGGACGTGGGGGCCGAGGGTCGACAATCGGATGGCGGAATATGGTCTAACTGCTCGCTCATGGAAGGAATTGAGGATGGAGATGCCGGATTGCCTGGACCAAGAAATCTTCCAGGTTCCCAGATTAGCACAGAAATGGTAATCGTTGGGGATGATGCGTTTTCATTATCCCCACATCTTGTCAAGCCGTTCGGTCATCGGGCGCTGACCAAGGAAGAACGCTTATTCAACTACCGACTATCACGTGCACGTCGAGTTGCTGAGAACGCGTTTGGAATTATGTGCAGCCGATTCCGAATCTTCCAGACAGAGATACACGCCTCACCTGACCGGGTAACCAACATAGTGCTAGCCAGTTGCTGCTTACACAATCTCCTGAGACGTCGATGTGGCAAGTCTTACCTAGTTCCAGGGTCGATAGATGGGGAGGACTGCGACATGAATTTAGTCCCTGGAGCTTGGAGGAAAGAGCCCCAACTAGTTCCATTGGAACCTACCAAACGTCACAATGCCACCATCTTCTCAAAGAAGCAACGTATCCATCTGAAGAACTACTTCGCCTCCCTGGAGGGTTCAGTGCCTTGGCAGGAAAGGGCAATTGAGGATATCTAGTGCACTCAGACAATCAAGAAGAAATTCTTTGACTAACTTAGAATTTAAACTACGTGAAATTGTTTTATTTTCAACATCAAAAATAACAATGTTTTTTGGCTTCTACAATATAATTGTTCAATTCATGAAGGATATTAAACATATATCCAATTTCATTAGGAAATATTGATACGAACAATGAAACCTTTCAATAGTAATAAATTCAACTTTGAACGTTCAACTTTCTGTTCTTTCCAGCGTTTATACATTGTAATTATTTCGCTCTAAGAAAATTTACTTTCAAAATATCCAAAGATAAACGTTCCTCCGAATCTATGGAAGTATAATTCGGCATAACATTAGAAAGTCTCACAATTACCACGGACATCTTTCTTTTAATATACTGCTATAAGAGCATTGCATGGTATGTTGTCGTCCTATTACTATATATACATAAAAATAGACAGATTTTTAATCATGGCAATAGCTAATTAACATTTTTAGTACCTCTGTCCCATACATCCGATCCAATGCAGCAGTATTTAAACTCTAACAACAGTTCTAATTCAGTTGACTGTATGTGGGGTTGGTGGTGGTGGTGGTGGTGGTGATGGTGGTGGTGGTGTTGTGGTAGCTTTTGTTGTTCGGCGAAGGTTGTACCATGTTGGTGTCGCATGGGTATCTTTGATAGGCACTTTGATATCTTATACCACCCACCGCCGGACCACCCACAAGGCTTACATTACTGTACAGATAGTTGAATTCAGGCATGGGGTTGTTTAGTTGTGCTGTAAAAGATGGCATGTTACTTGAAACAAACGTTGTCTGGTGTGGGTTGTACATTGGTGGAACCATGTCGTCCATTCTTGTCAACTGTTCATTTTGTTGGCTTGTTTGTCGCATCACAGTCTCACTTGCAGTCTTTGGTCTTGCATTGCCTGACTGTGCTGTGTTGGTTACATCTTTGTTTGTGTGATCCAAATTCGAAGTCATAGTTTTAGGCGGAATATCCTTCTTATTCGTTGACCGACGTACATGAGGTTCTGATTGTTCGTTATCCGTCTTTTCTTTTGTGTTGGTCGTTGCCAAATTTGTACTTTTAAAGTATTGACATAGTGACATAAGTTTGGGCGGCTTCCAGGTACCCCTGACGGTTTCCTTCAGGACTTGACGTATAAAGTCCTGAGTTTCTTCGGCAAGTTCGTGGTCTTTCTCGTCAAGGTTTCTCATTTTGGACATGCAATGGCGGCCCCACATGTTAATGTCATCTTCTTCGTCCTCCACCTCCAAAACTTTGGCTTTTTTAGTCTGCGAAGGTAAGTCGTGGTGAGGGCACGTAGGGTTAATGAAGAATTGAGGTTGATGGTTTTTCTCACCCATAGACTGTAATATTTGCAGTTTCTGTTCCTCATAGGTTCCTGTACTTGTTTGTTTGGTGGTGCCAGTGTTGTTTTTTTTAGGTGGGTAAGAAGACTTGGATTCCGCATTCCTTTTCTTGGCCGTCGAAACTGACAGCGGCACAACATTCTTCGACTTCACTGGATTTGATTTGGGAACTGAAGTAGTCACCTTTGATATGGATTCAACCTTTTGTAATTTACCAGTACCTACATCATCCTTTGATGCTCCAGCCCCATTTCGGTCATCATAGTCCTCCAAGAACTTTCGAATTCTGGTGGACGGAGAATTGTTATTTGTTTTGGGTACTGACACAGACGACTTACATGTATTTGCAGCCACCTTTGTCTTTTCTTTATTTGTAGTGGGTCGCGACAGTGACTTTGCGGACTTAGACGTACCCAATACATTTGGTTTAACCACTTAACTGCCATGCTCCTGGGGCTAATTTTAGGAAAAATGGATGCATTTTTGAACAAATACATTTCTTATACTTTTCCAATGATGGGCTTGTTATGGTATACCATTCTTTAGATTATGTCCTGAAGATTTAGGAAACTGCTAAAAAATGACTTTTCGGTTGCCATGGCAACCGTTTTGTTGATTTTTCTTCATATAATATAAAAATATGAAAGTGATCATATAACATTTGGCCAAATTTTTAGAATTGCTATAAAAGCATAATTACAACTAAGAACAAGAGCTCCATGCAATTCTCTAAATTTTGATATATTACTTGCCTCAATAGCAACTTTATGTCAAAAGATACAACATATTGAAAAATGTATGTATTTTTCTCAAAATTTAATAATGCATAAAAATGCACAAAATTAGTGAATTTGACCATATGGCCAAAATGTTACCATAGCAACAAGTATTTCTTAATAATTAGCTATATTTCTAAACATTTTAGATTCTTATAGGTTGTTCTATAATTTTAAGCAACAACAAAGACTTTTGAACACTGTTACCATGGTAACCATGCCATTTTTGTACTTTTCTTCAATTTAATTGAATTTTCCCCCTAAAATAAGGTACATTTTTCTAAGTTTCCATGGCAACCAACATTTTCAGTGTACCAAATAGTTTCTTTGCCAGAATAAGTTGGAAACAGATCTAGAATTTCTCCATTCAATTAGTTTTGTAATTTTTGGCCAATTTTGCCCAATTTTCTGCATTTTTCAAAATTTAGAAAATGTGTTGCTAAGGAAAGTGTTGCCATGGTTACCATGCAGAATGGCAAGTTTTTAAAAGAAATCAACATGAGAACCATGAAGATCAGGGGATGGGCTTTCCAATGATACCATACACCACTATATTTGGAGAACATGTCAATATACAAAATTAACACAAATATTGGTCTATTTTTGAGCAAAATACCTCAAAAATGCAGTCTGCACCCGAATATACTCGGGAGCAGCTGTTAAGTGGTTAATTGAACTTTGAACTTTCGAAACATTTTTCTTTTGCGAGCTGCGGATGGTATTATTTTTCTTAGAACCCACACTTTCTTTCTCTTTGATCTCCACACTATCCGTGTCATTTTCAATTACATCTGGAGGTGTTGCAAAGAAATCATATTTCCCATGTGTAACTTTACTGCTGTAGAGTTTTGGTGGAGCTTCATCTTTGTTCTTTGACATGTGAGATTCAGACTTTGTGTGAGTGCGTTTACTAGAAGAGTCTATTTTGGTTTCCGAGGAAGTTTTATTGTCAGTTCCGTCTTGAAAATCGGTGGACGACTTAGACCCCCCCTGTGGTGGAGTCGGTGAACGTGGACTTACTTTCACTACATCTTTCATAGTTTTTCTAGAACTTTTAGCCACACATTTGTTGGAACTTTTGTTTTTTGGTGTAGTTTTGTCATCAAACTCAGGCCACAAATAAGAGACCATCTCGTTGGTTTCTTCTTCTACACTGTCCTTCATTTTCTTACTTTGGTCATAAGCTTCTATATCCCTGATGTCGTCCTCATACACTTTCATAGCAGCTATCAATTTTGCTGGACCAACACCAATCGCACAACTTTTTTCTGATTCGGTGTAACTTTCAACATCCTGGACCGTTTCTTTTTTTTTCCCCTTTTTTACCTTCAAAGGCTCACGACTAACTTGCTCACATTTAATTGGTTCGTCATCCTCCGACGTTTCATTATCATTTTGGTAGTTGGCCTTTTTTACCCTCTCGATCTTAATTGTTGGGACGTCAAACTCATCAACATCATCATCATTGTCGTCGTCGCTCGGCCTATCATCTGAATCGTAATCTTTGTCGATGTCGTTGTCAACTTCATGTTTTTTTTTTGTTTTACTCTGTCTTGATACATTTGCATTTACTTTTTCTTGTTTTTTCTCTCTATCGACGGTCACTTTTGGTTCTTCCACATAGTCTTCGTCATGGATTTCCGCCTCTTGTTCGTTCTCCGACGATGCAGCGTCCTCATCATGACATACTCTATCTCCACCACCACGTTCCTCGTCATCATCATCCATTTCGTGTTCTTTTTCTTGATCCTCTTCTAATTCTGCGGTGACGTCGGCTTCTTCTCCGTATTCTTCTTCATTTTGTTCTTCCTCCTCTTCTTCTTCTTCTTGTTCTTGTTCTTGTTCTTCTTCTTCTTCTTCTTCTTCTTCTTCTTCTTCTCCTCCTCGTTCTTGCTCTGAATCTTCTTGATCTTCTTCTTCTCTTTCGTCTTCTTCGTCGTCCTCCTCATGACGACTTTCTCGTGACCTTGTGCGGCTGGCTGGTGTTGTTTCTCTTGATTGACGTTTGGACTGGAAAATAAAAATTAATGTCGCCATAAACATTCAAAATATATTATAAATTGTCGTTGTGGTTACAATTAATGATAGGTACGTTTTCTCTAGCTGATTATACACTCCTTGGAAAGTTAAAATCTTTAAAGTTTTTTCACAAACAACAATGCCATTTATCACTCTATATATTATTATATTTATATGAATTATCTCTAATGTTAAAATTTAAATGATCAAATATAAATAAATTTTAACTAAACCTCCACAGACGAATATGACACAAATTCTGTGACCAATTAATTAACCATGTACCTCGGACGAATTGTTATTACTGATGTGTATAAAACACATAATTATCATAATGTCCCTAGATTCATTTCTTAATATAGTTGATTATGGGAAACAATAATTTTTTAATAATAACCTTAAAGTTCGACACTGTTTTCCGACCCTTGGAATACGGATAAAGGAACGTCAGCCGTTTAAATATCCATAATTTGCGCGCTGACACTTTAGTTGCTCCACTCCCACTAGGTGGCAGCTTCAGGTGTTTGGTGAGCTGTGTTCGGAATCCTCTCCAATGGTTCTTGATTTCTGCCACTGTAAAAATAATGATTAAATGTGACATCCTCTCCGAAAAGCAGTCTTATGGCCTGGAATATTGAATTAAGAGGGTGTCTTGGGGAATCTAATACTGAAAGAATTAGGTAAATACTCTTATTAGAGACAAAGTTATGTTAATTTGAAGACATGAAGGTCGGATATGCTAAATATGCTAAAATAGACCAGTCTTTGGTATTTATAAAGATATAACTTATATATAATCGGGCCAAAAATTGAAATCCCATTCATGATTTCATGAAATATACTGCCATTTCCTTTCTATTTAAGATATTCAGAATCTGTTTTTTGCTGAATGTAGCCCAGCAGTTCCTTGATTCAGAATTTTAAATTTCAAAAACTTTATTTTGTTCCATGGTTACCATGGAAACCCTCATTTACAAAGCAGTAGCATTGGCAGGTTTGGACGTTCTATCAACATTCTGGTTACCATGGCAACAAAATGAAAAAAATCCAAATTTTTTCACCATTAATGAAAACTGAAAAATTTCATTTATAGCATGAAATTAGCTTACTTTTCTTATTTTTATGATTTCTTACTTAAATAATGGCTCTAGAGCCATGAATAGGCATTTCCATAAGGCTGGAAATACCAGAAACTGTCACAAATACTCTTTAAGAATGTTCCTTTCTTTATATATTATTGGACAGTGCAATGATAGTCATTCATATGAAGATGAGGCATATATGAAAATAATTAAATCAGATGACAATGTTTAAGTCGGCCGCCAAATAACAATGTCTTATTCCGTTTATACTAACCACCGTATATAAGTGTGGATGACTTTCATAAAGTATGTAATTAATGGGCCAACAAAAAGTTAAAATGATTAAACTTCAGAAGAGAAACTCACCCGACACGCCCATTTTTTCGGACAGCTGTTCCAGCAGACAATCCTTCATTTTCGTGTTCTTGTAGTGTGAGTCGTCGGTATCATAATAGAATCTCCGCGACTCAAACCAATTTATTAGAGTTTCCTCCTCTTCATTGGTCCAATCATGTGCCCCTTCCTTTCCAGCTCTCGGCGTGATAGCAGCAGGATTCTTTTTAGGTTTCTGTTTCGTCTTTTTTGTTTATTCTTTGTCGGCGCCATCTTTGAAACGGTCCTATTTTTTACGACACTCATCGGGTCATGTGACCGTCTACTATCGTCTGATTGGTCGTTGGCCAACAAACTAGAGTTAAATACTTTAATGCTTGAATCCCGTATAGATAATTCTTATTAAAAGTTTAGGGCGTTCTAAGAGCATGGCTAATAGATTATTTTTGTGGATTACCTTACTAACATATAACAATATAATTAATTATATTTATGAAATAAAATTAATGTCATCATGTTGTCCGAATAAATGAAGCCTCAATATTGACTTTCTTGAAAAATAGCCAATTATGGTAAAGCCATTATACGTTAACGATTAACATAATTATTACAATTTTTATTTAATTAAGACGTAAAAGTGGAAAACTTAAGTGAACGACAACCAATCTTTTTTATTCCAAAACATGTTAAAGCATGCACAAACATGTCCTTTTCTTGTTCGTTGCAACAATAAAGTTTCCGCAGTATACAGTATATCTAAATGACAACAACACGGATTCTTCCCATCCATCACGTTTCCATGAAAACACTTAATAATATTTGAGATTACTTCAAAAAAAAAATTATTGTTTTTCGATAAAATATCCTTGACGGACGCAATATCTTTTAATTTTGAAAAGTAGTACTTATCTTTTAATAGAAATTATTAAAAAATACCCTGTATTAAAGTATTTTAAGCGATCAAAATTGTTTTTTTGTAAACGCACATGAAAATGTTTTCATTAATTCTCCAAAGGAACAACAAGATAAGTTATTTCTACAAAAATCACTTGCTTTTCCAGACACAATAAATAGTTTAGTACTTCCTATTAACGAACACATCTAGTTTGTAGCACCAATTGATCTGCTTGCGTTGATCCTTTTCCTAAAGTTAGCATTATTTAAAAGTTAGAGGTCTGATATTGTTGTGCCATGCTACCACAACCTAAAACAGACAATGTTCCATCCGTCCTGAATGTCACTTGGATAAATATTGAAACAGTAAAGAATCAAATTTTAATATTTGTAAAATGATTTACATTAAGCGAGATATTAATAACAATATCTCTAAACTTATACCTCTAGTAAGTTTGTCCACGAAATATTAAATGTAAGGTAAAAATAATGTGTTAACGTTAAAGTTTACTTGTCTGTAATACTATTTCTTTAAAGCAAAAAATTAAATATTTTCCGACGCTAAAGTCTCTAGCAAAGACTGGAAAACCAATGAAAATAAACAACATCATTACTATATATTTCGTTAACGATCAGAAATAGGCATGTACCCCATACCAAATATTCAAATGTAAAATATGTTAAATTTGGAACTTGCACTCATTTATAGTAGGTTCTTTTAAAGTCCGCCGACTTTTAACTATTTTGTTTCTTTGGGGTCAGACGAGTACTGATGATAGGTATTCAGGTAAAAGTTCTGCTGCACCGGGGCAGGTGCTGGTGAACTTTTCAAGGAGACTTTGGTGGATGACGAAGCTTCGTCATGAACTCCTTCGACAGTTTGCCTGTGTGGTCCCCCAACCGCGCTTGATTTTAAAACAGTTGGCATTGATTCTGATGGGACGGATGTATCACTTATTTTTTTCAGTTGCCTAAGTCCAAACTCTCTGGGCGGCACCCAGTTCCCTCGCACAGTTTCGCGCATCACAACACGGATGACCTCCTGTGTGTCCTCTGCAACGTCGGGATCCATGTCGTTTAGTGTGCGCATTTTCTTAACGACATATTTCCCCCAAAGACTAATGTAGTCATCGTCCTCCTCCTCCTCCCCTTCTGGCTCTTCCTTAAACACCATATTTGGACGTTTTCTTTTTGTGCCTCTCGTCAGTCCTGTTGTAGGTTGATGCTGCTGTTCTTTTGGATTCACTTGGGGTTTTCCAGTTTTTGCTGAGTGTGTGACTGTCAATGATGTCCCTGGTGTCTCATCGTACTCCTCCACAGATTGCGAAGACTTCAAAGCAGTGTATGTTTGAGAAAGATGTGGGTTGATTAATCCTTCCCCATCATTTTGTTTCTCTTCTTCTTCTTCTGGTTCTCCTTCTTGTTCTTGATCTTCTTCTTGTGGGTATTCTTGTTCGGATCCTTGTGATGTTTCTTTTCCTAATACGTCCATCTTTGTAAGAAATTGCTGGTCGTCTGTACACAAGTCAGACAAAGTTGAGGTATCATGATGGACACTTGTTTCTGTCGAAGGCGAACGTGTAATAATTTTTTCCTTGCTGTAAGGTTCATTCTCCGTTGATTTACCCACGTCTTTTTTTTCAGTGTCATCTGACGAAGTTGCCTGATCGCGGTTAGTAATCAGTTTGTCTTTGGACGAACACTGATTTACAGGGTTGTCTGTCTGGGCCGCCGGTATCACCCGAAGTTGTATGGTCTGATCAAGAAGTTTCATTTCAGGTAGATTCACAGTCTGCATTGAAGAAACTTGTTGGATGAGAGTTTCTGGCACACAAACGTCATCTTGAAATGTGCTCTGTTGTTGGTCGTCACCTGTTAATAAACACTCAGGTTTACTGGCGTCGTCATCCACTGGAACAGCGTCCGCCGTGTTACTGTTTTCTGAGGGAACCTGAGAATGTGATAATGCGGCAGACGTGAGTTCACGCTCTCCCACACCTTCCAAGGACGATGGAGTTTCCGTTACTTCTACTCCTGCCGCGTCGTCATCCACTGGAACAGCGTCCGCCGTGTTACTGTTTTGTGAGGGAACCTGAGAATGTGATAATGCGGCAGACGTGAGTTCACGCTCTCCCACACCTTCCAAGGACGATGAAGTTTCCGTTACTTCGACTCCTGCCGCGTTGTCAAAAACTTTTTTCAGAGTCTCAATCTTGTAGAGCTGAATTTCCTTTCTCAGTTTTAGGACGGCTTTTTGAGCTTCCGGCGGGCTAATGAGAGGCGCTTTGAATGCATGGCATTCTGTGTCGGAGGAGGCGTCTTCAAACTGCTCTTGCTCTCCCAGGATCACTACACTGTGGTCTTTTTCTGTAACCTCTTGTTCTGCCTTTTGTTGTCCGTGGACCTCTACATCGACTATGGTGCTGTTGCCATCGTTTTTAAGTTGTTGGTCATCGGACGCACTACTTGTACTTGGTTTTGGTTCCACATCAATGGCATGGAATCTTTCACTTTTTTTTTTTGAGGGGTTCTTGGATGATGCCTTTAGTTTTGGAGTAGATACGTCGCCGAACTCATGCATCTGTTCCATTTCAAGGACATCTTTTAGTGCAGCTAAGCCTTGTGGGGTGTGTGAAATATCGGCAAGGTCTTCTTTATACACCAGCTCTGCCGCACGGGCCAACTGTTCCTCTGCTGCGTGGTTGTAGGCTGCTTGCACGATCTCTGCATCGTCATCGCCCGATGCACTGTGAATTTCGATGGGGAAGTTAATATTAGAACCACTTGAATCCGTTGATGACGTGATATTGAGTGGTTCTTCGTTGGCGGAAGCAGCAGTCTCCGCACAACTTGATGGCTCGCCACAGGATGAAGTGGAAGTACCACTTGTAGGATGATCAGTGGACGACTTTCCCACGGATTTGGAGCGTGTGCCGTCGGCGGGCGAAGAACTTTTAGGACACTGTAATGCAGATAATTAAAAAAAATAAGTGAAAATTGCCAAGATGAATTATTATTCCATTAAGGCTTGATGTCTGTAGAAGGATTGACCTTGATTAATTTATTAAGCCGATGATTTAATAAAACTTACAATGTTTCACTCCATTTTTACATAATGAACTCAAAAATGTATTTCCTTCTACTCTAATGATATGTTTATGTACTCCGGTTTCAGAGATTGTGACTCTTTAATTATATATACAAATTTTTACATTAAACTATAAACATTTTGAGATACATAATACTTTTGTCTTCCTTTAATTTAAAAATTTTTTTTTTTTTTATACGTACGGCTTGCTTTCCCACTGGACGCCCTTTCGAGAATGGTTCTAGGAAGTCCAGGTGTCCAAATAACCACTCCTGTCTTTTCGTGATCTTTTGAGGTCCTAGTTCTGCTGGCCAACGCAGAAATTTGGTGTATCTGGATCGGTAGCCCTGCCATCGTGTTAGAATGACCTCGGCTGAAATATAATCCAATGAAATAATTATTATAGGCTACAATTGTATTAATAGCGTCCTTATTCATAATTAATCCACTTGTTGGTCGTTCAAAGAATTACTTTATATTAGTTATTATTGAGGCCGTAAATTAAATTTTTTATTCCCATATTACCCTCAAAACCTTAAGAAGTCCGTAACTTTTTATGAGCCCAATAAAGGGTGAAGCTAACTCTAATTTATGGAAGGACGAGTGCTTACGTATCACAACAACAACCTGTGGATGAACATTATTGAGACGAGTTGACGGTTCGCTATGCTTTTTCATTGGACAACAACCAACCATAAAAATATGGATGTGAGCTTTGCGGTTACATTTTCTTTATAAATTATTATATATATAGAATATATTCGTAATAGATATAATCAATTTGAACGTACGACGAAGTACCTTTCCATAATGTTGGCCATGTTTATTGTACTTACCATCAATGGACATCTGTTTGGCGAGTCGGGCAAGGAGGCGTCCCTTCTTGCTGGTGTTTTGGTAGTGCTTGTGATCCGTATCGTAGAAGAACTTGTTATTCTTGAACCATTCGATTAACGTCAACTCTTCCTCTATAGTCCAGGAATGGGATCCTTCTTTGGCTGCGCGAGGAGCAAACGATGGAGTGTCAGTTCTGCTGTCGGGTTGCGAGCTAGGTGACGCCATCTTGCTTCATCTGAACATCTTCGTATGGACGAATACTGGTCACATGACCGTTTTCGCGCCCCATGGTTTCAAAAGGGCGAACCCGTACTATTTGTTCGCCCGACGATTAATTAAGCAAAAGTCATAATGCGGCTATCCGATTTGGGGCAGTGTATATGCTTCCTTTGATGATAGACGAGTACACCAGCACTCCTGTAGAAGATTTTCTGAAGTGTAAAATATATAATTTTACTTAATCGTCGGACGATGTATTTAATTCAACGTAAAAGGTTTAAAGATGATTAAACTTTGTGACTGTGTACGAGCAAGTTTTAATCCGACCGACCAAGATTTGTCTAAGTGTAAAGAGAAATTCGTTGTACTATCAACATACCACAGACAGGTTGGGCGATAAAAGGCGTAACTGACATCTTTTTGAAGTTTAATTCTCCGGTGGGTGTACCGACGCTGTTTGTATCCAGGTAATAGGGCCATCCTAGTGACAATCATCATGAATGAGTTGGTTTTGTTTGTTCAATAACGGGGTATATCTTTAAATTCTTTGTAATTCGGACGAAAGTTGTGGCGGCCGGTCAGTTCTCAATTTATATCCTTGCGTACGACCAAACAAAGATCACATGATTTCATAGTCGTTCCTGATTGGTCCACACAAATATAGCACTTTAGTTCATCGGCCGACGACTAAGAACGGTGTCAAGTGCGTCCCAACGTGACGACATGGATTGCAAAAGCTTCTAACCGATTAAAGTTACTCGCTCTCACCGGCGACCAGTTGATTAATCGCCCTGTTTTTCGGGCGAAATATTCAACATGTCGGACTTTTTTAGTCGGCGGCGAACACCGCCGGCGACCAAGCGGAGGCAAGTTTCCAAACTAATCGCCCGCCGACAAACTCCACTAGTCGTCCACATTTAGTCGGCGGGCGCGTCCCAACGTGGCGATTAAAAAAAAAAATCAAGAGCGACTAACTATTCGTCGGACGACTTAAAAATTCCTTAATCGGTGGCCGACTAACCTTAATCGCCGGGGTTTAGTCGCCACGTGGGGACCCGCCTTTAGATACGGGCGCCGGTAGACGAGTGGTCGCCAACACTTTGATACAAGCGTTAATTGTTGACAAAGGTGTCGGGGATTAGTGTGAAGGACGCGCGTCGCTTGTCGGACTGTTAGATGCGTCCGTCTGGTTAAGTGGACGCCGAGGGATTAATGGGGGGCGGTAAATGCCGTCGGTTGGATAGGGGCGTCTGGTTAATTGTTTGACGGGGATTAACGGAGAATACACTTGAAACAAAGGCCGAAGGTATGGCGTCGTTCTGATTTGTCAGGGATAGGGGCCAAGGTGACTTTGAGTATGAAATTAGTGGCCCTAAATACACAAATCTCGGCCGTTTCTGTTACAGAATTTCTCAGTGATTTCCTAATAATGTAATTACCAAAATTGGGATAACTTTGCTTCTAGGTATGATAATGACCTGTAGTTTTGACTCAAAGAAAGGAAATCTGATGATGGACGTAAATATGGGTCTTAGAACAAGGAGATTACAGCCCAAATAGCCTTATTTGCGGCCGTATCAATTTTGCGTCTAAAATTTGTTTAAGGTTATGAATGAATGTTGTTGGGGATATTTATAATAATTGCGGTTGATATGAACATAGGAACCAAAGGGAGGTAATTTCAAGGGCGAGCGTCGTCAATTAATTTTTGCGGTCGTTTCTCTGACAATGCCTAATGATTTTTCATGTTGTTTCACGGCCGTGTTGTGGTTTGAATTATTAGCACAAGTGCCGTGTCTAATAATTTGTTTTGAAACTTTGAATGAATGTCCTGATGATATCGTGAATAACTCCGGTTATAATGGTCATGGAGATTTGAAACAAGTACTGTAAGCTAATTTGAAGTGTGACAGTGCCAGACGTGTTAGAATAATGAGAAAGCAGCCGCAAGGGTGTAGGCTCTGGTCGTTGTCCAACCTACGTGGATTTTACCAAGAATTTGTGAAAATGAGAATAGATTTGCCGGGAATGTATAACCGCAACCGTTTCTTTTAGAGAAACCTTAGGATCAGTGTAATTTCAGTAGCTTAAATTCCCTCTGTTTTTCGTGCGTATGTCCGTGGGTATTGCCAAAAATATTTGCAAATCTTTAAATTGTAATAACTTTGTTTCTGTGATAACTAGAGACTTAGTGTTATGTGCAGCTGTTTCTTTTACACAATCTGTAGCTTAAAGTCCCTTTGTTTTCCGTGGGTGTGTCGGTGGATATTGCCGAAAATATTTTCAAATCTATAAATCGTAATAACTTTGGTTCTATGATAGCTAGAGACTTGCCGTTTTCACTCTGAGAAAGAGGATTTGATAACGTGCAAGGTTTTTGGCATTAGGACAATGGAAAAGTGGTCGCAAAGGCGTAGATCGCGGCCGTTTTAGGCGGCCGTTTTAGGTGGCCGTTTTAGGCGGCTGTTTTAGGCGGCCGTTTTTAACAGAAAGTTTCCTGGAATAAAGCACAGTAATTTACAGTTGAAAACAAATACTCTCACCGGATTGGAAGTGTAGTCTTGTAGTTGTGAAGATCTTGTTGGCTAGGTCTTGGTGCTTGGCTATGGAGGAAGGTACCCAGGTTCTTCCAGCAGTGTGGAAAGTTACTTTTGTGTGTATTAAAAGTAACTTTCTCAAGCTAAGTTGTTGGTTATAATTTTGGGTGAGCTAGCTTTGTAAAAGTGGTAGAGCTTTTGAATGATAAGGTTTCAGAATAATATATCCCTGTGTACTAAAGGTTACCTTAGTGTTGTAGTGTAAGTAGGAACAAAAGACCAAAGTCAGGTGCTAATGTTTAGGGATGTGTCCAGCTCCAAGCCCAGCCTCCAAGAGAGTGAGCCTGGGTGTGTGCATAGCCTTTTATTAACTCTATAGGGGGCCACAGCTCCACATGGGGGCTACAGGGTTATTGTTTTACCTGTAGGACCAATCAGAGTAGGGGCTCCACAGCTCCACATGGGGGCTACAGGGTTATTGTTTTACATGTAGCCTAGCCTCAAAGCAGGAGTGCTATATGGCTAATCTAAGTAATTGATATGTATAATTAACCTGTGGAGCATAAAAAAGGCTATTGTTTGATGAAAGTATATAATAATGGTGATGTGGTGTATAATTAGAATATATATATATATATAATTTAAGATTAATAATTATGTAACCCTGAGAAATATGTAGGAGGCTTTGTATGTTATGGTTTCCCATTTAGAATGACATATTATAAATTTATACAGTAATGGAAAATAGAATCAAAATAAAACGTTTTTCTTACTAATAATATGTCATACACGTTTTTAGGTATGACACCATCACAAGATCCAGAGCAGTGATGTAATTGGGTTGAACCTGCCCCACAGCATCCAGCACATCATCAATACGAGGGATGGCTAGATACTCTGGTACAGTAACCTCATTCAGTTTCCTGTAGTCACATACTAGTCGAAATCAACCAGAGCTTTTAGTCAACAGAAAGCAAGGACTTGCCTACGAACCAGTATAAATCGGTTCAAGAATATCCAAATACACTTGCTTCTGGATCTCCTGCTCTAGATTATCTCTCATCATAGGTGACATACGGAAAGGCATCTGCTGAACTGGCTTAGCATTTGGCATCAGTTCTATCTGATGTTCAATAAGGTCAGTACATCCTACCTTACCATCAGGGCCCACAAACGCATTACAGTGATCAATGAGAAGAGCGTCCATTATCTCCCTCTGCTCAAAAGTCAACAGTGAGTGCGAGTAGTCAACCTTAGGTAAGAACTTTGGTGTCTGATCTACCGTACCTCCATCTTTACAGATTGAAGAGGAATCAGCCACAGCAACACTCGTATACATTCAGATGAGCCAAGGGGTCGGGCGGTTCCCAATGCTTCCCCCTTTTGGATCTTTACTAGTTGATCTGAAACATTTGCCAATCTGACAGGGATGGTATCATTGTTGACCTTCACGCATGACCGTGCAGACCACACCTCAGGTTGCTTCGCCAACCTAAAACCTACATAATTTAGAACAGATCCCTCTCTCAATGAAGAATCCACCTTTTGACTGCACAGCATCTCTGTGTATGGAGGCAACTCAATATCCCTATCAGTACGAACAGTATATTCCTTTATATGCCACAAATACCTGAGATGGCTTCTCAATAAGATTTGGCAAGCCTGTCTTGATCTGTTTATAGAAATCATAACTCATGCCACAGTGATCAGCACCCGTATCTATCAGCATCTGTGTACACTGAGAACCAATACATCCAGTCACACAGTTATCATTGGTCAACAAGTGAGAAGACATATAAGCCTTACCTTCAGCCTTCTTTTGTACTGCCTGTCGGTTGCAGACGGCGGCGATGTCAGCCCACGATGACGATGACTCTGGAGATGACTGACAGTCAGACATCCTACGATGCCCCTTGGTAGATGCCGGCGATGACACGTCGATGTCATTAGATGTCATGGTTGCAGTAGAAGACGGGAGGGCGGTATGGTTTGACCATACCACCGTAGATGTCGTTGAAAGGCGATGGTGACCCTCACGTGTCATATCATACACCCAGCCAGGAGCTGGATGCACCAGATGAGATGAGCAGGCAGCATGACTAGTTGTCACAATCACTTCGGTTTACAGAGGGCATTATGACATGCACACCCCCCACCAGGCTGATCACTTTGAGTCACTACAGGTGTTTGGACACACATGGATCCATTGTCCATTTGAAGAGTCCGTATCAGTATGGGGTCCTCCCTATTCTCCCCACCATAGGAAGGAAGATCTAGTTTTTTCGGTTGTTAGAACCAGCTGGTGACTGACCACTCCACCCACGATCACCACTGTAAGATCTTCGGGACTGTCCTTGATCACAATCCCGGCGATCTCTTTGTGAGTTCCGATCCATATTCAGGACACAATCTCGGGCAAAGTGATTCTCTCCCTGACAGTTGTAACAGACAAGAACCTTATATACACTTCTGATTACTCTCTGATCTCCTATACCCATTGTCTCTCTTAGACACCTCCATGGCCTGGACCTTCTGATCCAAGGCCTTGATCCCATTACAAACAACTGTCAGTAAATCCTGAAACGCCCTGGTTGTCTCCCAGAGATCAGGATTGACCTCACCTCTCACCGTGGAGGAGACAGATTCAACAGAGGGTACCTTGGCGCCCTTATTAGCTGCCAACTTCTTTTCGACCAGAGATTCCATCTCAGCAATGGTCATCTCCCTGTGGCATAAAATGTACTCTGCCTCAATTGCAGCATGCATGGCTTCCTCCATGGTTGAGGGCTTCTTCTTTAAAATCTCAACCCGATATCGGGGAGTGACAGCATCCAAGAAGCGCGAGAGCGTCTCAGAAGGTGACAGCTTAAGCTTGCGGCAAGCTGTTGATGCTAAGTCCATGAAGTCTGAGATGTTCTCAGTAGGTTTCATCTTCACTGTCGTCAGCAGATCACCCTGAGTAGGAGAAATCCAGTCAAAATATGATATAAAGTTCTCTGTGACAGTGTCCCAGTCATCCACCTTACACATTTCATAGTTGACATACCAAGTCTTGACCTTGCCAACTAGACAACTACTAAACCTGCGCTTAGCCTCAGGTCTCACTGGCTCAACCCATGACATATACTCGTCATACTCAACCAGCCAATTCTCAGGATTGTCCGAAGATGATCCAGAGAAATCTGCTGGCCTTTTGCCTATCAAGTCACTTTTGGGTTGGAGTACTACATCTTGAGTACCCACCAATTTGTGCACATCACCTAGTGCTGTCAAAAGCTGCTGCTGCTGTCTCTGCCTAGACTCATTCAACTTCTTCTCGATATCTGATAACAGTTGATCTATTTTGAAACAATTTTGATCAAAATCAGCCTTATACCCGAAAGGTTTGCCACCAGCAATGTTAAGATTATGATGTTACTGTACTACTCGCTTGGCATGAGAGTATCTCTTATTGTCTCTATATTGTCTCAAACTTGTCTATCAAAACAAAGATGACATGGAGAGGTAATACAGGGATAATCAAATTCATTGATAAAGGCTGGCTCCCGTAGGAGATAAGATCATACCAAAAATATCAAAATGTTACACCAAAAATAGCAACTGTGATACAAAAGATAATGATGGAAAAGGTTAAATTGTCATTGATATGGCAAGTCAACAATACAAGTGTCACTAATATTAAATGTCACAAGGTCCTGGGTGTGACAGTGACAGTGGTGCTCCTAATGTCACACACTAAGTGTCACAAGGTCCTGGGTGTGACAGTGACAGTGGTGCTCCTGGTGTCAAGTGTCACAGACCAAGTGTCACAGTGTCCTGGATGTGACAGTGACAGTGACTGGTGCTCCTGGTGTCAAGTGTCACAGATCAAATGTCACAGTGTCCTGGATGTGACAGTGAGAGTGACTGGTGCTCCTAATGTCACAGTGTCATAAACCAACTGTCACAAAGTCCTAGACAGCAGCAATATAATAAAGGGTTTCTCACCAGGGGCCAGGTAGCAGTGACAGCCAAGGCTGGGTTGAGTCTGCAGACAGTAGGGGTGGCAGGCAGCAGGAGGGTCCAGGTCTGTAGTCAGCAGAGGTAGCAGGGACCAAGGGAGCCCACAGGGTGAGCACTGGGCAGATCGCGAGCTTAGTCCAGGGTAAAGCCTGCAGTGGTGAGTGTAGGTCCCAGTAGTCCTTTACCTGAAGGTGGTCCTGGGTGAACTGCCTGACCAGTGGCCCTGCTCTGCCTTTTCTACCCTCCTGGGGGAGCCCCCCTGAATGCCCCCCAGAATGTTCCCACAGTCTGGCTGGCTGGACAACAATCTGACTGGTATGCTTCAAAGGCCACCTTGCTAAACCCTCCTTTGACCAAGACTTAAACAAACAAAAACAGTCCTCTGAGGGGATTAACCTAAACAAACCCTCTTTGATTAACTTGAACAAAAACTTTCCTCTCAAGGCAGATAAACTTGTACAAACTCTCTTTGATTGGGTAAGTCCCCCTTTCATAAACTAGTGAATGGGGTTTGACATTGTTACAACTTTGTTTCTATAATGACCACAGTTTATATACTTTCTGTGGTTTGGTAAATCCCCCTTTCAGAAACTAGTGAATGGGGTTTGGCTTTGTTACAACTTGTTTCCCATAATGACCTTGACATTCACATCATATATTTTTTATTAAAAACGTTTTTCCATATACTTTCATATAATTCCAACACATGGTTTCCTCAAAGGATCAGGTCATCTCAGTCATCTTTTATATTTATCATATTGTTCTATTGAAATTTTTGTCCATCTTTTCATTGTTAACAACTGTTTTCGCTGTCCTCGGGGGTTCGTGATCATCATATTGGTCTACTTCTGAAGCGTAAAACAACCACAGATCAGAATTAATGCTCAAAGCTGAGCGCAGTGAAGAACACTGGTTTATAGGTTTATTTGGGTAGACAATTAATCTTTTAAGTTTTATAGGCTACAGGGAAGTAGCTAAATGCTGATTGGTATGTGACACAACCCCTATAAATCTCTTGTTATCTCATAAACTCATCTCTTGTTACCTCATAAATTCTTCTAAAAGAGTAGGGTAAACCTCAAGTTTCATGTTACATCGCGACTTTTTTTGTATTTTCAGGTTACTTTCTAGATCTTACTTTTCAAAGTCACATTTCGTGTAATAAACGTTTTAGGAGGATCTATACCACTCGACCATCTTGAGTCACATTCTATGACAATTATTATTTTGATTATTACAAGATGTATTTGGAAGGTGTGGTCGTCTAAAGATAAATTCAAAGAAAATGGACCGACGAAAATGCGCTGACAGCCACTGTTTTGATATGTATTTTTATTTCTGCTAACAATGACTATGTACACATTGATTGTCAATTCAGATATTCTCTTCAACAGTGTGGACAATGTTTTCGTGTTGTTGTACACATTACATTGGACTTTATATTTATGTTTATATATATGGTTTAGTTATCTCCTGTATTTACAACTTGCAGGTTAATATTGATTGACCAAATCTTAATTTAGACAGTCATCTTTATTCTTCTATGGCTAGATCTTAATTTAGACTGGCCATAAAATTTGTACTTTGACATTATTATTATTATTATAATGTGACCGATTCTTAACTTAGACGGTCACCATCGTCGCTATTGTGGACTCGCATCTTTGTGAATTCTATACCTACAAGGAAGAACATGTAATATGATCGTGGTTGAAAAAAAAAACAGACATCACTAGTATAACTTCCTTCTTTAGAGGAATTTAAACACAAGCTTAAGTCACACGTTGCATCTTAAGAGTAGAATATTATACTGTTTATATATACGCATAAGCCCAAACTTCGCACTCACCGAGGCGATACACTTTGAGGATATGATTATAAACAGGGATACGTATGTACAGAAACTCTGGCCTGCCCTCCTAAACTTCTGGGTAAACAGTTCCTTCCCACCTGACACCATCATAACACGATTAGTGCATATAAAAAAGAGTGTACTGAATAAATGCAACTATATAGGTGAGTGCAAAAGATGTGTCTCCCCACACAAAAAGGATGCTCCAAGGGGGATATATCTTAAGCTCTACAGGTAATATTAAAGGAGATATGCGTAGATTTGTGAAAAATGGGGATGAAAATTTTTTGAGTAGAATTCAGTTATCCTACTCTAAACATTCCATTTTGTTTGAAAAAACATTCTATTTGGAATGTTAATAGAATGTTTTCCCCCCAAATATTTTGAAACGTTAGATGTTTGGTTACCATGGAAACAACAACATTTTGCCAATTGTGTCAAAAATTGTAACCCATTTGGAAAAACATGACTTGATTGTATTACCAGTCCAAACTAAAAGAGATTAACTTTTGTAGATCAAAAGTTGTTTACTTAATAACCTTTATGACTTTTTGTTAATTTATGGAGAACATTTTTTTATACTAAATATTTAGATAAATATTCAATATCCGGGCTTTTTGCCATTTTCAGGAATACTGACCGTCCTGTGTTCAACAGCCTGTAAATTCCTTGAGAATTATTTAATTTTGATGTGCTTGGTATCATTTGAAAGCTTAAAACATTCTCTTTAATGCTTAATTCCCGCCTGGAGCATCCTTTCTGTGTGGGGAGACATGGTTGTTGTTTTTTTCTGTGCGAAGCACATTTGTCAATAAAGTTCAAGGTTCATCGGGTTTCTTCATATCCCCTATCTTGATGGTGTTCCCCCATTCCCCACTGTAGGCCCTGGTGTTGGCAAAGAGGGCCACGTCCGAGGCTGCGATGCTCTCGGCCTTCTCCTGCTCCAGACGCCGGTCCTGGCACCACCGGTTGTGCTTCAGCAGACACTTGTAGACGACAAACGCCAGCAGTGGGAAGAGCACGACCGCACCAACCACCGAAAAGCCAATCACATACTTCTTCCAACCTTGATCAGCTGCAAAAACACCAGACGAAGAGCTCTAATAACGTAGCACGAGGAATCGCAATTCATTACTATAGATCATCGTTCATATCATAATAAAATTGGAAGCATGTTCAAATGAAAACGTTGAGAACTATTTTTAGTAGCACAAACAATAGGTTCCAGAAGTGCATTTAGATGTTAGCAAATCAATAAAATGATATATGTATGCGTGTTTTTTTATGAAATTAAAATACCGATCATTTATCGATCACATAAAAATCAATAAGAGTTACTGATAATGATTTGTACGATGGTACTCCGTGATACATCGTGTATCTTTGCTGAATATTTATCCAATAAATACCAAAATAAAATTCTTGATATATATGAGATGAATGTTGGACGGCAGAGGTGCATACAGGATTTCTGATTGGGGGCTCAGCACATAGGCTAAGTACTATAACAATGCATGTGTTCGTATATATATATGTGCGTGGCATTTCCCCCTCAATTATTTTAGCGTAGGGGTGGACCCCCAAAAATGGGGCGGGGTCAGTCCCCTCCGATGCCCCCGCCTGGATCCACCCCTGGACGGACGTCAAGTCATCCAGTGTATGGTAGTTTTATGTGTATGGTGTCGGCGTACCTGTGGCGGAGGCCTCGCAGTACTGGCCTCTGGTGTTACTCGGACAACTGCATATGGCCGTCCCGCGCTCCACCGAGCACCCTCCCCCGTTCTTACAGGGATTGGGCACGCATACAGTATCTGCAAAAATAAGCCATGGTAAATTCACTGGTTCTAATGTCATATTTGTACAGTAGGAATACAGCGGCATTTACATATATAGAGTCCACATTGTGGGGCTCACTATGGAGAACGGTTGTAGGAGGTCTAGGAACAGCACCGGAAAACATCTGATGTTCATAGATTTCAGCTGTTATTTTTCCAGTGCTGATTTAATCAGATGTAGCCGTATCAGAAAAAAAAAAAAAAGAAGAAGACGAGAACGTTCGAAGGCTCTGGTTTGCACAGGAATGGTCATTCCATTTTTTCCAATTACAAGACCCTTCGCTCTGTATTCCATCTGATACTTACCGATGCTACAGTCGGAGCCTTGGAAGCCTCGGGCACAGTCACACACCGGGATGCCCTCCTCGTAGAAACACTTGCCCCCGTTAGCACACGTCGAATCCTGACACAAAGTTTGCAAGTTTTCATCTGAAACAAGCGAACACAGGGCATATTATCGGGGGAACATATACAAATATCTGGCTCAATTGTCAATGACCACAGGAGGTCATGTAGACTGGTGGGGGTTTCATATGCATACTTCCAAATATATTATCATTTTGTATCTCAATCTGAAACATCACACTAGCCTCCAGGGGCTTCTCTGAAAATAAAATTCAATCTTAAAGTAATTGTCAGTGACTGTTTTCATTTTTATTTCAGTGCAATTAGATAAAAAAAAAGAATAAATTCATAAAAATACATAGGTTTAATAATTATACTCAAAACCATAGAGATAAGACTTATATACATGTATGTCTATGCATAGTGATACATAAGTGTTTTAGTGTATGCCTATGGTCTATGTGAGAACTAAAACACCGCGTAGCCACGTGACACTTTCCCCTGTTTCTCTCATGGAGGTGTCCGCCGAAAAGCGGATGGAAAAAGGATCAGACCCCCTAGAAGGACCTCTTTGCTCCACATGTAAGTTTTTAACAGTGCCTGCGGATTATTAAGGGATTTCGAAAATTGATTTGAAATATCACTTGCTTTTATTAGATATACAAATGATCAGAAGCTATAAAACAGCTTTATCTGCCACCAAAGTTTACCTTAAACATTGTATTTTCTTCTGAAATGTTCTTTCAATAAAAGAACGTCTTCTATTTCCCAGAAATGAGGATGTTTTTTCTGTAAAGCAACAGTGCTGGGCGGTGCAGGAAACCAGTTATGTAAACTGAAATCCGTCCAGCTAAATAAAATCGTGTTTTTTTTAAAGAAGAAAATGACACTTACCTTCACCTGAAATATCCTGACTGCTGGACGGATCCGATACATTAAGACAGTTTTCCTCACATGCCTCGATGTCTGGAGTGCATTGCACAGGAAGTCGGCGATAATTAAAATCGTCTCCCGTAGCTGAAATGCAATCAGGGGACATTTCTGTTAATTATTGCCCTGAAAAAATCCCCACCGCCATCCGCCCCCGCGCGAGGGGCACGTCTCTGCATGAGAACCCTATGACCAGCTTGCTCAATCAATCCCCTGCAGCCTTGCAGCAGACATGAACGAGTGTTCATGCTACTCATCCTGCTCGTGCTCTCGTGATATTGATACCTCGTGATATTGATACCTCGTGATACGGGCTGAGACTAGTCTAGAGTCCAAATACAAAAGGGGAATCGTGGAAAGAACACCCCCCCCCCCGTTCTTCCCCGGAACATCACACTATCATAGGGGTATTTGACCGACCAATAGGGGTAGTTATCCTACCTACAGGGGTAGTTGTGCTATCAATGGAAGTAGTTGTCTTACCTATAGGGGTGATTGTCCTGAAGGGGCAATTGTCCTATCTACAGGGGTAGTAGTCCTATAGGGGTTGTTGTCCTACCTATATTTGTAATTGCCACAAGGTGTTACCATTGTTGTCCTAAGGGATAGTTGTCCCAAGGGTAGTTGTCCCAGAGGTAGATATACCCAGGGTAGTTGTCTCAATGATAGTTGTCCTGGCACTGAATTTTGAAACATTTCTTTTAAAAGAATTTAATTATTTGAAACATTTCTTTAAAAGGATTTTAATTAGACTGCATGGGGTCAGGTTCTGATATCATCGCGAAGAGACCTGATAGGCCTAAGGGGAAACTGCAATGAACCTACAATATGCCAATGTATAAAAAAGCGTTATGATGTGTATATTTGAAATATTTCTCCATAATCTTTCTTAATTTTCCACAATAGTTCCTGCAGCTTGCTGGTCACATCAATACAAAACAACATATACGATCACTCTGATGGGAACATTCCTATAACTTACGCCATATTTACACTTTTCCTGATAATTACTGGCATAATCATAATTATTTCACATATTAAATAAACAAACCTTCCATCAAACCCTGTTTTCTTAACTTCTGTGGAGCGGGTTAGTCGATACTAAATATGTCCACATGATGGTGCAACTAGACTCTTATGTTTATTTCTTTGTTTTAGCCTAATTACTTACTTATTTGTGGAACGCTAGCATTATTACGACACCATGCAATGCATCCATCGATATCTGCAATGATATAAAATAATCGCATTTTAAACATGTTTAATGGTTTTTTCTAGACGTTCTTCGCCATGATTCTAGTATATTCAACTTAGAACAGTAATAAAGTAATTCGAACTGAAATTATGAATCAGAAACATTCACCTAAATAATTGTGCATGCATGTGTTACTAGTTGGAGCAAGTAGCTTCATTAGTGCTGATCAAGTCAACCTCATACCGCACCTATCATTTACCATACGAACCAACTCCCACAATTCAATTTCCTTCCCGCCATATTCACCATTTCCTCTCACAACATCATACATATCAAATCTCGACCAACATTCACCCACCCACTCATCCTTTAACAACCAATTTGTTTATTATTTTATCATATTTTTTCGTTAGTTTTATAACATGATACTTCAAAATATTATCATATTATTATTACAAACACCATACTTACACTTTAAACTGTATTCAATAATAAGATAAGAAATACGCATGCCATTTATTTCATTTCTTAGTAGATAAATGATGTGTACAATGAGAGATTATTGTTATGCATACGCCACTACTCATATAAATACTTATATATGCGTGTGTAGTGGGAGGCCAAATATTTTGACCTAATGTATCATGTATATAACATGCATAATATTGCGTGTGCACACACACTTGTACACACATAAACACACATACAAACAAACACAATCATATACACACACAAACACACACACACAGGCATATATTATATATACTGATATATATTATACTTATGGACCCTAAGCCCCAACAGTCGTCATCATATTATTACATTCATTCATAGTTATAGTGGGTTGTTGTAAGTGTGCGTTGTACACAATTATCATAGTACCGTAATACGAACCTTGTCTGCATTGCTTCCCGCTATATCCCTCTGGGCATTCACATTCGAAGTCCGTGCCGTTTACAACTGAGCAGGTTCCACCGTTGTAGCAAGGGCTATAAGTGCACGGGTCCCTTACTAAAAATGAATAATAATAACAATAAAAATACATGTGTGTAGGCGTTGGACTTACAATCCTGGTTGGATATTTGTTGTCGTGTGATCCATTATTCTTAATATTAATTTTGTTATGGCCATTAGATTAGTTTCAACGTTGTTTGGTACGTTCCATGGACAGCCTGTGAATTTATTACGAGATACCAAACAGAAAAGATTGTTGGCTGATTCTGTAATTGTTTAGATTTTGTAGCATCGTGCATCACTTCCATAAGAATGTTTGTACAAATCGTGTATGTAATGTGAATTATATTTATATTATTATTAAATTTTACTCCTGGTAGAACAACTGCATAATTATATCTCAAAGTAATTTTCCTCGGCCAAATAACTTTACTATGGATTAAAGTAGACAACGGAGAACATAAAAGACAAAAATACGTTATCGATAGGCATAAGGTGATGTAGCATATCTAATTACTCACGCATTTCACAGTCAGGCCCGGTGTAGGGGTATCGACAATGACAATGGTAGTTACGGCTGGATGAATAACCAGTATTATGGCAACCATACGCGCCATTTTGACAGGGGGAGGCGGCACAGGGGTCCGAATCTATAACAGTAAATTAAAGGAATTGTTAATTAGGAATATCAATACGAAAACTAATAAACGATGTTTGTGCATCGCCATGTAGAGAATCTAAGTTGTTCTTTTTGTATTGCACATGCCTTGTCGAGATCACAGACTATAGCTTGATAGAGAGAGACAGAACAATTTTCCAAAAGTTGGATCAATATTATGATCAGTACACTGATCGATGTACTTAACGGGGAGTCCATACAAATGATCACTACTTTGTTGGGAAAATAATCATCAATTGTGTTACCTATTTCACAGTGGTTCCCGCTATATCTTGTCGGGCAGTGGCAACTGATTGAATCGGTATTGGCAGATGATGCGGTAGTGCCGGTCGTGTCGTCATCTTGTCCAGGTTCAATGTAGCATGTCCCATCACTGAGGCAAACTGTGGAAAAAGGATTTAGTGTCGTAAAAGGGTTCTTTCCACATCGCCGGCAATTTTTGATAACTGTACTTGGCGACGGCAAAGAGGAGATGTAATTCAATGACAAAAAAGTCACAGGCGGCAACCAATAAATATTGGAATTGTTTTGTCAGATGACAAAAGTGAACTTGGGACATGAACTGTTGTTCCAGACAACTGGATGAAGGAATTCGTCACAACATAGACATACACTCTTATGTATCTCTATGGTCACAACATGAACGACCAATAATACCCTCGAAGTACAGTAGATCGCAACAATGATATTGAATTTAATTTGCTGTATGGACTATTTAACTGTACATGTTTCACCTCAACCCTGGAGCCCGCCCTCCCCAGTTCTTGAACCTGGCACCATGCTGTCTGCCAAAAAATGCCTTTTTTGGCCTGTTATTGGCCCAACATAATAAAACGCGTTTGTCGGCATTGAAGACCACCGTGTTGTCAGTGGTGAAATATGTTAGAAGCTAATTTAATTTAACCATACCCTACTGTCAGTATCTTTTGTTGTTGAAAGCATCCCAACTGGCCAACATGTGCATAAAGCTGGGTCCCCACTGGGCCTGTGAGAGTGATGTCTCCAGTGGAGACCCGGCGTTATGTTTGTCTGTGAAGTGGAAACTAGCCGTTTTTCACTGCACGAGTGGCACACGGACATTACTGTGAGCGGCACACAGATGGCACGTTAAAGGTCTCCGCATACCCCCCGCATACCACATCAAACTGTAAGTAAAGGATGGGCTAAGACTTGTTTAATATATTGTTGAAACCCTCTCCAAAGCAATGCATTATTATGTAAAATTATGAAACCATGAACAGTCAGAGATCTAGAGTTATGCTTATTGTAGGAAAGGTGTACCTGTCGATGCGGTAGTGCCGGTCGTGTCGTCATCTTGTCCAGGTACAATGTAGCATGTCCCACCATTGAGGCAAACTGTGGAAAAAGGATTTAGTGTCTTAAAAGGGTTCTTTCCACATCGCCGGCAATTTTCGATAACTGCATTTGGCGACGGCAAAGAAGAGATGTAATTCAATGACAAAAAAGTCACAGGTGGCAACCAATAAATATTGGAATTGTTTTGTCAGATGACAAAAGTGAACTTGGGACATGAACTGTTGTTCCAGATAACTGGATGGAGGAATTCGTCACAACATGAACGACCAATAATACCCTCGAAGTACAGTAGATCGCAACAATGATACTGAATTTGCTGTATTGACTGTTTAACTGTTTAACCTCAGCCCTGGACCCTGCCCTCCCCAGTTCTTGAACCTGGCACCATGCTGTCTGCCAAAAAATGCCTTTTTTGGCCTGTTATTGGGCCGACATAATAAAACGCGTTTGTCGGCATTGAAGACCACCGTGTTGTCAGTGGTAAAATATGTTAGGAGCTAATTTAATTTAACCATACCCTACTGTCAGTAACTTTTGTTGTTGAAAGCATCCCAACTGGCCAACATGTGCATAAAGCTGGGTCCCCACTGGGCCTGTGAGAGTGATGTCTCCAGTGGAGACCCGGTGTTATGTTTGTCTGTGAAGTGGAAACTAGCCGTTTTTCACTGCACGAGTGGCACACGGACATTACTGTGAACGGCACACAGATGGCACGTTAAAGGTCTCCGCATACCCCCCGCATACCACATCAAACTGTAAGTAAAGGATGGGCTAAGACTTGTTTAATATATTGTTGAAACCCTCTCCAAAGCAATGCATTATTATGTAAAATTATGAAACCATGAACAGTCAGAGAGTTATGCTTATTGTAGTAAAGGTTACCTGTCAACGTCGTGTCGCAGCTTACAAGGTCTGACCTCAGCCAGCAAGAGAAGTAAAATGCCCAAAATCCCTGTTGGTCAGTGTTCCCAATCGATGTATCTATAGTAACAATTTGACTGGTCATGGATAGGGGAACACTGTAGTAGTTGTTGAAGCCCCCACTCAGACCGACCTGTTGAAACAAGAGACATTATAGTTTAGTGCAGTCAACGCTCCATACTATACATCAATTATCTTATTCTATAAAGACCCCAAAAATATATGCAACGTTAAATTAACGTCGCACCAACATTTTGTTTTGATTTTTTTCTTGCAATGTTGCATTGTAATGTTGCAGCAAAGTATCTTCTTTATCCAGAATTATCACAATCGTTTGAGGATGATATGCTTTCACCGTTTAATGGGTACTCCTCTCAGAAGGAGCTCCCGTCAATGATTACTTCATGACGTTGGTTCTGTTCAAAAATCGTGTAAAAGACAGTATCCTCTTGTCATAACCTTGGCTTTGATATTCTACTTTAATGACATGTTAATTTTACTAAATTGGAAGACATTATAATTATTATAAACAGTATTAGTCTACCTGGGCAGGAGTTCCCCCGAGCCCTGTGGTTGGGCTGCCGGAGTTGGCCGTGCCAGACGTCCAGGTGATGTTCCCATAGTTAAACAAGGCCACGGTCGTGGTACCGTTGGTGCAGAGGACTAATTGGAAAGTGTTGGTCTGAAAAATGAACATGTCTATTCATGGTCAGTAAACAACAGACACAAGGATGGGTTTAGGGGAGGAGCGTGCGCCCCCTATTTTTTCTAGGGGGGGGGGGGGGGTGTTCGTGGACCCGTCCCTTAGACGTCAGTTGTTTGTGGCTTCCAAGATGCTAGATATTTAGATGGTGCGTACAATCGCTCAAAGTGTTTTTTTTTTCTTAAAAAGTAAAATAAGAGAGGTCCGTAATGATAAACTGACAAGTATAAGTAGAAAAATGATGAACACCTTTAAGGCAGGGGCGGATCCAGGAATTCAAAAAAGGGCGGGGGCACAAACATGAATGTACGAGGGAGGGCACGAATATGGTTATACTGGGGAAGGGGAGTGGGCAAGCCCGTCTGTCCCCCCCCCCCCCCCCGCCCCCCAACGTATCCGCCACTGCCTTTAGATTAGAACATTACATTATATCGTAAACGTTCCATGCGTTCGTTGTTTGAAAAATTTGCCGTTCTATTTAGTCTGTCAGTGTAGCATCTGACCACCACGCTTTGTAACAGAGGGCAACACCGATTTCAGGAAATGCTATAGGTTGGATGTGTTTCTTCTTTTCCAACAAAGTGAGATTGATAATGTTTGCAATTATTATATGAATTACACAAATTTAGCTAAGTCCTAGGACAATCTAGTCGTATTGTGCGGCAGGGAATAGTTTCGTGATGGTACATTAATCCTACTGCCAGTCGATATTAGTTTGACAGTGGAACCGGGTCTTTTATGTCTAAAGCCTGGTATGTTCAATCTCAGTTTAATAAGATGCCTTCGAATTGATAATTAAACCACAGAGTGCTTTACTCACATTGGTTGTGTAGCCCCCGCCATAATACGTGACGTCATGCCATGTAGCGATGAAGGCCCAGGCTGCCGCGAAATTATTGTCCGAAAGGTACTGACTGGCGTCCAACGAACATCGGCAGAGCACTTCGTCATCAGTTGTCTCGGCATAGTGAATTGCACCGTGATTATATCGGGTGTCCACATCAGCCCAGTAGACGGCGATGGCAGGGATTGAGGTGGAGACTGGGAAGCGTTGTGGTGTGTGACCCCCAAAATGGCCGTCACCAAAAGAGACGTACCCATTGATGTACACCTGTAATGAATATAATAATCAGTATTAAACATACTTTACGCTGCTATTGAATAAACATAAAAAACCACATCTATCTGATATAGTTGGTGGTTAATCACCGGGCACTCTATCAGGTTTTGTATTGATGTAAAACAAATCAGTATTTCTAGATTTATTATTGTGCCTAGTAATTCATCTAGAATTTGGTTCTTCCTGACAACAGCTTAAACACTTCCAGACGAGTTTTGGTACACAAAATGTTCAATAAGTGTTATTACTTTCGTCGATGATTTATCATGCAAACCTTATTTTACCTTCACTAAGCACGGCATGATTTGCTTGAGCGCAGAGTGCAGATGTTATGTTTTCATAATGCAGAGCACGTTTCTCTATAATTCTAGACGTTTTTTAATCTTACACGCTCACCATAGTTAAATGGTTAAAGTCTGATTAGCAACGCCAGCCAGCAATAAGTTTATTACTTTTAATCTATTCCAAATGTTTCACACCTCCCCAAACAAAAATATGATGTTATAATAACGTTGTAGTAATGTTCTGTTTAGTTCTGCTTTGGTCCTTATTACGTTATTTTGATGGCACCCACAAACATCTTTAGAACCTAATGTTGTGATGTCACACTGTAACGTTATTGTGACGTTCTTGTAATGTTCATTCACGTTATGATAACATTATCATAACATTCTTTATCAGTTAGGTCACAACTTGACCAAAATATAATGTTATTATAACATCCTTTTTTAATAAGTTGTAACTTTACCTAAAATAATGTTCTGTTACGTGACGATTGGATAGGTTTCAGACTAACCAAAAAAGTACAGACACAAAACGTTCTTGTTACGTCTCTGCTTGCCTGGGTCATGCGCACAGGGAACAAGTAAGCAGACCTGTGTTAAAAATCAACCTTACTTACCCTCAGTGTGGAGTAAACCTGGTTGCAGTGTGGTAGAGGGACTGACAAATAAACCAATTCCGAACTATCATCGCCTCGTGCTAGGACAGTGTCGTTGTCGTCACCGAACGGGTAGAATGAACTGGGCACTCCGGTTGGCGCTCCAGCCCAGGTCCTTTGACACTGCTGGAGGGTATTTCATAAAAAATTCTTTGAAAAAATCTTTGTTGTACAATTTTCTTAAAACACAAAGAAATATTTAAGAATTTTCTTAGCTATTTTCTTAAAAACACTATTGTAGAACTTCCACTGATAACATGAAAAATTCTTTGTTAGTTTTTCTTGTGGTATTCTAGGCCTTGGATTTTCCTTTCTTTTTATTATGGAATCCCAGCAACCCTCCCTCTGTGTCATTAAATGGATACCAAATAACAACTTAGATCAAACAAAATATAGAATAGGGGGACCTGAAATCAAATGTGACTAAGTTGAGAAGTCTAACAATGATTTGCTTATGAAAGGGTTTCACAATGAATTCTTAAAGTTAGAATTCAAGCATTCTAATTTACCATTATGAAACAGAAATTACTATCTTTGTACCACATTTTTGGCACATGGTTCTTATGAAATACCCAGGTCAAAATTATTTCTTGGCAACCCATAAACCGTTGGAATTCCAGTGTCTGAGATCAAATTTTAGGTCATCTCAGACCTCCAACTACTCATAAATCACTCACAGGAGAGTAACAAAAATACTTTATGAAAGGCTTATATAAAGAATTCTCAAGTTTCTTCTCAAAGAAAATCACAGAGCAAAGAAATTGGAGTAAGGAGTAGCAACAAAGATTCTATGAAATAAGAATTGTTCTGAAATTACCTCCTGGCCTGCAGTCACCCCGAGGAGGCAGGCAGTGACGAGCACAGCAGTGATGGTCGGCAGCAGCAGCTTCACCAACATGGTTTGCGGTTTGCGGTGGGCAGGTGTGTTGTCTGTGCGGTCCCTCGGAGGGTTGTGTTGCGCTCCTCTCCACCCGCCGCCTTCTTAAAGCCACACCACGAGGAAAAACATTTTGGAAGGAATTCAAATCATGACGTCAGGTTTGTTTGTCATTATAACCAGCCACCACCCAAAAGCAAATTTACTTGACGTTTTTGCTACTCCCCGAGGGATCAGTCTCCGGCACGTACACCACCTGAATCCAGCACCCCCTGGCCCATCACGCAGGGGCCGCAGGGGCCCATCCCTCCAGGGCGCACCGGGAAGTCGACATAACCGGTTGAATGGGGTAAGCAGCCTACCCCGGCGTACCCCATTGGATACACCTGTTTGCTTACCCATCCCTCCAGCTCCCAGCCTTTGGTATTATTTGCCCGGCAAATATTATCGCATGTCAAGACGACAAAATGCAGTTGTTTCCATGAAACATAATGAACATTGAAACAGCTGCATAAGACAACCGACATAAATGATAATTTTATCAAAGCTGCCACTGATTTCACATTGTTTTGGGTTTTGATATTCTATAAAGATATAAAGGTTTCAAACAAGCATAGCAGATTTAACACGGACAAGTAAAATACATATTATTTGGGTAGGAAATAATTTACATATATATATAGATCCACTCATTTTGATTAAACTTATGATAAAGAGGTATGAATATTAGTGAAAAGTATTTCCATCCAACATAAAGTATGATTACTATTTCATCTAACAGCATGCAAAATAATTCACTTTGAATTAGAAATATTATGATAAATTGAAGATAAAGATTATGCTTCAACGTACGTATATCTCGCCATATTTCCATTGACTGCTTAAGTATTCCCTTATAGGGATAGAGAGACCCGAAAAACAAATTGTAATGAATGACGATGACAACTGACCTACCACATACGACTGGCATTCAATCACCTACAACTAACATACTGTGATAATGAACCAAGCACACATAAACTCCCAGACAAGGATATGACGTTCTAATAACGTTGCAGCAACATTCTGGATTGATTCTTGTTACGTTACACCAGGTTCGGGACAAGCTCGATAATGGTATCATTGTCATAAACGGCATCAGTTTCAAAGCTGTCTCCATCAGTGTAACCATAAATTGCAACGTGTTTAAAAAAGGGAGACACACTGTGTTAGGGAAACAAAGGACTTTATAAGTATGCACTGCAAACGTGATACTTAATCAAATTTTATGTTTAACTTCAACAGTGTATGATAGTAGATTTTATAAGAATTGTCCTATGGACTTGGGTCAAAAAGTAATGTTTATAAAGTTATCCTCATTAGAAATGCTTCAGCACTGTGCATACAGTTTGCGTACTATAAATAGCTCAGAACCTCGGCTTGGAGAATGCACACCAGGCAATGACCACAATACCAAATACCGTATCAACATCATATAACCAGGTAACAATGACGCCCAAGTTGCATCACATTCCGGACCTGGACACTGTTAAGCCCCATACTCACTAAACGAGATGCCTGTGAGTATAGTATAACATTGGAATGTGCAAGTTTTATTTGAATCGCCAGTATAATTGGACTATTCTAAGGGCAGAATCAGCCGATTTTAGTGTCGATCTGTTGCCCAACTCTGCAAAAGATGCTTAGTGGGTATTGGGCTTTAGGTTGCAGCGATGTTTTTTTTCATGACTCCCAATAACGTCGCTGCAACCAACTTTTCTGACTTTACATTGTGACATTCTGATAATGTTCTTGTAATAACATTTGCGTGGCTAATATTGCGACCCCACTTAATAAGAATGTCACAATAACGTTCTGTTTAGTTGTGGTTGAGAACTGACTTTACCAGGATGTTCCTATAACATTCTGTTTAAGTTAGGTTGACACCTAAACTAATAAGATGGTCATAGTAACATTCTGTTAAGGTTAAGACCTGATTTATTCAGAACATTGCAATAATGTTCTGTTACAGTGAGGTTGGGACCTCCCCTGGTCGGGAGGTCACAACAATGTTCTCTGTGAGGTCTGGACCTCATCTAATCAGAATGTCACAATGACATTCTGTTTTAATTAGGTCTCATCCTCCAAGAAAAATAATAGTACAATTTTAAGGACCAAATTATGAATTAGAGGTCAGACAGTTGTTTATTACAAATAGTTAATAAAAGTACAAAATAGAATGTTAACACTAAAATGTAATCACAAATTGTACGAAAATACATTATACAAAAACATGAATTGTATGAAAATTACACTGTACGAGTAACACAAGTGTACAAAAGTCGAAATGTAACGAGGGTCAAAATGTACGAGAACATAATTGACAGGAAATGACCCCGGCAAAGGTCAAAGTGACCATGTGACGTCAACTAGCTAATCAGAGGCCAGTTATGGCTATATAAAGAGTGTTTTCACACTAGAATAAAAAGTTCCTTCTTGGTACTCACTGTGTTCGCACCTCCTTTCGTCTTGGGAATGGACCACGAGATGACTTAGAAGACTATAATTGATAGAGATAGAGGTCTGAAAAGCAAGCTTAGACCCAAGTTAAGCCTAAAAAGGGAAAGCTGGACATTGAAGAAAGTCAGGGATAGTGACAAAACAAACATTCAAAAATGGGAACGAGCAGACCGAGGGTACAAATTCAGACCAGGCCGGGCCAGCATTAGGGACAAGGTTATGGGAGTCCGGCTGACGTGCTACCACCCCTTTATTTTTGGCATCCTCCCCATCCCCCCTCTAGAATGGTCAGTCCCATGGGGTTGCTAGGATCCCGATATGACACCCCAAACACCAAAAGGCTCAAACAGAAGTGCCAGCCCCCACCGTCCGCCCCTAAGTTGGCGACCCCCATTGGCTTCTGCCCACCAAACCACAATTTTCATCTTGACCACCATCCACCCCTGAGCACAGGGCAGGACTCGGGCTCTTGTAATATGGAGAGTGGCTGGGCTGAGGTTGTAGAGTCTGAATACAAAGAACCGTGGAGAGAGCGTCTAGTTCTCGATCTCCCACCATCACATAAGTAACAGACAAACCAAAAAGTATGGTTCCATAACATGACCATTACATCACACCTTGTTACATCAACAATAAACACAGTGAACACAAACACAAATACAAACACATACATCACATGTATGAGGATGACCCTAGAATGGATGGTGCTGTTCGTCCCAAGTTCCCTATTGCCACAACTGCCACAACAGAGTCCATTGCCTCTTCTCCTTCCCTCGGCACCCAAACCTCCCCATGATAACTATAAAAACTATATAATATGTATATATTATATGTTGTATATGTTGTATGTGTGTTAATTGTGTATCATATCAATTCCATTTACTTTTACTGATACTTATATTTTGTATATGTGTGATGAATGGGTATTCATCAGGTGTCAAAGCAAGAATGTGAATGTAAAACGATGCGGTAGATCTTTAAGTATATTGTTATGTAACGGGAACGAAACCAGAAACCCGAAACCCGAGAAATAATGTAAACCGGAAATGACGTCAGTATGACTGCGTGACGTCACTATGATCACATGATATGAAATAACCAATCAGAGCTGACCGCTAAGGTATAAAAGGGGCAGTGAGGCCCGAAAATAAAGAGTTCCTTCATAATACTCCTGGTGTTCACACGTGTCTTCTTCCTCTGATAGCTCCTTAGGAGGACTTCAATCGATCAGATGATCTAATATGGACTAGATAAATAGGAAATAGAAGTAATATTGGTAAAGTTTTGGAAAACTAAGGCTTAAAATAGTGTGGGGTCCGAAGGCGCGAAGGACCGAAAACCATGGCACGAAGGCCTGAAACTGCCCGACCAGCGACACGAGGAAGGAAGACCGGCCAGACAAAGAAGCCCGAAATAGCTAGCGGCAACCCCCTGACCGGAGGCATTAAGGCGCAACCGGCTAGGCCCCATGCTACCAAAACATAGGCGACCATTGGCCCGAGACTCCCAGTCAGGGAACGAAGGAATAGAGCTCCCCTAGTTCCAGCCTGAGAGAGGGATAGAAGAAAAGGCCTGGACCCCTACCATAACAACAATTCTGCCCTCCACCGTCCTCCACGCTTGATGGCTGCAACCCCCCGGCACGATCTGACCAACACACCCTCCCCCCTTCAACGAATACCGATCCCCCGACCGACCCACTCAGCCCCCCTCGTGCGCGAGGCATGGTTATATCAACATATAAAACACTATACATTTTTTAAAAAAGAAGCTATGGTACATGATTTTTGCCCAATATATTTCATAATATGCATTTAATGCAAAAGAATTCGTTTAAAATGCTCAAAAATGAGTAATGAATCAGCAAAAAGAATCCGCCATCTTGTTTACCTTTGTTTACATCACATAGTATAAATATTGTAATCCTATTGGTCAATAATGATAAAATAATGATTTTAGAAAATCTGTACGGTAAAATTCTGTCTAATTTTCAAATATAATCTGAATTACACTACTCTTTATTATCATGAAATTGTTAAAATTCAGCAACAAAGATAAGATGATTTATTTCAATTCTTTTGCATTTGTTTACATCAAGTGGTGTAAATTCTCTAACCCTATTGGTCAAAAGTACTTAAACAAAGATTTTGGAAAATCTGTGTGGTAAAAATCTGTCTAATCTTTAAATATTATTCAAGCTACACTATTCTTTATTTGCATACATTTGATAAAATTCGGCAACAAAGATTAGATGACTTATTTCAATTAGAAACACAGCGATGCAAGATAACAATACACCTGCAATGCAAGATTTAGCAACGATGCAAGATATGGCCATGTTGCTAGATTCAGTCTTGTCCCGAACCTGCTATACACCTTACACATTCTACTTGATAGAATAAGTGTAGCTTGGTCATGAAGTATCATGACTTGAGCTGTTATGAATTTCAATATTCCTTATGGGATGAAACGATTTTAATGCCATACCCAAACAAAACTGGTTTTGAACTGGACAATAAACCATATTGTATAGGGGTGCAGGTGTAGTGGAGTGGTTAGTGCAATCGCCTCGCATGTGTGCGGCCCAGGTTCGATGTGCATGGGGCTGGCTGCTCCACCTCTTTGTGTTCCCCCAGTGGCAATGACTGCGTTATCAAAGGTCTCTAGTAGACCACAGGCTGTTGTATGTATGGCCCTGCCTATGGGACCAGGCACATTAAAGAACACCTGCCTCGGTAAATGTGTAGGGGTATGGTCTCTATCTTCCCATAGATTCGTTCATTCCATAAATATGATCATCAAGAACAGAATTGTCAAATCTGGTTCTCGCCCTGATATAGCCTAAAATGTTGATACGGCATTAAACCCCAATAACCAACAAACCATATTGTATATGCTGAAAATAAAACTTTCATTTTAGATGAGTTTCAAATGTTTCTTATGGGTTAGGAAAAATACGTTTTAAAAATTGGTTATTTACTGAGAGAAACAATTTCATTTCAGATGAGTTAAAGACGTTTTAAAAACTATTGCACCATATGCCAGATAGCCCAAAATTGAAAGTTCTTCAGTCTTTCCCATATGTTGCAGGAAAACTCAATATTATACATATAATTCAGAAATGAAATGGAAAATTTACCAAAATGAATAGTTTCAGAGCTACAGATAGTAAAAAATAACTTGGTATATGCTGAGAATACAACTTTCATTTAAGATGAGTTAAAAACGTTTTCTGAAGAGATGTTTGAAAGACGTTTTTAATGCCATTTTTAAAACCTCCAAAAACCTGGTTATAATTGTGCTGACAAAAAAACTTTAATTTGGATGTTCTTAAGACGTTTCTGTGTTACCTGGCCTGTTGTATACAGGTTGCCAATCTGATAGAATTTATTTAAACTAATATTTCATAACAATTTCATGAAATGTAGTTTAATTAAATCTTATTACGCTGGCATGAAAATGTAAATAAATATAATTAATCCCATTACCACTAGAAACCTTGAGTATTCTGTGTCCTCTCAACACCTCCTGGCCGCCCCCTCATTGTTCTAGGTGCGACTACCCACCTCCAGAACCTCTCAACACCTCCTGGCCGCCCCCTCATTGTTCTAGGTGCGACTACCCACCTCCAGAACCTCTCAACACCTCCTGGCCGCCCCCTCACTGTTCTAGGTGCGACTACCCACCTCCAGAACCTCTCAACACCTCCTGGCCGCCCCCTCATTGTTCTAGGTGCGACTACCCACCTCCAGAACCTCTCAACACCTCCTGGCCGCCCCCTCATTGTTCTAGGTGCGAGCACTTAGCACCTGGTCATATCAACATACTTCAATTTGGGCATTTTCTGGCCGCTGGTGAGGGGTTTTGTGGCCATTTGGGACCTTAAAATTTATTTAAACTAATATTTCATAACAATTTCATGAAATATAGTTTAATTAAATCTCATTACGCTGGCATGAAAATGTAAATAAATTTAATTAATCCCATTACCACTAGAAACCTTGAGTATTCTGTGTCCTCTCAACACCTCCTGGCCGCCCCATCATTGTTCTAGGTGCGACTACCCACCTCCAGAACCTCTCAAAACCTCCTGGCCGCCCCCTCATTGTTCTAGGTGCGACTACCCACCTCCAGAACCTCTCAACACCTCCTGGCCGCCCCCTCACTGTTCTAGGTGCGACTACCCACCTCCAGAACCTCTCAACACCTCCTGGCCGCCCCCTCATTGTTCTAGGTGCGAGCACTTAGCACCTGGTCATATCAACATACTTCAATTTGGGCATTTTCTGGCCGCTGGTGAGGGGTTTTGTGGCCATTTGGGACCTTAAAGTGTGGCCGCTGGCCGCGTCAGAGGGGTGGCCGTTGGTGAGGGGTAAATACAGAAAGAAAGCTGTTCGTGCGGCCGTTTTGCGGCCGCATGAGAGAGGTGGCCGCTGGTGAGGGTGGCCACATATAGGGGGACCACTGTGTGCATGAAGATATATAAGATATATATATATAGTTAATCCCATTACCACTAAAAACCTTGACTATTCTATTTTGTTATACTTTTTATTTTCAAAGTAATTATACTGATTATCAAAATGATTATAACTAGCATATTAATGTTGTATCTTAACATGCACTGGAATGTTTCCCAGGCATAATAGATAATTAGTCAGGAATTTTCAAGAGAATAGCCATGAAATGCATCCCCCTCACCAGCGGCCACCCCTCTTATGCGGCCAGTTTAATCATTCCCCAAGGGTGGCCGCACAAGAGGGGGACCACTGTATTCTCCTGGCGTGATTAGGGTCAATAAGTATGATATGTGGTGGCTTTGTACAGAAGGAATCGATTTCTATACCTACATACCCCTTAATCCCATCATTTTAAAACACAACTTGAGATGGCTTGAGATTCATATGTTCAAGCTTATTGAGCTTTTATAATTATCATTGGTCTGTGTCTGTCATAGCTTGTCTGTGACAGAAGAGGTCTTTGACGGACACTGAGAACCCTTCAAGGACAGCAAGGGCTCTTTTTGGACCGCCAGGCCCTCCAGGGTCAGTAGAGGGCATCGTCCAGGCTTACCAGAGGCCTCCGTCCAGGTTTGGCAGAGGTTATCATCTACGGTCGGCAGAGGCCATCATCTACGGTCGGCAGAGGCCGTCATCCAGGGTTAGCAGAGGACTCCAGGGTCAACAGAGGCCGTCTTCCAGTTTTGGCAGAGGCTGACATACAGGCTTGCCACAGGCCATTGTCCAGGCTTGACAGAGGCCGTCATCTAGGGTAGGCAGAGGCCTTCATACAGGGTGGACAGAGGCCATCTTCCAGGGTCGTCCAGGGTCGACAACGCTGTTGTCCAGGGTCAGCAGAGGTTGCTGTCCAGAGTCAGCAGAGGCCATCGTCCAGGGTCAGCAGGGGCTGTCTTCCAGAGTTGGCAGAAGCCATCATACACTTTGGGCAAAGGCCACCGTCGAAGATTGCCACACGCCTCTGTCTAGAGACTGCAGAGGCATAAACATTATAATAAGCCTTTTTTTCAGAGGTGAGAGGGCAGTTTTGCACTTCACTTTTGGTTATGACGTCATCGGCGTTACTCCTCACCATAGGCGAAATTAAAGAATACATTGGCGGGCGTTCAACGGGCAGTATCCAACACTAACAATTCTAACAACAACATGTGTTTTTCTATACTCTTTCGTTATTGTCAAGAAGTATAGATAAATGTGACAATAAATCGTTCAAAAAAGGACTGTGTAACGGTTACATTTATTGTGATTGGACGTGTGCAATAAGAACTAACAAGTAACATATTTTTATATCTTTAACCAATGCTGTTAACTAGACCCAAGTTCATTATTTTAATGGGTTTTTTTTAATGTCTGTTTATTGCAGCTTCAGATACTATATACATGATCTTCCAGTTGCATTGGTGATAACATAATGGTGTGATACAATAATGTGATGAACGATGAGGTCAGAAAATCTTAAAACTCAAAAGGACACAGAGGAATCATAAAACTCATAAAACACATCCGACAATTTAGGCAGTTAACAGTTTCTTGAATTTAACTTTTGTGGTTGCCATCTGTTGCTCTACGGACAGCATGTCCCACACCTTTGTGCCCCTATACAAGGGACTTTTTTTGTACCATTCATACTTGCACTTGTGTGTTTTAAATTTGATTTTTCGATTACTCCTCAAAAATATTCTAGGATGTGCTGTTTCTAACAGATTTGTCATAGAACTCAGCCGTTTCATAATACAGCTCAGATGTATACGTCTTCTGACACTAACTGGATCTATGTAACCCATTATCAACAATTTTTAAAGCCTTTTCTTGAAGACTATTGAGCCTATATACTCTTTCAGCTGGAGCACACTCCACCATAAAGTCAGCATAATCCATTTGTGGCAAAATTGAAGCTGAATTGTCTGTTTATATATGCAGCATGATATGTTATTACATATTATGTTCCTTATTTTCCCCAATTGATAAATTTGCTGATTTACTTTGTTATACTTGTCATCTACAAATTTCCTAAAATTCAACTCCTTATCAACTATCACTCCCAGGTAATTATATGAAGATACATTTTCTAAATGACTCTCATTAAGGCTTATCCTTCCCAGTCCATATGCATAATAAATAGAAAGGAATACTATGATCACTAAGAGATGCTAAAATAAGGAAACGACATACTACATAGAAATCTGGCAGTCATGATCAGTTGCTTCTCAACTTCTCTATTTGGCTTAAACCTCATTCATCAGAGATGATTTTGTATTTATGTTTTAGAACATAGTGTACAACAGTCTAATACATACGAGGCTCTACATCTTTATTATAGGAATGTGAAGCAGATGTGAATATGAAGAACAAAATTGGATGGTCTCCTTTTTCAACTAATTTGTTTAATTAGCCTAAACACTACTATGTTGATCCCACCCAGTGTTCCCATTCATAAGGAAAACTAAGAGTACTTATGATCCCAAGATAGTATATTGCTCATATAATATAGTCGCAGACCTATGATACTATTTAGGGTTTAGGGTAGATCAACTCGGAAGTAAGCTCCAAAGTTACTTGAATATTTTCTCTAAATGGTGTGACCAGAATGCACTCTCACTTAACACCAAGAAAACCAAGTTTATGGTCTTCGGCACACGTTCTAAGATAAAAAAAAAAAAAGCAAAGAATCTTGTACTTTGCATCAAAGATACTCAACTGCAGCAGGTTCCTTCTTATAAGTATCTAGGCTTTATTTTAGACTCTGCGTTGACTTTCTCAAATCAAATCTCACATGTGCTTAATATTGTTTCACACAAGGCTTACTTATTGAGTAAAATAAGGCGTGTCATTACTGATTACTCAGCTCTGTGTATCTACAAATCAATGATTCTACCTTACTTTGACTATGCAGACATTGTATACTCCAAAGCTAATAGTGGTGAACTGGAAAAGCTTCAAAGGGCTCAAAACTATTGTCTAAAAATCTGCTTAAGAGTGCGCAGACAAACTGATACCAATCTTATTCACTTGGCTACGAATACTCCCCTTCTTTGCAACAGGAGGAAAGCCCATGTCAGAAACTTCATGTTTGAACATAAATTCAATGATTCTCTCCTTGACAAAGCTCCTGTTTGCACCAGGGCCAGAGATGCCCCTATATTCTTGCTTAAAACCCCTGTTAATGAGACCTATAAACGAAGTGTTGAGTATTATGGGGCTTCTGAGTGGAATAATCTGTCACCTGAAATAAGAAATGTTGGCTCTTTATTGTCGTTCAAACGTCAACAAATGAGCACGATTCCACATTGATATGTATCTTAAGTTAAAGGTAACAGAGTTGATGCCTATTCTTCCATGTACACTATTAGATATTGATTTTTTTGTCCTTTATTATTTTCTTACTAGGTTCCTTAAAATTACACAAATATTGTACTGTATATTTCATATCAAATCTGTGAATCTTCATTGTCTATACTATAGATGTTTGCAAAATCCTCTAATTGTGGTAGGATTCCTATGCTTGAAGACTTTGTTAAAGTGTAACATATCTGCTGCCCAGTTAACCTGTTATTCTGGTGAGGCAGAGAAGACCGGTTCCTGTACCGATGTTTTGCCGGATTAAATAAAATATTAAAAAAAAAAAAAAATTGCGATGTATTATTATTTTGGTGATGGGGTTGGCCAACTACGCAGCTATAAATCTCGTTCCAGGACCACCAGGTACAGAGGACTATGATACAAAAACTAAATGCAAACTCCCCTGGGTTAAAAAGAGGGGAGGGGATGATCGAGTTGGCAACACCTTTGATGCGCATATGGGAGACCTAGGTTTAAGCCTAGGCGGTGCTACTACATTGATTCAGTCATTGAATTGTGTACAGTAAAACATGTGAGTGGTCGGATATAGCTGAAAAATTGTTGAACAGACACTAAAGCCCCGGCTCCACTGCCTGACAATTGAGTTGAGTTGAGTTGAGTTGGACTCGGTCTCATAGTGGAGCCGGGTTTAAAACTGGAGTCTTAGCAGTTTTCTAAGACAATTCAGTCGGGTCTTAGATCTTGAGATGTCAAAGATGTAAGACTGAATAGTCTGGTCTTAGGGGGGAGTGTAGTAGATGTGTACATTTGGTTTGTGGCCTTCTAACTACGACAGTTGAGTCGCAGCCTATATGGCATGGTAGAGTTTCTTTGCTAAGACCAGACAGTCATAGGCACTGGTGCCAACAGTACCTGCGACAGTGGAGTTGAGTTCAGTTGGCAAGTGGAGCCGGGGCTTAAACTCTTACAATCATCATCTAAAAGAATCCTACAAGCAAAGGCATCGGTTGACACATCTAGAGCCGACATCAGTATCTAAAGCAAATAGAGTCAAAAACATTTTCAATAAACTCAATTAACTCTTTCTTTAGACGGGCATGGTCTGTGCACACAGAGTAAGCCAAACAAACCAGTGTCATATTGGCAGAAAAATAGGCAAGATGGCCCGGTTGGCCAGGGTAACAGGGGGTGGGCAGGGATAGCTAGTTTTTTCCTCTTTGCTCCTTCTTCCCTCCTCTTCTCTTCTTAGGTCGATTCGTGTCAATTTAACAAGAGCATCAAACACTTTGTATGATATTTCTTTTAATCCCCTCAAAAATCTTTTAAACATTTGAGGAAACATAATCAATCTTATAATATGTTTCCTCAAATGTTTAAAAGATTTTTGAGGGGATCTGATGTTCAAATTTGAAATATTATTTCAAATTTGAACATCAGATTTCAAAAACTGCTAATCTGCTTATGATAATTTATTGCCCTTATTGTGGCCCACATTTGGCCACATTTTGCAGCAAGATTGGAGCTCATGAATATGATACACCTATACGTTCTCACAATGATATCCCGAGAGCCACCTTTGAAAATATTAAAAAGGGCTCCTTTGATGGACTGTCTCGAAGCCTAAATTGAACACTGATGTGTGTGTGTGTGTGTGTGAGTGTGTGTGTGTGTGTGTGTGTGTGTGTGTGTGTGTGTGTGTGTGTTTGTGTTTGTGTGTGTTTGTGTGTGTGTGTGTGTGTGTGTGTGTTGTGTGTGTGATGAACGGCTATTCAGCCAAAATACATAGAGGTTAAAATAATAGAAATAAGGTAATAATAGAAATAGATGTAAAGAACGAATATGTAAAGAACGAAGAACGAAATAGATGTAAAGAACGAATATGTAAAGAACGAATAACGAATATGTAAAGAACGAATAACGAATATGTAAAGAACGAATAACGAAAACGTAATGGAACGAAACCCGGAAATATGTAAACCGGAAGTGAAATGTAAACCGGAAACGGAATATATAAACCGGAAGTGACGTCAGTTGTAGGTCACGTGACCGAAGGCAGCCAATCAGGGCTGACCTCTCTAGTATATAAAGGGGCGGTGAGGCCCGAATAAACAGAGTTCTTTAACAGTTCTCCTGGTGTCCAGACGTGTCCTCTTTCCTGAAACAACCGCTAAAGATGAGCCGAACAGAGTAATTAAGCCGAAGTTAGGACAAAACAGTCGAAGTTCGAGATAGGTAGTAGAAACATAGGGTAAGGGGCCCGATGCCCGAAGAACGAGGAACGAGGGAACGGAGTAGGGCACGAAGGCCCGAAGTAGTACCGGAAACCGAGGCGTAGTATGGTACGAAGACATGGGGAGCGGAACGAGGGAGCGAAGTCCGCGGGGACGAGGGCGCGGCATGCTCGGCCCCACGCTACCAAACAATAGGCGACCGTCGGCCCGTCGCCCCTGCGGACCGGAACTCAGGGGTGGACCGCCCCCCGGCCGACCCGTACCCCTACCATAATTTCCCTCCCCCGCAGTCCTCCGTCGACATCGAGTGCCGATTCCCGATCGATTCGCTCAGCCCCCCCCCTCGTGCGCGAGGCACGACTCTAGAAACACATCTCGGTTCTTGGCCCGGATTCCCCGTCCGCCCCGAGACCCGAACAACCCCCACGTTCCTCTGTTGTAAGAATCGGCAACCCCGACTTACCAGAGAACGTCACACTGGTGGCAGCGGTGGTGCTGAAATAGGCACATACGGACTTGTGGATCTTGGGTGTTTCATCGGTATTGGATACTCATGGCGACTGCGGCAGTCTTCGAGCAGATGGATTCTGACGTCGCTTTCAAGGAAGGTGGGGAGGAGAAAGGAGGTGCGAAAACCGAGACCAAAGGGGAGGACACGACCATCATGGGTAGGCAGTTTAATTTTATGGGAACGTCCACCCCGACGGATGAGCAGAATGTGCGGGCTCAGCAACAACAGACCGGTCAGGAAGGAGCGAGTTTGAAGAAGTTCAGTTTACGACCAGAGAAGTATGACGGTAAACCGGATTTCGAGGGATGGATCAACCAGTTTGAGGAGTACGCAACATTGGGACGCTGGACGGCCGAGGAAAAAGCGGCGATGCTTTTTCTCTCGCTGACGGGAACGGCACGAATGTACTTTGTCGGACTCCCGGACAGGGAACGACTCCGTTACTCAGCGAGGGTGGATGCGTTGCGCCGGAGGTTCGGTCAGGAGAAGGACACGTGTAATGCTCTGCAAGAGTTGGCGGGCTTGAAACGTGTAAAGAACCAGACAGCGAAGGAGTTGGCTGATAATGCCCGGCGACTGGCATCGAGAGCCTACTTCTCCAACGACTACGCTAGCCAGGAAAAAGCAGCATTACATGCGTTCCAGGCTGCAGTTGGGGAAGACCTTCAGCTGAAGTGTGCAGAGAAAGGATGCAAGACACTAGAGGAGGCGGTAGAGGTGGTAGAAATACAGGAACGATACTCACGCCGCCTCCTGCGGGCAGTGAAGCCCGAGGAGGACGCCAATACACAGATCATGGCCTTGAACGGTAAGTTGGAGGAGATGATGAAAGAATTGGCAGAAGAACGGGAAGCTAGAAGACAAGCAACGGCCCGGAGGGAGGCGTTTAAGAAGCGAAAAGAAGATTTAGAGTGTCATCAATGTCACCAGAAGGGCCATTTCGCAAGAGAGTGTTCTCAGCGTCAGGGAAACGGACAGTCGCCGTCGCAGTAAGCGCGGGGCCCCCTTCGGGCGCGGCGAGAGAAGTAGTAGGCATGGGAGAATGTGGACTTTATGTGGCCGGGACGGTGGGAGAGAGTGTCGTCCGTTTTTTGGTTGATACCGGATCTATGATCAGTCTGCTGTCGGAACGCCTCTGGAGAGAGTGGGGACGAAAAAGGGAAGAACTGGATGGATATGAAGGACGTCTCTGCTCGGTGGATGGTAGTCCGTTGCGGTGCTTCGGATGCACGAACTTGCCAGTAAGGTTGGGAACACGCGTGTTGAAGTGGACGTTCATGGTGGCAGACATCGGTAGAGATGAAGGGATCCTGGGAAACGACTTCGCGGTGAAATACCGGCTGACAGTTAAGCCCCACGCGAGTGCCATCTTCCTGCCCGCCGAGGGGGAGGGAGAGGGGGAACGAATCCCGGGAGTAGAACAGAGAACGGATGGGATTCGGGCAGTTACCGTCGGAGGACAGGTCGTGCGAATCGAGAAAACGACGGAAATACCCCCACTCCAAGTGACCCGAGTAACAGTAGTAGCGAGAATGGACATAAGACAGGGTGGACAGCTGGCTGTCATCACCGGCGCTGGATTACCTATGGGACTGGAGGTGATCCCAGGAACGGTGACATTGGGAGAAGAAAATGAAGTTTGGGTGGCCAACCGAGGGACCGAGAGCGCGAAATTGGAAACCGGCGGGGTACTCGGAGAAGCCACCTTCGTACAAGAGGTACGAGGAATAGGAAGTGAAGCAAAGGAACCCCCAGGAGCGCTCGTTGAAATGATAGGGGAGGCTAAGAAAGACCTGACCACGAAGGAGGGCGAAGAGCTGGAGAAAGCCATCATGGCCCGGGAACAAATGTTTGCGACCTCGAAACATGAGTTAGGACGGACAGATTTAGTACAACATCGAATTAAAACGGGGGATCAGATGCCGATCAAGCAGAGGGTCAGACGGTATCCGGCCACCAGGAGAGAGGAAGAACGAGCATTGGTGGAGGATATGTTAAATTTAGGGATTATCCAGGAGAGCGGGAGTGCGTGGAGTAGCCCGACCGTTCTAGTCAAAAAGAAGGACGGAGGAACGAGGTTCTGTATTGACTACCGAAAACTGAACCAGGCTACGAAAGTGGACGCCTATCCGCTCCCGCGGATAGAGGACAGCCTCAACACTTTGGGAGGAAGCCTATTCTTCTGCAGTCTGGACCTCGCAAGCGGATATTGGCAGGTGGAGATGGCACCGGAGGACCAAGAAAAGACGGCCTTCGTGACTCAAGGAGGATTGTATGAGTTTAAAGTGATGCCATTCGGGCTAGTGAACGCCCCAGCCACCTTCGAGAGACTGATGGAAAGAATCCTCAGAGGAATCGTGTGGGAGGAGTGTCTGGTATACTTGGATGACATACTGGTCTTTGGACCAACGTTCAAAGTGACTCTGGAAAGATTGGTACGGGTTCTGGACCGATTGAACGCTGCAGGACTGAAGTTAAAGGCGCGAAAATGTAAGCTGTTCCAGAAGAAGATTCCGTTCTTGGGGCACGTTGTCTCATTCAACGGGATCGAACCCGACCCCGAAAAGTGTCGGCAAGTAACCGAGTGGCCGGTCCCGCGGGATCTCCACGAGGTACGAGCCTTTGTGGGATTATGTTCGTACTACAGAAGGCATATAAACGGCTTCACGGAGTTGGCTGCCCCCTTGTATGAATTGGCAACGAAGGAGGAACCATTCGTGTGGAGCGCGAGACGACAAGAGGCATTTGATGCGATGAAGAAGGCGCTAACGGAGGCCCCGGTGTTGGGATTCCCGGAGGAAGATGGACAATGGTGGCTTGACACAGACGCCAGTGACGTGGGAACGGGAGCCGTGCTATCACAGGAGCAGAGAGGGGAGGAACGGGTGATAGCTTACACGAGCAAAACCCTGGAGTCAAACGAACGAAAGTATTGCACCACGCGGAAAGAACTGTTGGCGGTGGTGCGAGCTTTGAAGCATTTTCGGTGCTACATCTATGGTCAACGCGTGATAGTCCGGACGGATAACAGCGCGGTCAGTTGGCTGCAGAGAAGTAAGGAACCGATGGGGCAGGCTGCTCGGTGGATTGAGATTATCGACTCGCATGATGTGTCGTTCCAACACCGACCGGGCAGGAAGCATGGGAACGCTGACGCGTTGTCCCGGTATCCGTGCAAACAATGTGGAGAGGAGCACGAGAATACCGAAAAAGTGAGAGTAGTGACGCGGGCCCGGGGGTACGAGCCCGGATGGTCCCCGCAGGAGATGAGAGCAGCGCAGAAGAGGGATCGAGATATAGGGCCGATTGTCGCACGGATGGAAAAAGATGCGGACCGGCCAGGTTGGGAGGCCATATCTCCGGAATCCCGGGAAACAAAGATCCTATGGAGGCAATGGGAACGATTAAGCCTCAGGGATGGCGTGCTGCATCGGAAGTACTGGGAACTAGAAGGGCATGGTTGGAGGAACCAGTTGGTCGTTCCCCGAGGGGAACGGGCCAAGTTGGTAAGGGAATACCATGGAGGCGCGGCAGGAGCGCATTTAGGAGTCGCCAGGACGACGGCCCTGTTGGAACAAGGGTTTTACTGGCCGGGACTCCGGGAAGACGTGCGGAAGGAATGTCGAGAATGTGATTGCGCGTTGCTGAAAAAGGGAAGAGGAAGACGGGAGCCGCTACATCAGTACATAGTGGGGGAGCCGATGGAACGGCTGGCCATGGATGTTTCGGGCCCGTACCCAGTCACCAAACGAGGAAATAAGTATTGCCTGATGGTGGGATGCTATTTCACCAAATGGTTGGAGTGTTTCCCGATCCCGGATCAAAAGGCAACGACAGTGGCGAACAAACTGGTTGAAGAAGTAGTAGCACGGTACGGCGCGTTTCGGGAACTACACTCGGATCAAGGCACGAATTTCGAATCCGAGGTGGTGGCTCAGGTCTGTGCACTATTCGGGATACACAAAACAAGAACGACGCCGTACCACCCCAGGAGTGACGGGTACATAGAACGAAGTTTCCGTACTTTGGGGTGTTGTTTGAAAGCCAGCTGCCGAGCGACGGGTCGGGAATGGGACGAGATGGTCCCGCTCGTGATGATGAGTTATAGAGCAACGCCGCAAGCCAGCACGGGAGTGACACCGAATATGATGATGCTGGGCCGACAGACCATGATGCCGCGACAGGCGATTTATGGGAGACCTCTAGGACCAGAGGAGGAACCCCGACGGGTAGGCGACTATGTGGAAAGCCTGGAGGAAGGGCTAGTCGCGGCCTATCGGGAGGCCAGGACGGGGCTGAAACGAGCCGCCATCCATCAGAAACACGAGTACGATGGGAAGGTGACTCGGCGGGAATACCACGCCGGAGAACTGGTCTGGGTGCACGATACGGTAGTGGATAGGGACAAAGGAACGAAGTTGCGATTTCCATGGATGGGCCCTGCACTGATCGTCAAGGTGCTTGACCGAGGACGGGTGGTAGTACGGAAGAAACGAGGGAAACCGGGGGGGGTGGTCCATGTGGACCGCCTGGAACCCTACCGAGGACACGCTGCGCCAGCTTGGATGGTAGCTGACCAGCAAGGATACGAGGCTGCACAGTAAATGCTTGGGGTGGGGCGCGCTAGGGCACGTAAGGAAACGGGGCACCCCTTTTTGTGATGAAGTCGTTTTCGTGTCTCGATTCCGCAGGTGGAAGAGGACCAAGGGAACGACCAAATCGGCGCTACACAAAAAGGCTTTGGCCAAAAAGGACTGATCAACCTGGGGCCATTGAGTCGGGGCGGTGCGTTGACCACTACAGTAGGAGTGCAGGTCGTTAGGCTGTAGAGATTTGCTACCTAGCTGAAGATTGGTTCTCTTGCGGATGTAATATAGGTGGGAAATGCGGGGTTGGAACGAAAAACGGCGTTCGGGAGCCACGACGGCCCGAATGTCTAAAGTAGTCCCACGGAGCCGCTTTCCGGTCAGTTCGGAGGAACCACAGCGTGGAAAAGATGGTTGGATTACAACAGAAGACAGACCCGGTGGCAAGCTGGTGAAGACTTCTGAAGTAATGCCGACTTGGTAATACCGCTTTACAGCGTCCAGGAGACCGGAGGAGAGTAGATGCGGCACTCTCGGGAACGCCGGAGGAACGAACGGACGGCTGTAAAAGGCGAGGCCTGAAACGAGGACGGGCTTTAAAGTAGGTCGTAAAAGGAGTAAAAGAGGACAAAGAGAACGGGGCGGCGGCGAGGAGATGATAACGCCGAGCCCCTGTGTTCTCCGGGAAGTGTGCGGAAGCACTGTGAGGGCCAAGATGAAAAAGGCAAGAGAAGGCGACGAGGGATGAAAGGACCGAGGACGTCCGGTGGGGCAATAAAAGGCCTAGGAAAAACGCGTGGACGGGCGAAGGGCCGCGAGGTAAAAAGCAGGCGAGGCGGTGACCAGCGGCGGGCCCCGGGGACCGGAAAATAGTAGGGGGCGCCACCGTAGAAGTGGATGGTGAGTCTGACGCTAGGGGTCGCTAGTGCAGGCCACGCCCACTTCCGCCTGCGGCGGCTATAAAAGGCAGAGCGCTCGCCGGAGCAGGTCATTCTGGTCAGCCGATCAGGATTCATCGAATCGCAGACGAGCAGACTGAGCTAAGGAGAAGAAAATAAGAGGAAAAGCAGAGAAGCGAGACGAGCAGCATCACCACGAGACAAAAACGGAAACGGCTGACGGGACGAGCTTCAGGATTGGAACGAGCCCCGAAAGCCCGGAAAACAGACACGATGAGCGGACAGTGCTGGGACATTGTCACGGAAAGGAGTTTAAGCACTTGGTCAAGCATATTAAAGGCCAGCACGATGGATTACGGAAGCAGTACTACATGTGCCCGGTGTGTTCGAGTCGAGCCTATTCGACACACCAGGACTGGAGGAAGCACATGACGGACTCACACGAAGGGAACCTGCAGAGGGGGATGCCGAAGCAAGACCCCCTTCTGAGGACATGGAGTTGGGGCAGGCCGAGACCAGAGGATACGAGCCGGAGAAACAAGAATTGGACGAGTCGGGAGCGGATTCAGTGTTCGGGCCTATAGGAACGGAGATACCGACGGCAGGACCATCTAGGGAAACACCGAGACTCAAGTTATTACGGACACAGGCCATTCACCAGGTCTTACAGGGAAACTTTGTGACGGCGCGAGCGGTACGAGACTGGGACGCGGAAAAGGCCATTCGGGTGCAACTGACGTGGCCCCCGAGGGAGGTGCGAGGAATGACGGCCAAGACAAGAGCAATGGCTTCGGCGTCTATGGCGTTCCTGATGGCACTAGAAACGGGCCGCAAGCCAGAGACATTTGAAGAAGCGATGGCGCAGTTCCCGACGGCGGCACTGGGGCCGTTGACCAGGGAGTTCCCGGGGGTCGACCAGCTAGTTAACGAACACAACCGGACCGTCCAATTGGCTCAGACCCTAGTGATGCACAAAAACGAGGATCAACTGGATGACTTGTTGAAGGCGACAAGAGAGGCGGAAAAACAGAGCGGAATGGTGGATCAGCTTCTCGAGCTCCCCGCTAGGGAGGAGAGACTGTTGCTGCCGATCCGGCGCCAAGAAGAAGGGTGAAGTAGATGCTGCTCGAGGTCTTGCACGGAAGAAAAACAGCGCGACGGAACCAGAGGCGGAAGATGGCGCGTCGCGAGTCGGGTGGGGAGGGATTACGGGGCGTTGGCTCCTCACCCATAGTGTCAAACCCCCAGGGAGAGAACCGGGCCGAGGCGGAGGTACCTGAGCCGCACAGGAGGCCGAAGCCTGGATAAAAGACTCTCCTGGAGACCGCTGGACGGGCCCGAAAACTTTACTTAAACTCATCGGGAACGGACTGGCGGGCTCGAACATTCTTATCTTAATTTATTCTTATTAGTTTCTTTATGGGAATCTTCTTGCGGAAGTGAACGAAACCACATGTGTTAGGAGGTGTTGAGTGTAATCAGCGAGCTGGAGGGTCCATGACTGGAATGAACTTACCAAGCCTGCGGGGCGAATACGGGACGGAAGGAGGCGCTAGGAGGAAAAACAAGTTTGTAGCTGTTCCTCTTCTTCCCTGGAGCCCGCTGCGTTGGTTGGGACCGAGCAGGTGGAACGGGATCGTCCGGTCGCGGAAATGGATAGCGGGCCGGGCGGCCCGGGAGCGAGAGTGAAAGTTGGGAGGCGGAATCGAAGAAAGGAAATCAGAATGGACGGATAGTGTTGTCATTGTAGTCTTTGAGTCGACGGTCGTGCCGGGGTAAATAAGGTACCGGTGGGCCGGCGACTCGCCGCTGGAGGAAAGGCTGGCGCGGGCCAAGACTGAAAACCCTTCTCCCGCGCTGCCTTGAGCGATCTGGAGGCGAGGAAGAGACGACCTCTGTCCTCTAGCGGCACTTCTACTTCCTGCAACTTTGTCTTCTTGATTTTGGATGGATCGATCAGAATGTGGATGAACCCGGATTCATGTACCATCATCTTCTGAGTTTCCTTGTCTTCAGCCTCTTACCGCATACGAAGAGCGGCAAAATGGAATTTTTCGACCTGAATGCTGGTTTTATCGTGCCAGAGTTGATGCAGCGAGTCGTGAAAGGATTGCGGCGAGTCGTAGATGTCTCCCGGAGGACCAAGGCACGAGCAGGGACGATAACTTAGGGGCCCTGGCTCGTGACCGACCGTAATATATAGTAAAAGCAATACATGAACGAGAAACGAAAATTAATAGACTTACTAAAACTTATATTAATCTCTTACCTGCAGTAACGACAGAGACTCCTTCCATGTCGTATTTCCTGATGTCTTCTTCTCGAGGAACGAAACAAAATAGTCTTTGAAACATATAGGGAAGTAATCTTTGCAATATACAGGGAGGTGGTGCTTGGAACGTCGGCCGCGGATGCCTCGATAGACACATCAAGAGGTCTGCAGAGAGCGACGAGGAGCGACCCTTCTTGGAGTTCGACATCGGATGAGTTCTCTATATATGCTATTTTATTGAGAATAGGCCCGTTCCGGATCTCAGAGGTTGACGTTGGGTGCAGGTCCCAGTTGATGTCGTCCATCTTCACTTTCTACGGCTTCTTCTTCTCCTTCTCACTAATATCTTCAACTTACCAACTTCGAACCGTCGTACCTAGGAGCAGCCCGGAACGGCTCGGAGCTGTTGTCTCGGCGTTCGTCATAGGCATAGTGGCTCTATGCAATGTGACATGGCACCGTGGACGACTGTGGCCTTACTCCAAAATCAAACCAGACCGGATCTTAAACTTACTTCTATTAACGAACTATTTGTTGGTATTACAGTCTCACGAAAATCGTCTAAAAGCACGGTCCTCCGGGAGGACGAAGAGAAAAACTTAGTAAACAGAGCGAGGCCCGAGAGCCTAGGAAACGAACGAGGGCCCGAGTGCCCGAAACAGGAATCCTCTTCTTAGGAAAATCATCTCATCAGTAGAACGAAGGAGCCTCCCTCTCGCCCCAAAGAGGACTGTCTTCCTGCCGTTGCTTACGGAGGGGGGGAGGGATGAGAGGCACCGGCTCCTGTCATCAAAAAGAAACTTCATCAAAATTATCTTCTTAATCAGGTCTCCGTTCCGGTTGTTGTCATGCCACTTGGGCCCGGAACGGTGACGGAAATACTTTACTATGGTGGACTCTCTCCGACATCTCTTTCTGAAATCCTGAAATTTTCAAATGTGTCGACGTGGTCGAGGACGGAACATCTTGATGCTGGGTTAACCACGAGGACATGTGTCGTAAAAGTCAAACTTCAGTTCCTGTACGGAAAACGGACACTTCATCGATAATTAATGATTCTAATCTTCTCAGTCTCACCTTCACCCGGACTCCATCTCAAAGCTTCACCGTGACAAGTAGCACGAAACCCGCGACGTCGTCTGCTGAAGCTTCCACTCTAAGCTTTAATGCATGAAGTTAAGTTCCTTTCCACATACAACGCCATCTTCTTCTTTGGGTACCTTGGCCTTTGGCTCGAACATGTTGTCCTTGCCAAACGTGAAAAAGTCACTGGAGGGCTCTGAATGCCGAGGCGACCGAGGGTGCGAAGTCCAAAAAGAACATTCTATCCACAAAAACTTCAGTCTTTCTTCTTCAACTCATCCTTAAAATCATCATCATCACCTAAGAGAACGCAGAGAAGAGTAATAGTTACGGAAGAACGAGGGGTCACGACCGACCGGGTAGGAGAATCACGACCGATTCTCTACCCAAAAACAACGGAGAACGTCTGAACGACGGTAGAACGGATCGAGGGTCGAGAGGACTAAGGGTCACGACCGGCCCTGGCCTCTGGGTGGGAGAGTCGCGACCGATTCTCCACCCGAACTAGGGGAGAACGTCTGGACGACGGAAAACGAAGGGAACGGGGGCACTGCGGGTCACGACCGACCCATGGCCCCGGGCAGGAGGACCACGACCGGTCCCTCTGTCCTAATGAGGGTAAAAAGGCGAGGAAAAACGCACCGAGGGGCTAAGTAAATAGAGCCCAGAGGAGAGGAGCGGGGGCGACGGGGTCACGACCGATCCCCAGTCCCGGGTGGGAGAGCCACGACCGGCTCGCTCATCCTAAAGACGGAAAAAAAGAGGAGGTCCTAATAGATCCAGGATAGAGAACTCTGACGAAGATAAAAAGAGACTAAGATATATAAAAACGAATTATATGAACTTTCATTAAGAAGAGAGAAAAACGAAGAGAGAAAAACGAAGAAAGAAGAGAAATAATAATTAGCCGGATAGGCCCCGGGGGCCCTCCGAAGTAGACCGGGGAGGACAGAGGGTGACACCTCCTCCTCTACCGATAAGGAGCGTAGGATTGAAATGTTTCTGGTTCTAGAGTATGTTCTGTTGTCGTTGCTGCATGAACTGTGTTGAAATTTTGTATAACGTGTTTTCCCACCTTTCAAGAAGGTGCGGGAGGGTGTGATGAACGGCTATTCAGCCAAAATACATAGAGGTTAAAATAATAGAAATAAGGTAATAATAGAAATAGATGTAAAGAACGAATATGTAAAGAACGAAGAACGAAATAGATGTAAAGAACGAATATGTAAAGAACGAATAACGAATATGTAAAGAACGAATAACGAATATGTAAAGAACGAATAACGAAAACGTAATGGAACGAAACCCGGAAATATGTAAACCGGAAGTGAAATGTAAACCGGAAACGGAATATATAAACCGGAAGTGACGTCAGTTGTAGGTCACGTGACCGAAGGCAGCCAATCAGGGCTGACCTCTCTAGTATATAAAGGGGCGGTGAGGCCCGAATAAACAGAGTTCTTTAACAGTTCTCCTGGTGTCCAGACGTGTCCTCTTTCCTGAAACAACCGCTAAAGATGAGCCGAACAGAGTAATTAAGCCGAAGTTAGGACAAAACAGTCGAAGTTCGAGATAGGTAGTAGAAACATAGGGTAAGGGGCCCGATGGCCCGAAGAACGAGGAACGAGGGAACGGAGTAGGGCACGAAGGCCCGAAGTAGTACCGGAAACCGAGGCGTAGTATGGTACGAAGACATGGGGAGCGGAACGAGGGAGCGAAGTCCGCGGGGACGAGGGCGCGGCATGCTCGGCCCCACGCTACCAAACAATAGGCGACCGTCGGCCCGTCGCCCCCGCGGACCGGAACTCAGGGGTGGACCGCCCCCCGGCCGACCCGTACCCCTACCATAATTTCCCTCCCCCGCAGTCCTCCGTCGACATCGAGTGCCGATTCCCGATCGATTCGCTCAGCCCCCCCTCGTGCGCGAGGCACGACTCTAGAAACACATCTCGGTTCTTGGCCCGGATTCCCCGTCCGCCCCGAGACCCGAACAACCCCCACGTTCCTCTGTTGTAAGAATCGGCAACCCCGACTTACCAGAGAACGTCACATGTGTTACGTCACCACAATCACTCCAGAATCGAGTAGTTATTACTGTATATTACTAACACCAGACTGATTTTGACTGATATATAGAGATCTGAGGATTTTAAGAAATACACATAAGATCCGCTCGTGTAGTTAGAGGTGTCTACGTAGCCGATACTGCATATATAATCATGTGATATGAGTTCTAGAATGAAATGGATTCCATAATTTAGAGCCACGAAGCTGGTCATGGGTATGTGAACAACTCTGTCTTCTGGGGTTGAGCTATATGTGTTAATGAAAACTAGCTAGGTTCAATGAACTGGTAATTACTGGAACTAGTCTCTTTATTCTAGAAGAACATTATTAGGTGGTCACATGGAACATACATATAGGCATACATATAAATGTAGTACATATGGATCTCAGACACTATGTATATCTCGAGTAAATGTGATTTAAGAGATTTTGATAATTTTTGGGGCGTTTCACACTGGTCATAACTTTAAGATCGTAATTTTAGTTAAGATATTTTGACTTTTTCATGGTCCAATTTCAGACGTTATGATATTATATCCCTATTGTTATCTATGTATTATTAGAGATAAGATTATTGATTATTAAAAACATCTTATCTTAAATTTTGTGAGATGTGAGAAACGCATTTACGATTCCCCTAGTGTAAAACGCGCCCTTTGTCTATACAGTCTATACGACGCGAGATGCTCATCATTAAATCATAATAAGAAAAAGAACCATTTATCTTCTAAACTGAACAGGTATTCCATAATATTATGTCTGTTTAAAACAGTATCACTGAAAACATATTTAAACAACTTTCCACTATAGGTCCACCATGCACGAATGGGCCCTGCTGTCTCATTACGCCCCCTGGCACTTCACTACGACATTCGCGAGAAAAGGCACCACAGTTTGTGAAATGACCACCAGTTGGCGACAGGGAAGTCTGTTGGTGCTGTGCCTGTGCAACTGGAACATTTGAGGCGAGTTCAGTAACTCTTTGCGCAGTTCAAGAACGTACTGGGATGTACAGCGGTTTGACAACATCTACATTAATTGTCTTTGGTGTTGCATGATATAACATTGTGTTCTTACTTCAAACCAAAAAGAGTCTCCCCAAGCATTGTTTGTGTATTACTAGGCAATGATGTTAAATATAATTTAGTCGATAGAAATGTTAGAATGCAAAAAAAAAATCACAATTTCAGTTTGCATTAAAGTGTTAAAGTTTCTATGGACATCCTTATAACCGTTTGCTGTCAATATTGAATACTTCCCGTCCAACATTAGTTGAATAATGGAGGGGGTGTTGCCTTTGAAGTGTGCTAAGTAACGGTAGAATAACGTTGTAAAAGCTATGGGATGGATGATCGGTACACAATGAAGATGTTTGTTGTCTGGCCTAGGAGAAAATCGTTCGGAAAAAAAACTTAGGTGGAAGGGAGACGTAAACTTGGCCAGTTTCGGCAGTTCTCTAAAGAGTCATTCTCAATTTGTTAATTCTTCAAACAATGATGTGTTTAGATTTAGTTTCTTCCACATTATGAACTGTGGAATAGGGACGAATTACAAAATAAACGTCCTTTCAAATAACATTAAAAGCATATATTTATTTCTCCTGGGAAAACGATGGAGTCTGCCAAGGGAGTACTGGCTTCTTGCCCGGGAACATACATTCTCCTGGGCAAGGGGTACAGCAACTGACCAACAGTAAAATGGCTAAACATACAATGACCGAGAGGGATTAGGTCGAGGGGCCAACAACCCATCTGTCAAAATCACATAAACAAGAGGATTAAGATTAGGCCGTGGGTCAGATGGGTGCAAGCTTACAGCAAATCGTAAGGCACTAAGTCACAACAGGCCCTAAGTCACAAACCTTTGGCAATTTAGGTCGGAGGTATATATAATGTTCTTTTTTCAACAGTAAATTATCTAGAGTAATGGATCTTATTTATGGTATTATGTTTAAAGAGTTGAAGGATTTAAGGACATGCAAGACCAGTTAACTGAAACTCAAAGTGGCTTCTGTGCAAAACTATACATTCATGTTAACGACAACTGAAATGCATTTTAACCACTACCTCGACCACAGTTCATAATAGTGATGGTCAGCCTTGACTTGTCTAGTGAGTGACCTTTATTGAAGATGTCAATAGTTTCCCGTCGAAAGACTTCGTACACTTTTTTAGTCTATAGGACAATAACGGAGACTGTCATTGGTCTTAATGCCTTTAAGATAATTAGCCTAATTAGATTGGAAAGTGGGTGACAGAAACTAGCGACTCTGAAACGTTATGATGTTATTACCATGCGACGGTTGAGATCGAGTTACCATTTGGATTTATCCAGGGTGACTTGGCTTTATTAACTAGGCGGGAATAGTCATCCATCCATACTTCTCATTGGGTAAGCCGAGAGCATTGTCTTAAACTTCGCCTTCTTAATTCTGATAATACTAAGGGGCTCTCTATTGAATATGTACGCGATTTTAAATTTTACGTCAGTCCCTCCGGCCCGATTGGACAGACGTACATTTTATATTGATGAAAGGATCTTCGACCACCCTACTTGTTAAGCGTATCCTCATTCTAACTTTATTTTGATTTGAGCTATTTGCTATTTGTGACATATACATCACCTTATACATATTAGTCAACGATAAATCTAAGGGATTGGGCGTCTTAGGCCTCCTCCCCGCCCCCCTCAGTCCTTTCTGAGGTTATTGGACCCGTCTCGATGTTTTTACCCTGGTTTGTTAACCATTTGCTTTTTTTGTACAACAGGGTTTGTAACGCCAAATTAAGCCTTCAGATTGTGAATAACACGCAAAGCCCAGCTCCTCACCTACATATGTGACATATGATATGGTATGGATACATCAGATGAGAGCTAGTAGTAATGAGCGAACTTTTGATAAAACTTCACACATTACTACTAGAGCTTATCTGAGTCTCCCTTCATATATGTGACATCCTCTGCGAAAAGCAGTCTTATGGCCTGGAATAATGACTAAAGAAGATGCTTGGGGAATCTAATACAGAAAGAATTACGTAAATATCTTAATTAGCAAAAAAGTTATGTTAACTTGAAGACAAGAAGGTCAGATATGCTAAATACGGTAAAATTGACCAGTCTTTGGTATTTATAAAGTTATAACATAGATAATCTGGGCCACAAATTGAAAATTCCAAACACAATTTCACGAAATATACTGCCATTTCCTTTCTATTTAAGATATTCAGAATCTGTTTCCTGCAAAATACAGCCAAGCAGTCCCTTGATTAAGAACCAGTTGCTGCACGCGTCGCCACCTCAGACACCAGTCAATTTTAATTTCCAGTGTGCAGGGGTTATGGAAGGTTTTATTCTCAACATAGTATTTTTGTAAATCAATTCTTGCAGCCTGTATTGATTTACTTGTATTAGAAAATCAATTTCCATTAAAATTTACGCATATGTTTGTCAGAAAGCTGGAGCAGCAGGGTGGTTCTTTAACGAGGATCGTCCACGGTTGTCCCTAAAGGCAGTCGGGATCAAAGGCAATATAGCGGATATGGAGAAAAACCTGTTGCAATGGGAGTGAGGGAATCAAGGCTGATTCCATGTGATTCCACAGACAACCATGTTTGGAACAAGTACATAGACTGAGGAGAAAAACAGAGAGACTCTGAGGTGACACAATGACAGCAACGCATCACCTGAAAACAAGTAAGGGATCAAAAAGTTATGCTCGTAGAAAAGGGATATTAAAGAATGGAAAACCTAAAATAGTTGAGGATATTGTTTTTGGTATGAAAATCATCGAAGAAGTGATTTCTGGTCTTCAAAATGAAATCTGAATTACCAGTGGTGAAATATGTAAATCTCAAAGCATGTACATACATGTACGTTTGAAACGGCAACGAATCATTGACCAAGAGGAGACATTCGGTTACAAGTGATTTGAAAAGAAATATTCTTAGAAGAGGTCCAGGTTCAGAAGCTCATCGTTCTAGTTTCTTCAAAATTCAGAAACTGGCCTCAGTATAGATACTTCTTTACAACATTAACCTGATATGCAGGGCTCTGCTAGCACTTGTGGATGCGTTCTAAAATTTGTAATAAAACCCATATTAATACGGTGATATTAACCTAAGGAAAAAGGTTGCTATTGGTTTTTTGTGGAGGGGGTGGTGATGCAGAACATAATTATGAAAGCCGAACACAGTCCTAGTGTTCCCTGCAGTGTACCAACAGAACTACTGGCCATCAGAGATCGATGACCTCTTATCCGACCTTGACCCTGGGGTCAGACAGGCGACATGGGGAGGCTGGAGGCACGTGAGTATTACAGTGCCTGTATTGGTATGTAGAGCAGACTTAAGGCAGTTGAGTATTACAGTGCCAGTATTGGTATGTCGAGAAGGCTTAAGGCAGGTGAGTATTACAGTGTCAGTATTGGTATGTTGAGAAGACTTAAGGGAGGTGAGTATTACAGTGTCAGTATTGGTATGTAGAGAAGGCTCAGGTGAGGAGAGTATTACAGTGCTAGTATTGGTATGTAGAGAAAGCTTAAGGGAGGTGAGTATTACAGTGTCAGTACTGGTATGTAGAGAAGGCTCAGGTGAGGTGAGTTTTACAGTGCTAGTATTGGTATGTAGAGAAGACTTAAGGCAGGTGAGTATTACAGTGCCTGTATTGGTATTGTGATGAACGGCTATTCATCCAAAATATGTAGAGGTCAGAATAAGAGAAAATAAGGTAAAACTATAAAAAGGTATATATGTAAAGAACGTAAGTGTAAAAGAACGAAATATATGAAATATATGTAAAAGAACGAATATGTAAATAATGAACGAAAGTGTAAAAAGCCCGAAAAAAGAGGCACGAATATGTAAGGAACGAATATGTAAGGAACGAAAATGTAAAGGAACGAAACCCGGAAAGATATAAACCAGAAGTGAAATGTAAACCGGAAACGAAAGATATAAACCGGAAGTGACGTCAGTTATAGATCACGTGACCGAAAGCAGCCAATCAGGGCTGACTTCTATAGTATATAAAGGGGCGGTGAGGCCCGAATAAACAGAGTTCTTTAATAGTTCTCCTTGTGTCCAGACGTGTCTTCTTTCCTGAAACAACCGCTAAAGATGAGCTGATTCGAGTAATTAACCAGAAGTTAGGATAAAACAGTCGAAGTTCGAGATAAATAGTAAGAACTTAGGGTAGGGGCCCGAAGGCCCGAAGAACGAGGAACGAAGGACCGAAGTAAGGCACAAAGGCCCGAAACAGTCCCGGAGACCGAGGTGTAGCATGGCACGAAGGCATGACAGGCAGGACGAGGGAACGAAGTCCGCGGGGACGAGGGCGCGGCAGGCTCGGCCCCACGCTACCAAACAATAGGCGACCGTCGGCCCGTCGCCCCCGCGGACTGGAACCGTGGGGTGGACCGCCCGGTGGGGGTGAATGCTGGTCTGGGAGATAGAGCGAGACGAACCCCCGGCCGACCCGTACCCCTACCATAATTTCCCTTCCCCGCAGTCCTCCGTTTGACATCGAGTGCCGATTCCCGACCGATTCGCTCAGCCCCCCCCTCGTGCGCGAGGCACGACTCTAGAAACACATCTCGGTTCTTGGCCCGGATTCCCCGTCCGCCCCGAGACCCGAACAACCCCCCACGTTCCTCTGTTGTAAGAATCGGCAACCCCGACTTACCAGAGAACGTCACACTGGTGGCAGCGGTGGTGCTGAAATAAGCACATACGGACTTGTGGATCTTGGGTGTTTCGTCGGTATTGGATACTCATGGCGACCGCGGCAGTCTTCGAGCAGATGGATTCTGACATCGCCTTCAAGGAAGGTGGGGAGGAGAAAGGAGGTGCGAAACCCGAGACCAAAGGGGAGGACACGACCATCATGGGTAGGCAGTTTAATTTCATGGGAACGTCCACCCCGACGGATGAGCAGAATGCGCGGGCTCAACAACAACAGACCGGCCAGGTAGGAGCGAGTTTGAAGAAGTTTAGTTTATGACCGGAGAAGTATGACGGTAAACCGGACTTCGAGGGATGGATCAACCAGTTCGAGGAGTACGCAGCCTTGGGACATTGGACGACCGAGGAAAAAGCGGCGATGCTCTTTCTCTCGCTGACGGGAACGGCACGAATGTACTTTGTCGGACTCCCGGACAGGGAACGACTCCGTTACTCGGCGAGGGTAGATGCGTTGCGCCGGAGGTTCGGTCAGGAGAAGGACACGTGCAATGCTCTGCAAGAATTGGCAGGATTGAAACGTGTAAAGAACCAGACAGCGAAGGAGTTGGCTGATAATGCCCGACGACTGGCATCAAGAGCCTACTTCTCCAACGACTACGCCAGCCAGGAAAAAGCAGCATTACATGCGTTCCAGGCTGCAGTTGGGGAAGACCTTCAGCTGAAGTGTGCAGAGAAAGGATGCAAGACACTAGAGGAGGCGGTGGAGGTGGTAGAAATACAGGAACGATACTCACGCCGCCTCCTGCGGGCAGTGAAGCCCGAGGAGGACGCCAATACACAGATCATGGCCTTAAACGGTAAGTTGGAGGAGATGATGAAAGAATTGGCAGAAGAACGGGAAGCTAGGAAACAAGCAACGGCCCGGAGGGAGGCGTTTAAGAAGCGAAAGGAAGATTTAGAATGTCATCAATGTCACCAGAAGGGCCATTTCGCGAGAGAGTGTTCTCAGCGTCAGGGAAACGGACAGTCGCCGTCGCAGTAAGCGCGGGGCCCCCTTCGGGCGCGGCGAGAGAAGTAGTAGGCATTGGAGAATGTGGACTTTATGTGGCCGGAACGGTGGGAAAGAGTGTCGTCCGTTTTTTGGTTGATACCGGATCTATGATCAGTCTGCTGTCGGAACGTCTTTGGAGAGAGTGGGGACGAAAATGGGAAGACCTGGATGAAGGACGTCTCTGCTCGGTGGATGGTAGCCCGTTGCGGTGCTATGGATGCACGAACTTGCCAGTAAGGTTGGGAACGCGCGTGTTGCAGTGGACATTCATGGTGGCAGACATCGGTAGAGATGAAGGGATCCTGGGAAACGACTTCGCGGTGAAATACCGGCTAACAGTTAAGCCCCACGCGAGTGCTGTCTTCCTGCCCGCCGAGGGGGAGGGAGAGGGGGAACGAATCCCGGGAGTAGAACAAAGAACGGATGGGATTCGGGCAGTCACCGTCGGAGGACAGGTCGTGAGAATCGAGGGAACGACGGAAATACCCCCGCTCCAGGTGACCCGAGTAGCAGTAGTGACAAGAGTGGACATAGGACAGAGTGGACAGCTGGCTGTCATCACCGGCGCTGGATTACCCATGGGACTGGAAGTGATCCCAGGAACGGTGACGTTGGGAGAAGAAAATAAAGTTTGGGTGGCCAACCGAGGGACCGAGAGCGCGAAATTGGAAACTGGCGGGGTACTCGGAGAAGCCACCTTCGTACAGGAAGTACGAGGTATAGGAAGTGATGTAAAAGAACCCCCTGGAACGCTCGTTGAAATGATAGAGGAGGCTAAGAAAGGCCTAACCACGGAGGAAGGCGGAGAGTTGGAGAAAGCCATCATGGCTCGGGAACAAATGTTTGCAACCTCGAAACATGAGTTAGGACGGACAGATTTAGTACAACATCGAATTAAAACGGGGGATCAGATGCCGATCAAACAGAGGGTCAGACGGTATCCAGCCACCAGGAGAGAAGAGGAACGAGCACTGGTGGAGGATATGTTAAATCTAGGAATCATCCAGGAGAGTGGAAGTGCGTGGAGCAGCCCGACCGTCCTAGTGAAAAAGAAGGACGGAGGAACGAGGTTCTGTATCGACTACCGAAAACTGAACCAGGCTACAAAAGTGGACGCCTATCCGCTTCCACGGATAGAGGACAGCCTCAACACCTTGGGCGGGAGCCTATTCTTCTGCAGCCTGGATCTCGCAAGCGGATATTGGCAGGTGGAGATGGCACCGGAGGACCGAGAAAAGACAGCCTTCGTGACTCAAGGAGGATTGTATGAGTTCAAAGTGATGCCATTCGGGCTAGTGAACGCCCCGGCCACCTTCGAGAGGCTGATGGAAAGAATCCTCAGGGGAATCGTGTGGGAGGAATGTCTGGTATACCTGGATGACATATTGGTCTTCGGGCCAACGTTTGAAGTGACTCTGGAAAGATTGGTACGGGTTCTGGACCGATTGAACGCCGCAGGACTGAAGTTGAAGGCGCGAAAATGCAGGCTGTTCCAGAAGAAGATTCCGTTCTTGGGACACGTTGTCTCATTCAATGGGATCGAACCCGACCCCGAAAAGTGTCGGCAAGTAACCGAGTGGCCGGTCCCTCGGGATCTCCATGAGGTACGAGCCTTCGTGGGATTATGTTCGTATTATAGAAGGCATATAAACGGCTTCACGGAACTGGCTGCCCCCTTGTATGAATTGGCGACGAAGGAGGAGCCGTTCGTGTGGAGCGCGAGACGACAAGAGGCGTTTGATGCAATGAAGAGGGCGTTAACAGAGGCCCCGGTGTTGGGATTCCCAGAGGAAGACGGACAATGGTGGCTTGACACGGACGCCAGTGACGTGGGGACGGGAGCCGTGCTATCACAGGAGCAGAGAGGGGAGGAACGGGTAATAGCTTACACGAGCAAAACCCTGGAGTCAAACGAACGAAAGTATTGCACCACGCGGAAAGAACTGTTGGCGGTGGTGCGAGCTTTGAAACATTTTCGGTGCTACATCTATGGTCAACGCGTAATAGTCCGGACGGATAATAGCGCGGTTAGTTGGCTGCAGAGAAGTAAGGAACCGATGGGGCAGGCTGCCCGGTGGATTGAGATTATCGACTCGCATGACGTGTCGTTCCAACACCGACCGGGCAGGAAGCATGGGAACGCTGATGCGTTGTCCCGGTATCCGTGCAAACAGTGTGGAGAAGAGCACGAGAATACCGAGAAAGTGAGAGTAGTGACGCGGGCCCGGGGGTATGAGCCCGGATGGTCCCCGCAGGAGATGAGAGCAGCGCAGAGAAGGGATCGAGATATAGGGCCGATTGTCGCACGGATGGAAGAAGATGCGAACCGGCCAGGTTGGGAGGTCATATCTCCGGAATCCCGGGAAACAAAGATCCTATGGAGGCAATGGGAACGATTAAGCCTCAAGGATAGCGTGCTGCATCGGAAGTACTGGGAACTAGAAGGACATGGTTGGAGGAACCAGTTGGTCGTTCCCCGAGAGGAACGGGCCAAGTTGGTGAGGGAATACCATGGAGGCGCGGCAGGAGCGCACTTGGGAGTCGCCAGAACGACGGCCCTGTTGGAGCAAGGGTTTTACTGGCCGGGACTCCGGGAAGACGTGCGAAAGGAATGTCGAGAATGTGATTGCGCGTTGCTAAAAAAAGGACGAGGGAGACGGGAGCCGCTACACCAATACATAGTGGGGGAGCCAATGGAACGGCTGGCCATGGATGTTTCGGGCCCGTACCCAGTCACCAAACGAGGAAACAAGTACTGCCTGATGGTGGGATGCTATTTCACCAAGTGGTTGGAGTGTTTTCCGATCCCGGATCAAAAGGCAACGACAGTAGCGGACAAACTGGTTGAAGAAGTAGTGGCACGATACGGCGCGTTTCGAGAACTACACTCGGATCAGGGCACGAATTTTGAATCCGAGGTGGTGGCTCAGGTCTGTGCACTATTCGGAATACACAAAACGAGAACGACGCCGTACCACCCCAGGAGTGACGGATACATAGAACGAAGTTTCCGCACTTTGGGGTGCTGTTTGAAAGCTAGCTGTCAAGCAACAGGTCGGGAATGGGATGAGATGGTCCCGCTCGTGATGATGAGTTATAGAGCAACGCCGCAAGCCAGCACGGGAGTGACACCGAACATGATGATGCTGGGCCGACAGTCCATGATGCCACGACAAGCGATTTATGGGAGACCTCTAGGACCGGAGGAGGAACCCCGACGGGTAGGCGACTACGTGGAAAGCCTGGAGAAAGGGCTAGTCGCGGCCTATCGGGAGGCCCGGGCGGGGCTGAAACGAGCCGCCATTCATCAGAAACACGAGTACGATGGAAAGGTGACTCGACGGGAATACCACGCCGGAGAACTGGTCTGGGTGCACGATACGGTGGTGGATAGGGACAAGGGAACGAAGTTGCGATTTCCATGGATAGGCCCTGCACTGATCGTCAAGGTGCTTGACCGAGGACGGGTGGTAGTACGGAAGAAACGAGGAAGACCGGGGGGGGTGGTCCATGTGGACCACCTGGAACCCTACCGAGGACACGCTGCGCCAGCCTGGATGGTAGCTGACCAGCAAGGATACGAGGCTGCACAGTAAATGCTTGGGGTGGGGCGCGCTAGGGCACGTACGGAAACGGGGCACCCCTTTTTGTGATGAAGTCGTTCTCGCGTCTCGATTCCGCAGGTGGAGGAGGACCAAGGGAACGACCAAATCGGCGCTACACAGAAAGGCTTTGGCTAAAAAGGACTGATCAACCTGGGGCCATTGAGTCGGGGCGGTGCGTTGACCACTACGGTAGGAGTGCAGGTCGTTAGGCTGTAGAGATTTGCTACCTAGCTGAAGATTGGTTCTCTTGCGGATGTAATATAGGTGGGAAATGCGGGGTTGGAACGAAAAACGGCGTTCGGGAGCCACGACGGCCCGAATGTCTAAAGTAGTCCCACGGAGCCGCTTTCCGGTCAGTTCGGAGGAACCACAGCGTGGAAAAGATGGTTGGATTACAACGGAAGACAGACCCGGTGGCAAGCTGGTGAAGACTTTTGAAGTGATGCCGACTTGGTAATACCGCTTTACAGCGTCCAGGAGACCGGAGGAGAGTAGATGCGGCACTCTCGGGAATGCCGGAGGAACGAACGGACGGTTGTAAAAGGCGAGGCCTGAAACGAGGACGGGCTTTAAAGTAGGTCGTAAAAGGAGTAAAAGATGACAAAGAGAACGGGGCGGCGGCGAGAGGATGATAACGTCGAGCCCCTGTGTTCTCAGGGAAGTGTACGGAAACACTGCGAGGGCCGAGATGAAAAGGCAAGAGGAGGCGACGGAGGATGAAAGGACCGAGGACGTCCGGTGGGGCAATAAAAGGCCTAGGAAAAAAAACGCGTAGACGGGCGAGGAGCCGCGAGGTAAACAACAGGCGAGGCGGTGACCAGCGGCGGGCCCCGGGGACCGGAAATAGTAGGGGGCGCCACCGTTGAAGTGGATGGTGAGCTTGACGCTAGGGGTTGCTAGTGCAGGCCACGCCCACTTCCGCCTGCGGCGGCTATAAAAGGCAGAGCGCTCGCCGGAGCAGGTCATTCTGGTCAGCCGATCAGGATTCATCAAATCGCAGACGAGCAGACTAAGCTGGGAGAAGAAAAAAAGAAAAGCAGAGAAGTGAGACGAGCAGCATCACCACGAGGCAAAAACGGAAACAGCTGACGGGACGAGCTTCAGGTTTGGAACGAGCCCCGAAAGCCCGGAAAACGGACACGATGAGCGGACAGTGTTGGGAAGGACATTGTCGCGGAAAGGAATTTAAGCATCTGGTCAAGCATATTCGAGGCCAGCACGATGGAGTACGGAAGCAGTATTACATGTGCCCGGTGTGTTCGAACCGAGCCTATTCGACGCACCAGGACTGGCGAAAGCACATGTCGGACTCGCACGAGGGAAGCCTGCTGAGGGGGATGCCGAAACAGGACCCCCTTCTGAGGCCGGAGTATGCTGCGGCGTTCGCCTTGGATCCAAAAAGGACGGCCGCCGTACACCAGTTTCGCTCCTGGGGATGAAACGGCGGCCCGGGTGGACGATTTGGAACGGGACTACGCTGTGCGCCATCCGGAGGGGTTCCAACCCCCTGAGAAGGGGGTGGATAAGGAGGCACCGGAGAGGCCGCGACGGAGGATCCGCATCCCTTACTACCCGAGGGCGTCGAGAGGGTCCGATGACAGCGACGCCGAGCAGCTGGAGCAGGAAGCAACCGAGGAAGGACCAGAGGCCGACGAGGCCGGCGAGGGAGCCCAAGCAGCCAAAGCAGCAGGGAAGGGACCCCTGGCCGAGGTAGCGGAACGATCGACGCCCACGCGCCGTTCCCCTCGGAGGGCCGCGAAAGGAGTGCAGAAAGGAAGCCACCGAGTCGCCACGAAGCGCGAGCCGAGCCGTGGTCAACCCGAAACCACTCCTGACAGCAGACCAAGTACAAGGGTTGGTACAGAGCCGAATTAAGAAGTTAAATGCCCAGGGAGAACCACGAGAACCGAGAGGACGAGGACTCCCGGGCAGAGGAAGAGGAGGGAGATCCACACCCGCCCCGAAGCCGGGTTGCTCAGGGATACCACCGGGGGCTGAGGTGGTGGAATTGGTGAGCTCGTCCGACGACCAACGTCCGAAAGTAAAAGAGGAAGAGGAGCCGCTCGCTTTCAAGAGGCCCCCGACGCAGGGATGCCCGGCGGAGGAGCCGTCGCGAAAGAAGAAGTGGAAAAAGGTCAAGAAAGTCCCGAGAGAATTGGAGGAGGGAACGAGTTCGGACCAATCGGAGTCAGGCCGGAGCATGTCGGTCCGAAGTGATCGGTCCCTGATTATCGCCGAGTCCAGTAGCGCGGGAGAGTTGGGACCATCACAGCCTGAGACCTCGACAGGAATCAAACGGACCACGGGACTAGAACCACCTTGTAGCGACGCACAATTTACTATGATGACAGTTCACAAGAAATCGGTTATTTACGAATCACGACACCCGAGGTACCCCGGATATTTAAAAGGAACAATGAACCGGGAGGGAGCGTTCAGGGGTTACCGCGAGGCAAGATCCGACCGGGAGCTGGAGGACAGCATTCGGGAAGCGCAGGGAGGCCGACTGGTGGAAAGAGAAGCACTGTACCTGGGGAGGTTCCTCCACGAGATGGCGGAAAGGCAAGGACTCAACCCGTCGGGGCGGGTGGAAAAAGTAAAGTATGTTCGGCACGCGGCCAGGACCGAGGACACGGCGTCAAAGGCTTCAACACAGCCGTTGTTCTCTACCCCTACCCCGACGAGAGCGGATTCACCCCTAGAGAAGATGGTATGTAAGCAGCCGGTGGTACCGCCCCCGGGACTGAAACGAATAAGAGACATTTTGGTAGCGCCGGATACACCGGAGACACGGGCAGCGGTGGACAACTTGACTCGAGCCAGTCTGGGGAGCTCGTTCTTCGGGTCGCAGGGATCGGAGGAGACCCCGGGACCGCCGTCGCCCGAACGGATGGGATCGCCGCCAGGACGGGATACCCCACTCAGGGACGAGGATAAAGACGGGCGAGCGCTGCAACCGCGGGTTGTGATACACAGACTACAAATACCGGCTGCTCAATCCATGGACGCAGAAGTGGAGGACTCAGAGGACATGGAGTTGGGGCAGGCCGAGACCAGAGGATACGAGCCGGATAAGCAAGAATTGGACGAGTCGGGAGCGGATTCAGTGTTCGGGTCCATAGGAACGGAGGCACCGACAGCAGGACCATCTAGAGAAACGCCGCGACTCAAGTTATTACGGACACAGGCCATTCACCAGGTATTACAGGGACACTTTCCGGTGACGGCGCGGGCAGTACGAGACTGGGACACGGAGAAGGCCATTCAGGTGCAACTGGCGTGGCCCCCGAGGGAGGTGCGAGGGATGACGGCTAAGACAAGAGCAATGGCTTCAGCGTCTATGGCGTTCCTGATGGCACTGGAAACGGGCCGCAAGCCAGAGACATTTGAGGAAGCGATGGCGCAGTTCCCAATGGCAGCGCTGGGGCCGTTGGCCAGAGAGTTCCCGGGAGTTGACCGGCTAGTTAACGAACACAACCGGACCGTCCAATTGGCTCAGACCCTGGTAATGTACAAAAACGAAGATCAGTTGGACGACTTGTTGAAGGCGACAAGAGAGGCGGAAAAACAGAGCGGACTGGTGGATCAGCTTCTCGAGCTCCCCGCCAGGGAAGAGAAACTGTTGCTACCGGTCCGACGCCAGGAAGAAGGATGAAAAGCCTCGAAGAAGGAGAGAACGGTGGATGCTGCTTAGGGTCCTGCACAGAAGAAAAAGCGCGACGGAACCAGAGGCGGAGAATGGCGCGTCGCGAGTCGGGTGGGGAGGGATTACGGGGCGTTGGCTCCTCACCCATAGTGTCAAACCCCCAGGGAGAGAACCGGGCCAAGGCGGAGGTACCTGAGCCGCACAGGAGGCCGAAGCCAGGATAAAAAAACTCTCCTGGAGACCGCTGGACGGGCCCGAAACTTTACTTAAATCATCGGGAACGGGCTGGCGGGCTCGAACATTCTCATCTTAAGTATTCTTCCTAGTTTCTTTATGGGAATCTTCTTGCGGAAGTGAACGAAACCACATGTGTTAGGAGGTGTTGAGTGTAATCAGCGAGCTGGAGGATCCATGACTGGAACGAACTTACCAAGCCTGCGGGGCAAATACGGGACGGAAGGAGGCGCTAGGAGGAAAAACAAGTTTGTAGCTGTTCCTCTTTTTCCCTGGAGCCCGCTGCGTTGGTTGGGACCGAGCAGGTTGAACGGGATCGTCCGGTCGCGGAAATTGAATAGATAGCGGACCGGGCGGCCCAGGAGCGAGAGTAAAAGTAAGGAGGCAGAATCGGGGAAAGGAAATCGGAATGGACAGATAGTGTTGTAATCTTTGAGTCAACGGTCGTGCCGGGGTAAAATAAGGTACCAGTGGGCCGGCGACTCGCCGCTGGAGGAAAGGCTGGCACGGGCCAAGACTGAAACCCTTCTCCCGTGCTGCCTTGAGGGATCTGGAGGCGAGTGAGAAACGACCTCTGTCCTCTAGCGGCACCTGAACTTTCCGTGGCTTGATCTTCTTGATCTTGGATGAACCGCTCAGAATGTGGGACAGGATGGGCCCGGATTTATTGTACCATCATCTTCTGAGTTTCCTTGTCTTCAGCCTCTTGCCGCATACGAAGAGCGGTAAAGTGGAATTTTTCGACCTGAATGCTGGTTTTGTCGTGCCAGGATTGATGCAGCGAGTCGTGAAAGGACCGCGGTGAATTATAGATGTCTCCCGGAGGACAGGGGGGCGAGCAGGAACAGTAGCTGAAAGACCCCTCGCTCGTGCCCCACCGAAACGATATATAATAGGACGAAATTAATAGACTTACTAAATCATATGTTAATATCTTACCTGCGGTAACGACAGTGACTGCTTCCATGTCATACTTTCTGATATCTTCTTCCCGAGGAACGGAACAAAATAGTCTTTGAAACATATAGGGAGGTGGTGCTTGGAACGTCGGCCTCGGATGCCTCGATAGACGCCTCAAGAGGTCTGCAAAGAGCGACGAGGAGCGATCCTTCTTGGAGTTCGACATCGGATGAGTTCTTCTTTATATATGCTATTTTTGAGATGGGCTCGTTCCGGATCTCAGAGGTTGACGTCGGGTGCAGATCCCAGTTGATGTCGTCCATCTTCACTTTCTACAACTTCTCCCTCTCCTTCTCACCAATATCTTCAACTTACCAACTTCGAACCGCCGTACCTAGGAGCAGCCCGGAACGGCTCGGAGCTGTTGTTTCGGCGTTCGTCATAGGCATAGTGGCTTCATGCAAAGTGACATGGCACCGATGAAGACTGTGGCCTTACTCCAGAATCAAACCAGACCAGATCTTAAACTTACCTCTATTAACGAACTATTTGTTGGTATTACAGTCTCACGAAAATCGTCTAAAAGCATGGTCCTCCGGGAGGACGAAGAGAAAAACTTAGTAAGCAGAGCGAGGCCCGAGAGCCTAGGAGACGAACGAGGGCCCGAGTGCCCGGAGCAGGAATCCTCTTCTTAGGAAAATCATCTCATCAGTGGAACGAAGGAGTCTCCCTCTCGCCCCAAAGAGGATTGTCTTCCTGCCGTTGCTTACGGGGGGGGGGGGAGGGATGAGAGGCGCCGGCTCCTGTCATCAAAAGAAACTTCATCAAAAGAAAATTATCTTCTTAGTCGGGTCTCCGTTCCGGTTGTTGTCATGCCACTTGGGCCCGGAACGGTGACGGAAATACCTTATCTAATTATGTTGGACTCTCTCTCTCCGACATCTCCTTCTGAAATCTTTGAGTGTGTCGACGTGGTCGAAGACTGAACGTCTTGGTGCTGGGTTAACCACGAGGACATGTGCCATAAAAGTCAAACTTCAGTTCCTGTACGGAAAACGGACACCTCATCGACAATTAATGGTTCTAGTCTTCTCAGACTTACCTTCACTCCAACTTCATCCAAAGTTTCACTGTGACCAATAGCACGAAACCCGCGACGTCGTCTGCTGAAGCTTCCACTCGAGACTTTAACGGATGAACTAAGTTCCTTTCCACATCCATTGCCATTTTCTTCTTTGGAACGGTGGGTACCTCGGCCTCTGGCTCGAACATGTTGTCCTTGCCAAACGTGAAAAAGTCACTGGGGGGCTCTGAATGCCGAGGCGACCGAGGGCACGAAGTCTAAAAAGAACATTCTGTCTACAAAAACTTCAGTCTTTCTTCAAAAAACTCATCCTCAAATCATCATCATCACCTAAGAGAACGCAGAGAAGAGTAATAATTACGGGAGAACGAGGGGTCACGACCGACCGGGTGGGAGAATCACGACCGATTCTCTGCCAAAAAGAAAAACAACGAAGAACGTCTGGACGACGGAAAAACGGATAAAAAGGTCGAGAGGACTAAGGGTCACGACCGACCCTGGTCTCTGGGTGGGAGAATCACGACCGATTCTCCGCCCGAACTAGGGGAGAGCGTCTGGACGACGAAAAAACGAAGGGAACGGGGGCATTGCGGGTCACGACCGACCCATGGCCCCGGGCAGGAGGACCACGACCGGTCCCTCTGTCCTAACGAGGGTAAAGGCGAGGAAAATGCGCCGAGGGGCTAAGTAAATAGAGCCCAGAGGAGAGGAGCGGGGGCGACGGGGTCACGACCGATCCCCAGTCCCGGGTGGGAGAGCCACGACCGGCTCGCTCATCCTAAAGAAAAGAAAAAAAGTGCAGTACAGGTCCTAAATAGACCCAGGATAAGAACTATGACGAAGATAAAAAGAGACTAGGATATATGAAACAAATTATATGAACTTTCACTAAGAAGAGAGAAAAACGAAGAACGAAAAACGAAGAAAGAAGAGAAATAATAATTAGCCGGATAGGCCCCGGGGGCCCTCCGAAGTAGACCGGAGAGGACAGAGGGTGACACCTCCTCCTCTACCGATAAGGAGCGTAGGATTGAAATGTTTCTGGTTCTAGAGTATGTTCTGTTGTCGTTGCTGTATGAACTGCTTTGAAATTTTGTAAAGACGTGTTTTCCCACCTTTCAAGAAGGTGCGGGAGGGTGTGATGAACGGCTATTCATCCAAAATATGTAGAGGTCAGAATAAGAGAAAATAAGGTAAAACTATAAAAAGGTATATATGTAAAGAACGTAAGTGTAAAAGAACGAAATATATGAAATATATGTAAAAGAACGAATATGTAAATAATGAACAAAAGTGTAAAAAGCCCGAAAAAAGAGGCACGAATATGTAAGGAACGAATATGTAAGGAACGAAAATGTAAAGGAACGAAACCCGGAAAGATATAAACCGGAAGTGAAATGTAAACCGGAAACGAAAGATATAAACCGGAAGTGACGTCAGTTATAGATCACGTGACCGAAAGCAGCCAATCAGGGCTGACTTCTATAGTATATAAAGGGGCGGTGAGGCCCGAATAAACAGAGTTCTTTAATAGTTCTCCTTGTGTCCAGACGTGTCTTCTTTCCTGAAACAACCGCTAAATATGAGCTGATTCGAGTAATTAACCAGAAGTTAGGATAAAACAGTCGAAGTTCGAGATAAATAGTAAGAACTTAGGGTAGGGGCCCGAAGGCCCGAAGAACGAGGAACGAAGGACCGAAGTAAGGCACAAAGGCCCGAAACAGTCCCGGAGACCGAGGTGTAGCATGGCACGAAGGCATGACAGGCAGGACGAGGGAACGAAGTCCGCGGGGACGAGGGCGCGGCAGGCTCGGCCCCACGCTACCAAACAATAGGCGACCGTCGGCCCGTCGCCCCCGCGGACCGGAACCATGGGGTGGACCGCCCGGTGGGGGTGAATGCTGGTCTGGGAGATAGAGCGAGACGAACCCCCGGCCGACCCGTACCCCTACCATAATTTCCCTTCCCCGCAGTCCTCCGTTTGACATCGAGTGCCGATTCCCGACCGATTCGCTCAGCCCCCCCCTCGTGCGCGAGGCACGACTCTAGAAACACATCTCGGTTCTTGGCCCGGATTCCCCGTCCGCCCCGAGACCCGAACAACCCCCCACGTTCCTCTGTTGTAAGAATCGGCAACCCCGACTTACCAGAGAACGTCACAGTATGTAGAAAAGGTTTAAGGGAGGTGTCATAATATGTGTTCTTTGACACTGACATTTAAACTGCAGAAACCAAGTTTGTATGTATGCATGTATGTATGTATGCATGTATGCATGTATGCATGTATGCATGTATGTATGTATGTATGTATGTATGTATGTATGGATGGATGGATGGATGGATGGATGGATGGATGGATGGATGGATGGATGGATGGATGGATGGATGGATGGATGGATGGATGGATGGATGGATGGATGGATGGATGGATGGATGGATGGATGGATGGATGGATGGATGGATGGATGGATGGATGGATGGATGGATGGATGGATGGATGGATGGATGGATGGATGGATGGATGGATGGATGGATGGATGGATGGATGGATGGATGGATGGATGGATGGATGGATGGATGGATGGATGGATGGATGGATGGATGGATGGATGGATGGATGGATGGATGGATGGATGGATGGATGGATGGATGGATGGATGGATGGATGGATGGATGGATGGATGGATGGATGGATGGATGGATGGATGGATGGATGGATGGATGGATGGATGGATGGATGGATGGATGGATGTACCTAACCTTTTCGAAATGCTGTATCTGCCTCTGTAAAGCTGGTGATCCACGTTGCGACATTTCCTGAACCGATAAAAAAAAGAAGTAGCCAACCGATTTTAGGACCGATTTTTTTTTGTCGGTCCTGAATCGGTTTGGCAATTAAGCTGTCGGTCCTGAAATCGGTCCAGAATCGGTCCAGAATCGGTTCTACACCCATGATCCATAGATATGATGAGAATTGGCTATTTCCTTGAATCCTGGATCACAAATTAATAGGAAAACAGTGTGAAAAAAATCGGTTGACTAAATTATCACAATTTTCGAAATATTTTCTCATTTCATGTCTAAATATGGTCAGAAGAACCAGAAATATATATCATTTAATCTGTTTGATTACTAATAAGTAAAATAGTAAAATAGTCATCGTACAGCATTAAATAATATATCCCACGAAAGAATATTCGTTTTTATAAATATTGGTAATATTTTCGTTCTAATAATAGTCAAAAATTAATGAAATAACATTGGAAATACGTAGACATAATAAAATCGGTCCAGAATCGGTCCATATCGGTCCAGAATCGGTCCAGAATTATTAAACAGGTTTAATAATTTCGTCGGACCATCATCGGTTGGAAATCGGCTGGAATAATTTAGTCTGACTTGTGTCAGTTGGAAATCGGCTGGAAAATATCGGTTGACATGATCCACGTTGCGATATTTTACAAAGTGAACCGATTTCCAGCCGATTTCCAGCCGATTTCCAGCCGATTTTGGATCGGTTGGAAATCAGTTCAATTTTGTCGCAACATGGATCACCGCCTTTACAAACACATATATATCGGTTCTGTGTGTGCTTTACCTACATAGCGTCTTTTCGTGGTGATTAATCTTATGTAGCATTAGCATCAGAGGTATTGATTTCTTAATAGGCCAGTGGGCGGTATGGCATACTCATCTGGAATATATTCATTGTGGGCTCAAAACTAAACTCTAGATCTTCTGTCGTCCCATTACACACAGGTTATGATATGAAATGTGCAGCACACGCTGAGAACCCGGTTACTGTAGTATTGCCCTTAGACCTACTCCAAACACGGCTCACGTCGATAAAAGGGCCACCTTCTCCTAGACATGCGCAGTCGTACTTCCTCTGTACACCTTTGGTACAACCACGTGACCCTATCCGTGTCTGGCCTCTGCGCATGTGCACACGCCATGTACTCATTACACATGGGTACGGCAATGTGTATACTACTTCAAAGGTAACCTGTCCCCTCTACCCCATCGACTTCCCCCGCTAGGTTTATATTTGTATTCTGAATGGTCTTTTTACTTGTGTATCTTCATACCAAGACACCAACGGCATATAAGTAACCACACAAAGATGTCTTTCTACTTTTAAGTATCACTCTGAGTATAACATGTTTTATGCTGACATTAAACAGGTGCAGCAATATGAGAACCACATTGCCCGCAGACACTTAATGATATCGCTTGTTTAGGAGTCGATTTCTTGGTGTTTGCTGCTCCCTTCACACTACGGCGATATGTCCGAGGCTTTTGCTGGCTGTTTCGGGCCGATGAATCCGAAAACAGCCACTGGCGATAAATGACTCATAGGCCTAAAGGCCCATTCGCCCTGGCAAATTTGGTACATACGATCTCTTGCGACATTTATCATTTGCAATTTTGGTACACATGATAATGCAAAAGACACATCTGCAACCGATCAGATCCAACATGTTGGATTGAATCGGTTGAATTCCAGACGATTAAGAGCCCATTGAGGGCCACAGGTACTTGAGAATATGACCCCCTTCGGTCAGTATGAATGCTATTTTGTCAATTTCCCGTACTATCATCTCTTAAATTATCATTTTGTCCAAACGATAAATTTATCGTAGCTCAAAGCGACAGAACAGTCGGCCAGGGCGAATGGGCCTTTAGGCAGCTTTTTAGGAAGGTTTACTCTTGCGCTATGATAATTATGACAGGATGACTTGTACGGAAATATAAGTCCATGTGGCTGTAAAGCGGGGGGACAGTATTTAACTTGTTAAATAACTGTTTACTGCCATAGCTCTTTCACTGTTTGGGTCAGATGTCGTTTTCATCAACTTAGGATTTCCTACAAGTGCGACAGAAATTCATATTGGTCAGCTGCAGGACTTGTTGGTTACTCATAATGACATAAATATACATGACAACGTGTTTGTGTTTGTGTTTGTGTTACGATGGGATTTATCTAGTAATTATATGATTTGTATTAGCAAGACACCCCGAAATGACGAGCGCACGAATGAGCATTATGCCTTTGTTGAACTCTTATTATAAACGCATATAAGCAGGTAAGGGACGTGACGTGATTCTTGAAATGATGCATAATTAACCCCGATGCAAGAAATGCCAACACCCATTATTTCTCCTAATACTTGACCAACATTTACTGTTGAAAGCAAAATGAAAAGATGTTAACACCTTTTTATTTCTCTTTCAAAATACAGTGCATGTTCTAAGCAATTGCAATCGTTTACTATCATATATCTACCCACTGATGCTTATAATTAACTGTTTTTCCAAAATAATTAATAAGAAATACTGCAATTTTACAAAATATGTGCTTCATCAGGATAAATATGCGTCATGTTGATTCGATTTGTTTACACGACATGGTACAGATGCTAGCGTCTTATTGGTTAAACATGCTGTAAGCAAAAAATGATTACAATTTTATCACATGGCAGACATTTTTCTAATTATGATAATCATATTATTTAAGTTATCCCACTTTTAATTCGCATATGGGTTTTACAATTCGGCAACGAACAGAACAACATAATGTTATGTTATAGCATTCAATAAAATGTTAAGTTGTAAGTCCCAAAACGGATACTATTGAAAACACATCCATGACCAGATGACAATGATACACAGTTTTTCTCTTACAAATTACCTAGAAAATGGACACCTGGACAGTACAATCCAGGGCGAATATACGAGAGTGGTCCATCGAAAATCATTTGGAAATTATTTTCAGAAGTTTTTGTGAACGATTCTTACTTATCATGGAGAAGGAAATGAGAGGATAAAGAGAAAATTTGGGGAAACAGTCATACAATATGAGAGCACCACGTCTTTAACCTCATGTGACGTAAAATAAATTGACCGAAAGGAGCTTTTTATTACTGCCAGCATAACTCCGGTGCAACAACATCAACTCGCCAACTGTTACCCGTTAAAGAGGCGTGCATCAGACCAACCAGACACACCTCTGGCTACACACCAGGCAACCACACAATCACTCCCCAAATTTCACTGGAGTCTAGTTATGGCTGATTCAAGGCAGGCTGTGGTAAGAGCTACAAAACATGACCTACCGATGGTATTAAGCACGTAAGGGGTATTATGCGATTGTAAGGAGGGCTCTTATTACCCTCGGAACCCTGCATTTCTATCCACTATAACCACCTGGTGACCCTTCCCAGAGGTAATAAGCTTGAATGGTGTTTTTTTTCGCTGCACTTAAGGTGGTGCTAGATTCAGAAAACTCCAACCAAACACTCCCGCATTCCCTACAATGACCATCTGCGCATGATGTTTTCACTAACAATATGACAAAACATCTGTGTAGGTATCTTCAATGTGTGTTGTATTGGTACTCACGTTATCATCTTTCAGTGATCAGGTGGTGGAAGAAACTTGTCTGTGACCAAATATCATCTTGGGGATAAGATTATCGAGTAATGTTATTCAATTAGAGTGAGACTGTGGTTTATTTGTCGATTTATTATACATTGATTGAACATAAACATTCTTACTTTGACCAGTATGAATTCATAGTAATTTTTTTCGAGGGAGGTACGCATTACTTTATACGGAAGAAGGGTGGGGTGTGTAGGAGGAAATTTAATGACGTGTTCGTACGTACACGGTTTTAGTAGATTAGTAGGCGTACAAAGGGCCTTACTGACGACTACACATTGAAGTCTCCACCCAGTACGTACTCGATTCTGAGGTCCAAATGTATAGCAACATAGAATAATAATTTCTTTCATTATTTAAATATACCTTGATTGTGGAAAATCATTTATAACTACCCACATAGATATTGCAGCCTGGGGTGTTATCATAATAACTATGATACCCACTTCTAAGGCAGGAGCACACAGATCATAATGAGCCATAATGTTGTTAATACACAAGTAACTTCGGGAGGATCCAGGATTGAGCAAATAAGACTTTATACTAAAACTTCGGTATTCTATCCTCTTTGTTTAATTGAGGTCCCTCAAAAATAGGCAATTTCCGAAAATGAAGAATCTATCACACTTTTGTGAAGTTGGTATTTTGGTCGTTTGCCCGTAATGGTAGAAGGTTACAAATCATATGCCTGCCTCCTTAAAGTGAAGCATGGGCTGTAGCAAACAAAGGGGGACTAAGGGACAATAGACGGCCTGCTACAGCAAGAGAATGGGGCAGGCTGATTGGGGTAAGAATCACGTCTCCAAATCACGTTAGAGCCTGGCCTATCCCGGGCAATCACGTTGCCATAACAACCTATTCCTAGGGCCCCTTGAACACGTTGCTAGGGCGTTTTGTCACGGGGTGGAAAGCTGGGCGCTGATTGGCTGCTTTATGTCATTAACAGCTGTTGCTATGGCGACAGGCGGGGACTACAATGCCTCGTTCAGGCGAGGCCCTGGGGGACCAAGAAAAAGGAAGAGGGGAGTTTTCTAAAGGACCGTATTGATAAGGTAACGCTGCAATATTTCTCCATTTAAAGACTTGCTCAATGCTCATCAATATTCCCTATTTGATTTGCACTGAGAGCCAGGATTCTCACACAACCAGTGTTGCTAAAGAAATTGATAGATCAGATACTCCCGCATGAAAACCCGTGTTCGCTAGAAATCCTAGGACAGAAATGTGCCCCCGAGTCTCCTGACTACCCGGGCCTGACTATATAGTTAGCAGTCCCAGTCGAAGCGGTTGTGTATGTCATTCATACTGAACAGACTGTTCTCGATGTCACCTATACAATATGAGCTATGGTACATGACAAGAATCAAAGTAATCTTTTCATATTGTAATAATTGTGTAGTTATTAGGGAAAGCTTCTTGTAATACCCATTTAGGCCTATTTAGAGTAACTCAAAAACATTGGATACCATAAAATGTACAAAAATAGTCAGGATAACACAAAACTTGGGGTTTACCGGGGAAATACAGGATTCTTAGGGATATGTCATGTGATAGCCAATCGGCATGTACCTGTAGCCTATATAAGGGGTACCATTGCCCAAAATTGAATGTTATGTTATACTATGTACGCACTATAGTTCACTCTCGCTTTACTCAGTATTATTTTCATTTATCTATACTTAATTTTTGTAAACATGAATATTATCGTATATACTGTCATCTACATTTATGAGACGCCAACTAAATAAACAATGTGAACAAAACGTTTCAGCTTCAGCGACGTAGTGTGCATAATTATGATGTGCAATGTATGCAACAAGTTCCAAATTGCCATGTTTCTATACTACTCACAGTATTAAACCTTGTCGTGTTTACAATAACGTCAATACACACGATATTGTCGGATGGATAGTGAAATATGTTAAGGCGACGTCGCATTGACTTGGTAATCATTGTAATCAAGAAGAGGGCATTGACAGGGTTGTGCGATAACATTTATATCTTTGAATATTTCCATAATTCCCCAACCGTTGTTTATAATTATTTACCCAATGACGTGTAAGCTATAGCTATTTATATAGATAGTGCTGTATACATTATATCACCAATATAAGTTATACAATGTAAGCGACGTGGTAGCAGAGACCTGGTATGTATATATATATAGGATATATAGAGACTGGAAAGCTTCTCTTTGGCCCTATGTGCCCATTTCCCTAGTGGCAGGTTGGATCAACTATGACCAAGGTCTGGTCATTACCAATGTAATTGTGGAATAGCAAGTGACACCACACTAGCTATTTTTACCATGGACATAATGGTCAACCCAAATCTAGTCCAACCAGCACCTAGGTGGCAGGCCTGTAGTGTATAACAGGTTTACCCCTGGCTTTCCAGTCTCGATATATCCTATATATACATACAAGGTCTCTGGTGGTAGGTCTAGCTTGCCTAACTACACAATGAGTTTCAAATCCTTATTTCTTACTATCATGTATATAATATGTATAAAGTCAATCCATGCGTTATTGTCACGTTAACAGTAGGGTTTGTCGATGCGACGTTGGGTGTATAGATCTATATCCAACAAGAAAATCCAAAAGCGCCTTGATCTCGAGTCAAGCCCTCGTGACATGTGTATCTATATGGAGGCCGTATGACATTGTTTTAGACCCAAATCAGGAGTGGTAGAGGAAATGGTCTGGGATTTATTCATTCCAAAAAAATGTCTTCGGTTTTGTCACCCTGCTAGTATTTCCTGCAAATCATGAATACTACTATGCTGGGATATGATAACTTATCAGATTAGAATTTGCCAACATTTTAATAGATAAATTATGCTTATTTATTCACTGCCATTTGTTAGGGACTTAAGGTGCTCAACCCAGCAAATACGTAGTGGCGGGTATTATCGGCACCTTCGGGCATAATATATCACTGTGTGCTTATTTCCCTTTAATTTCAATGACAACGTTATCCATGAGATAGTCTGTGCATATATGTAAATCCCCATACATTTTGGCAAATGATTTCAGGAGTTAATGTTGAAAATATTAGTTTGATTATTTTTTGATGTTATGGAATGTATTATCGGCACCTGTCTTGTATTATTGGCACCCTATTATGTAAGTCATCAAAGCTATTAGATAAATATAAATAAATTGTTTTTTTTTGCTAGAAAAACTGTTTCGACATGTTTACTTTTCACCCTCTATGATTTCGAATGCATCACAGAGTTTATTAATAGAATATTTTAGCTCAACATATTTCAAACAAAAATATGTATCTAACATACCTCTTTTGTGAGTCTGAAATGCTAATTTAGTGTTGGTTTGCTTTGATATAAGATGAGATAATAAAAGGAATATTGTTACTTTAAAATTACTACATATCATGTAGCCCGATATGTTTTTCTTCAATACTTTATCACAATTTGATATTCATAACGTTTATTTTGTAATTTCTAGCCTAATGTTTTAATATTATATTGTAACCCTGCCGATAATACACTCCATGTACATGATTTGGCGTGTATTTTTGGCACCCATCCTATTGAACTACTGCTCTATTTTATTAGAAAGATTTTTTGCAAATTCCTTATTTTTGGATTTGTCTTGGCCCATACAAATGAAATAAGAATACAAAATTTCTAAATTATAGGTACATAAATGAATTCAATATGGATGTGTACAATACACAGGGGGATAAAATGGCTACTTCTTTATGGCTCATGATCAACATAAATATTCCTTTTGGTCTACCTATGATATCTACGCACAGTCAGTGCTATATGAGTTGGGTGAAAATGATAGAATACAAAATTGACTTTGAAAATATGTAAGTCTTATTTTGTAAAAAAAGACACAACTTTATTTGAAATAATAGATTGTGTCAGGGGTGCCGATAATACACCCCTGCCGATAATACCCTCCTCTACTCTAATTATTTAGAAAAATAATAAAATATCAAAATATTTTTGTAAAATCTTAACATAATATTTTCTAGGTTTTTTTTTCAGTTTTCGCGCACCTGGAGCCTATTTTCAAACATTGTATTACATACATATTCATTGTAGATCTAATATAACTTTTCCAACTCTTTCTACCTTCAGAAATCATCCACATTGGAGTAATGATGTTTGCAGCAACAGGCATGAATCTCTTGACGTTGTTGCATAGAACAAGAGAGGAAATTGTTTACTTGAATAAAGTACAAATAATCCTAATGTTATGAACAACGTTGTAGCAACGTTGCTGGGAGTCTACAAATTTACGTTGTCACAACGTAAATGAACAACGTTGTAGCAATGTTGAATGTACAACGTTGCTACAACGTTGTCAAAAGGTTGTACAATTCGTTGTGTACAACGTTGTCACAACGTTTCTGGGAGTCTACATTTTTACGTAGTGACAACGAAAAATTGCAACGTTGTTGCAACTAAAACGCAACGTTGTCACAACGTTGTAGCAACGTGAATTTGTTTGCTGGGCTGCCAACCTGAGGGCAACCCAGACCAAACTTGGGAGGGCTCAGGAAGGTGCCCCAAGGGTGGCCATGAGATGATTTGGGATGTCTATGTGCTCACGAATATGTAATGGTTGCAATAAAAGAAAAGAGTAGATTACAACATGATGCTCCATTCCTAAAAGTAACACATCAGTCCAGCCCAGTCCCCGACCAACCTACACAAAAACCTCTCGAGGCCCACGAACCAGTATGAGGCATCCCGCCTGTGCCCTGAATTTCTCAGGCATGTCCAAACATCAAACTAGGCATTTACCCCAATTATGTCTGAAGGTAATGAGATTCATTCAGAAAAAAATTGATGAGGAAGAAGGGGCCTTCGAAAAATGAAAATACCAGAAATATGACATTAGCAAGGTATACATAATTCTCTATACTGAATATGTAGTAAAGCTTTTCTTATGATATACAAGAGTACTGTTAATCAACCCATCCATTCCCGAGGTAGAAACTGTATACAGGCATGTAATATACCTGATATTATGTGAGGGCCTCTCCACAGCGATATCCTACGGCATCGATAGCTCTATTCTTGGTGTAACTGTAGGCCAACACGACGTACATCTGACGAAATCTATACGATATAACTGAGTTTGCTGATCTGGAGAAATAATTGCTCCAATCAATGATTACATTACATAACTTTTCAGTAACAGTCCAAGTAGAACTTGAAGCTATTGTGCAAAATCACAAGTTCATAGAGAGATGTTCATATAGCGGAATACAAGGCCTAAATATATTATGTGAACTTTTGGACGCAAAACCTCAAGAGATAAAGAACAACAAGACAATTATTACAGGTAAAATGTTTTAATTCTGGCAATTTATTTCAAGCAGGATGTTTTGTAGTAACTTAACTTGTACGAAAATGTGTATTGTTATCAACATTTCATGAAATGATGACCATCTTACTTTTCCTTGAATTCAAACAACAGTTCGGTAAATAAACATATTCAATCACAACAACATGTCATAAAGTGTCTGAATAGGTAGGTTTCACCATCTGTAGTAGGAATACTAATATTTCCTGTATAACACTTTGGCAAAGGTCAACGGTCACATGAAATGGTTCATACAAAATATAGATGCTTTTTCATATCATAAATATCTTCATAGTGATACATATCGTTTATGATACTAGCAATGGCAATGGTACAATATATAATTCCAATAATTATTATCGACAACGAAGCGATATGACAACAGAAAAGCTGGAGATGGGAATTTCCTATACAAAGTGTACGCACTTTGCCCAGAACACAAGGAACACGAAGTCCTGCAGTTAAAAATCAAGTTTCACTGATTGTTTGTTATGTTAAAGGAAAGCTTGCACATAATTGCAGGATGGTGATTTATCATTGAATTGAATTCAGTATGTTATTCACAAATTGTACTATCCATGTCAGCAAAATGGGAGGAAAATATTTAGTTTACACACAATTAAGGGACATTAATAAACTTGCATTTTATCACATTTTTAAGGAAAAGCCATCCACTTCATGACGCAGCAAGGGGAGTTCATGGGGAATCGCCTTTTTCTTTGAAGGGAATCCCCATCCCTATAGAATTTGTCAAAAAAGTTATGCACTCTAACAAAAAGTATATATAAAATTATCTGACCAGATGCAACTCATAATTAATCAAAATATATATCCATCCACAATTATTTATTAATTAGGGAACCGCAAAATAACTTCAGAAAGGAATTTCCATAGCTGTGACGTAGCAAGGGGAGTACTGAGCAGCCCAGCATTCAGGGAATTCCCAAAATTAAATATCTTTCCTCAATAATTCCTTAATGGCTCAACATTTTCAATTTTTTACTTTTGAAATGATTTTAGAATACTTAAGTGAAATTAATCACACTACAAATAGCACTTCATGAATTTATGTGAAAGCTTTCCTTTAAGGCTCATTAGCAAATGTCCTCATAATAAAATTAATGAATAGCTATTATTTTCCTAAAGCAAACAACAAGACAACAATACTTAAGGTAGTACAGCGTATTTCTTTAGTTGATTACAACCTCCAAAATCCACAAAGTAGTATCTCGAATCACGGATATGTCAGCTTTGCAAGTAAACTCTTGTTTCTCATTGGAGTACAACTTTCAAAAATGTTAGTATAATCCACAACGTCGGTCAAATTACAAGATAACGACTTGTGTTCAGATATGTGGTCGGTTCCCTTACCTAGACCTCAGCTGTACAGTGCTTTTATGAAAAGATACACGCTTTCACCCACTTATGGCAACGTCTGGTACCGCTCTTGCGATTATACCATTTAACAAATACCTATTTAACTTTGCAACGACCTTTCTACGCTTTTTCAAAGTTCTATAAAGGAGAACGAAATATGAAGTAGGCCTGCACTACATTTCTCTTTCATGGCATAACCTCTTTACAAAAGACATTATGGGCGGATACAGAATTAATGTCCACCAGTTTCGGGGTGTCCGCCCTCCATATTTTATTTTTGTTTGTGGAAGTACCCTGTTATGTCAAACAGAAATGAGCATTAAAAACCATGCAATATGATTTTTCTTTTATTCCGCCTATATTTATATCGTTCAGACATTCCTAGCTTACACACTATTTATATAATACACAGTAACTACAATGTACTACGTTTTCCAAGCGACGCATTCATATGAATAATTAGACAAGCATGCACATCTTCGATACTATATTACAATGTTGTACATTTGTGAATTTAAGTTATTTGGTTCAGGGATTGCCCTTTGGTAAATTCACAATCCTTTTGTACAACAAAACCTAAAACCATCTTGGTGTCATGTTTCTATTCGTTTGACCCTCAGACCACCATTGATCAGTCCTTATTTCCCCTGACCATCGTTATCACTGTCGTCCAAAGTTATCACTAGTAATACCAGAAGGGTGACTTGATGTGCATGCATCCCTAGAAACACCTTGGACAGACCAGACGCTATGTATCTGTTACCGGCCGTGGTGAATCTTTTTTTTTTCATGAGGAAGGTTTTGCTTTGGAAAAGTTCTGTCTTTATATCACTCCTCCTTAAATTTCCCACATGTCTTCTCCCGCATGGGCAATTTTAAGATTCAACAGTCCAGGCAGCGACAACATAGCACATTTTAACGGGGTAAAAGTTTATATACTTTTTACCTAGCACTGTCTATCACCTGGCTATCTAAACCATCGCTGTTGCGGTTGGCAAAACAGCTGCTCACTGCTTCCACAACATTCTTGCTTGCTCTTTCTCGCCGTGTCTCGAGTTACTAGGGATAGGCCCGGACTTATATTGCAGCATGTAATTCTATACAATTGATATTATGTCTTTCCCTTGATAACGACTGGGTCATGTTAATATAAGAAAATATCCCCACACCATTTATCGTACAGTCCCTGTCCTTTGTTTCCACTGCAAATGCAAATGAACCCTAACATGGAAAAAATACTGCATTTGTCACATTTTCCTGTTTTGTATAACGAACAGTACAGGATTCTGTCCGTTGATCCCATTGTAGCCATGGATAGGCGACTATGTCAGAAAACACCAGTTCTTCCCATCTCCCGACCAATGTCGACTGTCGTACGTGCAGCAGGTCTTTGTACCGTCATTACAATGGGTCGCCGTAATCGGAGAGGTCTTCTAACATGTCGTCATCCTGAATGGCCACAATGGTCACCTTCTCCTCGTCCGTGGGGTCGATGTAGTCGCCGTGTCGGAGGCGACACTCGTGGAGCACGCCGAGCAGGGTGGCCACACAGGTGAGCACGGAGCCCACGAGCCGCAGGTGGTAGGGCCAGCGGAGGACGGCGTCCAGGGCCCGACCCCCGGCCAGCTCGGACAGGCCCTGCCGCCGACTGCTGCCGAACACCGACAGGGACGTCACCGACAGCAGGCCTGCAAGGGGAAAGAAACAGTATATTTAGGGTGTTTATTTAGTAATAGGGAGTTTCAGATCCTCCAAGGTGCGACTTAACGCAAACGCAACGTATCTTTTATCTTGGTTATCATAAAGTATTTCCAAAATATTTCATTATGACTGTACAATTATCCCTCAGTCATACATGATGATTTAATCAAAATTACCAAATTTCGTACGATTATCCTTAGATACGAGTGGGTAGATTTGAGATACGTTGACGTATCGAGATGCATTGTGGCATGGGATCTGAAACTCCCTAATAAACCATCAGGGTTTCCCTTGGTTTTCAGGTATATCATTACAATTCATGAATATGATTGCAAAGGGAGAAAAATGTAGTAATAACTAACTACATGATTGTTTCTTAAGTATACAGCAACTCAAATAAATATCTCAATTTGAGACTTCTCTCTAAAGGAGACATTTAAGACATTGTGAGTCTAATGAATGCCAATTACGCTCCTAAACTCCAATTTAATTAGACAGGGTGATACAGAAATGGCTCTCATTACTGTTTGGCAGTATTGAGTTAGTAGCACTGACATGTCGGTACAATTCATGGTCCATGCAGAGAAGTTCCGAAGAGCGTTAAGATTCATTCAAATAACCAAGCAAACCCTCCTCACAAACTGTGATAGTCTAAATTTGTCACACCATTCTATAGTAACCTTATTATCACTAGTCATGTAAGGAATAATATATAATAAGCTATGTATAGAGTTGTAATAAACATTCAATGGTTATTAACTGGTGTGCCTTTTTAATAAGAATGTTCTGTGGCATGTCACTTTCAATGCCCCCTTCATTCTTTACATGCGACTCCAATACCCGCAGGTTTTTCTTTGAAAACTTTGCCTTGTGGTCATAATAGACGAGTGCGGATCAACATGAAGCATACACAGGAGACCAGAGGCAGGTATTGGTTTGGCGGACACCAAAGCCGGCCTGACGTATTACAGTCATCCTATTTGTTATTTCTGAGCTGTATCCCAAATTAGAAATGGATTTTTCAATGGGAATCGATATCCCCCGGAGAATGGCAAGAGAGATGAGTGATATGTGGCGGGTGTTTTCGTGCTATACGGATTGTGTGTGGGATTCCCGGTCCGCCCCGGGCTACGTATCTGTTTACACTCCCACCCAGCTGGGACCCGATCGGCCTGCGTGGGCCGGGCCCCAACCACGGGAGGAGAATCGGAAAACAACCAACACCAAGCTGCTTCTCTGGCACACTACAGCATTTCCGTAAAGGACCAAAACTGTGTGTGCTCCAGAATTTAAGCAATAGTTTAAGCGCACATACCATAAACAAAGGGCATTGTGCAACAGATTTGGCTTGCACTTCAAAGGTGTCTGGACTTTATAATTACGATATGTGGGACCAATTCTAAACACTGCTAAAAACGACGTTTTCAAATTGTATCAACTGAATAGTCCTTTGAGCCAGGCTTTTAAAATGAGGGCCCAGTAGGCCTACCTTTGATGCTTCACTTTATACCATTGACCTCACAATGTTTCTTCTGATCTGAACAAATATGTTAATTATTTGCTAACCGAGAACATCCGAAGACCGGTAGGTCTGCCGAACTGCATGTTGACTGGCTGTTGACAGTGCACAAGCTAGGAACAGTAATTTCTGCTCCTGCCTGCCAGGTCACTATCATCTATACTCTATACTAGGTAACCCATGCAGGTCATTGATCAATGAAAAGTATAGATCCTCAAAAATGAGTGAAATCTTGATTTCACAAAATGCGCTTGACGGATGTCACCAGGCCAGAGCCCCAAAAGTAGAGTTTTGCATGTCTGAGGAACATCTGGGCCTGACCCTGAATAAAATAGTAATGTAATAAACTCCAGGTGAGATCGAACGAGCACCAGTCAGCGAATTACTCCACTAACGGAATGCTGGCACGGCTGCCAGACTGAAAAAAACACAGTATTACGTTATAAATAACTCCATATGAAATGTCTTTATATAAAAAAATATATGATATGATTAAAGAAAAAAAGAGGCATGTGATTGTATCAAGATTAGGTCTATGCCTGCCCCGCGCATTAATCTATGAGCCACTTCCACCTGAAACATATTGGTATACATTTGCAGCTTTATAATTATCATAAAAGGACTCGCACGGAGTCAGTGACCTTTATTGTTGCGCTATAGCATGATTTTTTTAATTCCGTTTATCCTGAAGGGGCATAAATTGCAACTATTACTAAAGTTCATAGCTTTTAACACGGCATTTCGAATATCACATAATTATGTTTTTTTAAATTATCAAAAGGCACCAATGAACTTTTTCCAATAACCAAGAACTTTAAATAAGAGTTTTGTATTTTCTGAAAAAGCTTATCTCTCAAAACCTCCTTGTAAAACATCAGCCACTTAGTATTCAACGATGCCTTAAATTCACCAATCGCCAGTTCATTTGAGATCATCAAGTCGATCCGCTGCCCATCCCAGTGAGCATTACCTTGAAGTCACTGACTGTTGATGATGTCTGATTGATGCGTGGACGTCATTGGTTACCTCAGGGAGGTGAGGTTACTGACCAGAGGGCAGGGTATACAGTATATAAATAAGGTCATTTCAGGCCATCACTGACCACAGCAGACTTAAGTCTACTTCAGTCCCTATCATAACCTCCCGGCATACCTCTGGGCCTGCAAACCCTTAGCTTCCTCACCCTCCACATCTCAGTCAAATATCCATAACCCATTCATTCAGCTTTTATCGCCCTATTTCTGTCCTTTGTATATAGGGCAAAACGTGACACAAGGATAAGTTTCATGTTCACAACTGTTATTTGGGATTGCTTCAGATATGTGGAAAGAGAGTACCTCAAGCGAGATAGAGGTTTGAAAACTAGTGATAAGATCAAGAGGAAATTATGTTATTCTCATAAGGATCACGCACTTATAGTGGGATCTGTTAAGGTAATGTTTTGAAATATTTCGTTGCAGAAAGAATAAATTTAGAATCAGATACCTCTAAGGTATAACTATGAAATCTGGAAGGGGAACCACCTTTAAATAGCAAAATAAGATATTAGTAAACTTATTATGCTTTTAGTATTTCGAATTAAAGTTTATTAACAAAATATGTTGGTTATCTATGATTTTGCTTGTGAATGATTTCGTGTGAATTCCAAAGGCAAATAATTGTATTCCTTGTCTGTTAATCTCCCCAATTTTGACAGCAACAATATCTTTCCAGGTATTTCAGAAGGTGAGATATGAGATGATGTCATTGAAAGTCTGCCATTTTGGATTTTGGCCCCCATCGGGGTTGTGTTGGTATTTCAAGGTGGCTCCATTTAATATTAATGAAGGGGTTGTTAAGACACTATCCTACATACAGACGCTATCCAACAAAGTTTTGTCGCTAACATTTTTTTGTAGGATAGCAGCTGCACAAGCTGCTAAGTCACAAAATTGCTGCTAAGTGACAAAACAATTGTCACTTAGCATCAACTGCATATGCTAAGCCACAAAGAGATGCTAAGCGACAAAACTTGCATACCCAGGGTCTTCTTCACAGTCAGCCAATCAGAAGCCTGCATTTTATTTTGATATTTTCATACATACTCAATCACCATAATTATAGTTCCAGCATTTGATGAGGACCCAGGGTATATGGTTGATGTAGACCTAGAGTATGGAAAAGGTATGCAAAATAGAATAGGGTATACAGTGTATGTAATACCCAGGGTACAGAGTATGGGCAGTATGAAATACCCAGGGTACAGAGGTGGCATATGGGGTATAGGATACCCAGGGTACACAGATGGTATTAGGGATATATGGAGTGTATGGTGGGGTTTTAGGGGGGTAGTGTAACCAGGGTATGGAGGGGTAGTGTATCCAGGGTATGGAGGGGTAGTGTACCCAGGGTATGGAGAGGTAGTAATTTTTCTAGACCAAGGGTCTTTGCTGACAATACCCTGGGTCTACTTCAAAATATTGAGCCCTATTCCCTAAGGTTCGCTTGTCCTTGTCTGGGTCTTTATGCAGACAAATTCCATACCCCCTCTATACTCTGGGTACACCCCATAAAACTGCCTCCATACTCTGGGTACACTTCCCCCTAAAACTCCCTCCGTATCCTGGGTAAACTTCCCCCTAAAAAAACCTTCATACCCTTGGTACACTTTCCCCTAAAAAAACCTCCATACCCTGAGTACACTTCCCCCCTAAACCCCACCATACCCTGGGTACACTATCCCCCAACCACCTCTCCCTTATGGGTTAGCATCCATATGTAGGATAGCAGCAGGTGGCTGATGCTATCCAACAAAATGGTTTGTTGGATAGCATCAGTATATAGGATAGCATCTTAACATGTGTCCTAGGGAATCATCGTACCAAATGAAGAGAAGAACTATTGTGAGAAAAGAGTAAAGTCTTTATCCTTTTCTTTTGAGTGATTTTGGAATCCAACAGTCATTATCAGAGGCATTCTGCTCATGACTTAAGCCAACTTAAAAGTTGTGGTATTGTATTGGATGAATATTATATCTATTGAGCCACCCAGGTCATAAGCAACTGATATTGGACCTGGTCACTCTTAGCCCAAAGCCTCCGGACTGACTTCAGCAGTGTTTCCCATGTTACCCACTATTTCCCTTTAACAACCTATCATAAGCACTATTCCTGATACACAACTACCATTCTATAAATTAATGTTTTCCACGAACCTGAACAGTGTCCAGTTTTCATGTTTTGGGAAATTGGTCTACTCAGTCTGGGTCCCTTCACTGTGTGTAAGTTTATAGAGATGTCTATTTGGATTCTGGTGCTACAACACCACCAAACATTATCATCACAAGTTAAATCGCATAATCAAACCCCAAATATTACTATTCTAAATATTTATCTTGTCATCTAGTCATATATGAAACTGTCCTCATGATAGATTTACAGTTAATATGTTTTAAGGTTGTTTTTCAGACTGACCTGACTTTGACTTGAAATGATGTCAGATAGTAAGTTGGTTTGTGACTGATCAATTGACCGTAATGAATCTCGGTCTAAGTAAGTGATGAGGATTGTGGGGTAGGCAGACATGACCCTAAAGAGTAGAAGCAATAGGAGGAAATATTAGAAGTGAAAGTGTCAACTCAGCGTAAAACGATTATGTTGATTGTCATTTGAATACTGTTATTTCATGATACATCTTAATTACTGGTTCTGACTATTTCAGTGTTTGCATCTTGTGATCTGACTGGACGAAACTGTTGCATTATACCTCTTTGGTGACTATAAAAGTCGACTTTTTTCATGAGAATAAATCAGTATTATCATTGGCACTCAACCGTTAATACCTACTTATTGATCATTTAATTTTGGGGATATAACACAATGGCAGTCAGTGACACCCACGGATAGGCCCAGAAATTGGCCCGGGGGTCAATATGAGTAGACCATATACCCAACGACAAGCCCCAGAAAGTGGGCTCAGGCGGGTGTTGCAGCAAGTCCTGAAAGTTATACTATTTCCAGCCATGAAAGTATAATGGCTCAGTAGTGAAACCAGCCCGATCCACCTTTCAAATTACAGTCACCAGAGCAGCAGCACCTTATTTTAAAAGACGTGTATGTGCTGTAATAGTTCGGCACATGTAGCATATTTTTGTGATGTTCCAGGGAAGAAGGGGAGCGAAATACTCTTTCCACGGTTCCCCTTTTGTATTCAGACTCAACTATTCTCAGCCTGGTTGCCCTCAGTACCATGAGAGTACGAGTGAGATGAGTAGCACGAATGCTCGTTTGTGTCTGCTGTGAAGCTGCAAGGGGACGGATTGAGTGAGCGGAAAAGTACTAAAATCCTGAATTGATTCCTATAAATTCATCACATCTTATTGGTATATAGAACACGTTGGTTGATTTATCTTTATCAAATCAGATGCCAGTGTTTCGTCTACTGCATGTTTTTTTGTTAACCATATTGCACCGAAAACATCTTCAGTGGGAAAGTCTGACTTACTGATCTCACTGTTCAGCATGTTTCCAGTGCTGCACTCCCAATTCTGAGCTCCCATCACACTGAAGATGTAGACATGCTACTGACTCAGGATTCTCTGTTCAGTTATAGAAGGCTAAAATCGCCACATGAAATATATTTGAATGATAACCTCTTATCCTTATATCTTAAATATAAATAGTGTCAGTAATCCGTCCCTGGAGTCATGTAATGTGGGTTCAAGATACACCAACCATTATCTAGTTCACCTGAGCCTAGCCAAGACGACTGCCAATGGTTACCAACCTGCAGATCACTTAAGTCAGGTTTGACATGGAAACGGAATTGTGTTCTACTATAAGTGCAAAAAAGATAATTTCCAGAAATACAGATTCTAAGAAGTCTGCCTTCATCACCATGACAACGGAATCACAATAAATGAGCGCTTTTTCGGCAGTGGGGGTGCTGGGTATGAGTCCTCAGTGACAATTAATGAGCCATGTTTTAAATAAGGCCTTAAGTTCTACTAAACTGATCTAGATATAAATGAGCACTATAAAATATTGTGTCTATGTAAGTTGGTAAGCCTGTGTTGATTTATAAGCTTAAGCTTATGCTACATTTGTAGCCTCGGTAGAATTTGCATACATAGGTGGCAAGTGTGCGAAGGTAAAAAAAATTGTGTTTTATCAAGTATCTATGTTGGCCATTTACAGGCTCTGCGGTTATAAAAGGAAGAAAATATACCGAGCGCTGATCATTGTTATGTGGTCGCAGGTGGGCGCCGATTTTAATGACGACCGCCGCACTCAAAAGGAAGGTAGCGGCCGTAATAAAGAAGCCAGAGTCAGGTGCACCCTCAGGAATTATTAATCAGCCTTGTCATCTGATGCTGTCTCCGCTCTTGCTCACAGGGACAACCGTGAAGGATTTACTGGGCTGGGTATGATGGGCGAGAGCTCACCGTTAAGGCCAAAGGCAAGGAACTGACTCACCAACCTGTGACATTTGTCAAAGAGCACCAAACTGCTGTATATTAATAACGCTGAATCTGTATCAGCTTTAAATGACAGAAATAAAGAGTAGAATCACATCATGTCATATAATCAGCTTGAATAATGGCAAATGTTTATAGATTCAGCCTCATGAAGATTGATTCGATGATGCAAGCAATATAATACAAAGTGAACGCTAAATATATGTGTAATAAATTCAATTAAACTTCGGTCTTAAATCTAATTTTCAATTCCCTTCATTTTGCCCTTGTTGTGATTTTAAAATACCCAAATGTATTTCTATTCTGGGTTAGAGTTTCCTTTTTCAATTAGGATATCGATGACACGATGCTAATGTGTATCAGTCTGTACGGGTCTTCAACCTTCGACTAATGACTTGTTAAGCCTTTAACACAGTGATCCAGCCGTTATCCCAGCGCTAGCATATTACCTAAGCGGTAAAGTTTGCCTTAACAAGTTGTTGATTTTCCCTTACTTTTCCATATTTTCCCTCCCTCTCCAACCAGGATACTGGAGAACTAATTGATAAGTTTCCAAAGTAAATATTTCGACTAGAAAGCGTACAACTACGCAGCATTATATCTTTTGTATTAACTTAGCCGTAGGTGATGCTAAAAATACATATCTCTAATTTGAGAAAACACCCTGTGAGGCATGTATGAGTGTCCTAAACGTCATTATTCTTCATTCACATTGCATTCTCCTTTCAAGAAAGCCTGAACTATCGTTACTATTCCATCTTAGGTTTCCTTTCCATTTTTATATCTATTTCATCCTTTTATTATTACTCCTTTCCGTCATTCCTACCATCCTCACACCCCTCCATTCCTGCCCTGCCCTCGGTCCAATCAGTCGCTGATTTAGCCTTCCGACTGTGGGCGTCAAATTGTGTTAGGTGGACTGACTAATTTCCTCAGCGGCCGACAGGGGGCTCTCATTACCTGCCCACCACCAGGTGCGCTGACCGTCCGGATGTCGGGGGCCTGGGGGAGACCTCTTGTAGATCCTCTAATCAGGTTCCTGGCCTGGTTACAAATAACCAATCAGCACATCAAGGCCGTGGTAAATAACAACATACATACAAATATATGCAAGGATGTCTTTTTCACTGTACTGTTATTTCGGGCAATGTAATGATAATTGCATGACGATAACCCGTCCACAAAAATAATGAATTTCCCTTTAGAACCTCAGAAAGATTGACACCTATTCTTGCACAAGCGTGCATGTATAATTTCTTTTTCTTTTTTTATTGAACATTAAATTGTTTTATCTAGGTTGTGGGGAGAGAAGTCTGCAGTGTATACTACGTACTAACATGTACGGTGTTGTGCTTAAATGCGGGGCATTCTATACTTTTTTAATAGCTTAGGTTCTCACCAGCTACCTGGAACCAGTAAACCAGTCCTGTGATATTAGGGACTAAGTAAAAGGGTCTCACCAAACACTTACCAACCAGGCAAACGCGACTGGACCCTTTCAACATTGGAGAGTGAGCGGTTCTACCAGCTTGCACGAGAGAGTCTATTCTTTCCCTGAGCCCTACCTGTTGATTATTATATATAGATATATATATATATATATATATATAAATGTATGAATTTTGTGATATATATATATGAGATAAATAGTTGATACATATAACTATGTAATATATCGTTGACATATTATATATTCGATTATGATGATGATAATGAGGGGGTGCCAGACACCTGATCACCACCAGCATCTCTCCTCCTTGTGAATGGCGCTGGTTTTGTAATATAAACATTCGACATATTCAATTCGTCCGAAGCAATCTACTAAAGAATTGATATGATTGCTGTACAATTCCATCGTCTGTTTACGTTGCGATACGCTGCAGCAATATATATAATTATGCCCATGAACAAGCTAAATCTTACCTTTTCGAAAATATAACAGTTGAACACATCCTGTGTAAGGCTGAGCTAATAAAACGCATGCTACTTTCTATCTATACACTCACTAACCAATGCCTTTGGACTACCCGAAATCACGACCAAGCAAATACCCCTATCGTGCCACAAGTTACTTTGCAAGTTAAGGTCCTTGTTTAGCTGTGTGACAGACTACTTGGTGGTAAACCAGCCAACGGTCCCCGCGTGATAACGCATGGCCGGTATCTGGCCGGGACTCATTGGGTCACTTAGTCACCTGGCCAACCCCAGTGTATCCTTCATTTACCAGCGGGACGTCTACCTCCCCGCCACCACTTACACAGACTGTGTCTGGAGATGGAGAGTGATGGTGTCACGTGACCTGACACAAGCTCCTCGTTATCTACCAGAGCGTCATCTCAGCTTGGAATATCATTTCTATGTACATGCATGCCAGAATGAATCATAGAGGGTACACAGAAAATACCCAGCTGTAATATGAAATAGGGGCCTTACATGGTGATTTTGGTGATATAATTATATGTAATTCTATGTCTTCATGATCTCAGTTCATAATTATTACCCATATTGAAATTGTTTTTAGGCACAACGTTATAAAAGTCATGCATCAACATTGCTAGAACAGAACATAATATATAGCCATGAGTTGCAACACACAAATGTGTCAACATCATTATAGTGTATGCAATGTAACATTATTGTTCCCAATGCCGGGTAGCATAGGACCGATATTCAGATGGTACCACTCTTTAAACAAGTTTAAAAAAATTGTTTTGAATTGATCATATTATAAATACATGGGACAAATTATATGAAGATAATGTCCAGAACAGGACATCAACAGGGCATAATCAAACTCCAATGATCATTAGTTATACATCGTGACAATTCACAAGGACGTTGTCCATCGTTGAAAACAAAATATAAAAAGAAGACTGTCGTAGGACCGTTCAGAGCCCTCACCCCCTGCATACCTACTCCTCCGACGTCACTAGAACGCTAGTCACCTGTTGTGGACCCATTGACAGAGGACATATAAGAGACTGTACACAGCATAAAGGAGCCTGAAAGCAAATGGAAGTGACATTATGTGGACATAAGTGAGGCACCGAGAGGAGTAAATGTGACAGGAGCTGGTGGTCGAGAAGTGTCTGGGCTACTGAATAGGGATGTGTTAGCGTTCAGTCTGGTCAGGCAAATCATGTAAGACTTGGAAGCTGTTTAGAAGTATACATATAGAATGTATCTATAAATAATGTTGGTATTATGTAAATATTTAAACATCGTAATAACTCTGTAAACTAAGGGATACCTTGACGATAAGTACTGATAAAAACCTGTAGGTCCTATGTTTAAAATAAAAGTCAAAATTCCTTGAATTATTAGTATCTTTTGGAAAACATGAGTCATTATGACAGTTGTGTTGTACAATGACTCGTGCTTCATAATGACATATCCTTAAGCTTGTTCGTGTGTTACTGATTTATGGGTAAATATGGTCTGATGATAACATATCACACCATGGCAATGGGGTACATATGAATACGTTGACTTACACACGGGCAAAGAGAACTTAAATGGTGACTAATTGTTAGTAACAGTTCTAATTATTGTTTTATAAATGAACATTAACAATGGAAACATTTTCAATAAGTTATCTGATGTATGGATACCCCATGTGAACGTCATTGACAGGCTGGTAAATTTCAAAATGTATGTAATCGGTAAAAGACGAGAAAAAATAATCCAACTGAATGGAGAAATCCTTTAAAACACGCCCTTTCACAGGTTTAGTTATGAGCTTAACTTCATTTATATAACGAGATTTCCTACCGGAGGTTTAAAATGGCACTGTATTGAGAGGACAGGACCAAGGGATGATAAAAGCCTTTTGAAGGATGAACTGCAAATAACTCCGCGAATAAGAAAGGTCGTTAATGCTAATGGTCTTTCAGTGGCAAAGAAGGCTCATTCGGAGGATGGCGGAAATTTGATCATAAAACCTTACATCCTCGCTTGACATTTCACAGTTAATTAACCTTACAACGGATGAATAGCTTTTTACCACCGCAGTCATAAACGGGTCTTCTCAGAGGAAAGATTTCTAAAAGCACAAATCTTTACATTCATCAAGTTCATTTGACCCTGGATCAGGTCGTTTTCATTGGTTATTTCTATATTTGAATTGGGAAATTAGCTGATAGTTCAAAACTTACATAATATTACCTGGGCTGAAACATGTCAAGAAAGAAGTGGTAGATTCTATAATCATGCATCTGACCATCTGCTCATGCATTCATATCTACAATTGGTAAATTGAAATAAGTTTTTAATCAAAACATGAAATTATATTAATTAATTGTTTTCTCAGTCTAGGTTCCACAAAAGTCTATCAGGGCATATTCACTCGGTCTGGTCTATCATAAAATAGAAGCCTAATTACTTTCGAATGTAACGCCTGTTGTTGGTGCGACTCTCACGTCTTGATTATATATAAATATTGACAGCTTTAATAACTAGCCTCACATTTCCATTTAGCGTCACACTATTGCAAAAAGTAAACAATTATCCGCTATAACGTTCGTAAATGGGCAGGAAATTAAACAAATAAGAAAAGTCCTTTTCTCTTTCATTATAAGGCACTAATCAAAACAGGAGATCATTTCGGCTTAGAGGCGATTTGGGATTTTCATTTCAACCAGGTTTGCCGTGAAGCAGTAATTCAGCGAAGAGCGCACACACTCTCAAAACAGAACTCAGAAGGGTGCGGATCAAAACAGCTTACACCCGTTCCCCTGTGCCAATATCAGGCGCCAATTGTCAACTATGAATCAAAGGCCTGTGAGGCAAAATGATAGTTTGAATCTTAGAACCTTTAAAATTAATTTTGCTAAAGACTGAAAATTGATTTATAATATGTGGGTATGTGTATTTTATGAAGTTTTATTCTAAATTCTAAAGGGGGTGTTGCACAGAAATCATTTTTATTTTCTATTAAAGTTTCTGCCCTGGCATCTTTCTAGCCGCTCACTTATTGTGTATGTTGTCACTTGGGCCGCCATACCCGTTCAAAGCCATCATCAATCCGTACAGAGGCGCCAATACAGAACCTCTTCCTTTTGACTTTGTCCCCTTTTCCACCCTCTCACAGATTAATATGATTACTGACGTGGCCATTTAAGCCACCCTTGCCTGAGGGGCTGGCCGTCAGAAGTGGTGAGATGAGATAGGCAGGGGCCCAGGGCTGCGCTTGACCTCCATTCCCAGCACTAATCCCACTCGGCAATCTGCAGCTACGGTACTCCCTCGTGGGCCCGAGAAATCCCCAGTCTTAGAGTGCCTCCTTTCTCCACCCTACCAATTCATAAAGTAATCAGGGAGAGAAAACTACCTGAACGTGATGTGAATGGGGTGTCAACGATTTGTGCAAAGTGGCTTTAGAATCGATTAATTCCCTTGGCCTTACTTAATTCAATATTCTAACCTATATATAGGTAAACGTGTGTGATATGACTCTAAAATTCCATTCCAATGTTTCTGACCTTTATCTGAGGAGTCAGATATTGCTTAAGTAATATTATCTATACACAAAGCACACATATCTAAGACTGATATCCTTGCGCCTAGATAGAAATTAGCACTGAAAAAAATAACATAATGTTGCTACTAAGTTTTTAAATTGTAGGACCAGTGTTTACATATAGGCCTCATCAACTGATACTACTAATACAATTGAATTCAATCGCATTGAGAATACTGTGAAAGACGTGATTAGGCTATAGGGCCTAAGGCTCTCAAATTACTTATGCTCAAGTGTTATTGATTTTACTTCTGTGTGTTTAAATTGAATTTGTACCACAGAATTTATACTCCCGAGTAATTTCTAAAGAAATAAAGAAGGGAATGTAACGTTCTGTTACACTAAAATATAATTAGTAATCAAACTCGGTTGACCGGGAGAAATGAAAGTTGTGTCCACATGATATATAGGCGTAACTTTCCATACGTTATCCACTCTTTAGATTATCACTCCTGTTTCTGATATAGAGCTAGAATACGTGGCCAAGTCTCTGGACCTAGTTTCGGAGTAGGGCCTACTTTTCCTTACAACAGTGGAAGAAATATACCTTTCCTTCTTCACATATCTAATGACTGTGTATGGATGGATATTAGCACTTTATCTTTATCAAGCATGGTGTTCGAGGACATAGTTCATATTCGAATGCAGATCCCTGTTGTGTTCCCGATGTCCTGAATGCGCTCCTGCTCCCAGGACCAACCACAAGCCATATCTCTCCCTTTGCTGGCAGTGACCTTCCAACAAGCTTGATCTCTGTCCTCTGAACTCGATTCCCAGGCGAACCTGATCGGGTTACCCGACCACCCGACCAACCACGCACTGTATTATGGTCCACGGCCCACTTCCTGTGGTCTCTCTGCTGCCGCCATATTCGGAGACCGACGAAACCGGAAACGGAATAAACGGAGGTGTTTGCTGGTTGCTGGCGGCACGCGTGCTCTGTGTTTGGCCTGCCGGGATCAGGCTGGGTACAGGCTTTGGAGCTGGTTCCCGATGATTTGGTCAACATACGGGACATGAGGGATGCCATCTTTGGATGGACTATGCACGTGATGTCATAAAAGGGCACTCCGGGGCAGTCCCAATATGGTCCCCTTGTTTTTATTTGACTCACATTTTTCTAAAGCATATTTCAGGTTACCCTGCTCTGATAGTGATACCTGTGAATTGGATCGAGACCAAATGAGCATTAAAGTCACCCGACTTATAATTAGCCTATTTACTTACAGGCGAATCATATTGAACTTGATAAGCTTATCATGATGGAGATTCCTAAATGGAATATGTGGACAACTCTAGGCCCTATTACACTGCTGCCAATTACTAACCTGTAGGGCACACTCTGGGCAAATCTAGATATTTTGTTATAAATATAGTCACATTCTGAAGGAGGAGCCTTTTCACAGAGGAAAAATGAAGCATTGTCATCATTAAAAAGCTCATGCTAAAAAGCAGCCATAAAGTCATCACTACAAGACCTTTGCCTAGTCTGCCATAGACGCCCAGGCCTGTTAACAATCAGGCCAGAGGAAAGATAATTTTGGATTATGACTCCAAATTGCTCATCTCTGAAAATCATATCTAGCAATATTTATTCAACTTGGAGTAGGCAACGTTGAATCCTCTTACTCTGTTCATCACAATACAATGGTTTTGCGTTAGAGATAGTGCATGGCCGACTACGGTTTTGCACACTAGAGAGAGCTTTTATTGGTCAGGATTATGGACAAATATTTATTACTTTTGTAATCAAATTGAATTCCCCGGCACAATTCATTGTATAGAGAACTACATTGATAAAGGTCATACGCTATGGAGATCTGTATGTCCATATCATATTAGGGAAAGGCTCAGTATATCTCCTGTCTTAAAGTATCCTGAAACTTAAAACCTAAGGAATATTGGATATGGCATTCCACATAATACGGTATCAGTTTGCAAATGGATTCGTTTTACTAATATCCGATGTTTCTTCTTAAAATGAGGTCTACCATAATGACCCTGCTCATATTACATGGCGGTTGCTATATCATATATTTATGTGGCTGTTTTGCTAAGTGCTAAGTAATATGTCAAACTTTGTGTGACCTTGAAACACAAAGTACGAGTACGAGCCATGCCAACTGAATAACCAAATCAAGTGAATGGGTTATTCTAGCTGCTAAGGGCCGTTTTGGGTATAGAACGGCAGCGGCGGAAGGATAGGCTCAAATTGTGGTCACAGTTACCTGGTATATTTGATACATTATGCATAATGCCTGTCATATCTATCGAAAAAAAAACTATCCAATATTGTTCATAGAATCAAACTGGTTCGCCAGTGAAAACTGGCAAATGTGTTAACCGGATGGAATGAAACCGTTCACATTTTTTTCAATTCAATAACAATTTAAGCACTTCCAATATCTGACTGTCTTTTAATTTGAATAAAAGGATTTTGACTTACAGGCGACTCCGAGCAGTATGATGGCGGGCCGGCGACAGTCGAGTGGACAGAGCCGTGACCGGCGGTCAAGGCAGGCGACGAGTGACGGGAAGAGGGAGAGGATGAGGGCGCCCAGACACCAGTACTCCATGTGCTGCACGGCCGTCAGGCTGCCTGCAAACGGCAAGAGGACAGGGTCAGTGGTCAGTGGGCGTGGACGTATGTAGGCTATAGTAGGGGTGGATGGTCAGAAACAATGCAGGAAAGACTTCTCACTGAAGGTTCAGGCATGGTATGAATAATCTTGTTTTGGGGAAAAATGGAAAGGGAGGAAAACATATTTGCTGAGACACCAAATAATGGACTGTGTAAAACACGACATGCTATCTCATATTAATGCATAACTAGGGGGTAAGTTAATATCATATTCATACCTTGAATAGAAACAATTCAAATGATATATATCTATATACATATAATGGACAAAATGGCATTTTCATTCTAGACAAAAATTTCATTGAAACAATAATTTTCATAATAACATCTCGCGAGAGGGCTTCGGCTTCTGATGCTAAGGAAACAAGATGCATTGTGTCCTCTGTGTACTATGGCATCTTATCGATTGTGCACATGTTTTTGTGAATCCTTCTCAAGGCCCAAACAAAATTGAAACTTAATTAAGATTGTCTTCCATTTTCTCTAAAACGGTCTCAAAGAGGTCTATGCGGTCGAAGAAGTAGATGGCCTGCAACTTCATATCTGTAGACAACATCTTTGTACTTTGCAGCATTTCTGTGAAGTTTATTCTACACTTTTTAGAATAATTCCCATAAGAGAATTTAATAGGGCGAAAATTCCAAAAGCCTTGATGGAGTCAATCTGATGCCTGGTTATGCCATTGATCAGTGTTTCTCAACGAATCAAAATTTCGGCAAATTAGTCAGTAAGGTTTTTTTAATTGTATTTTTATATGGGCTAGGATAACCTGAATTTTATTCTGGTTTATAAGTTCATTGTTTAATGTTCTAAATGAAATTTGATGTGAATGCATTGTACCTGAATCAAGTATTTTGCAAAGGCATCTAGCTAGTTTATATGAAAAACATGAATTTAAATGAAACACATCCAACCAAAAACTATACGGATGAATAACATTTTCAGTCTCAAAAAATACATGTATCTGAAACAAAGTGAAACGGAATATACCCAACTAGATCCAATGCAGACGAACATTTTCAATCCTAAAAGATAATACGGAAAACAACGCATTTCCTGAAAACTTCCTTGGTGGTATGGCCGTCGGAACTAAGGACAACTGAGGCGAATCTAGATGCTGACACCGGCAGGACAAAGCACTGCCTTATCAGGGATTTATATCATATGGAGGGGGCGGGGAGGAAAGGTCATAAGGTGCAGAAAAAGTCAAAGTGGTCGAACAAATGTCAGTCGGAGGTCCCATGGGCGACGTAAGGTAAGGCTTCATCGAAAGGCCTACAGCGGGGTGGAGCAGGAATGTGACGTGAATAATGCTGACTGCGCAGGAGGAATTGTTACAAAGGGATTTTAATGAAAGAGAGACAATGTAGGCAACAGGACATGAATTGGAAAGTAGGTGATAGATATGATATAAGGACACGTTGAGGATATGCTATTGGAAGTGGGACTCCGAAAAAATATCAATAATAGGTAAAGAGAATAGAACAAATAGGAGTAGGAAATATGAAGCAAAGAACAGAATAGAGGAAAATACCTCATGGAATAAGGAACATGTCAAAGCTGAGAAGAAACTGTGATAATGAGAGTACGAAATAAATAGTACCTGAACAGTTGCAGACGCATGGAAAGCCAAATATAGAAGACGTCTATGTGGAAACTGATTCTATATAGAACGAAGAATTAAACTTAGGAAAATGCAAAGATGACAAACAAGAATAATTGTATCCATAGGAGGGTTGGAAAATGGAAGTCACACGTCCAGGAAAGTATAAAGAAATGGGAATGTAGAAAAGATGAAAGGACAGAAACAGGAAGGTGGTGCTACTGAGGGATAACTAACATGAAATTGGAAGGAAAGGAGAGCACTAAGACAGTGAGGAAGAAAGAAAACAGAACAGCTGGCTGTAAAGACGACTTATTAATCTGTGTACTGGGGATTATCGTACATGCTGCATATCACTCAAACGAGACTTAGATGCCCTTCCTAACGGTAAACAATTATACGTGTATCTAAACTTGCTGCTGACAATATTAACTTGTGAAATGGCCTATAAAACTGAGCTAATGGATGACAGTGTTGAGGTGGAGGTATGCAGAGAAGGAGGAGAAGGAGGAGAAGGGAGTGTCGACTTGCCTGGGATGTGGCTCTGCAGGCAGTGGTCCATAGAGGGCACCAGGGGGACGTGGATCTCGTCTAGCCCCCAGCACTCTGAGTTCTCAGGTTTCTGAGTATCTGTAAAGGTCGGAAAGGTCACGTCAGTAGGGTCTCATACCTACTCCTACTGCACACGAGGATGGAATGTGGCTGGTTTTACCAAAGGGTGGGTGCCAGGTGGCGAGTGCACACACGGTTGTCTTTTACGTATACACACGTTTCTATCTAAATGTGTAAGATAAACATATTGAATTTTTCTAAAACGCCCAGAGGTTAGGATGATAGAGATGAAGATAGAATATTCTTAAAAGGACAGAATCAGGAAAGCCCTTAATATGTCTGTGTTCATGTGTGGTATTATTTAGGTTTAGAATGTGCCCAACATCATGTAATATATATATTACTTCAAATATATATCTTCAAAATATGAAATGGAAAATTATTATGGCTTTTTATCATTGCTGTGAGATTTGAAATTGAGTTGGATCTAAGTGTAGTGTAAGATGTGCGACATTGCTATTTCAAATATGCCAGCAATATTCCAACGTTTTCATGTTGTTGTATACTTGTACACATGTACTTGATTGTATGTACCGATACGACTAAATAAAGACGGTTTAATTGAACTGAGAAATTCAATTAGTACTTTCATTAGTTCACAACAACATTTTCATTGTTTTGCAAAAGAAATACTGATCCTCAGATGACGTTTGGATGGGTTATGGGGGATTTACACAGACGGTCTGGAAGCTATCTGTTCTTTTTCTCAATATTTCTTTAATTTTCAAAATAAAGATTAAAGTTTATTCATGATGTCCAAGCAGATTGATCCTTCTTTGTGACATAGTAAAATAAAAAAATAACTGAGTTTTCTGAGTGGAAACAAAAGAAATGCCTCAAGTTTTCAAGTTGATATTTCCAGTACATTATAGGGCTACAGACACCCTCAACGAAGTGACTCTTAATGTGTTTTTCTGGAGCTGGAGCCAATCGCCTGAAGCTCGGCACTTTGCCTATGAAATCACGTGAATGCGATGAATATTTCAGACCCCGAGTCGACCACGGCCAGATTTATTGTGAAGCAATTACTCACTGGATAAAGCCCTGCCAAAAAGTAGTCGTTTTCAATTCAAAACGTCCTCTTAAATGTGGTCTTTTCTAATGGAAACTGCGCCGTTTTGAATATTGAGTTGGGAGGCGGCAAGCTAGCCCGGGGGACGTTGACAGTCGATTGAAGCAGAATTAGGGGTTACAGCATGATAATATGGATCAATTTACGCGGTATGGGGAAACATTAAACACTTAAGCTTACGGGATGGCATAAGACAATAAGGATCTACAATAGTGTACCATGCATTAGACAATTGTTTTGATGTTGGTAAATAACTACCACGTCAAGGGCTGGTTATCTAGTGTCCTATACTTCCTCTGCTGTTGTTTTTTTAAAGATGGTCTACATACTTGGAAAGGTATTTTGGCCAGTTTTCTTCGTGAACGTGTCGTGTATCTTGTATTAGATATACCCATGGATAACGTGTTCGATTAAGAATGTCTCATCACCCCCAATCCCTTTCAATATTACATCGACTCTTTTCTTTATTAACTCGTGAATCTGAAGCTATGAGCTTTTTCCAATATACTAATAAAATTGTTGCAAAAATATTGCAAACCATAACGTTATTGTTCCTTGTACGCTGTAGAGCATGTATTTCAGTACTTATCATTTGCAAGTGTTAATTGAACGAGAAGCGTGGCGTCCGACCTTTTCCTTTCGACTTATGCCACTTTTGAATATAGAAACATTAAACAGGCGTTGTTAGGACTGCTGTGTTACTAGTGTCAGATGTGAGTAGTATAGTGAAATAGTAGTCAACCTCAGGCATATCTCTCTTATAGTAGTGGACAAATGGGTACAATAATCAGGCAAGTACTTTTTAAGTAGTGCAATTAAAGTACAGTTTGCATCAGGTCATCTGCTCCCAAGGACAACATACATGTGTTTCCATCCAGACGTGAACGCAGAAGCTGACCTTTAGCTTTCGTTTTTCCGCAGAATTAAATATTTTTAATCCTTCTCCACTTGACGGTTAGAGATGGATGAGTTGCCACGGCTCTTATGTTAAAGGTCAGGCATTGAGTGGGACTGCTCAGATAACCTTTCTGGTGGATTTGTCGTTTTTTGGTATAGTCATCTCCCCAGCTGTGTTTACTCCAAGAGGCTGCCCGAAAATGTTCATTTAGATTAAAAACCTAGATTAAAAACCATTAAAAAAAACTATCTTGCCATGTTTATTTAGATTACTACCAGTCTGTGATTACCATCTTAGTAGGTCCGCTTTCCTTCGAGTTGTATTTACTGGTCTGTGATTTACCCTTTACAGGAGGAACCCTTAACCCTCAGGTTGTATTCAATGGCGTGCCTACATACGCATTCTCCCATGTTTTTGTACTTTAGATGTCTATCAAAATGAGAGGAGGGTCAGGCCCCCACCCCCTGGATACGTCTCTGGGCAAGATCAAAAGTCTTTGATACAGAGTGATGTGACACATGGGTACCAACAGAGAACGCCCTACGGTTTCATATTATCGCCCATAGTTGTGCATGGTCTTGCGTGGTCTCGGGAGAAAAAACATTTAAAATGCCAAAAAGACCGGAAATCAGGCTTTATTCCGCTGTCAGCCCCCTCTACCGTCAGGACAAAGCACTACACGCATTGCGCCGCTCCATGGGGATAGTCACGTGAGGGGGCTTGGGGTGGTGAATGAGGAAGGTGCTGGATACACTATCAAACCGAACGGGACTATCAGAATGCCTTCGTTTTAATAAGAAAATGACTATAATTTTATCATGATATATGTTATCTAAACAGTTTGTATCTTATCACTTCTTAATTAGCATCCAAGACATATTGTTGTTCTTGTGAGGTTATATAAATGAATTGATTCTACTATTCTTTGGTATTTAGCTATGGGCCCTTTTATATATTGATAATAAACAAGTTCATTAGATTAGGAATTGAAACCAACCAGACCCGACTTTGAGTTGGGTTCAGTCGCGTAGTGACACTGGGCCTAAGTGGCATGAGACCTCTATTAGACCCGTTAAAAGCTAAACGCGTCGGCCTTTGTCACATAAAAGGCGGTTTTGCCGCCCGCCTGTACTTATAAGAGGGACATTAAAGCGAAACCGAAAGCTTTACGTCCCCGCCCGCTGGCCGCTATTGGTAGGGTGGGCAGGCGCGTGCAGCACGGCTGACGGCGGGGGATAAGCAGGCTACTTCTTGTAATTGGATTTGATAATTACGTTTCGAGCAGTGATTGGTCGGGCGCCGTTTTTGGTCCTACACACGTTGCCGCTGCCACGACAATGAACCTTCACTCTTTGTCTGTCGGACCCAGATGAATAATACTTCTTTTTAGGACCTGGATTTAAATTTCCCGAATCCATTGCATACATTGTTTAGGCTCCATTAGGCCTGTAAATAATGTGCCAACTCCAAAATTCATCCACTTGCATTCTCCTCTTGTTGCGAAGCACTTCGTCTTTAAAAGCCTGCTTGAATTTTCATGAGATGGATTGTTTTCGTAGGTTTAAAACGTAGTCGGATTCTGGGCACTCTCAGGTAAACTTGTGCACGTTGTCATTACATCCCTCGGTTGAATACTCAAGGGGATTTCGGATTCCAGCCTGGGAGACTGAGTTTGTGGTTAATTAAAATGTTTAAGTAACAGCCCTCCTCAAAATGTTATGAACAAATTGATCCTCCGTGGAAGTTTTCCTTCCCGTCAAAACTTAGGCCTACTACAGTGCTGATGTACAATGAAGCCCAGACGTTCATACTTTTATGTCACAAGTACGGCGCCAATATCTGAAATATGAGGATTTATTACATATCTGACTTTATAAACAGCGATGATATTATTGTATATTCTTCTATCTCGATGTATTGTTTATCATGGAAGATGTTTTCAGTAACAAAAAAAGATTATAAGTTTTGAACTTTGATATTGCTTTAGGGATGGCGTTTCTCAGGTAAAATCATTGACAAAATGTCATTCTGAGAAAATCTCCAAGAGTATAGTTTCAGTTTGATATCAAGGTGTAATTGTCTTTGCCATAGCTTTCACGTGGTCATAATAAGAGTTTTCTTTGGTTCGTGTTTGTTGTTTAACGTATTGGTCCAGAAATCAAATCTACAGGCAGTAAAAGAAGCTGTCCTTACGCTTCTACTGAGGCTAGGTCGTTTTACTTCCAATACTCTACATTTGGACGGTGTTCGTTATGAGGTATCCTCCGTACTCTGTTCTCCATACCAGCCGGGAACCATGTGTTCCCTCCTACCTCCAGGTGGTCTGGGCCCCGGATAGGGCTTTCTCCTCACGTCCCCTGCCACCATCAGCCCACCCCTGTCCCTGATGCACCTCCTCCAGCACCCCCCCCCCCCCCCTCCCTGCCCCTGGCGCAGGTCGTGTAATGCCCGTCACTCCCTGAATACCACCACCCCGGCCTCCAGTTTCCCAGCGTGCTAAAACTGGTCCAGCCAGCGCCAGCCAACCCTCCCTGTTCCCCCTGCTTGCAGGGAAATCTAATTTCATCTGGTTGAGTTAACAATCCGTCGATGGCTGAGGGGCATGGGATGGAGAATGACAGGTTTGTGGTTCCAGATCTCAGTAGAAAGTGAGTTCTGAGAGCTGTGCTGTTTGGGATGTTCAGGGTGTCAGTTATTGTGGTGACGGCTTTGCATGGGGGAGGAATCCCTGAAAGGAGCAAGATTCTTTTGTGCCATTCACAGTTTGCAATGTATCTTGTTTGATACAATGATATGATAAATTGTGTTTATATTCTAGGGTTTGTTCCATTGCGAGTTCAAGATAGATGTCTTATCACCAGTTAAAAGTGTCACTGTGTAGGGAAAGTACTGCTATGACGAGGAAAGATTGGCACCAAGTTTGTTTTTGTTTTGTTCTTTTTATATTTATTTCGGTTTTGGATTTAGCCAACCCTTTAATCTCATCCAAAGAATTTATTGCGCTTTCAAAACGATGGCTACCTCAGAATCTCAAAGCTCCTATAAGCATACAACTAGACATCAAACTCCTTCAATATATCCCCTAACATCCTGGGTCGTTTGCTACTTTGAGACATTCATTCAAGGAAATATGTTTCCCTGATAGATTAAGCATAAAATACAGAATTATGCTGTTCTGTTTTGCATGGCTGAAATGTAGGATTCATTACCCTTCTTGGGCTTGTATATAATTATCGTCAATTCTTAAGTGAATATGTTAATTCATTTCCTTAAGTCAGGTTTCCACCGAACGATTCTTGTTGATTGAAAGATGACGACTGAAAAAAAGTATAATCCTTTGGTGTTGAAATCTTTTTAAAATGAAAGATTTCTTGTTTCCACCGAACGACTGAAATAAAGATATTTGGACGATTCTGAGACGTTATGAACGGCTATTTCCAACGACTAGAGGTAGAAAACATAGGGAACAATGTTATTAATTCCTTTAAATTTTGTTTTGGAAGAAATCATTTGCTACAGTCATAAGGACATATAAAACAGGTTAGATATTCTGTTGTTTATAAATCTTTTCATGTCTGCAGGCTTTACTGTCGTGTGCGGTTGTTTACAAAAGTCTTAACCAGCGATTTTCTGTTTCGACTGAACAACTTCATTAAAGACTACCACTGATTCCGAAACATTTGCCTGTCTTAAGCCGTCCTGAGAAAACTGTCGTTTGGTGGAAACCCTTCTTTACATACAGTTATTTTTTTGTTTTGCATTGTTCATAATGGTTTACATGTTATAAATGTTAGAATTTCAGTTTGAAAGTACATAATTATATCATTCAGGGTAACTGTATTCTTCCGCCGGGAAACTGTATGAAGTCAGTTATAGTAGTTTTGTGGGCCTTCATGTAAAAACAGAGTGAATTGTGCATTCTGTGTTCTCAGGGATTTGCATATTGTGGTGGCGGCTTCACCTGGTCGTGTGTGCCCCGACTCTGTGAGCGGGAATTAAGGATTTGTGTCTAGTCTGTACTATCAAACCTGGCACAAGGCTCTCTTCATCCAATCACACACCAGACCAAGTTCCCCCTTGATCGCCTGGCCAGTTTGATAGAGTTGGTTTAGTGATTCATGGCTGGTTGTAAGTTGGGGGATTCTGCGATTTAGACTGGACATTGGTCCCTATCCTTAGCTATTTGCATATTTTGTTGACGGCTGCGCTGTTGAGAAGCATCTAGACTTTGAAATGGAATTTCGGGACGTTTGTCCGAAGGTTTTGCAAATGTCTAGTCTGTTTATTTTTCAGGAGGCAAACACGAAAAAGGCACTTTCGAATAATCTGGGTTAATGTTAGGTTTATGCATTTAATAATATCATGACTTCCTAGATCTACTGAGGTCTTCTCCTAAAAAAAGAAATAACCAATAATTATATGCATGCTGTCTTGTTTTAGGGACATCCCTGAACGTGGTTCTAAGGGATTTTTACTGTTTGCCATAGCACAGCTATAGAAGACAGGCTCATTCTACAGTACCTCTATGAAAAAGGATTTATCCACAGGGCTTACACTCTGCGGTTTACTTTTTTCACATATCAAATCATGAGCATTATTCTCTGGTCAATTGACGGCACCGGTTCCCTAACATTGGACATGGTCAGTATGTCATCAAACGCACATAACGAGTCCTATTTTTGTCTTCTGATATCTCCTTTAATCATTTAATAATATCATGTGAATCTGGGAACTTGTTTACAAATGTGAAGAGATCTTGTACGTTCACAGACTTTAGCAAAACTTTGATTATAGTAAGAGTGGAATATTCTTAGAACAAAAAGCGGACGACCTTTAGGTCTCATAACTAGTCAAACATATCTATAGTATTTCAATTAGTGTATACTATAGTCATGCATAGCCTTTTTCATATAACCACTTGCCTACCTATGTCAAGCTGCTTAACCTCGTTTGTTTGCACACGTAGATATTTGAACATGGACTTGATATTGCAACAAATCCTACATGTATTATTTCTTTACTTTATTGGTATATCAACTATAAAATAAGATTCCATCAGAACATTGAGTTGTAGATCACAGTTAACAAAATGGAAAAGTATTCAAGTAGACTCTAAGTAAAAGATGGGATTACTAACCAATATCAATTAAACCTTAAATCTTCCTTTTTATTATAGCCCAGTTTAGATTCAGCAGTAAAAGCAATTGATGTTAAAATCTAAAGAACTGTGGGTTTTAAAAACTGTTTCCGGTTTGGGTATGAACAACAGTGTAACTGATGCTGAACCAGGATAATTAAATGTGTTAGAAATATGTAAAAGTATGGATTGTCCTTAAAGCAAATGCGACTTCCTATTGAGCCTACAAGTTGATGTAACCGCCAATATGCCATTCGTCATCTGCCACTGGATCTACCAATATGCCCACCAATATCCTCCCTCACTTGTACCATAGTAGACCCAGGGACATCCTTTCAGTGATTGGTGTTAGCACATAGTCCCAGCAACTAATTGAATCAGCTATTAATTTAACACTCCAGCGCTTCCGTAAGAAGGCCCGACCTTCTGGCGGTATACCGGCTCACCGGCGCCGATCGTTCTCCCTCAGCCAGTTAACCTGTATAGCCTAATGGCACTGCCTACACTCCGGGTGAGGTTTGGATGTTGGCAGTATCTGGAATGATTGTCACCCATGACCAAGCAATAACTTACACCAAAATGCAAAGAACTTTAGATTAGCCCAGATGGAAATGTAAATACGTGACTTTTTCCTGCACATTCTGAATGATCTGTATAGCTTTTATTGTTTCAAAATCTGACTCATAAGGTGAGTGTAGAAATCATGTTGATGTTTGCTAACGAGTAGTCAATTGGGTTGTATCCACATCGGCTGTTCATGTTAATTTGATCTTGTTATAATAAATGTGATATATCTATCCACAGTAATGATGCATAATATTATAACCATTATGACCAGGCTTTGGTTATGTCTTGGTTTTAACTCTAAGATCAGATTTTGCAAATAAGACAATTTAACTCTGACACGACGATATGTCTATCTCACAATCATGTGTTTCTACTGTCAACTAATAGTGCGAACTTTACAAGCGACCCCTCGAAAAACCATTTAATCTAAAGACATAAGAAGTGACAACCGCAATTATAACATTGCTAGAGTGAAATTTACCGTAAATTCTGAAGTGTCCAGGGGTGTAGGTACGTCAGTTCTCTGACTACTATAATCAGAACGCACTCATATCGACATAGAACCGCCCTGCTGTAGTCAGGCAATAAGAAGTTTCCTAAATACCTGTCTGACTACGCTGTGCCCATAGACCACACCCATTTAGGTCTGACCCTAGGTGTGCAGGAAAGATAATCTAAATAGCATCTAGCTTAAAGCCTCATTAGGTTGGCTCAGGATCTTTTTAATGAAGGTTACCTGAAGGCTCTACTGGCAAGTTGTACAATTATCGCAGGATCGATGTCGACTCTAGGATCAACAGAGATAGCTAAGTGTTTCTAGACGCCACCATACAAACAAAGTTCATTTGATAGATAACGCAAAGTTCAATAATGTACACATACGTCAATCTCTAGAATTATTTTATTTTGCATTCATTAAACCATATTCGCTCACAAGGAATGAGCTTCCGTATAGGTAGGCTACATAGCATGAATACACATTTGCTATTATATTGTATACGAAAGCTTCAGCAAGAGACGTAGTTCATACAAGATAGAAGTGAAATTGTTTTATACAACCAATCTATCAAAATCATATATCAATCAGTGTCGAGCAGGCCTACTGACTTTGCATCTAATCTAAATATGAATGTCCAAATAAGTTTAATCCACTTATTACCATGTTGCGCACTGCCCCAGGTATATAAATGAGCTCAGCACTGGTCAGTTTATTGCTCTTATTTAATGTTTCAGCTTCGGAAATTATTTTCTAATTTTGGATAGTTTATTGGCAATATTCCGCCCTTGCTCTGCTACTTGGGAAGATTCCTTTTTTCGACTCTGTAACTTGAGATACCAAAACAGACTTAATTAACTATACTCTATAGAAAAAATATTAAAGATGTGCTTGTTTCTTTCTTAGCATCATTTTATAAATTGTTTTATGTTTTGTTTGGTGATGATGATAACTATGGGAGTTAAGCTATATCAGGATGTTCGAATCGATGGTTTGGAAGGGACACAAGGTAACGCTATGAGCAGGGTGAATACTTTAAATGATATGATTCTTTTTTTTACTTTATGCTAAATAATCTAGAAAGAAGATAGTAAATAAGATAGCTACACTGACATTTTACAACTATTATATAACTGACATTTTTCAACTATTATATATACACATTTCAAGTCTAAGGGTAGGGTTTAAAGCCTTAGAGTAGGGTTTAAAGCTTAGGCCTATATAAAAAGTCAAGCGCATTTAATGAAAGCTGTATCCTTACTTTGTTATTTGCCCTCGGCATCAATCCGAAGCACAGCCAACAATGAAGGTTCACTTAATTATGGCAGTCACTTGAAAGGATACGAGCCTATAGATTAAACAGGGAATGAAACATGGTGGGTGACACGCGATACTTGACTGAAGTACACTGAATAAAGGGGGAATATCCGACGGGGGAGAAAGGATGGCAGCCTGACGAGAGGGGTATACTTGCAACGTCTGGTCTCTGGAAAAATAGGCTTATTTATAGGTTTCTGGGGTTTGACGCTGTAGTAACAACTTATGTCACATCATGGCGAAAAGAAGGTCTTGACCTTTTTAGTCCACAAGAGGAAATAAAACCTCAACCTTTTGATGTCAAGTAGAGCTCGCTTCCCCTGCATGCTCGTGCACCTCCTCACAGTCTTGTTCATCTGTTGTCAATCCAATGAAGCACGAGTTTTCGGATAGTCTGTAAAGGGGTGACAGGAAAAGTGCTCCCGAGACAACTATCCTGGAACAACTACCCTGAGGAAAACTACCCTAGGGAGAAATGTCTAGTTGAGTTAAGACACGAGATAAAAAATCTTCGGGTGGACAGTTTAATTCGTGAACATAAGATCTGGGACACAATAAACAACTCAAAAATCTGAATATTTTCTGTCACCTCCTGTTAATTCATCTATCCCTATGTTCTTGTAAATTCACCAAAATTTAACTCTAGTGGCACATTCAAAGTGTAATGATAATAATGTGTCCTGTTAATGTGCAACACTTCATATAAGATAATATTTATGATATCTAGCCAGAATTCTTAACTACCGCTATATTGCAATAAAAGGAACACAAAATGAGCTGTTTCTTTCTTGCTGACCAGATAGTGGGCCTTGAGTATCCTTCTGTTTAACTCACCACCTGTCTATCATCCTACATTGGGTAAAGTGCGATTATCCTGTAAAGTCGAGGGTTTGTATCATATGGCTGCCTCACGGTCTGGTTTCGCCAATCACGACGAGGAGAAAACTAAAAGGTTTCCGATTTGTTTTATATATATATATATAATATATATATTATATATATATATTACATTCCTGTCACACGTCAGTCGCACATTTCCCTTTTACATCGCCAAGATATCTACCTGTTCTACCTGTACTATACGGTGTTACCTTGACATGTGCCAACATGGGTTTCGTGTTCACCATGCAAGGAAGACTTTCATCACATGTTTTTACAATGAGTATCCAAAAACCACAGTGAAATAACAGTCCACTGATCTAGATCTGCATGTTTTCACCCGGGCACGAATAAACAGTCAAGAAAGCGAGGTCTTGTGTAAATGGCTGATGCTGTCCTTTATCTAGTTGTTTTGTTCTTCTCTTTCTGAACAGCTCGAAGCATGGCGGTGACAGGACACTTACCCCCCGGACACTTACCCCCTAGGACACTTACCCCCTGGACACTTACCCCCCGGACACTTACCCTCCGGACACATACCCCCCGGACATGTACCCCCTAGGACACTTACCCCCTAGGACACTTACCCCCTGGACACTTACCCCCTGGACACTTACCCCCTAGGACACTTACCCCCTAGGACACTTACCCCCCAACCTTGGAGAACTTGCTCTAATGATGTTTTGATGGGGTGTCTTCAAATGGACGTCCATTAATCCCCTCATGTTTACTTTAGGCCGGGTGACCGCCGGACCTCCCCTGGGAGGGGGTTCTCGAGGGTGAGGTGAAACTTTCATATGTTGAATTTAAGTATATGTATCAGAAGAGAGGGATATATATTTAGTTTACCCCCCATTATTAACAACTGTGAAATATAGTGACTAGGAACAGGATATATATTTGTTTACTCCCCATTTGAATCCTAGACATCTATTAGAAGAGAGGGATATTTATTTAGTTTACTTTCCATTAGAAAGACTAAGTTCTTACCAAAATATTTCTCTTCATTATACGCCAAGGTTGGGGGGTAAGTGTCCTAGGGGGTAAGAGTCCTAGGGGGTAAGTGTCCTAGGGGGTAAGTGTCCTAGAGGGTACATGTCCGGGGGGTATGTGTCCAGGGGGTATGTGTCCGGGGGGTAAGTGTCCGGGGGGTATGTGTCCTAGAACCGGTTACACATGAGCATAGTAATGACACAATATGGTCACGATTAGATTATATTTCACCCTAATGTTACATGAATCCTTTTGCACCTGCTCATCCGTATCAATTTAATCTATGTAATTTCCATTCTTTTTGCATGTTTTCAGCTTCTTAAAGATCATACATCACCAGGACTGTATCCTGAACAGAGTTGATTTATATCATTAAATATTTTCAACAGTACACCGTAGTATCAACCTATGTTTTCACTTTAGTACAGTATTACATTTTTATATAATCACCTGTCAAATCGTAATGTGAAACAGTTGCTGACATTGCGGAATTTATCGGTCCTGATGAATATCTGTTTGTAAGGGTACTTAGATACAGTTTGCCAATTATACCATCAACAATCTTATATGAATGCCGACAGGACACTTGTTTGGTCTTTTTAACTACACACCCCTTATTGCACTGTCAACCTTAAAATTGTCAATTACAGCACCCATGGAACCTGGGCAAATAATCAGCGATATTAAAGGTAATACAAATAGTTCCAAGCTTTTTTGATGGATAGCATGAAAAGGACGGGTTTAGAACTCTTTTTCTTTAAGCGGGTTTCTAAGTTTCTTTTTTGGAATTTAAGATTACTAGTCATCTGATATGATCATTTTCATATTAGATGTATTGTCTTCTATACGCATGAGTCGTCGGAAGAAGTTTATTGGTGTAAACTGGTAAAGAGATGATGGAAAAATGTTTTTAAAAGATGAAAATACAAAAATTCGCTAGTCTAGCTACTGTCCGTTGTATCTGAAGGCTAATCAAGTAAGCCGTGGAAAGGCATTATTCTAACAGTTCAGTTAAATCTTTAGTATTGTTTACTGCAGATGCAGCTTGATGCCAAGCGTAGTCGCTGAGTAAAAATATCTGTCAAAACATGTTCAACCAAAAGATAGCTTATAGAGGAGTGTTAATCAAAAATAGCGCATCCCGGATCTCAAAGAACTATGATCTTCCAAAAAACCAAATACGTGTGCACACAAAGGGCCCGCATATCGAGGTAACTATTTCCATGCCAGCGCCAATAAATCGAAGCCAGTCCACTATCAGCGGTCTGAGGCCCGCAGATAGTGAAGGCCTTTCATCGTAGTGTCACATTTTTGTCCCCGGATGCATTTTCAATAGCACCGTATCTCCGTGAATGTATCTACACTGTCAGGGCCTTGGCTTTGATTGTTAAGTCATTTCTTGTCGCAAAGTTGTTGGACTATGATATAAATACAATGAATGGTCCGAGATTGGCAGAGAATGCGCGTATCTAGTTGATAGTATCCAGCGGTTCAAAACATGACGAACGCATTATTGTGTTATGGCTGATTATGCGAACAATTTAAAGCAAACACCAAACGTTTTAACGCTAGACCTTAAGGCACTGTATTAATTCCAAATATGCCATCATTCTTTTTGAGAGGCAATGGTTCTTAGAGGGCCTATAAAGCAGAATAGACCTATCTGGTACCATAACGATAACCAGAGAGGCTTCAAAGTGAGGGCTGCCGATAGACAGGAGCATTGGGGCCATAAGGGCCCGGGTGGGGGCCGGGAACAGAGCAGACGTTGGGATACTGGAGGAGAGAAGGTCACCTCTGACCTGTCTGTGTGCTTCAAGTGACCTTATCCCAACCTTGGGAATTGACGTTTCCTGAGATGGGAGGTATCTCTGGTGTCCTAGAAAAAGGTCATTGCCAGAACCCGAGACACAGCGACCTAATTCTTCTGATGGGGCTAGGGATGCAAGTTCCAATGGCCATGTCTAAAACCCCCAATTCAATTGCCTTCTTTGTGCTGGGTTATTCCAAGTTGAAATAGAATCTCATTCAGACGGGAAATTACATTTCTAGTCATTGTAAATGTCAAAGCTGCAATAACTTTTGATAGAATTGTTCGTTTCACCAAATAGATTCTGTATTGATCAGATAAGAACATTTCCCATAGATTGTATGACAAATATTCTGTAGGGAAACAAAATTAATAGTTTTAATCATTTGACAATTAAGAGGCCGATCTAAAGTAGTTGGTCTAAATATCAGACATATTAATAACAGGTTAGCCAGCGTTTTTCCTTTCCTAAATCTCACCAAATGATTTGTTCTTATGCACCAGCCAAACTAGTACAAGTTCACAACAACCTATGCTTTTGATGAGTACTATAGTTGCCGCCGATAATAAGGGGTAACATCAACTAAAATAATCAGTGGGACCCTTTCCATCCTCAATAACCAATAGGCCTACTTGTTGGTGCCAATAGTTGCTGTCACTTTATAGGCTTTAGTACTTGTTTTTCACGTTTGTCAGACTCACCCTATAGAACCCCCACTTTTATTCGTCCTTGCAAACCGGATTCAAAGCCCGGATTCCACAAAGAGAAAAACGCCCTACCAACCAAAGTAAGGTTAATCGTCAGGGCATGGCACCATTCTGTGGGATATCAAACTGCACTTTTGGGGTTAAATCTAGTTGGCTGACACCCCAAATATTAGCCATTATTATAGTTTCATCACTTTTTAGTCAGCCAGAAACTCACATTTCACTTTGATCCTCCACACGCTGTCGTCCTACGGAAACCAGCTTTAACTCTCCTCCAAATGTTATGGAAAATGTAACGTAAACCAATAACATTTACGCAAATGGACAAGAGCGAAAATGGTGGAGGGTGTGCACCATTTATTGGATAAAGAAGCAAAATAATTGCATTGATCTTTAGATCTTCACTCGAATGCTCCTCTTTACTCTAGCCTGACAGCACCCTTTACATCTACAGATACGAGTGTTTTTCCCCTGGTGATATATACTACCCCAATCTGTTCCGTCCCGTGGTACACGTCGACCTCTCTGACAGATCCCCCGGTAGCCGTACGGCTGGGCCTGTTGCCCTCACCGTCACTCTACCAGCCGCCCGCCCGGCCAGCAGGCCTACAGCCCGCACACATCGATTAATTGGGATATTTAGGCCTACTCAGCATTATTGAAGGATATGCTGGATAATGAATACATCCATCAGACTAGTCTACGCGCAAGCTGATATCGATTGTGCCAGAGCCAGATTCTAGGTATATATATCCAAGATATATCATATATAGGCCTATTCCCGATACTCATACAATTTTGTCAACGATATGTACATCTTATAATATGCACATCTTATAGGACCACTATTAATTTTATATCAGGGGTTTGTTTTAAAGAAAAATTGCAAGAATTCGTGTATACTTCTTTTAGGATAAAAAAAATTTACAAACAGAACAAAGGTCAAGTAGAGAATGATAAAACTATGGTTCTCTTTATTCTGACCACCCAGTCCATTAATTTTAATGATTACTGAATGTCCCTTTCCCAATTGACTTAGTTCACTGTTCACATGTTTGACTCAACTTTATAAGTTACCATGCTGTTTCAGTTTTCTCTATGATATCCCATGTAAAGTATAAAATAGCTGCATTAGCTAATTGTTATACACGAACTATGATCAATCGAAACGCTAATGCCCCCTTCCCCATTCCCTGACCTTGAGCCTTTCCAACAATGCAATTTACCAGATTGGAAAGTCATGCGCTGTTAGAGCTGGGCGTTGGGTTCCCGTCAAAGTAGTGAGGGACGTTAGTGATTGGCTAAAAGTCAAAGGCCACGCCTCTGAGAGCTACCCTGCCCTACCTGCCATGTCGGAGTTACATTACACGGATACCCGGAGTGGGTTTGAAAAGGGTATAACCCTCTCTGGGCTTATGGTCGGCCCTGCTTTATAAAGACATCCAGTTACTGTTTATACACAGGAGGGATAATATCAATTGTTTGTCAAGACTTTCAGACTCCCCCCCACCCTTTCCCGTCCCATAAGTTGCCACCAAAACAATATAGGGGTTTAAATGCGTAGATGTTGTATGCTAAATAATTCGGTATTTCATTTGAACTCCACATTCAAATCCTAGACGATCCTGAATTCAGCCGATAACCACCACTACATGACAGATAAGCTAAAATGTGTCTACTCATTTTATCATACTCACATAATATATCAATGTCTACTTATAAAATCAATAAGAACAAAGGTCCCCATTTCATAGGAATCTCAAAAAGAGAACTGGAGCAGAAAGAGTACTTCATAAATAAAATGTTGATCCCTTGTGACCCCTTTTATCTCAGGATGTATGAGGCTGTACACTCAGGCAGTATGTAAATCTACATGGTTTAGGAGGTTGTCGAGTGGTGGAACAAGCAGGCATTCAGCTGTATTGGCACCTTTACAGCCATCCGTCGCTCAGGGCGACGTTTGATGCAGATAACCATTTATAACCACTTTTTTAAAGTTTTGTCTTTAGAATCTCTTTGAAGGGCAGTCATCAATTGTGATTTTGTTTAGTGTACAGTTGTGTAGCATAATGCAAATACATGCCTGAAGTGGGATTTGTTAAAGTAATTTTTTATTTTAGTGAAATTGTTACACCACGGATAAAAGCATTAAATTTGGTATGAGACACCTCTGAGGCATAACTATCAAATCTGGAAGGGCAGCCACCTTGAAATATCAATAGGATGGATGTGGGGGCCAAAAATCAAATATGGCTGACTTTAGATTGTCTCACCCTCAGAAGCATCCGAATCAGGTAAGTTAACATCAGCCTTCTGTGTTCCTTGATCATCGACACCACCCATGGCAGCGTCTAGCTTTTGCGCTTCTCCTTCCTTGTCGCTCATATTTTCAGCAATAATGCAGCATTTCTGACCTCTCAGGGCAGCGTGTCGCTGGTTGCAATATGGGACATCCAGCCGAAATCTGATGAATTTCTTTGGTAAAGTAATCCAAAAAAAATACAACAGGTTGACACGGCTGAGGCTGATGGCATCCAAAGCATAGCTGAATTTGGTGCCTTAGGTCACATGACCCGTAGCTAATGAATATTAATTAGATAGCCTCAAGCTGGTCCCATAAATATATATCTATATAATAATAATAATGATAATATATGCTATAAACAATCTTATATCTCAGCTTCTAAAATGACTAAAACGACATGGTTGGTGTCAAAATTGGGAGATTATGGGTCAGGGAATTCAATAATTTGTGTTTGAAGTCAATGTGGGAATTGAAAATCCAAGATAGCTGACCAATTATGAGAAATATTATGATTTTTATCTACTAAGGTATAAGGCATGGAAAATGGTTCCAATATCAGTTGTTTATAGCTTAGAGGGCTCAATAAGTGTAATATTCATCCAGTACAATATCATGAATTTCAAAATGGCTGAATTTATTAGCATGATGCCATTGACAATGACCGCTGGATTCCAAAATAATTCAAAAGAAAGGGAAGTTGACTTTACTCTTTTGCCAAAATATTTCTTAATTTCATTTGGCGTGATGATCCCCTAGGACTTGTTAATTGAATTTGAAAGGGGAGCCACCTTGAAATATCTACACAACCCTGATTGGGGCCAAAAATCCAAAATGGCAGATTTTCAGTCAAATAACCTGATATCTCAGCTTCTGAAATGCCTAGAAACACATTGTGAGTGTCAATATTGGGAGATTAGAGGTCAGGGAATTCAATTATTTACTTTTATAATCTACATCAGAGACCTAACCCAGGATGGTCAATACTTTTGGTTTAATACCTTTAATTTCAAATGCTAAAAACATGCAAAATTTGTCAAAATTTCATTTCGGTATGTCAAGGTGGCTCCCCTTCTAGATTTTATAGTTATGCCTCAGAGGTGTCTCAAGCACAATTGGGTGCTTTATCTGCTCTGTAACGAAAATGTTCTTAACAGACCCCACTATTAGTAACCTAATTTGACCAGCATATCACATTTTGAAATAGGATTAAGCTAAAAGGATTGGGAATATATTCTGGGAAGAATGGTTGTGTTCTATAGTTATGCAGTTCCAGCAACAGATTTAGACGGGAAGCCCGAGGGTCCCCCACACCCATTTTTGCCAAATTAATTTAGATTGTTATTAATGTTAAATTCTAATCCCTGAAAGAGGCACCTAGAACCTTTATATAGAGACGCCCTTGCCCCTTTGAAGTCTCTGGATCCGTACATTAGTTCCAATTTTATAGTAAAGATAGAGACCAAGAAATTAATTATTTCTGCAACTAGTTGCTCCGAACCTCGCGAAAAGCACAGAATGAGGGGTCTTAGCTCCTTTATAGAGTATAAATTAGATCCGCATTGATGAACAAGCTGTCTTACATGACACAATTATCTTTCCAAGTGCCAATATCATGCATAATGTATCTCGGAAGGGATCGTCTTAATAAGTCTAATGTTAACAGTGTTGGCTTTGGAAGACATACTGTAGAATGCGTAAATTATTTTTATATAACCGTGAGGACAATTTCAATTCCCCTGAGGAAAAACATCCATTTTCCAAGTACAGCCATCGCTCTGTTCCAATGAAACCTGGAGTTATTGCTCTCCTTGAAACCGTCTACCCGAGGACCATCCAACACAGGCAATAAAGAGTGTTAGCTAATCTCTGAACGCTCGGTAGAGGAGAGACCCACGACTAAGGACCAATTCCCCGTTGACCTGTCCACCTTCCAGTTAACTGGGCCCCACGGTAGGACGTTAATAGTAACGAAGCACCCAGGTAATACGGCCTGGAGGACGCGGGGGGATGGGTTATATCTGATGTAATTAGTCTCTGGTGAGTGGTTCGCCCACTCAGACTGCCCCTCTCTCACCCCCTGCCGCCTGCCGTTATCGGGACTTATCGGCCTTATCAGCGGCAGGCAGGAGACAGTCTGCCACCTGCCATCAACGGTCGCAGCAGGAGGGCTTTAGTCACTAAAAACCACCATGCCCTCTTCGCACGTTCCAAGGCCCTCTGGCAGTAGTCAAAACGATGAAGCATGTGGCAATCATCGTTGAACGGTGATTAGTTTAAGTCAGAGCAGTCGGTCTGCGCTATTCATTACCAAGTATAAATGTCCGTAGTGTACCCTCTCAGTGCAATTCAAATACAGGTAAGATGGTCGATTCAAGAATTCCTGAATCAATAACTTAGGTTGAAAGTATTACTGAAAGACATTGTTTTATATTTCAAACGTTCCTTCGCGTCTTGAAAACTTGAGATACAATATTATTTGTTAAATATGCACGCGCCCGTGACTTTATGCTTTACCTCAGATGCAGTGTTATTTAAAGCTATGCAAGTCTGAGGTAAAGGATTGCTGCAACGTCCATAAAATCTCCAACAGGCAATGGAATCATATAAAAAGTAAAGAAGTCGATATCAATTCATGTCAGAAAGCTATTACTCGCCACATACTAAGAGCTTATATTATGCTATACACGCTCATTATGCTTTGGTTAATGCCTATCAAGAATCGAAAAGGATAAAAAGAGGAACGCCAGATTATGTTGGGAGTCGAGCAAAGAGAGAAAAGAAAACGACATAAATCCTAGGCAGTATAGAAAAAGTACTAACATACAAGAGTACTTTGTTTTAGATCGATGAGGCACTATCGTGGCCGTTGTAGGGTGGTGACGGAGGGCGCCGCTAGAGGTCACCACCCAGCATTAGGACCTATACACAGCAGTACAGTTTCAGCCTTGCTTACTGCAAACCACGATTTGTAAATAAAGTTGCAAGCCTAGCTTGCCACATAACGAAAATCAAGCTTATTTAGTAGATATTTTTGTTGTGACCTGTTTTGATTCGTTATTTCTTCTGTATGTATGTGTCATATATTGTGATTAGAAAATCGATATTATGCATATTTGATTACCATTTTGTAAAAGGAAATCTCCATGGTCTTGGGGCGACTCAGGGCCCGCGCGGGAAGGGCCTGTAGGTGGCCTGAGGGCAGGAACACTAGTCTGCTCAGATTCTAGGACAACTACCCCTGGGACAACTACCCCTGGGACAATTACCCCTGGGACAACTACCCCTGGGACAACTACCCCCTAGGACTATTACCCACTAGGACTATTACCCACTAGGACTATTACCCCCATAGGACAACTACCCCTGGGACAACTACCCCTTAGGACAACTACCCCCTAGGACTATTACCCCTATGGGTAGGACAACTACCCCTTAGGACAATTACCCCTCTAGATAGGACAATTACCCCTATAGGTAGGACAATTACCCCTTTAGGACAACTACCCCCCTTGATAGGACAACTACCCCCACAGGTAGGACAACTACCCCCCTTGATAGGACAACTACCCCTATTGGTAGGACAACTACCCCCATTGGTAGGACCTGCCCTTGGTGTTCAGGACCGGGCAAAGGAGGGGTAGGTCTACCAATGGGTGTAGTTGTCCTACTAAAGGGGGTAATTGTCCTATCAAAGGGGGTAGTTGTCCTACCAAAAGGGGTAGTTGTCCTACCAATAGGGGTAGTTGTCCTATCAAGGGGGGTAGTTGTCCTACTAAAGGGGGTAATTGTCCTATCAAAGGGGGGTAGTTGTCCTACCAATAGGGGTAGTTGTCCTATCAAGGGGGGTAGTTGTCCAATCTGTAGGGGTAATTGTCCTAAAGGGGTAATGGTCCTATATATAGGGGTAGTTGTCCTATAGGGGTAGTTGTCCTATGGGGGTAGTTGTCCTACCCATAGGGGTAATAGTCTTAGGGGGTAGTTGTCCTAAGGGGTAGTTGTCCCAGGGGTAGTTGTCCTAGGGGGGTAATAGTCCTAGGGGGTAATAGTCCTTAGGGGTAGTTGTCCTAGGGGGTAGTTGTCCCAGGGGTAGTTGTCCCAGGGGTAGTTGTCCTAGGGGTAGTTGTCCCAGGGGTAGTTGTCCTGTCACCGTCTGCTCAGCGTCCGACTGGGGGCGCTAAGGTCGGTCCTGCATCGCCTAGGAGACCTTGCCCAGTGACCTTTGGATTCTGCTTCAAGGTTATTTGAATGGAGGGCCCCCAGACGTCTCGGGTGATGGGCGTTTAGACAGACTTCGCGGCTGGAAGATTGGCTGGTTTTACTTCGTTTTTTACTGGTCTATTTTTTACCCGTTCTGGCTGCTGCCATTATTACCCTGGGAGGTATTATGTCTCTGAGCAGTAAGTGGACTTGATAAAACCAGCCGGCCTTGTTTCAAGCCTATCATACTTTAATATTGGGCATAAATATCAGTAGTCTACATTAATGACAAATATAAAGTGACTAAAACATTATACAAAGATATATCTTTTTTTTGTTACAATAAGATGTTTTTTTATACTAACGATCTTTTATACATGTTCCCGGTAACTGTAAAATGCAACATCTGCCTAATTGAAAGCGCCACAGAAGAATACCACTTTCCCTATTGCATGGGAGTAATAATTTATTCTATTGAATACAATTGCAGGCTGTCATATTTGAACCTGTATGTATGTGCATCAGTATATTACTTCCATACCCATTTTACATGAAATTGATCTTTCATATTGGATTGCGGTCTATGTAACATGGCATTAAGATCAAGTATCGGTAACTATGGTAACCATAATTAAATACATCATTTCTACAGCTATTCACTTTATCGTTGTGATGTGCCAATCCCGAAATCGGTAACAACTCATTGGTTATTGAGACAAGTCAACCTTTCAGTGTTGCTTGTAAAGGCGGGTCTGTAGATCTTGGGTTATATCCTTTTGATGGGGGACTTAATCTGCAAAAAAGAGGAAACAACCATAGCGCATACATGCATTTGAATGTGCAGCGTTTTAGCTTTTCGCCTACATAATCCTGCAGCTTCGGTATCACTTGGCAGTCATATTCCTACCCCAATGCGTACAACATGTAAACAACACCGACTATCTATTCCTGGACCTGGATCGATCAAAAGCGACACATTGGCAGCAGATCTATAGGGATGACATGAATTAGAGTAGACACACCTTTCCCGCCATGTGGGTTCTATCCCTCCGGTTTCACGACACCCTTCCATCAGTTATGGGGAAGAAAATTGATTTAGCAGTCTTGAATATGACTCTCGCGAGTTAGAATTAGCATGTAGCGATGTGGTTTGTTTCATCCACCAGGTAACATAGCCAGAATACCCCGCTAAGGCTTTTTGCAGACGCAGGTAAGTTTGTTCCCTATGCCGTAAATATTAGAGAAGAGCGCTTAGAGAGAAAATAATGTTAGAAACAGGGAAGGATCCGAGATTTTGTAACGGGATTGGGGGTGGTGTCCACATGGGAACACAGTGCTTAGATCAAAAAATATCCCGCCTGCCATTTTAGAAATGTGCACACATCATGTAATACAGAAACCGCTTCGATTGTTAGGAACAACCCTATAATTTCATACCCAAAGTATTTGGGATCGAAACACAATTTAATTCGTGCTGAGATATTGAATTTTGTGGGAATTGCCACCACTCTACATATCCCCATGGGCATGTATATAAGATATCTCTATCCTAGTAACGTGGTCCTTGTCTCAGCAGGCTTAAGTCTCATCACTCCATCCCACGCCGAATGCTGTATCATTCAGGAAAGTCATTTCACAAATATAAGCCAAATATAACGTTACAAAATTAGATACATGCTATTGAAATGTACTTTACCATTTCAGTCTCGCTAAAATGTCAAGACCTTATCCGATTTTCCTAGATTAATCAAGAATAGAGAGCAACTACAAAGGCCTTTATCTATGCTTAAGTTTTCTTCTAACTACCTATCCTTTCGTTCATAGACATTCTCTTTCATTCGCTATGTTCCCGCTTTACCCTACTTGGTTTTCAAGTGCACGCGGTATCCACTGGTTGTTTTCAAGCTTAAGGATTTGGCATGACCAAAGGTCGGCTACACTTGATCAGCTATAGGCTATAATCATTTAAGAGTCTATACTGAACTTTCTAGCAGAGTTGAGTTGGGGTCAATCTAATGATGAAGCCGGGTCAAAGACTTGATACAATGTGACAATATGATAACTGATATGATCTGACGTCTGACATCCGACATCCGACATCCGACACTCTAGACCACTCTTCATCGAACAGACCGTTTTGGTTCCCTCATGAGTACTCATTTGCGTGATGCTCATGTGAGAAAGTTTAGATGGGTGCACACTGTTTGGTCAGATTGATATGCAATCTTACGTGTCATAGACTTCGCCAATTCAATTTACCATTGAACGAAGATGTTCAAAAATATAGGTTCATTCCGTAACCTCTACGATGATTTAATCCAATTCATGTTTAACTAGAGCATTGTGATCACTCATGAAAACCATGACGACGCATCGACGACAGCAATGATTGATAGCCTTGTATGAGAGTTGGGCAGTGTTCAACTCATTGATGCCTGATAAAATGGGGATTCCATGTGATGGCAAATTTACAAAGGTCTATTGGAAACACTGGGTTACGAAGGTGGTAGGCACATTTGCCTACTGAATATCAGAAATAATAATATCATTTTTGTGCTGAACACATCCCATTAGATACAACATGCATGTTTGATTGCCTCCGTCATTCTCGGTAATAGCTGGGAAATGAAATTAATCTGGGGAGCAGGATGGCAATGATTTTGAAAGGTTCTTGGTGACTTGTCGGCCTTTTTTTGTAACCATATAGAAGGTAACTTTAACTGATCAACCCCTGAACAGGTACAGCCATCACCCAGGATTTCTTTCCTAAACTATCACGGAAGACGTAATAAGTATAATCAAATTGTATCAAGAAACTCTCTGACTGCGTAAGGTGTTTCAAATGAGAAAAACACATAATATCCCCAGAGAGATTTGTTTACAATTCTAGCCAGGTCGGCCTACAATCCTTTGGGAGTGATGTTGTAAGATTTATCCCATTGTGTAGAATGCCTGTGAATTTTAATCAAACACTTGGGGACAATAATATTGGCAAGGGCCCGATTTTTAATGATCTATTATAACAAAGAGTGACTAGCTAAAACCTTTAAGTCTGGCAACGTAATAGTCCATTCAATCAAAGCCTCACTCCACCAGGCATAGTCTACCGATCGTAAACAAAGAGTCTGGTGGATGTGCGTGCTATAGCTCCATTGGTAAGGGATAAAGGCCACTGATTTAGTGAATGAATACCTTATTGTCCACTTCCAAATCAGCTACCGTCTGTACCCCTCAGACAAGTGACACTATAGACATGGATGTAACGAAGGCACTGACTCAGCTATTGACTACAAACTCTTCACAGACATTCCGATCAGGAATGCCCGGTTTCTATGGCATATCTATGCAAGGGGCAATGGGGACATCATGGAATGGCATGATGTCGCTCTCATTGCTCCATCTACTAGTTGTATGTATCTCATTCCATTTACCAGTCAGAGTACCTGACGTAAATGCGGCCTTGAAGGTATATCCAATCAAATGAAGCATTGTAATTACGTTCACAGACGTCATTAATTTTGCTCAACAAGAAACACACTTCCCAACAACTTGAATTAATTACCGTTATATATAACAAACTGCTCAACTGAAAAGTTATTTCCAGAAATGTCCACCAAGTAAGGTTTTTCCTTTCAGTATCAAGTGTAACTTTCCATGATTTATTCAATTCTATGTAACTCGAGTAAGCTCGCTCAATTAGCTGTAACAGGCTGGCTGCCGGCTGGGTAACGTAAGGAGAAGTTGGTGCCAACACCTGCCAGGCTGTCCATTAGAGGCGGCCATTACACCGAAAGGCCACCACCCCTTCGCACAGCAGCCTCTGATCAATACAGTTCTTTTTAAGAAGCCCTGACCACCTTATATGAGACTTCCTTCTTTTTGTCGACGACGTGACAGTACCCCCCACCAGGAGGGGGTGGTGCTACATGGGCAGGTTTCTTTTAATTCACTCGTAATGAGGCTTTAGTCATATTTCGGGGGGCGTAATCCGACATGGAAATCTTAATCCTCTTCTTTCAAGTTGAATCTTGTTATTTTAGGACCCCTCTCTAATTGGTCCCATTGCACTTGCCGGGTGCTTGTTTGATGTGTACAGAGCCAGGCTTAAATCCATTTGAGGAATGATCACGAGGAACAAGCAAAAACCTAACCGGAAAGTTTGGCTACTCTTCGTTATCCCACTCTTCTAACACGGAATCAATGGATCACGTAACATGATGTTAACACAAATACCATGCCACGTGACCATGCCTGACGTTCCCTTGGTAACTGTTGGATACTAATACAATTTCTTTTCCTTCCATTTAAATGCAAATATTTCATTTCCATAAAACGAGCTTTCAAAACAGAGTTAAAACTGAACTCATAACGTGCCGACCAATCTCAATTTCTAGGGGGCAGTAAAGCATTAAATTGGATGGCATTGCTTATTGCAAAATATTCAGAGTCACGGAAAGTTGTACAATTTCTAAATTTTAATATCGCAACCACCGAATCTAACAGCAAACATTTCGCTTGAACGTTTCATTATGTCCAAATGTTATTGCTTTTCAAATTATTGAACTCGAGGCTTTGGTTTTAGTTTTCATCAAAACATCTTTTTCAAAAGATTCACGTTTTACACTTTGTTAATCGTTTTGGTTGTATTGCCGTTCTTTCTTGGTTCAGGTCTGCCCGCAAGCAAGGCGCCAAACTATCGGAAAATAGACCACATCTGCTTATGATACTTTTGACATTCCCGCAGGCGTGGGTAATAACCTTTAAATGGGAATGCTTTGTACCTGTAGCCCTAATGGGGTATTGATTATTGAAGCTTATATATAGGGTGCCTTTGATTCTGTTAGAATAGATAGGAAATCAATATTCTGAAGATGTCACCTAAAAGCGAATTCCTTTCACACTTTACCCTTCTGGGTAATACTATATAAGAATCAATATCATGTACCAGTTCAAAGAGGCCGCAGCCATGCGTATTGCAACACATTATGCCAAAGGAGCATAACATTTGTTTACCAAATCACTGAATATCCTCTTATTCCCATCATTGACCAATGTGAGAGGTTTACCTGGTATATGCTAATTGCTAAGCAGTATGCACTGAGCACTGGGTGTGTGGTTGTAAACAGACTGAGTGCAGCACTGAGCGGGTTTCGTTTGGGCGGCCAGGGGACATGCACTGTAAACCCCAAGGACAGTCATCTAACCATGTTATCCATATCAGAAGTTGGACTACATCTCTTGGGTAATTAATTAATTGAACTTCATATTCTATCAGACCTACATCAAAACAATGAATGTACGTGAATGTTGTTCTCTTAGTACCCAGGGAAGTTGCAAAATTGTACAATAGTAACCCTTCAATTATTTTTGCAATCTTTGATTCACTTTTGTTTGTGATCTAACAACGGGATGTAATATTTTTGTATTGACTATTCCTTGATTTTCTGTAAACTGATCTATATACTAGAGACGTTAACTATGGTCATGAAAATTGTGAACTCATAAATTCGATAGTACATCCATGATCCCGAATCGTTCCATATGATTGCTGTTCCCATTTCCCAAACAGCTTTTTGTCAAAGTGAGAATGTCAGAGTGGGTAAAAATAGCCAGTGTCCAGAGTTGTGGGCGTTCCGGGGTATCGCCTCTCATCCAGCACCCAGGCTACTCGTTTTAACCACTCTACCTTCAACATATATGACGTCAAAACAATTGTCCTTAATGAACAATAAAGGTTAGTCCGAAACAAAGAACCGAGACCTAATACCTTGTGTTATTAATTAGTATGTTTGAAGCCCACATTTGTTTTTATGACAAATAATATATCTACAAAAGTTTTAATAAGGCTTTAAAAAGAGACGTTGGTAATATCTGACAAACATTATTATGTTAATTGCAGAGTCATTATATATAGTGAGCACGTGATTACAAAGTTGCTTGGTTGTTCATTTACAGGTTTGTCCTTTAATAAATCATCACTGTATCATATAATCTTTATGGGTTGGGAAAAAAGGGTATTTTAGTTCTCAGTACTGCTGCTACGTTTTCGGTTATGACAGCTTTTCATTCCGAAAGCAACGACAATGGACACTGCTTGGCCTGTCTGCATACTACTTGTACATAGGAGAGGCGTAAATATCCATACACAGAGCTCTACATGTCAGCCCTCATCCCTCTTGTCTGTCCTCACACATCTCCTATAATGCCATTGTCACCGGTATATCAATACAATGGGTGTGGCCCGCCTGTAAACACTGTCACAGACGGTGGACGTAAGCCCCATTCTCTGCCTCTATCCCCTTGCACATTCTACCCTCCTACCCACACTACCCATGAGAGCTCATCTGGCTCGTCTGGCATTGTTATGGTCAGTCTCCAAGCTGATCGATGGGGACAGAATTCATATATAAAAAGATCTCTGTGTCAATGTGAATGTGTAGTGGTTTGGGATAGAAGCCTCTGCTGCCGGATGGGTTGGCTCATGTGGCTCCCTCACCCTGGTGGCCGCAGACAGAGTTACTGTGACATGCGCATTAGATGCCGATTTAGTGAAGGTGGTGTTTCCTGTGTGTATCGTCCGCTGGCAGCCATGTTTAGGAAGGCGAGTTTGTTGCTATAGCCATAATGTCAATTGCAAGTAGTCCTCTTTATGACAAGGTCAAACTAATGTCACAACAAGGTTGCCATGAGATCATGAGGTCTTAGTGCCGTCACCGGATGGTCAAACGAGGAGCATATCCCTTTGTGGATTGAAGCCCTGGTCACATGGTATGATACTTAATACCGCCTGCCATGGAGCAAAAATCCATCCAGCATTTGCTGCAACAATTGTGTTGGGCAAAATGCAAGATGAAGCAAAACCACTTATTTTTTCACTAAGCTGACTAGAATAGAGAACTTTGAAATTGCTCTGTTTCTTGAAAAGGTTTTGGTACATATTGATCTATCAAACTAAATCTGCAGCCATGTGAGCCAATCAAAGAGCTGTGCTAAAATATCCCTAATGAGCTGTTTGTACTTCTGAACAGTGTTCTCGTGGAATAAAGCTACATCTGGGCCTTCGAAAAAAATGTATCCCATTCAAAATTTTCGCTCTTCAAAAACACTTTCTTGAATCAATAGGTCGTATGGCATTACTTATATTGAATTTTGTTCTACTATTCCTGCAGAATAATTCTACCTATACATATCCCAGCAAGAGTGGTTTTATACGGTCTTAGCAAATGGGGACCACCTTCTCTCTAACTTTGCTGGAATAAGGGCTCTTCGTGGAAGTAAACAGGGAATAAGGACCTCGCTCTGCCTATTCAGAAACCCTTTCACCTGCCATCCCACATTCGTCAGTTCGTCAACAGAACCAGTCTCACATTACCCACACTGCGCATGCGTCAACCCCGCTGGTCCCCGCCTGCTGCTGGTTGACCACGATAAGACAGGCCGAGCACCAGCAGGGCTCCTAATGCCATCTTGTGCCCAGGGTACCTCTCAACAAAAAGGTCGTTTTTTAAGTGCGTTCTTCCCAACTGCAGTCCCGAAAATGCTATTTCCCTATGGACTTACGGTCTTAGCGTCTAAATTGGGAATCAAGCTTTGGTTTAAGCGTTTGCTATCTTTACTGATTTGCCCCTGACTTTGGTGGTCGGCTGGTATTTAAGTTTTAATGGGGAAATTTGATTTGGCCCTTGTGCCTCGTCGAACTCTCCTAGTGACCTTAGCTGCGATTGGACCCCGCCAACGTACCTTAAGCTCGATAGTCTGAGGGGTGGTTGCATTGAATTTGCTTTCGTTTTTTTTAAGTTAGCCCAATTTTAACATAAGCCAGTTTACATTTTAGCCCCAAAATGCGTGTATGTTAACTAGATAATATAGGCATAATGCATATTTTGGAGCCGGGATGAAAAGGGTGTTAGATAGGACTGATAAACACAGAAATCGAGTGAGTCATTTCATATGAGATCGCGATGTATAGGCCTATATATTCAGTAAGCGGTGTACCGTAATAGATAAATGAGATATGGACATAATAATATAGTGATTGGAGAAAAGATATGGACAGCGCTGATGGCATCTCATAGAACTCAACTGATCCAGGCTAGGCTATAGCAATGTTTCAAACATGCAGGACCTTCTCGACGTGGGGCATACATTGCATGTTTACTTTCCCTCAATCCCACCTTGCACAACACTTCCCAAGACCCCTTGCCCGGTTATTCAGTGAATTTATTGAAAGGCAAATGCTGTGTTTCCTTACTATTGTGTTTGGACTCCATTGTTCACTTTCCCTTCCTGTCTTAACCTCACCACCACCACCACCACCTCTTCCACTGCCAACTGACTGTTCGTCCTTACTATGTCAATTGAAAACACTGAACACATATTCACTTTTCTTATTCACATTTTGAAGAATAAAGAAGGCATTGAGCTATTACAAATCCATTGATTTCACCAGGGTATCACCCACTACATCTGTCAGGGATACGCATATTGAATAGAAGGATCTCTTGACCTTCTAGCTTCAGGGCGATATATTTTTGAAACAGAATGATAAAACTAAAGGGCAAAGTCAATGAATGTTTTTTCCATTTTCTATTAGCCTCGACTTCTTTCGGATATTTTGCAACGAACCAGTTTCATGTAAAACAAAACTATATTACAGACACCCCACTTCACCATTCCTATTCCAACTCGCCGCACCGCAGCCATTGGTATTAAGTCAACGCTTTGACCGTAAACCCTCATAAATCTCCCACTGAGAACACCTAAGGTCCAGGCGTCTCTCGTAAACCTGGTCATTTTCTCTCTCCTATCCTGCCATTTCCTCATCTAAACCTACCTACAGGTCCAGGCCAAACACTCCTATCCTCACCAGAGTGATCTTTATAGGTCATCTACTGTTATTTCCCCTCTGTTTTATTTATTTAAGAGACTGTTGGCTGGTTTTTACGGTGGCTGAGTACTGTGATTCACTTCTTCAAAGGTCCTAGGGCTAATAACAATTCATAGGTTATATTCTCATCCTAAAGTGAAGTGAGTTAATAAAGTTCTCTAGTTTCTGACTAACAAAGCGCGACGGCAATAATAATCGAATGTTAGTCTGAGTGAAGCACTGTGTTCTTTTTGTCATGCATAATTATAGTGTCCTTTTTTTATCTATTAGTGTAGTGTTATCATTATCAACAACTGCAAGTTGTGTCGAGATTTATATGGCCAAGGAATATATAGGCAAGGAATATCACTTTTTTCCCAGCTCTCATATAAAACTAAATCTGTCCTCCGGAGACTTGTTTTAACTGCCAGATGATAATTTCATACATGTGAATTCGAGGTAGCGCATGGGATAAAATAAGTAAACTGCTGTCCTTTAAGCAGTTGAGGATCAAATGAGCGACAATATCCATATATAGAAATAGATAAACCTCCCACAAAGGTGCTGAGTCATCCTTCCCCCTTACCTGCGGGACTGGGCGGGTCTTGGGGGGCTGTTACCTGTGATGTGAATGGGCGCCGACAGCACAGGAGGGTGTTTGCATACATCCATCTATAACTAGCTCAGGTCTGGTCACGTAGGGACGAGCAGGTCTAAGCCTATTCCCCCAGGACCGGGTCTGTGTTCAGCCAATTTCACACGGAATGACACAGATTTAGTGGGGTTTCGTAGTGCTAAAGGCCTATCTTGGGTTATAGAATGTGTTTCTTGTTGGTCTTTCTTTTTGGGCATTTTCTTTTGTGAAAAATATTCGTCTATAATTTGAAAGCATTCTCCAAATTAATGTCAAAATGCAGGTGATATGAAGCCATGACGCAAAAACTGGTTGGTAGGATAGCTCAAATGATTTTGCCTGTTTCTTCTACCTCCTCAGAATATTCTGGCAGGCAATTACTACGCATTATGTTTTTACTATATGCACATCAGTACAATCGTGTTTCCCTAAATTGGCTGTTCTTGGGTCTGACCTAATTGGACGGTTTTATATCGGCTTACGTAGACAGGCCCTATGTGTGTATGACACGACAAACGGGATTGGATGGAGCTTGCCCCAGACAGATGCCAAATACTAATGCCTCTGATTGGTCCGTCGGATGGTCAGCCATGTCAATATACAGGAGAGCCAATTTGGGGTATTTCTATGGATATGGATTGATGGGAATGTGGCGGGGAGGGGGTATGGGCTAGGGAACCCACTGGTTCTGAGAATGGCTGATGATACAATGTGATTTTCAATGTGAAAGAGCCCCATGTTGTGTTTAAGATGTGAGGATTGAATGCCTGGGACTTCCTTCGCGGTTGTTTTATGGACACAAGGCAATTCTCTCTTCATAGTTAGGTGCCTTGCTGAGCCACTTTTTTAAGCTGTTTTTGGAGATTACCTTGAGTCTGAATAAGCAGTGTGTCACTTGCTCTCACTGACGAGAATGTTGTAAAACCTTCAATTCTTAAATTGCCATGTCATGAATGATGAGTTTCAGTTGAATAAGAAAGAAAAGAAAGAGAAATCTATCATTATGAAAATAGTGAAAGGGATTCGCAATGTTTAGCATATTCAGGCCCATAAGTGCTCCCTAGTGAGAGCAATAGAATGCCTCAAAATCTAAAATGTCTTTCATTAGACTAGGGGTCGAATCAGAATAAGAATAAATAAAGGTAAGCAGTCTAACTGAAAATTCGAAATAGACATATAAGAAAGATTTATATAGGAATGTACAGAAATAAGCACTAATTAGGGAAAAACAAGTTTCATAATCTTTTCTGTGTCCCTTTTCCTATGTATTTGATCCGTTTCTGTTCTCAAAAGTCTTGAAGTCACATATTTTGAAATGCAGTTAGCATTTTGACATCCCAATTACAGTTCTACACTTTATCAATAGGCCTATAATATATGAATAAAACTTTCTACCTACCTCTTTGATTGAGCCACTCTAGGCTAGCTATTACACACCTCTAGCCATCCCTACCTTCTTAGGCCATCCAATTTTACCCCTGTCATCGTCTCCGTCTTACCCGTCATCCCCGAGGTCCACCTGACGTGGTAATACACCCAGACGTCGCTAGAGGGTGTTGGCGCTAGGAGATTAATGCCCTTATAACCAGTTATAACAGGTAGGAGAGGTAGGGGATGGGACGGAGATGGTTACCAGATTAAGGGGTTGGGCCCTGGGGTGAAGAAAGGCTTCCAGAGGTAGGGATAGAGGCAGGGAAGGTTACAAAGGTAGGGGTTGGGAGGAATACGGTTAAAAGAGACAGGGGTTAGAGTGAAGAAAGGCTACCAGAGGTAGGGAAGGGACAGAGAAGTTTACAGAGGTAGGGGTTGGAATGGAGATGCTTACCAGAGGTAGGGGTTGGGATCAAGAAAGGCTACCAGAGGTAGGGTAGGGACAGAGAAGGTAACTAGAGGTAGGACAGGGACAGAGAAGGTTACAGAAGTAGGGTTGGGAGGGAGCGGTTAAAAGCGGTAGGGGTTACACTGAAAAACTTTGGGGAATTAAAGAGGAGGGTTCCCTGAAGTTGGGTTAGGGTGGGAGAATTTTCCCTGAAGTAAGGGGTGGGACTGTGATGGTTACCAAGAGTAGAGACAGAGAAGATTTACAGAAGTAGGGGTTGGGCACAGGCAGCTTCCATAGGTAAGGGTACGGATAGAGATTTGTTCTATCGGTAGGGGTTGGAGCAAAAACAGTTACGTACCAGATGTAGGATTTGGAAGAGAAAATAGTACCAGAGGAAGGGTTAGGGATGGAGAGGATAAGCATAGGTAGATGTTTGGTACAATAGTACCAGACCTATTGTCAGCATTTCTGGCGTCATCCAAAGACGACGTCACTGTGACTAAACTATTAAAGGTATCTATCAAAAGGAGATTTAACAACGTTGGGCTTTTGCTGCCGTTGGCTTACCATTCCAAATGCAGACCGACAACAGGCTGTATGGGTGTATTTTACAAGGTGTCCTGACCATTCTTATTTCATTTAATGTCTCTTTTAGAATCGACAAGTTCCTCCAACAGACATAGAAAAGTGTAGTTTTAGATTATCAAAGAGATCTAGATACTCTTTTAATGGGTTATTTAGCACCTTCGCGTGTACGCATGATCTTCCAAATTATGGCAATGTTAAGGGTGATCAAAGTTGATGACAATAATCATATTTAGTATGATACGTATTGCATATTCTCGCAGACAGTTCACACACAGTATGCATGCGCTTTTATACGTGTGCAATCTGTATTCACATAATATTATTACTTCAAATCTTTATTCAGTTATTTTCCTTTTAATGACCAACGTATCAAAGATGTATTTGTATCTCGCGATTGAAATACACATTCTCTTCTTTTAAACTCCTTCTCATTCCGTTAGCTTTTAGGGGGTTCTTTCAGTCCTTACCAGTATGGGATACGCCGTAGACTTCCGGCAATGAGAGTTACAAAATATCCATGATTCCCAGTATACGTATTCTTCTCCACAATATCCCCTGCTGCCAATGTGGTCTTTTTATGCAAACGGAACTGAAGGAAGTCCCGTTTATAGCGGTCACAGGGCACCTTTCATCGTCGACGATTGTTCTTAGTCGACGACCCTTAGTGTATTTAGCCCGTCGGCCTCCCCCATTACTTTCCCCGTTCCTCATCCCTTTGTCCCGGCCCCTTCTCCCTGTCCGAAAGCACCCACCACAGCCGTTCAATGTCAATGTCCATTAGACGTCCGAGTCGTCATTTTCTTGCCATTCTCCCCATTCAAAAACTCACAATAAGGGGTAAAAACTCTCATTTTGTCCAATTTTGAAGTCGCATTTTCATAACTTTTGGCATTAAAAGGCGGCTGTTGCTATTTCTTATGGCTTTCATAACATGCGTTTTTCTCCCCTACCACCGGCCGCCGTTATGTTTTTACTCTCACCTGTTTACACCTGGTGGACATTAACCAAATTGTGGGCCATTTCTGCAAGTTGTAATGAGCCGCTAAATAAAGGGATCCAGAAAAAAAGAGCAGTCTTCGTGACTAGCATTTCTTAACGTTTTCATTTTGTTGTTGTAAGAACGAAATGATCGTGAAAAATGTATAACTACAAATCTTGCATATCGGATGATAAACGAGTTATTTTCTAAGAACACTCGGTCCGGAATATTTGACGTATATTCATAGTGTTTTGATTGTATTTCTTTGTCATACACTCATTCTGCTAACAAGGAATTCATGAATCAGTCATCAGATCTAATCATGGAGCCACGTTAAACATTTATGATGTGCAATTAATATCACAAAAAGAGGTTATTAAATCTCGTAGCTGCTGGCCAAAGTATGAAAACTTGCTTTACTACTCTGCATAATATCCTGTATAGAATACTGATTTTACCCAGAGCAGGTCACGCAATGGAAAATAGATGTTTAGAAGGAGATCCCTATTCAACTGACAATACGGAATTACCAACTAATATGTCTTCCAGGTTTACCTTGACTATAATATCGTATCATTTAATTAGAACACAACCAGAAGATTCTTGAAAATTATTGTGCAGCAATAGGCCTAACAATGATAAACTATAATTTTCCCAAAACCAGACGTTCTAAGCAGGAAGCAGTTGATTAAACGAAAACACACATTTCAAGAAACATCTTTTTTTAAATATTATGTTTGGTTCATGTCATATAATATCTTTAAAAATGAACGATGTTTTCTTTAGGTAGGTGAGCGGAGGAAATCAGACAGCAGTTATATGAGGACAATGTGTTTCAACTAGTGACAGTTGCTCACGTGTTTCACAAAAGACTGCTCAGCGCTTTGTTAGATGTCTGGCATCCTGCTTCTATAACGTTACACTATGACTGAAGACGAAATAGCTAATTATAGAAAGACATGACCGAGTCCTCTCTTTCTCTGTGACGGGTAGTAGACTATATAGCAAAGACTTCTTTCAAGGAATATGATAACATCAGCAATTCTTTTCCTTTCATGAAATGGGTGATATACATTCCAATCTTGATCAGTGTTTTCTCGACATTCCCCACCCCTTGAATTGGTGAGAATAAACGTATGGACCCCTTGTGTAATCGTTATGTCTTTGAAGCAAATTTGATTTATTATGATTTCATTTAAACTGTTGGTTATTGCCATCACTAACCTGGCTGATACATCTTTTTTTTTCATATTAAGGGACCATCTCAGTTGTCAGACAGTGTGGTTGGGGATTCGGTCACAACAGGTATATAAATGTTATAAGATTCACAAGCTGGGGAGCTACAGCCACAGAATTGATTCAAAAACAAACTTTGCGGCTGCTTTTGGCTTGCTTTATCATTCGAATGCACCTTCTATCTTAGCATGCCCTGTATGGTATGTGGTTCTGGTCACATGTCTAAAGTACTATAATTTCGCCCAATAAAGTGAAATAAAAACAGTTACAACTGTTACAAGGGGCAATCACATTCTAACAGAAGACTCTCGCTTCCACTGCCTTACTCGGCGAGTTCCTAAATCCACTCCAACATATAACAGTCGCAGGCCTCACTTGGGACATGTGGCAGGATCCATGCATGTGTTTATGTGAGAGACGGGGTATTGACGGTGAACACTCTGAAGTACACGTCTGGGAAAAGGTCAAAGCTGCATTTGAGACTTAGGCGACCGAGAGGGTGAAGGAATTCTAAAATGCATAAGTGTATTAACCATTCGTATTATGAAAAAATAGTTTTCTTATGAGTATAATGAAATAGTTATTATTGAGTCCTAAATATGGAAAAAATGAAATTATGGTATTAACCATTCGTTGCATGATTACTTAAAGGAACTGACATATTCTTGGCACTAGACCACAGGTGTGGCCTGTGGAGAGTATGTAGACTCCATTAACTGCACCTACAGATAGCACCTGGCCACTTAAAGACATACCAGACGTGTGAACCAGTCAGGGAACCCGGTGACAGGAATAACCATGCCTTCTTCTACTGCCTTCGTCAACTTGTCAATATGTTTATTCTTAGAATGCTCTGGATCTGGAGGACAGGTCCAGGAAGGTGCCTTATTGCCGGGGCCTTAAGGACAATCGCGCCATTATAGATCTAGTATTCAGATTTGCTTTAAATTTTACACAGTGAAAGTTATACCTATATAGGGGCAAGAAATGTAAAAAAATTGATAGGTCACCGTTGAAACTTTTCAGCTACAGCAGTCTGAATATATGGTAATTATTCAAAAAAATTCTTGAAAAATAAATTTTGAAATTTGACTTTATTTCCTAATAATTTTGATAGAAATGATATTCTGACCAGCCTAATGCTTTTAATAAATATGTTCATGTTTGCTCATATGAGAAAGAAAGATTTTTGTAAAATTTGATGATGAAATATATATTTGTTATTGGCAAGTATTCAAAATAAATTATCAAAAATTTACAAAAAATCACAAAAAAAGTTTCACAAAAAAAAAATCATTATTCAAAAGTGTTCTAAAATTTCATATCACATGCATATGGTTGTCGGCTACCATATTTAGTCAAAAAAAGGGGGGGTCACCATGCTAATTTGGGCAGCAGAGCTTAAAAACTATGTTAAAAGTAAAAAATTGATTAAAATCGGGATTCTTTTGTTTTCCCATAAATTCACTAAAATATTTATTCTAAAATTGTTTTGAATATTCTATATCATTCCTGAGATTCTTACGAAAATTCAGATGTATAATATACTTTTATACAACCTGATTTAGAAGAGAAATAGGAGAAAATGTAATTTTTGTTGCTAAAATCATTTTTTAGTATCAGCAAAATTTCTAGAAAATGCATCCTTTTTTACCATTCCTATCCTCAGAATTATTTCCTTGGGCAAATTTTCTATTTGAATTTTAAGTTACAGATATATTCATGGATATTTATGCAAAATATGGAAAAGATTGAAGAACTTTCATTTTTGGCATATTTGGAAAATGGCGCGATTGTCCTTAAACAGGTAGGAGTTCTATGCTAACTCTTTCAATTCTGCTACCAAGCACGTTGTTGCCACCTTTCCATGGATGACCACGAGTGACATTACCCCTCCTCCCCACCCTTTCCATCCCCTTTGGATGTGTGTCATCCGGGGTGTGAACAGAGTAAACAGGTCTACCAGCAACACAGTATACAGTATAACAGTCGTAGCAAGGATGTGTGAACTCAGAAAAGCCAGGTAAAATACAGTTCCCAATGAACGAGAAGTCGTCAAAGTTCTGACTCCCGCTACCGGACACCTAGCGCGTGACTCCGTCAGTTTTTGTTTAAGGACGTATGCTTCCTCTCCCGCGTTACCGTCAAATTGAAAGAGAACACAGCGTTAACCTCCTTATAAACATAACAAAAGGTAATATCTTCTCAACTTCCCAAACGCAGTGCCTCTTTGGAAATTCGAAACTCATAGAAATACCATTAATATTTTAATGAAAGGACCTGCCTTTGACAATTGTACTGACACATTAAAACGTAATGAATAACATGCGCTGTCTATTGAAATGAAGCTCGAGAAAGGACGACTTTATCCTTCTATATTTGATTTTGTATTAATGGACAGATTACAAAAGGACTTAGGAAAGACGCATAAACAGGATATGGTTACATGCACAGCATTAACGGTCTCGGTAATAAATCCTTCTATGTTACTGATGATGAAAAAGGGGACCAAAGTACGATGCACCATTGAATGGGGACCCTGGTCCTCTATCGGCAGGATCAGAATACCGTGGGGCACACTTTGAGTGGACCAATACACAAGCATATACATACATGCCCCAAGGTTGCTTGCCGACCTGACGAGAATGTCATAGGGCTCATTAACATCACATGCAGCGAGCAGTGTCGAGCGGTGTCTACAAATGGTGGGACATCAGTCCCGTCTCCTGCCCCAAGCCAATGTCAACAGGTAAAGTACAGTGTGGAGGTGGATATGTTGACAGGTTGTCCTGATTCTTCCCATTGATTATCAAACAAGGAGAAACGTGTGGTGTATGTGTGCAACGTTGCACTATAACATAACATTAAGATAAGGCACATTTCCTTTTTTTAAATCCTGTACCGATACGTTTGTCAGACCATTTGGAAGGGCTATAATAGTTGGATGCACATCAAAGTGCCTTAAATGTAGATCTTGGTCATGTCAACACACTTATACGGCTTCTAACGTATAAAAGGTGCACTTCTATCATACACGCCACCTCTCTCAATCCGTCGATCCTTGTCGTTTATGCATGCGACCCTGACGTGCTTCGAGGATACAACCTTGGGCTGCTCAGGGACGCGGGCCGGACCCAATTCGTGAGGACAAGCAGTTGGTAAGTGTCCCAAGGCCGGCGGCGGCAGGACGGGGCACGCTCGGACTACACGTGGGCCCCACGGGGACTACGTGGACCCTGTAGAAGTGCGTGGGCCCCACGCGCAGCACGTACAGACAAGGGGCCTGGCGCGTGAGGGGATGACAACCACCCCCCAACACACACACACACCTCACATGCCCTCTGTTGGCAGGCCCTCAATGCCGCTCCATGGCCGCGGCCCCGTCACGTGGAGGGCCTCCTGAGGGGACGACAACACGCGGACAGAGCCTGTACAACGTGCAGGTGGGCGGGTTAAGCAAACCCGCACATCGCATGTCTCCGAGCAACTGTCTATTTTGAATTGAACAGCCGTGTTCAATGCATGCTGGTTTAAGAAAGTGCCTTGTCAAAGAAAGTACCAAACCTTAGTTTAAACGCGAGCAAAAGCGGAAAAAATAAGGTTGCTCATGCAAGGAAACGTGTATGTACATGGGGAGGGTAAGCAGCGGACGTAATAAATCATTATATGCAGCTGATATCCAGAGGAGGATATAGGGAAAGCGTTCTATCGTAACATATATCGTGGTCGTAAAAAGATAGCGTTTCGAAGCAGAGCAACTACGTACCCCAACCGGGCGCAGTCTGAGTAAACCTAATGGACACACATTAATTAACCTGCCTCATTATTATGAGCATTAGAGCTAGAAGTCTATAATGTTGAACTGAAGAGCAGACGGAAAAGTATTCGCTCTACCGCCCACTCAGCACGGTTCGCGATCGTCTTTATAACCGGTAGTAGTATATGAAAGTATGGGTGTGAGTAGTATATGGAAAGTCTATTTTGACACGGGTACACACCTCTCTTGATTACCTAATGCCTGCAAAGGGAGGTCCTAAAGGGAACCTTGGGAGGCCGGGTAAGCGGAATACACCAATGATCGTAGGGCAGGAGGCGGACGGGGTGGAGTGGGCGGGTTGAGGTGGGCTATATAGGAGCACTGATGAACGGTAAAATTACATGTAGGCGATAGCCGAGAGAAGTATGCACTTGTGCAAGCAATGGTCGTTATTCAAAAAGGTCTGCTACAAAGATTACGTCTCAGAATCTATGTATGGCCGATGGCAGGGTTCAATTTAACTAGGAAGTATATATAACTACAGGTAAAGGTTCGTTTGAATATCAAATGTAAAATTGCGTACGTAATTGCTAATTTCATATCCAATATATCTGATTTCTACTAAAGATAACATTTCCTTCCTACTACATTATCCAGGTCTTTTTATGATATTGGCGTGGTAATGCAAGTTCTTATCAAACGAAGCAAGAATCAAATGTACGAAAGATAAAGTACGTGGGTTAAGAGTAAGACTGCGAAAACAGATTTATTTCTAAATGACGCATTTGATTCGCATTGAGATTAGATTCACAAATTATCAATACTATGTATCTATGACTGTAACTGCTTTTATTGTTGTTAGCTAACTTAACGTTTTATGCATTTGGTTGGGTGTACGACGTCTTAGCTCTTGATAAATGTTGAGATTAAAGTTTCTGTGTTCAAAATGGAGTTGTCGAAACCAGCTGCACAGACAAGATCGTTTTACCATCTAAGCACGCTAATTTTCAATCGATAAAAATCTTTTTCTCATTTCAAAGGTCTAATAACGTTAAGGAGAAAGCTCACAATGGCCTCGGGAAATGCCGCTCATGAAAGACGAGATGCAACAGGGGCAGTGTTTAGTAAGCAGTGACAGGTAAATGGTATAAAGTGGGGCACAAAACACGCGACTATCACCATACATGGATCACTGCATACAGAAAGCTGAGATTGAGAGTTAGAGAGGAGCCTATTATAATGAACCATTCATGAGCCATAACATAGTACTCACCAAAGCCTGTGGCTCCCCAGTCCCGCATCCAGAAGCACGCCTTACGTTCGTGTTCATGGTCCCGCGGGCCACAGTCCTTACAGTCAGCGACACACAGATACCATGGGGAGAGGCGTAAGAAGAGGGTGCCATCCTGTAAGAACCCATCGAGCCATGCCTTGGCACTCATACACACCACTGAGATTACCGCTGCTGGGGCCGTCAACAGCGGGATAAGGGGCAGTTCACAGAATCTGCAGCACATCTTGACGGTAGGATGTGCCGCACTAAACTCAATGTATTAAATCACCTGTAGTGGTGGTTAATGTTTAAGTGAACGTGGTTCTATCTACAAGGCTGTTTGAGCTGCTGGGAACCGTTGACCATTTGCCTCTGTGTACTCACTGCTTCTGGAGTTTGAAGCGGCAACTCTGAGCTTTAACAGACTGAAGAATAACAAAATTATGATGACAATTTAGAGAAGTGGCAGCATAAGAAGCAGGAGGTGTAAATACGTGTATGGTCTCCGTGCCTGTGCCTCTACACCAGGACAATGACAACAAAGGAGAGCGATGACAGTTAAAAAAGCAGGATGTTTGTGAGCGCGCGTGACTCTCAGCGTCTCGGCGCCTCCGCGTCTGTGGGCGCTGAGGGCGGCAGGAGGAGGAGGGGGACCTGGCAGTCCGCGCCTACTTCACCGCCCCACCACCTTCCTGGATCCACTCCCACCGCTATCAAAGGACAACTTTCTTTCTTTTTCAGTCAGGTGCACATGGAAAAAGGTGCAGCTTTGAAACTTTATAAATATCGTGGATGGGCTTTTTTAATGTACAGAGTTCCCTTTAGTGACACGCTATCATACTTTGTGCTTCAGCTAGAAATAATCTAGCAAACATTCGCAGTCATCCACTATAAGTTTATTATCCTTTTGGGATGGAGAAAACTGCATGTGTAATTTTCCACTGACTTCACATGTCCACATGTAAATGAAGCTGCCCGTGTTGCGAGGTCTATGGGCTCGTCTGCCACCTCCCCAAGCCCCGTGGAAAGTGTCAGGAACTCCACACCACTTCGACCACTCCAGTCACCGCTATCCAACTCCCTGTGCACACTGATCGCAGTCCCTTAAGATCGTTAGAGTGGAAGCCAAGCCCTCGGGTCCCTGCAGTGGTGGTTGTAAGTAGTAGATTCCTGAAGCATTTCGCAGCAACCTCACCGCCCGGACTGCCAAGCAGGCAGGTGCGCCGCAGCTCCTGGGGATATCGACTGGCCGTGCCTGTGGTCCGTGGCCGTGTGTGGGAGGGAGGCCGGGTGGCCGGGCAATCTGCACCTTCCTCCAGCTCCGACCACCCCCTCCCCCTACCTGCCTCCAGCAGCCAACCGCCGCCTCCTGACTGATTGGGGTCGGCCTGACACCTAGTGGGCGCGGCATGAACCAGCGCCTGAGTCAACAGCACACGCAGGAGTCTGGGCTTGAGGGGCTGGAGAGGTGGGGGTGGGGGAGGGAGGGGGGTAAGGGCTTTACTGAATGGTGCTTCAATTTAAACATTTACTTATGGTAAAAATTCTTCCTGTAAAGAAAGGGTCCATTTCAAATAATGATATTCATAAGGGAAACCGGTTGTCTGTGGGTTGTAGGGTTACTTACACTTTATTATACTTGCCTCATTGGTACCATAAATCATTCCAATATAATCATGCGTTTATAAATCTGGCACCCAGGTCTGCATTCTTGAATTGATTCACTTAAAGGCAGATAATCATAGCATCACTCAAATATAAAAAACTTTTAGAACTTCAATACCATCATATTGTACTGACGCGGGTAGCCAGTCCATGTTTATAGGCACTATGGCGTGAGCTTTAGAAGTGCACGTGCTAGCCATGTTTCACTTTGTCAAATTGTGGAATCGGGGAGGAGTCACAGTGTGATGTACTACTCTAAAAGAGCATGTTCCGCTCTCAGTCAGTCAGAGTTCACTGTAACGCTGTGTGAGTAACATCCTGGAAAGGTTGGACCTTTAATCTGCAGTCTTGGTTCTGGATAGAGGCATAGAAATCATGTAAGAGCATGGAGTGTTGACTGAATGTGTTTGAGGGGATTCCTACCTCGGGACTGATCATGGTCAATTGAGTTCTTGTCACATAACGACTATACACTGGATAATAAACAACAACTTCCTTTCACACGAGTGTTCACATCTTACATGATGTTGGAACTATAATTATGTATTGGACAATAGCAGTCGACGAGGCGGAGACTGTGGTCAGAGCTAGTTATTATCTATAAACTAATTATGACCTTAACGTACACCACATACAACAGATAATTAACCTCTATAGTTCAATATACAACCACAGCTGGTGTGTTTTTCACTAATTGATAATTAACCACATCATTCTAACTTTTACCAGGATAATAACCAGAATTATAGATTGTAGAAAAAGAGGTAACCGGCTTCGTTTTTCAGTTCACACCGTAATCAACACCCATTGGGCGGCGCTGCCATGGAAAAACAACTGGAAGAAAACCAGGCGGCGGCGGGGAGGGGGAGGGGAGTGTGTGGGAGGGAGGACGAGCGGCTCTAAGTGGGAAGCCGACGAGGCGTGCCGCACAAACAAAGGAGTTAACGAAGTAAACTCGTGGTCGTTAGGTGGGCAGGAGACGATCAGCAGGGGAGGGGGCCGTACTTTTACATTACAGGCACTAACTAGAAAAAGACCAAGATTGATAAAATGTTGTTATTTATTTGTCTTGTTTTTTTTCGGTAGTGCAATAGAAAACACTCACATGAAGCATTCTGATGTAGTAAAGCATGAATAAAAGTTTAAGGCTGCATCATACTCGAAGACAGATGTTATATCTTTGCTGTTTAGGGCCTTCGACATATTATGTAAGGATTTGCAAGCCGACTAGTTTCGACTTGTTATAGTCTTTATCGGGGTTAGATATATTAGTAAAGATAAGGGTCAAAGGAGACAAAGAATATTCACATCTCTCTCTTTACCGTGACATTCTTTGACAACATTTCCGAACTTTGTATATCAATTTATTGTAGTCTAATCTTTGTAGCAACAACGATTTTTAGAAGACCCTCTAACGTTGTTTATTGACTGTTTGAAGATTTTACTTTTTAACTCATATAATCAAAACCAAATCTTAATGAATTTTATTACAATACCCAGATATCATGGAACCTTCTTAGAATAAGGAAACAACAACAATAAAACAATAAGCTCATGAAGAGTTATCATGGGGGACTATGCGTAACGATAAATCAAAACTATATAGTTGCCCCTCACAATCCTGCTGCAATTACTAAAGACAAGAGGGGAACAGGTTAGGGTGGAAGTGGTGTCAATCAAACTACATTTGTCTCCCTCACTACTCTGCTGCAATTACAACTGATTACAGCTAGACAGGTAAGGATTGTGTGGGTGCTTGTTAACCGTACTATATCACCTCTCTAAACAACCCTGCAGCAAGTGATTCCCACAGATCAAAAGCAATTGCAGGTGACCAATGTGACTCATATCTCTTGACCACTGACTACCACCAGTTACCTCCCCAATTATCTGCTGTACTCCCCAATTTCAACTGACAAAGCTTTTGGTGTCAGCCTAGAAGAGTTTTGGATTTATGATGAAATAAAAAATAAAAGATTATCTGAATCGCCAACTAATGAATAAGGTAAAATGAGAACTCTAATTTTCGTACCGGACCAAATTGAATTATGTCTTAAACAGATTTGTAACTTTAGACCAGGACCCAGAGCACTCGACAGCAATGGACTAGGTTGAGATCTTTGCCACAACACACTTTGGGAAAATTAACTTGTAGGTATTTCAGTATGAACGTCCATCCCCCTTAGCCGTCTGAACTATCACTGTAACAAGAGGTGGCTATTAATATGGGCTAAAACACCCCATTGTTTGGTTTGCGTTGCTATTGGACACACGGAAACATTAAGTTTACTTCCTTTAAGTGCTCACTATTGCAGCCATCTCCAAACACGTTAACAGTCGCTCAAATTACATGTGAACAGGTGAAGCATCCAATACGTATCATAAGGTTTGATAAAAAGTATATATGGTACGAAAACCGTACCGTGTATCTTGAGTAAACATCATGGAGATAAACAAGATGTTTTGGGGGGTTTTCTTATTAAAATGTAATGATTGTTTTATGTGTGTCCACTGTTTTAGCTCAGGTAAAACACGTAACCAGACCACAAAGCCACAGTCAGAAAATAATGAGAACACGGAAAAAACAGATGTGAAAACAGAAGGTAAACATGTCAATTAATATTGCACGTGCATCGAGGTAGTGCTACTGGCGTCTTGTCTTTCAAACCCCACTCCATGACCCGTCTTATATATATATATCGTTTGCAACCCGTGCCTACAATAATTACAAATATCCCATTCCGCTCGTGCCTAACTGTCTTTTCCTTTGTTCCTTCTCTTGAATATGACTATTCTCCCTCTCAGTTCGACTTCCTCAAAACACTTATCAACCGTATTCTTTGATCACCGTTTTGCACCCATATAGGTTTTATTGATATCGTGCCTTTCCCTTTCACTCACTTTTGTATTACATCCTCCATTCATAAATTTTCCGCTACCCCCCGCTCCCCGCTTTCAAATCACACACTGACCCGTTCTATTGCTATATTATTTCCTTATCTACTAAAGCCTCATGCCCCATCTTTCTCACCATCACCTTCCCTACGCCAATACGCGGATCTTTTGTCTCTCTCCAATGTATCTACACTAATGTTAGCTTACCCTTATTTTCTCGAAACAGCTGTCCTCCATGGTTAAGTAAAATTTAAAATTCTACCAAAACTGGAGAACCTACGTTTGGACCATGGTCCCAAACCAATATAGCACTAGCTGCCTATTCAGAAACACCTTGGCCTACCTCTAGGCCTCTCCCCTTAGACCGTCAGACAAGAAGGAATGGGGAAATAGGAGGATTCGGAGCCAAAGGTCAGGGTAGCCGACCCCAGGAGCTAAGTGCTGCATGTAGTCCCCCGCCCCCAGAGAGACTCCAGACCCTAAATCCTATTACTCACCCCGAGCCCCCTTAGCCCCCGGTGTCCGGGCCAGTCCCCAGTGACACTAAGTCTACACCTCGTTCCCTTCCCTAACTGTCAAATCTCATGCCCAATATCTAAATCCTCCCAGAGCCTCTGGCTGGGACCTTCTCAGACTTCGGCCTACCCAACATGCGACCAAACCATTCGATAGCTTTCTGGAAGAGAGAAAGGAGTAGTGATAAGGGAGGGTGGCCTAGGATGGAAGTGCATGAAAACGCAAAGATATGAATATTAATGAGTTATGAATATTGATGAGTGTTAATTAATGAATACTTTGATATGAATATTAATGAGTTATGAATATTGATGAGTGTTAATTAATTAATACTTTAATTGAATGTAATGATTAATGAGTGTTAATTAATGAATACTTTAATTGAATGTAATGATTCATAGTGTACTCATGAAAGCATAGGGTGGGGCTGGGTGTGTTTGGTGTGTGTGTGTGTCTATTTTAATCAAAAGTCTGATTCTGAAAACTGTATTTTGATTGGCTCAATTAAGGCTGAGATATTTGTGTATGTATGTTTTCCATATGAGTATGTTGTCAGTGTTATTGTTGTAAAAAGAGATTGGGTAATTAAAGCAACAGAGGTCGAACGGGAAGCTGCACCCCCTTTTCTATTCGCACTGGTTGATTCATGCCCTAGGGCAGGATGGGCTTTTGTTGGGTCGGGGAAAGATTAATGGATCTTTTGATGCACGGGTGCCCACGTGGACGCACTGTGAACCCCAACGGTCATTTCAATCAGTCTCCACACAGAGTGTATCAAAATATAATTTGTTTATTTTATTTTAACAGTGGGTTTGTTTATTTTCTGGGTATTGAAAATTGATACAGGTTTTAAAATGATTTTAGTTTAAATAATTTTTTATAGTGGTTTCAATAAGGGTTTTTCAATGTGTTTTGATCTGTTATGGGTTGTTCTGGGTGAATGATCTTTGTTGAATAAAAAGAGCAACAGACAATGACTGTCCTGACAATGACCTCAGACAATGCCCTGCATTCCCCCTCAATAGGACGCGGGGAAACATGCTTTTGTGTCGAGGGGCATATAAGAGTCGGGGAGGTTGCAGGGTTCAGCCCCATTGTTCCTCTAGCCCTTCATCGGCATACAGTGATTACGTTAACTGCATACCCCCAAGCAACATCAACCAAGAATAATGGGATCAAACAAGGAGATGCGGTAAGTTGGCCACTAGGAGACAGGCATTTTTATTATACACTTGTGGTATAAAAACAGAGTTTGGCCACCAGGAGACAGGGCTTTTTGTAATGTAATCTATGTGCTATTACACAGAGGGTCTGAGCCTATTGAGATGTATAACAAAAAGAGGATAGGAAACCAATGTTTATTCAATTTCCTGGTTGTTTGGAGGTGAACATATGTGTGTCAGGCATCATTTGAAAGAGGAAAACCTCCTCTATTGAATGGCATACAGTATGCAATGATCTATTGACCTATCACGACATAAACGTAATTCATGCATAATGCATTTTTTCTTAATTTGTGTTTTTGAAAGAAAGGAAAATTGTCCACGAGAGATTTACTCTCTATCTGTTCACATTTCAAAAATGGTCCCAAAATTCAAATTATTTTGGGAGATATGACAAAGTGAAGCTAACCCCATACTTTCATTTTATCAGAAATGACTCTATAAAATCGGGAATAGCTTTACAATGCAATAGACTGTTGTGCAAATACGGGAATACCTTAATTTTATCACAAATGATTGTATTAAGTCTGGAATATGTTCACAAGATCCTGAATTTCTTTCTAAAGCCGGGAATGCCTTCCTAATAATAGAAACAACTTTCATTATACATATAGATGATTGTATGAAGTCGGGATTACCTTTCATATAATTTTTATGGCAATAGGAAGGTATTCCCGAATTTAGGAAGTTATTCTGGACATTGTGAATAGCTTCCCGCCCTTAAGCAGTCATTTCTAATATAATGAAGCTATCCCCACATCAGGAAGGCATTCCCATCTTTATAGACCATTTCTGGTTTAATGAAGTTATGCCGATATAGCCGGTTCTGATAAAATGAAGCTAACTATCACCCAGATTGAGAAGATAATCCCCACTCTATACAGCCACTTCTGTTTTTATAAAAACAAGTTCGTTCCGCTTCCCTTTCTCCTTTGTCCCCAGGGCATATCAAAGCCTGCCCAACCCACCTCGCCCTCAACAGTGGTGTCGACACCTTGATGGGGGCCGCGCCACACAGACGCCCCTCCGTGTGTGGGGTGGGGGGCAGCACAGGGCAGGGCTCGTGCAACCCGGCCCCCAAAACGCCAGATTACTTGATATGATGACCTAAAATGCAATTTGGCGTGTGTTGTGAATCTGAATGAAGGATTAGTGATATATTATGCCCATGTACCTTGAAGTACTGTAAAACCCCTTATATAAGCTGCACCGTACTAATAAGCCGCACCCTGACTTTATACCTCAATACAAGGAAATACGAGCTGATATTCCTCTGATAAGGGGTCAGGTTCTGTAATACGATTTTAAGTTATAACTAACAATTTTAATTGAAGGAAATATGGCAAAATATGTGAGATCCGCGGAAGGAAATGTTTTTCAAAATGATAGATGACAAAAAGTTATCTAATATGAAAGAGATCCGCGGATTTTAGCATGGAATTGACATTACATAATCAAAAATGTGGAAAAATAAGCTAATTAGGGGGTCCATGGCTCTGCTATAAATCTAATGTAAATTTGGTGCAAAAACGTACATTTTTCTTTGCATTATTTATAATATCTTAGGACTGCCATATCCGATTTTGATTTTGTTTGAAAATATGAATAGCTCTCAGAAATGCGCACCTCATAGCTATTAACAAATCGCTGAAAATTAAAATTGTATTTTAAGTGTGGTATTGCTAATATGAGGCGTTTTACGGTAGTATGGAGGGCAAAGAGGCGGGGCCCAAAGGTCATGCTTCTGTCCTACATCTTTATTTTAGACATTTATAGAAAGAAAATAAAAATAAAACATAATGTCGCATGCTTTGCACATTTTATTTTAATCTTGAATTTAAAAAAAAATGTGACTTAGTTCTATACCTTACATTTTGATAATTCCAACCAAGACTGAGAAAATTTAAGTAAATTTTACTATTATTCATTTATGACGACAGGTACATATTTTTCAATTAAAAAAAACTACGTCATTTGGTGATTTTTTCTGGCTGCAAATTTCAAATGCCGTGCGTGAGCCCTGCAGGGCTGATGACACCACAGGGCACACTCCATGGGGTGGGTCTGGCCACTGCGCATTTAAACACAATAATACAATGGGTGTTTGTATAGAGTCGGGAATATCTTCATTTTGCTAGAAATGACTGCATTGGCTTTATTATACCAGTTTATACCAGAAATGAACCCACGATGACGGGAATACCTTCATGATATTGGGAATACCTTCATGATATTGGGAATACTTTCATAATATCGGGAATAACCTAACAATACAAAAGATGACTGCATAAAGTCGGGAATGCATCCAAAATACAGTAGGTGCTTGTATAGAGTCGGGAATACCTTCATTTTGCAAGAAATGACTGCATAGACTTCATTATACCAGAAATGAACCCATAATGACGGGAATACCTTTATAATATTGGGAATACTTTCATAATATCGGGAATAATCTTACAATACAAAGAATGAATGTATAAAGTCGGGAATACATCCATAATACAATAGGTGCTTTTATAGAGGCAGGAATATCTTCATTTAGCGAGAAATGCCTGCATAGACTTCATTATACCAGAAATGATCCCGTAATGACGGGAATAGGGTTAGGAATAACTTCATTTCATCAGAAATTACTGTATAAGTCGAAAATATGTTGACAGGAGCTAGAATACCCTCCTAACGTCGGGAATAGATTCATAAAGATAGGAATATCTTCATTTCAACTGATATGGCTCCAAAAAGACGGGAATACCTCCATAATGCTGGGGCTAGCTTCATTAAACCAGAAATGCCTGTATAAAGCCGGGAATACCTTCCCACAATTCTTATGCCAATAGGGCCATTTTCAACTTGTCATAACTCCCAAGATATCTTGAATTTCGATTTTACTTTTGACATGTGAACTGATAAAGAGTAGATCTCTCGTGAATAATTTTTCTTTTTTTTTTTCTTGCCCTATTCTGAAACACAAATTAAGAAAAAATTCATTATGCAGGAAATACGTTTTTTATACGTCGGTACGCACGGCGTAGGTTAGCATCATTTGTTACGCTAGATTTGAGATGAGACAGTGTACAGCCTGAGGCAGAGTATTCTCCCTGGGGTCCCCTATCATGCACGGACTGACCGGGAGCCTAGACAATGGTCCCAAGCTTCACACTAACAGTCCCCTAGAGCAACAGATGACAACACATTTTGGCTCGTAATTTTCTTGATATCCGTCATAGCCTAATGCAGTAAGTGAGGCAAATTTTCAGTTTGATGTATTCCCTGGTAAGGATGTGACGTCGAAGAACGTTTTAATAACGTCGCAGAATGTCACAAAACGTGATTGTTACGTCACTTCCTGACTTTATGAGGGTATTCTGGATCTTTTATTAAAGAGAGGAGCCAGTGAAATTTCACTTTTGGATATTTTACAATCAGCAGTGTAGGTCACGTTGCTCTATCACAGACTTTAAAACTATATGTTAATGAAATGTGTTTTTGCTTATAACTTTGTCAATTCTGATCGGATTTGGATGCCGTTTTCAACATAAAGTTATTTCTGTCATTAAGAAAGCATTCCCCGCCATTATACAGTCATTTCTGATGAAATGAATGTATTTCCGACTTCATACAATCATTTATTATATATTAAAGTTATTTCTGACATTAGGAGAGCATTCCCGACATTATACAGGCATTTCTGATGATATAAATGTATACTGGTCACATATATAAACTTTGACTGGGCCCACAAACACGTAATTTTAGGAAGGGGGGCACCTATTTATAGCGTCCTGGTCCCTGCTCAAAGGCCCTGAGTTTTACATTTAAAATTTTTTTTTTCGAAATTTGGGCAAGTGTCTATGTCCGTGGACTATGTCCATTAGTCCCCGATACTAGGGGGCGCCCCTGTAGCAGCAATATAAGGCATCGTATAGGCAATGTACTGGCGTGGGCCGTCTCCTTAATATACCATCTCTGCTTTAGATCCATACAGTGGCGGCCTCTTGGGTGATTCCAGCGGAGTCAATGATAATTTCAACCATAAACTAACTGAGTAAATTATACAATATTTGTTTCTGGCGATTATGTCATATCCAAGTGTAATACGCCATATCTGAGTCCCTATGACATGACCTGGTGTATATAAACTTCACCAAAATAGTTGTACGATGTATTCTAAATTATATATGTTATTATATCGGTCTTTACAATTGATATCTCTTCCACTAACCCTTTTTTCCTTTCATGATTTTTTTTTTTTTTGCAGCTCCGACCTGCTGGAAATCAGCGGGCTGTTTACCGACGTAATCAGTCTCATCGTCTTCTTGGCGAACCATTGTCTGGCGAGTACGGCAAGGACAGCCGCACACGTGCGGGGCACAGCAAGCCTATTTCGGGACGCAGCCCGGGAAAATCTACGGATCATCAGGGAACAGGGGGGCGCGGAAGAACGCGCGAGGGCCTGGGCCAATCTACGGGCGGCCCGGAGGGCCCTGTCTCGCCTTTATGAGCGAATACGGGAGGAGATGGAGCCCGTGCACTCTGGAAGAAACGCCTCCCCTGCCTCCTCCGTCCCCAGACCCAGACCAAACCCTTTTATGCTGGCCCCGACCCCAACTTTCGTGGAACGGCCCATGGTCATTGACCTGACTATGCCGCCCACAAGTCCTATTGGATCGCCGTGCTCGGAGGTAGCAGCGATGCTACTAGAATCCAGCATACTCTCCCCCGGAGCGGCAGTGCCAACAACGTCAACGCCGGTGGGGTCACCCAACTCCCCACCTGCCGCTCGGGCTCAGGCTCCTGCTCCCACCCGAGCCCCGACCCCAGCTCCTGCCCCGGCTCCCGCTACACCAACCCTACCCCGACCCTACCCTCATTTCGAGGATGTCACGCCTCCTCAGCGGAACTCGGCGGTGTTCAGCCCAGACACCGCCAATATCTTGTCCGGGCTGTTCGACAGCAACCCGGATCCTCCGTCCAAGGTGGACTTGGAATACCGGGCAAGATTGGAAAACGCACAAATGAGCAAGTAAGTAAAGGTTTCCCACTAAGATAATTTAGAACTAAAAAAAAAAAAGAACACCCCCATATATATATAAAAATATATATCTAAAATACGTTTTCATTCCCCTGAAAATCTATTGTTAAAACGACAAGCGAATAACGGTTGAACCAAATACTACCTCATTTGTGCTTATCCTGCTTACTCATAAATTTTCACGATTATTTTTCCAGGACCTGCAGGATGGCCATGGGGACGACCCCCAGGCAGCCCTCGCCGTCCACCAGAGACAGGGACCTGGTGGCTAGTGGACCCCGGCTGGCGGAGGAAGAACACAGCCTCCGACCCCGAGCTCATGCTCCTCCTCTCAGGAACTCGGGGTCAGGTGGGCCCATGAGGCGCCGTCTATGTAAGTTGAAGATTACTTTATATGTTATAGCCTAACCCTATATTTCCTTTTCAGTCGGGAGTCCCTCTTAAAATATCCGTTAATCAATTGCTGGAATAGGATATCGCTATATCATGCGTGTGTGGTTTGTCTTTTTCAGACCGACGTCATACCACCGCCGCCACCCCCACCCCCACCCCCACCAACACCACCACTCCGAATCTGCCCTCATCATCAGCACGGGATGCAGCGCTGTTGGCTGCCGGACCTCAACCGGCAGAGGAGGAGCACCGTCTCCGGACGAGGAGGGCTCTCCTTAGCCCAGAGGAGTTGGAGCCGCTCAGACAGCGCCTATGTAAGTGAAGATTACTTTATCCGTTGTTAACTCGCCTAACCCCACTTATTTCAAGCAGAGTCAAGCAGAAGAAGTCCCGTTTAAAACAACCGCTGAACATCGCGTGCAATAGGATATCGCTATAATATTGTATGTGCTTTTTTTTTTTTGTCTTTCCAGTTGAAGAGCCGCTGACAGAGATGGGCTCGTCGCCATCGCCATCACCACCGGCGTCTCCAGAGGGGCTTACTTCGGATGAAGTAAGCTCGCTGCTGCTGGAGGATGACGGCTGCGAGGATTAAACCAACGTCAGCGAGGAGAGAGAGAGCAGGGGCAAATCTCCCTCCACCTCTTTATCTATATATGCATGCGTGTAAGTGTAGTTAGTAAGTAATGTATGTAGAAGTAAGTGTAATTGTTTAAATGTTAATTTAATGTGTAAGAGTAATGTGACTATATATATATATATATATATATCAGAGTAGTAATAAAAGTGTTTAGATAGAATCTTTGGCGTTTCATCTTTTGTTTTATAAAATGAGACTTAGCTGAAATGCCATTGTACCCTCTCCAGATATCCATGACTATGATAATGATAATTAACCCTTTATTTTCAAAACATTTTAGTTATTGATTGAGATGGAAAGATCTGGAAATGTAGAGTGGCATTTCTGCTTAGGCATTACACTATCAATGAAAACACAATTACAAAGCTAAGATGACCATAGTTTATTACAATACGATATCTTATTACATACAAATCTCACGACATATGGGTATGTAGAATGATGACATGGAAACAACAAATTTACAAAGACTTCTTGACGAGTGGAAAGTCCACAGAGAGTAGTTTAAAGACAGGTATTAGAGTATTTAGATTAGCATTGTCCACTTCACGCTGGGTCCACTGTATAAGCATGAGAGTGGCCTGGATTAGTACATTGCCGATATTGTTCAGTTCAATTTCATCCAGTTGGAATCCATCTAGGCCTAGAAGCAAACCAACATTTTTCCAAGTTTTTAAGATGAACCTAGCCAGTTTTAAACAGTCTTTCTCCGAGAGTTTCTTCCACGGATAATGAGGCTCACAGTTTGGTACAGTAGTGGTCGGCAGCTGTGGCGGCGTGCGCAATAGTTCTCCAGAGTAGTTGAGCCACACTGTCAACACAACAACGACAACAACAATATCGTGACAATACTTCAAATCACCTACTTGTATTCAAGGAATTTCACAATAAGAATGATTACATAGATTACATAGCTGGTTGGGGGCAGGTGTGGGTGGCGATGGTGATGTTTAGTGCCGGGACTCACCAGAACCCATGATGCGTTGGATCTGACGCTGCATTGGTAACTGACCAACTGGGACGCAATGGGGACAGTCCGCAGTCACGTGGGTCGGTCGGTCGCATGCAAACACGTGGTTTGCAAAGATGGGAAATACTTTGTGAAGCTGATTCTGCAGGAAAGATTTCATCCTTTTGAATTTTTCCTGGTTTAATTTAAGACCATCTCGGGACGGGAGCAGCTCAACCATGGGATCTCCCTTGGCCGTATCCAGGGACCACCATCTCCTGAAGTTGACACTGGTGTCGTCCCTTTCTACAGTGACAAACCAGCGATTCCCAAGATGCAGGGCAAATCCGAGGAAGTTGGGTGTATCGCAAAGGGAGAGTGCCTGTTCAATGTCATCAATGTTGGCGAGCAGGAGGTAGAGCGCGTCAAAGTCCAAAGTGACAGAGAAACGACCACCGGCCTTGGTCATTTTCTCAATATTGTTCGGGTACCAAAGACTCATCCTGAGACTATCCCCCTTTTTGATGCCTCGCTTGTAATTGGAGGTGAACGGCTTGTCCAGATAGATGCCGCCTCCAAGATGGTGAAACAACTTAGGGACGTCCTCTTTTTCCCCAATCAGCTCCTTATACAGTCCAGATGTGTTCCTCCATTCATCGGAGCACATGTAGGTGATTCCCCGGCGAGCATTTGACGGCTTCTGATTGAGCAGCGCTGCTGAGGAAAGGAAGGGAGCAGTGGTGGTGGCGGGGGTGGTGGCGGCGGCACTGTCAGAGTCACAGTTGACAGTCATGGAACTGGCGCTGCTGCTGCGGCTGCTGCCAGCGTTGTTTGTCGGAATATCCTGCTCTGTCGCCACCTCCATTTCCATGGCAACATCGGTAGGCCAACTGGGCAGCGTCGATTCGTCCTGAAGACATGGAGTTTTCGGCTCATTAACCTTGGTGTGAACAGCAGGGACATTGCGGTTCAACTCGGTAAGAACGGGTCGAGTCAGGTTCTTCCTCTTCTTCGCCCCTGCCAGTGGTTTAGGACCGGCAGTCTTGGATGTTTTAGGCTTCTTCTTTTTAACTGGGGCGGCCGTCTTATTCAACAGCTTTTCCAAACATTCGTCAGCAGTATCTTCTCCACTGTCATACAAGTAACCCACTGCACGGGGTTGACTGTCTGGTACGCTGTCCAAGTCGAACGATGCTGAGACCATCATGATTGCTGCTGCTACTGGTACTGCTGCTGCTGGTCGTGGTGGTGGTGGCGGCGATGTGGTTCTGATCCGGCTCAGAGGCACAATGACTGCCTGCACTGGCCAGCCAGGGATTTTATACAGAGGCGGAACAAAGAACAAGCGCTGGGAATCAGCCGTCCTTTGTTCGTTGACCTAGACAGATGGCCATGCCAGAGGGTGATTAAGTTCTGCACTCCCGAACCCCCATATTGTAATTTATCTATAACCGTTACAGCCTCTGTCATTGATGAGGCTTTGTTTCCACAAAATGACTAACGACTTATGCCTCCCCATGAGATAGGCAACCAATCAAAATGCAGCATTCTCCCTAATTAATCAAAAGAAGTGCGTGAGTCATAAACCCGACTCAGTACTACCCGGCTCAGTACTACACGCTGAGCTCATCATCATCAAGTCAGAGAGGGAAAAAACAAAAAAGAAAAATTACCCCGCTAAAACGCGGGGTAAAAAAAAAAAAAATCAAACAAACGCTTCGGTCCCGCGCGCCCGCCAGGGAGCGGGCGGGCGGGTGCGGGCGGCGGGCGCGGGCGCGGGCGGCGGGGGTCCACCCGAAGCCTTGCCCGGATGACAAAGAACACAAAAGACCATATTTTTTTCTACAGTTTCCTCTTTATTTCTAGCACAAACAACATACAACGTCACTACAATAAAACTAACATCGATTCGACTAAATACTATAGTGTCAAGATAGTGCCCTTTAATATTGGACTTTAATGTTGCGTGCTTCGCTCACGCTGTAGAAGCCAGGGGTTTTCATGTAGAGGACGGCGACAACGGCTGACGTCAGGTTGCTCTTGAAGCGGACTTCCAGCCTCGTGGATCCCTTGCGGATAATTGGATAGACTCCGTCCTGGAGATCCAAATGGTGCTGGACGTTAAACACAAAGAAACTGTTGCCCTTGGCAAAGTCGGACTTTGTCAGCCCGTTTCCTTTACCCCGACTTAGGCTCTGCATGGCATCGTACTCTGCAAAGTCCTTGGCCGTAAAATCCGGTTCGTAAGGACGGGCGGGGACCGACCTCGAGTTCACGGACAGAGAAAGGTAGTTCACGTCCATATGCTCAAAGAAGAAGGGGTTCTTGTCGTAGCGACCCGCAAAGCCGTCCGCATTGACAAAGCCCAAAACTAGCACGCTCGGCACGCGATCCGACAGGATTTGCGATACGTCAAACTGGTTACATCCACTGGGAATCACGTGAGACCTCATGCAGGTCCTGGGATAGGCATACATGGCTTCTTTTTTGTCCGCCAACAGTTGCGAGTGTTTGATTAGCATTTCTGGTCTCAGCTTGATGTGACAAGCAGAAATGTACATGCTCTCAAGCACCAGTTTGTACTTCTTCGTTTCGTCCTTGGCCAACAGACGAAAGGCGTCCGTGGTCTGGTAAAAGGTAATGTAAATACCAACACCGTTCAACAGATAACGGTTGCACGTTTCCAAAAAGTCTATTCCCAGGGGTCCAGTGAACGCCACACTGTTTCCCGCCGAAGTGAGGGCGTGTCGGTTGTTCAACCCGGTGTTGGGGTTCAAAGCACTCCCGGGATCGGTAGTTCCTGCCGCTCCAGGGGGGTCCGGATAGAAACCTCGGTTGAGGCCAACCGTGCTTTTGAATTCAGACGTCTCAGTGAGCAACATTTCCATGTATTGTTTGTACGGGTAGAGGGTCCCCACGTCCGGGTTCACTTCTATCCCATTGAGAGAAACCTGGACTTGACTGAACACCGAGCTCAGCGGTAAATTGGCCAGGCCCACCTTGTCCGATCTTTTGACGGCTTCGTCTTTATCAGTTGTGATCTTCATCTTCACAGTCAAAGTTGTGCTGGAACCATCCAAGTAGCCCGCAGAATTCGGATCTATTCGGAAGACTATGGGACTTCCGTGACTCAACGCTGCCTTGGGGTAATGCCGGACGCGTTCATGTTCCAGAATCGCAGTCTCCTGTTTCACAGCGTCAAAGAGGGCTAGTTTTTCAGAAAAGCCCTCTTGGACCTCGGAAAACTTAAAGTCCTGCATCTTGGGCGATCCTTTTCTCCTCTTCGCGCGCGCGCGCACACACACACACACACACACTAGGTTATTAGTTTGCGAACAACACCACCACTGGGGGAAACTATTGGCGCTTCTTTGCCGTGGATCCTGGAGTTGCCTTCTTCTACTTCTTCTTCTTCTTGCTAGTACCACGGCTTGAGTGGGACTGACTTCGGCGAGCCGTTGTCAGCCTCTTTATACTACTACGCCTAGTGCTGCTGCTACTGTTTTTCTTTTTGCTCTTGGCCCCTTTGCTGCCATCTTGCCGCTGTCGTGTCTTCTTCTTCTTCTTCTTGTTTTGCTCGACTCCAGTCGAGGCAGCGGCCACGTCCAATGAGACGCTGTTTGAGTCTGGAGCGTCTGATGTTTTATCCTTTTCCTTAGTTCGCTCCAGCATGTCCTGAACAGGAGTGACCATCTTTTGGGTGACCTCTTTCTTGTTCTTTTCTCCACCAGCTGACGATGTATGTATTCTGTGGAATGTTTCGGTACCCGCGCTGTTAGTAAACATGGTCAGTCGAGAGTCTGGTGCCGATCGGCTCTCTGGTCTAGGATCAGCGGCACGAGACCACGCTTGAACTTGAATGCCTAGTGGTACCAAAGGCATGCTGACTGCTGCTGGTGCTGCTGCTGCTGCTGTCTAAACTCGCCGGAAATGAAGTGTACACTTGGTGGTGGCCTCGCCTAATGAGGGCGTTTCACCTTGATCGAGTCTTAAATAGATGCGCACCGAAGCTATCCGCTCGTGTGAAACCTGCATGTAGTGGACCGGATTGAAGAATGCCACGTTATTTTTCACCGCCTTTAACTCAGCCGCCTTCAAAACAGGCAACATGGAGCCCTGAGTGTAAGAAGACTCGACAAGATGGCAGTATACATAGACCCTATCACTCCGTCTGACAGCACGACCGTCTCTGGTGTTGATGCTCAAGTCAACTAGGCCACACTCCCACTGGGCGTCACGGTCGAGGTATAGAGGAGAGGGCAGCGTCACTGTAAAGTCAGAGGCTGTGTTGTTGGCGTGAGCCTTGAGACAGTCGTCAGAACTCAAAAACAGATACATTCCGATTTGTGTGTTGCCTAAGCTGCCGCTTCAAAGTCAACTAAATTTTCTTCGGGAATCCAAGTGTTATATAGGTCAGGGTATCCCACCCATTTGACCAACACCTCCCTCTGTCTTGCATTCCGTGGACCTCTCGTACGATGCTTGATGACCCGTTCCACTTCATACTCTGTCTCTTCATCCAGATGGACGCGCTGCATTTCCTCCGGAAAGAAGGGCTCCGCGAGAGGTTCGTTGTTCCAGTTCTTCAAAGTATAAAATTGAAACCCTTGGCTCATTCTCCGGCCTATGACAGTGTATATCATCTTCGTCCAGCCTTCATCATACGCTCGATCGAATGCTTTTGATAGGTAGGACACCCTGACACGGTCACCCAATTGAAATCGGTATGGATTGTTCGGTCCAGTTTTTGTAGCCGCATCATTACGCAAGTACTGATGATGCCAAAGTTTGTTTTTGTCTGTCACGCACATGGCCTCCAAAGGTGATGTGTCCAGGGCTCTGTGTTTGGAAAGATTGTAGGCCTGGGTAATTTCCTCCAGGTGGTCTACCCAATTGAAATCGTGCCTACCTTTAAAAAGCCTGGCCATTCGCATGCGTATCGAGCGTATCACCCGCTCGGCTCGCGAGGCCTTGGTTTCATGGTTGGTCACGAAATGATGTATATTCTTGGATAGAAGGTATGATTTTAGATCCGCGTTCACAAATTCACTGCCCCTGTCACTTCGAATGGTTTTTGGTTCTTGGTTGAGTCTGAAAATATCCTCGAAAGCTTCTTTTACCAAAACTCCGCGAAGGGCCTTTAACGGTCTGGTGATCAGGTGTCGGGTAAACACGTCGATGCATACCAACACGTAAGCGTAGTCTCCGTTGTACTTTCGGTAATAGTTCATGTTCAGTGTGTCTACATCCCATTGCGCGTCTTTATCGTTCACTACCAGTTTGGGTCTCTGAAACCGCTTCCTAGCCGGCTTGAACGTTGTGTAGGCTTCTTGCTTTTGCAACCACTCCCGCACTCTCTTCAGGCTGATATTGTACTTTCCTTCCGATTTGACAGCATTATGCACGGCAGTTGCTCCCGCAAAACCAGCTGGATGTTTGGCGTTGTAATAAATGGACTTGAGGTATTCCTCTGCCTCAGCATCAGTAGCTCTGCCATGAGCCCCGATTACTTGCCTCTCTTCCATTCTGTCCTCCAGACTTCTTGCCAGGACTTTCTTGTTTTGCGCATAGGTCTTGGGTTGTGCCTCACCGGCAAACTTGCCGCCTTTGCCGCCTCCTTTTTCTTTACACTTTCCCGACCAGCTCCAGCTCCCGCTCTTGCTCCCACTACCACCCCTGATTCCACTCCCCCTTTGTTTGTTGTCTGGTCCTTGAGAGGAGGAGCGGGACGAGGAGGAGGAGGAGGAGAACTAGCTGGCACACCCTCTTCAGGGTCCAAGTGGACTTTCCGACGCTTCTTTTCTGGCTCTCCAGGAGGCGGTGGTGGTGGTGGTGTTAGTGGTGATGATGGTGTTTGTAATGGTTGTGATGGCAGTCGATGGGGCGATGGTAGAGGTGGACCACGGGGCCCGAGTACTCTTGGGTTCAAAGGTTCGGGTGCTCGATCTAATTCCTGGGGATTTGCCTTGTTGTCTTTGTTGAACTGATTAATGGGATCCGTTGTTTGAGTATCAGCGTGACGGCCTTCTTCAATTTTTCTCAACCTGGTATACTCTTCATATGTGATGGTGATATATTTCTTCATGCTGATGGAGTGAGTAGACTCAACAGTCTCTTTTTGACCGATATTAAGACAAGCAGAATTTTCTTGGCAAATTTTTGAACGGCTAAAAGTCTGCTTTTTAGCTTCAACGCAAGATTGCCAACAATGTTGAGAACCTTTCTATATTTCACCAACAGTTCTTTTGCTTTCCTTCCCAAAGGGAGTCTCCGCAGATTGGAAATGATTTCACCCAGACAGTTCACCTGTTCGTCTGACGCGGTCACCAACAATGCTTCGCCTTGAATGCGGTTTCCTTTGAGTATGGATCTCAAAAAGTCACCACATTTACGCAGCCTGCTAGACATTGTCTTTGGTGTGCACCCTTTCAGGTACTCGGTCCAACTGATGGAATCCAAATGATACAGCCATTTTCATAGATAGGAGATCAAGTCTTCCCCTGGGAAAATGTTGGAGTGGATGCGGGCCCTCAGCCGAGGTGAGCCGTCTGTTTCACTGACGACAGCCGGATGTAACGATAACAGCTGATAGCCATAGCGTCTTTTGAGCACGCAGTCCTTGTAGCTTTCCTTTAAGATGCTGCCCAGACCCGTTTGATCGGCCATGACGTTGATTTGCCTGACGTCTCGTGGATTACACAGGACGAAAAAATAATGTGTATTCATGCTGACATTCCTCGCGCACTTGCCCTGTGCGTAAATGTTCTGACTGATAAAAATGACAGAAATCTGCTTGTGGTGTGAAAACTTGGTAAATAGATTTTGGGCATCCACACTGCGAACTACTTGCTCCATGAGGTCATCCAAGACCACCATACAATGCTGCGAGCCATCAGTAAAAGCATTCAGGTCTTCCTCGGTCGGGACACCAGTGTGAAATGTCAATCCAGGAACTTCCTTGCGCATCTCATTATACAGCGGTTGATCGACGGTCTTGCAATACAGGACTTTAGCCACAGGAACGGTGTACAAGTGGTTTCTGTTTTTCAATATCCTGTAAACCAAAGTCGTTTTACCACTGCTAGATACTCCTGCCACCATGGTGTTGCATGGAGCTCGCAGACCCGGAAAGGGTAAACCCTCCAGGTGTTCTACGTACTCTTCTGTCATGGTTTTGATAACAGCGGCTTCGGTAATTATCCGGTTGTGAACTACCGTTGCTACTACTACTACCAGCGCTAAGCCTCAAAGCTGTGATCTGCTCCGAGGTTAACTCGCGACTGAACTCATCTATGTTTTGTAGCTTCTGAAATAGTTCATTGATTGTAATAATGATATATTCATATGTTTATCTAGTTCTCTTATATTCTGAATTCCGATATCTATTCAATTTAAGCGTCACTAGTAAACAAAGAAAACGCATTGAAAATACAGTTTATGCAAAGACTTTATTTATATCCATCACATAATAATTGACATCTTTAAGACAGCATACGCTTAACTGGGTCAATATTCAAAAAAACTTTCCATCACCATACAAAGTTGCACTCGTGTTCATTACCATACAAATTAATACACGAGCACATTTTCACACACACTCACAAACAACGGTGGATAGAATCTATGTCATACAGTTATACAACCAGCTGTGTTTATTATCAATGTATTTTTACATATAATACATGGATCTGTGTTGATGCCTAAACAAAATTAGTCCCTAATAAATGGTTACCTTTTGTGAGAAAACTTCGCAGGGACAAGAAAGCCAGAATAGTATTGACTGTTTAACCATTCATAAATTCATCGTTTCTCAACAGTCGTTCCCAGATTCTTGAGAGGGCATCTTCCCCAGGGAATTGTCTCGGTGGGGTGATTGCGGCCATCTTTTGTGTCAACCCGCATGTCCAATAATTGTCAGTACCTGGGTGGACAATCATCTTTTTGCCTATGTCTTTCAGTTCAATAACTATTCTGGCTTTCAGGATCCCTACCTTCATATCAATGATGTTACCCATGATTGCGTTTCTGTGATCAACCCAAGAGTCCCGGACTTTGATATGCTTTGCGGCTTGATTCAATTGCCATTGTGTTGTTGAATTGAGAATCTTTTGGGCTGTTTCAATGCACCCATTAAACATAGCCTTTTCAAAAAGGAACATATGTGTGCAGCTTCGAAACAGCCGGCCGTCCTTCCTCATCAATGCCTGATAATCATTGGATAGACAGTGTTTACAGCTGTCTAGAATGATGGTATTAAAATCCTCCCAAGGATTCAATACAACAGGGAGAGGGAGTGTGTCAATTCCATTTGGTTGAACCACTCTCTTTACATAAAAGAAGGAGAAACCACGCCTACTCTGGGAGTATGTGAGTATTTTGTTGTCACGGGCCCTAAATCCAATGTTTCTTACCGAGCTGGAGGTTTTGTCAAACAGTGCTCGACTGTACAACGCCATGGGCTCAACAAGCGAAGATCTGTTGATGCCCTTTGCTTTGACACTGTCTGCAGTTCCCGGCCGCTGGAGAATGTAGGTTTTTGATGCAAGAGCAATGAGTTCAGTGCCACTCGCTTCTAACTTGAAAAGCCCCCTTTCCCTCTTGTCATACGCTTTGTGTGCGGCACAACATTCTCGTGGAAACCAGAAACCATCGGAAGCTTTAAACGGATGCTGGTTACAGTGCCCCAGCAGAGTGTTCTGGAAAGCTTCTCTCTTGGATGGGATGACTACTTCCGGCAAATTAGCACCGCTCAAGGTGAAGTATAGAGAATCGGTATCGGCATGAGTCAGCTCAAAATTTTTGCGATCTACATATGCATCCAAGCAGTCATAATAGAATTGTAACAGTACTAATTTCGCGGTTGAGAGAATACAGAAAGCCACCTGAATGGGTATGTCTAAGGATATCCTTCTTTTAGACATTTCAATTTCGTACATATTGTGAGGAAGTTCGCATAATTTCTTGAACAGAGGATCGTTCACCGCCATATGAGCCTGGCTCTTATCTTCTACATACTTTACTCTGATGTGTTTGGTCTTGTCTAGCAGTAACGAGCCATATGACGCATTGCCCAGAATCTTACAAGTGTCACCCAAAATTAACTTAGAGGGGTCGGAGTCACCCTGGCGCCTGGCCTCGGAGATGAAGTCGCAAAATCCCTCGAAGCATTTTTTGAATTTGTACTCTACTACTTCATATACCCGGGTCACTTCCATTCCCTTTTCAAGATACCATTTTAATAGATTGGTGGCCAGAAATATTTTTGTTGCTGCTAAACCCCCAATCAATAGTTTGCGGCTATCTGTGAACTCTCCGGCTTGGTGTGAGAGACTGTAATTTTGCATTGTTGTTCCCCAATCGTCAAAATGAACTTCAGCGTTACAGAACACTGGACTCATTTCTGCAAAGTATTCCTTGGGGCTCAACTTCCTTTCCTTTCCCTTAGGCCGAACATCTGGTACCCTTATGTCCACTTGAACCAAACCAGTCAACTGCCCACTCTCTATTGCTTTCAAAATTGTCCCCAAACTGACTTTGCGAGGGTAAGACCTGTAAAACTCTGGCATCATGTCCTCAATGACTGAGTGGATTTCGGGATGATCTTTTTTCATCTGCACAAATTTGCACTCGTACACAGCTGTCACTTCGAATCCCATTGACCTTAAGTACTGCTCCCGGACTTTAGTTGCCTTGTCCCGTTTAGCTAAGAGAACCCGAATGTCCTGAGGGGTGTTTTCATTGAGCCGACACACCTCAGGACTATGCCCATGCACCCAGCACCCCTGGTACTTAAAAATATGCCTCCTGCCTTCGAATACTGCATACCCATCGACTTTATAGGGTCCCACTGGAAACTCTCTTCCCGAATTTAGCTTGTGTTGAATGTGGAGCCCCCGATTGATCTTCATCAACCAGTTCATCCACATGTACGAATCCAGATGTCGCCACAAAACTTGGGGGTGATAATTTTTTTCCTCTAAACGCCTTATCGGAAAGAGAACCGGAACGTCTTCCCCCAGGGCATAAAGATACATCGACTTGCAATCGAACCCCAATATGTTTTTGACCTTTACCTCTTCATTATTCCTAATGTAAGTTTCATCGACTTTGGCATATCTTTTGAATACGATGCTGGGTCCACCAAATGCACACTTTTTGATTTGATGATAGAGATCAGCATTCTCCCGGGAAAAGCTAGTAAAATAGTTATTATGCTCTTTGGCATGTTGGAATAGGAGTTTTCTTGCCACTCCTGGTGCAGAAATTGCAACCTTGAACACATCTACACCCAACTGAACATAATATGTCCTCAATTTTTCGGCTGCTTCAACAAAAGGTCCAGTGTCCAAGTTGACATAATATTCTAAGAAATCAGCTAATCTAGTCATCCCACGCTCCCTCCAAACATTCAACAGATCTTCATACTTTTCAGGGCCCGTCTTGGGCGGTTCACCAATGCGCCCACGCTCAACCCATTCGTTGTGTTCAGCTTCAAGTACGTTAGCATTTCGCAGAGAAGATTCAAAAGCTTCGTAAGGGGGCAAACTCGGATGATCCAGTTTAGTGGCATTATCGAGAAACTCATAGCAAAAATAACTTTTGCTTTCCGCTATGTCATACGCTTTTAGAAATTTGGAATACGAACAACCGGCTGCCAAAAAATTGGAAATGTCCAGAAACTTGAATTTCGATGTAGCAATGGCCGAGTATTCGTTACATTTTTTTATGACATAGTCGGCATCTTTTGCTAAATCTAAATGCTTTGGGAACCGGCTTTTGATTAGGTTCAAATCATACCGTGAAGAGTTGAAACCCAACACTGGCAGTACTGTTGCATATTTCTTAAACTTGTCAGTGAAGTAAGCCACCCGCTTGGCATGAAGCTTTTTGAATTTCTCTGTAAGGTCAGTTTCGTCAGCATTATCTATAACACTACCATTGTCTTCGCTATCTAAATCACCATCACCACCACCAACACCACCACCAAATATTTCATACAGTATATCTTCCTCCTCTTCCTCCTCCTCCTCCTCCTCCTCCTCCTGTTCTTGGTCTCCTGCAATGTCAAGCTGAGTCGGAAACTCAGTTGCGAGCTTGTCTAACTTCTCAAAAACAGACCTCCAGCGAGCCGCAGCCAATTGAGAAGTCACAGATTGAATTTGAGTCAAATAATTACACATTTTTTCAACTAATTTGTCTGGGTCGGGATCTATTATGCAGTGAGGAGTTTCATGACCGGGAACATTTGAAGCAATACTTACACAAATGGGCACATGCTCAGTTTTCCAAAGAGTGCCAACTTCCCCCTCTCTTTCCTGTGGAATCGGTTTCAACATAGCTTCAAAGTCATACACAGCAAACCAAGGGTAGAAGTGAAGATCTTTCTCAACTTCAACACCCAAAGTTTGCTGTATGTCTTCAAAAACTGTCCGAGAAGGGGTATACAATCCTCCAGGATAGGTAAACTTTACTCGCGAATCACAAACCTTTGCATGCCTCTTCATGTTATCTATTCTTTTAAAGGCACGGCCACAAAACCCACATGCATACTTTTTAGCATATTCACTAAAGTTTTTTATGAAACTAAAGTGGCTTTCATACAAATTTAAGTTGAGTTCTGTAGCCACCTCTACCTCATGGTTCACACTCGAAACATACACTTGGGCACATGTCTTCTTATCACGTAGAGAGTATACAGTTATTCTCGCATTGAAACATTCCTCAAACGCCGGGAGTTCCTTTAGAGTAATACCTTTGTACTTGGTAGAGTTTTTTGGAAGATCCCTGCACCCTTGAGCAGCCAAGAAATCTCTCCACACCGCATAACGGCCCTTAACAACATTTTCAAAGTTTGCACATCGACCTCCATTTTCTGCATATGTAAGACATCTAAATATACACAAATTGTCTTTGAATGGTACTTTGTCAGCCGAGTTTTGAAAATTGATAATGGATCTCTTATAAAGCACAAAATTAGGAAGTACAATCCCACCCATAGCCCCGATTGGAAAAGCTGATCTGTACACATAGTAATTGATATTTGTGATGAAGACTTTTTGCCACTTTGTGGATTCTCTAGTCTTCATGACAATATCCAACAGATCCATGCTTTCCAAATGCCTGAAAAAAACAATGAGATCATTCCTATTGTTAATTCTGAATGGATGCTCCAGCAAGGTCGAGTTGTAATAGGCAGTATAGTATCTATATTCTCCAGTGTCAATATTGCGTAAGATAACACCAAAAGCTAGATTGATTCTGAATGACATATTCTCATTTGAAAATATGACATTCAAGTGAGGGAGGAGTTTATCCGACTCCCCATTGAAATCATTCATTGGGAAGTTGTATATTCCCCGTACATTTCCCAAATCATGCCCAGAAAGAATGGTGCCTCGGTACTGTTCGTAAAGATCTTTAAGTTCGTTATTCACAATGTCTCTACCATCGGCTTCAGATGACTCAATCCATGGAGGTTTAATGGCTGGGTCCAACTCCCATGGGGCTGTTTCTTCTTGAATTGCATCTTGCCTATGGTGGGCCGTTCGATGGTTAAACAGCTGATGCCAGTGTTCGAATGTCTCTGTACAATTGGAGCATTTTAAATGTCTATTGACTTTATCACTTACACCACCAACTTCTTCTTTTTCTTTGTTTTCATCTTTGTTTCCCAACCCTGATCCAGACGGATGATTTATGATGTGGGAGGCTAAGTCTTGCCGGGTCAGAAATTGCTGTTGGCAGACCGAGCAAGTGAACTTTGCAGGAGTTTTTTTATAGTGAGACTCCCTGTGTCTCAAAAAAAGTTTTAGGGCAGGAAATGATTTGTCACATACCCCGCAGGTGTATCTACTAGTTTTAGTTGTATTAGTCTGTCCAGGGTCCTCAGGAGCAGTCGCGGAAGCAGCAGCAGCAGCAGCCTCATTTTGTTTCTGCTGCCTTTGTTTCTCAAGGTCTTCCTCTCTCTTGCGTTTACACGTAACTTCATGATTGTTAAGGTTCCTCTTGCAGGCCAGCTCTCTATTACAAAGCTGACACTGCCAACGGACTTGAGCGCATCTAGCTTCATGACGCCGACGTCTAATCACAGACACAAAACTCTTTCCACACTCGGAGCATTGCAGGGACTGGAATGGGAAAAGAGACAATCGTAAATATAAATAAATACCTGTTATCGTTATAACATAGTTCTCATGCGACAACACAAAATTAAATTGAATTATGGTCATGTCCATGTCTACACTTTTCTGTAGACTGCTAGTTTATGATACAAAATACTAATCTCCGAGATTTAGACTATTCCAATAATGAGGAAACCAAGGTATTCATGATACATATATATATATATATATACTCTTGCCTACCCTATTAGGCAATCCGGAGTTTGCCGTATTTGCGGTCTTCTATGGGTTCACTTTCAGAGTCTGTGTCAGAAAAGGTATTGCAGTTCCCACAATGGCATCTGTGCCATCCCTGAAAGGGTTCCTCATGCCAATTGTCCTGACGGATGAGCTCCCCATTCCGATATCCCATTAGGAATTCTTCTAACATGAGGTCTACTCCTGCAACATTCCTGAGCTTGTAATGTTCAGGGAATTTGGAACTGGCAAGTGAGGCAAGAATTTTGAATTTCTTGCTATCCATCAATCTCATATCAGGAGTATGGAAAGTATCATTATGAAATATCATCTGAATGGATGACAATCCAGCTTCAGGCCATGCTCGAGGTGATCCTTCCTTATGGGAATAGATCTTCAGTTCTACTTGTCTAAACTCTGCACAATGGTCACAAAACTCTTTTAAAGCCTCTAATAGTTCACTTCCGCATTGGTGGGGATACGGAGTATGGCGAAGAACAAACTTGTTCTTCTTCTTCTTCTTAAATGATCTACAAAAGTCTTCAAAAATCTCATTTTCTACTGGAATTGTCATAGAGTAGACCTCTTCGTAACACATGTTTCTTGGCTCTAGTGCTGTTGGTATTCCGTAAATGTAGATTTAGTTCTGCAATGTTAAGAAATAAGAAACTGTTTAAAAGGACTGTATACCACCAACCTACTTTTCAATTCAATAACAGTCATACATTCTAAAACAGATATATTCTTTCAATTAAAAATATAGTTCCCCTACCTAAAAACCACAATAAGATCATGGGTTCTTTAAGAATCTTGTATACAATAAGAAGTAATCACAAAACAAAAACTACATTTGTTCGATGGCTAAAATTAATACTATCTTAAAAACCTTCCAGGAAATCCAGTACATGTCAATATACAGCATGCCCCTCTCAGTAAATCCCTGAAACAGGCATGAGAAAATAGTACCAACTCACCTGTTTCTGTTGCTCCTGGTTGTTGCTGTTGCCCTCTGTATTCATATGGCTGCTTAGACTCAGGTGTGAAGCTCTCTATTCCTATCTGTGTCTTAGGGTGCAGGTAATTTCCTCAGCGCTTTTATACTCAGAAACTCCAGGACTGTATGAAGTTTCCTCACAAGATATAGGCAAACAAAGTCACAGCAACTTGATTATGATAAGTATCCCATCCAGGTGGATAAATGAGTTTTGCAGTGTCCTTTGTGCTGCTTCTAAGTCCAAACTTGGTTATCCTATCCCTTAAGCTGGATAGAAATCCAGGCCAGCCTCTGCTCTGATCCTATTTAATCCTCAGGGATGAGTATAATTAGTCCTTTGCTGTTTATCAATCACCAAATGAAGACCTGGGGTTGTGTTCAATAACCTAGACACACACACACACAAACAGACAAAGACCCAGCCTCTGGCCTGCTGCTCAGTATCCTACCCTGGTAAATGGGCAAACAGTCCTTTGTTCTTGTTGTTGAGACTGAATGCTAATGGTTTGCACTGCTCTGCTCTGATCAGCTCTGTATCCTGAACAACTATGAGCATACAGAGAGCAGCCTCTCCTTTTAACCTCATCATTATGAGTGACAGTTGGAAGAATACTTGGCTGACCAATAACATGATATTCTCATCTATTTACCCCTCCCCTATTCCTCTGAGCATGTGCAATTCATCCACTTCCTGTCTTTACTGCATATACTCAGAGGGACAGGGTAGGCCCAAATGAGCAGAAACAGCATATGATTGGTTGATTAGCGGCTCCCCCCAACTCACTTCCTGTCTGTGTTGCACATGCTCAGAGGGAGATGGGTGGAGCATATGAATGGGTTGATCACCCACCTGACCAATCCTGGTTCTCTCTCCCCACCATTATGATCATGAGCACCCACCCCACTTTCTGTCTTTGTTCTCCTAATGATTACCAACTGCCACAACCCACCATCTGTTTCCTAAATCCTTTGATACCAACATTAATGCAATGCCTTTCTTTATTTATTTCTTTGTCTTAATTCTACCTATATATATATATATATATATATGCCATATTTGTTTGTTTGTTTGTTTTTTAAAAAAAACAACAGGAACCTTCCAAATACCATGAAACTCCTATCAGAAATTATTCAAATGCATCATTGTTAAAATAAATGAAACCTCACTGCACCCCATGTGGAGACTAATTAACATGACAGATGATGCCCCTGAGTATCCATTAGTGCACCCATTAATCATTTCCCCCATCCAAACAAAGGACTCTCCAACAATAGGTCATTAACAATGTGGTATGAACAGAAAAAAAAAGGGGGGGGGGGATGCAATCAACCTCTGTTGCTTTGAATCCCTGGTCACAAATAACCCTGACAATATGCTCATATGTCTGACATATATACACAGATATCTCAGCTTAAATTGACCCAAACAAAATACAATTTTCAGAATCAGACTTTTGATAAAAAATAGCTAAACATACACACCAAACACACCTACCCCAACCCTATCCTTTCACAAATAATCCATATTATTAATAATAATTGATAATATATCTTAACATTATCCCCTTTATCAATCCTGTAAATTTCTTAATCATTCAACACATAACATAACACCTATACCATATTAACACTGGCTAATTAACACTCATCAATATTCATAACTCATTAATATTCATATCAAAGTATTCATTAATTAACACTCATTAATATTCATAACTCATTAATATTCATATCTAATATAACTCATTAATATTCATATCTTTGCGTTTTCATGCACTTCCATCCTAGGCCACCCTCCCTTATCACTACTGAAAGGACAATGCATATAGAAGCATTCAAAATTCAGATTTGTCCCTGAAATCAGTAAGTATACATAACCCCCAAACTAAATGATAATGATAATTTGTGACATTCAAATATCAAGTTTGGAGACTAATTCAAGGTCCGATCGTACAGTGTACATAGGTGTGCCCCACTTTGCGTAAGGCAGATGCACTGTTCTTGACGAGCCATTATCTGGGAAACGCCATACTTTCATACTTCATTAATTGAAATATTTCACCTGGCCTACGACATACACTAGGGGCCTAGAACACATGACACTATGTGTTGACCTTAGATTCAACAATTATTTATATATATTTATCAAACTCACAGGTATAGATAAGCTTGGATTTCCCATGGAGTGTCACGGTCACCATATAAGTGTCTCTCACGCTGTGTCTCAGACACACATACATAAATTATATACACTAATACTAATTCATAATACTGCTCTCGATTACCTCCTTACCTAGTAGCCTTAATGATCCTGACATGTAAACACATTTATCAAATATAAAAATATCATTTACAAGGATCCTGGGCCATTCTTCAGAAATCTCCTCAATTGATTAATACTGCAAAATTTATGGTTGGACCATGCTGTAAGACACAATGTTTACCTATATTCAGTTTTTATAGTACCTAAACGTAGTACAGACCTTGACAATTCAGAAAATGTATGGTTTTGCTAATATACAGTTGGAGGAAAAGTTGAAATCATATCAAGAATGAAGAAAACTAGCAGAAAATTCCATGGTAAATTATTTCTTTATTGTGCTTTTTTTAGATAACAAAGGATATTCTTGCTGACCTAATGGAGGTGTAGCATAACACTGCAATCCTTGTGTGGGCAGCATATATTCTAACCATTTCAATATCTGAAATTTTTACTTTTTCATCAAGAAAAAAATCCAGAGTGACTTTAATTTTTATCTTATGCATCTATGTAACGTACAGAACCAAGCTTTAAAGCAACCTCATTCAATCAAAAATGTAACTTGATTATGAAAATATATAACACAGAATTGATAACAGTCTGGGTAACCTCTGGTAAAATTTTCTTTTCAGTATCCCTTTTATTGTGCAAACCACAAACAAAAGAACTGCCAATCATAAAACAGCTGTGTAACGTACAGAACCAAGCTCTGTAACGTACAGAACCAAACTTTCACTAATTCAATTGTTTGGCAGACTGATGACTTCGATACTTGTTGTTTTTGTACTGATTTATGTCAAGGAGATATGGTTACTCTGCATTAAAAGTATTATGGCCAAATTATATCAGTATCTAGCAATATATACATCAGAAACACCTTGGTTATGTACGTTACAATGTTTGTAACATACAGTACCAAGAATTTAGCATTTTACTGCATAAGGTGCTAAATATACTTATCAGGATATCTTTTACAGATTTAAAAATTTATTTTGTAATGTTCCTGTGAGCCAGATTTAAAAGGATTGTTATTAAAACATTATTTAACAAAAAAAGCTTGGTTCTGTGTGTCAAAAGCTTGGTTCTGTACGTTACATAGGAAATATAAGGCATTATTTTCAAATCTAAACATTATAAAGATTAATGATCATAAAGTTGCCCCCTTTTGGATAATGGTTACATACCCATATACCTTTGATATTGTGAATAAAAAGCTCAATTTAAGGAAGTTTAATTTTGTAGTTACTTTTACCTAAAAATTGAGGAATTTTCCGGAGAATGACCCTCCTAGCTACCTGCAGTAGGTTGCTCTAGTCCCAAAACGTCAATAACCTAGATGCTGAAAGCAAGAGGACGTAGCCTTTCTGAAAACTAGAAAGGACACGATTTTGCGAAGTACTAATATCCTGTTATACCCTAGGTACAAAAATCATATAAGCTTATTCAAAATCATGTTATTGTTATTTTCGATAAGTTCCCTGTCAATTTTGTCACTCCCCAACCTCTGCTATTTGTTATATTTTCAGGTCACACATTCGGACACCTTAGTTGTATACATTGCCAACCTAATAGAGCAGTCGATGAGACTGGAAACAATAACATATATATACAGGGAGAACTGTGGTAAGGATTTCTCACATATATAGGGCCTGAGCCTTACACAGGAGCCAAATCTGCCGGAAAATGTTTTCAATCGACTGAAAGATGCAAAACAAAAAATGTGGAAAATTACCGATGGCATTCATTTAATGGTAAGAGGGTTGGCCTTTTCCTTGGGGCTTGAATTCTTGAAACAGTCAGAGAGAAGAGGAGGTGGAGACGCGCTAACGGGCAGGCGGTGGCCTTCGTGGTCAGCCCGGAGGAATGATTGATCCTCTACTAAGTCCACAGATCTATTGTCGCCGACAGCCGTGTGGGGAGGGGACAAAGGGGCTCAGCGGGAGGGGAATAAATACCCAGGATGGTTGTTGAGATGGTGTGGGGGTAGGGGGGAGGCGGATAGGTGAGGCAGCAAGGCTGGAGATGGGGGCGGGTTCCTACTTAATTGATTGATAAAGAAAACTAAATCAAAATAACTATAATATATTTCGGGATGTCCTAGCGACGCTACATGGAAATGACGCTATTATTCTAAAGGAAAATGAGTTGCCCTTTTGGTTTAAATGTAAAAATGTGCGTTTTGGATGCATAGATCTTGTACTCAATACCATTATCCCCTTTCAACAGTTTATTCATAATCGTTTACGCTATTTGGAATTGTTAAGTTACACAAGGACTTTTTTTAGTTCTGTGCTATTACAAACCTGCTCCTGCTGTAACGTACATTACCTCTGTCTATATTCATCGACCCTTATCTTACGCCAAACCAACTTGAATACTTGCATTTGCTTGTTATTGTATCTGATGAACAAATTTAACATTTTTACAATGTTGAAAATAAGCGCATTATCTCTCAAGTAGTGAAATGTCTGTTACTGAAGAAACACATGTTATTAGAAAGGAAAGAAGCAATTCTGTAATATAAGATTTAGAGTTGGGGTCCGAATACGAGTGTAGAAGCCAATAGGTTGTACTACGTAACGTGAGGTAAACAATTGAAGACAAGACTGGTGGCAATATTTGTAGAAAGGCGTTGAAGGAGAGGACGTTTGCTGGAACAAAGAGACACGAGGATGGCAACGAGAATTCTGCAATAGGAAAATACTAATAGGGATACCAGACCGTCTTAGTCAAAGTCTGCTGTAGGCCTGTGCATGTATGCAGGGCCCCTGTCGTTGTTTGCTCACCCCCTCCTCCTGTAGCCTCATCCCGCCTCCCACTCCTGTAGCCCCATCCCGCCACCTCCTGGCCGTACACCCAATGGTAATGAGGCCGTCCTTGTCTCAGGACAACGTCAGCAGATTGCTACACCATTGATCCCTCCTTTAGGCTCCCACGAGTTTTCCTTGTTACCTACTTTGCTACTGGATGTTTGCACTATGCGGACAAACCTACAAGAGGACACCTGGTTCGTTAGGGTAGTTCTGGTTGTATATAGCGCTAAAATCTGTTCCATTAAGTAGAGTTAATCTCCGTTATCCGTTTAGGGGATAACGTCCCCCTAGGATTACCAAAAATAGTGACAATTCAACATTTGCATGTTTCAAGATTTGAACGTCTTTGTTTAAATTCAGGTTTGAATAAGCCATTCCCTAATCTCTCAAAGACCAATGTTTAATTACAATGTTGTGCCTTTTTATCACCAATGAAAAGTTTCAATCCATGTGCTTTACGTCTCCCTTGTAATATTATACTACAGGATATTATCCCCCTGTTATAAATACCTTTCCCCTCATGCATTCAGCCAGTAAATCATGGCGTAATGAGGTTGTCTGTTCCTTCAGTCCCTGACAGCCCACTCCTTACCAGCTGCTTACCCCTGCGGCTTGACCGTTGGTGAGGTAACACTCATTGCTGGTTGCTGCCTCTCCACCTATGATACCTTCTTACCATACATCCGACTCAAACCAGGTGACTCTATGGTCGATTATCATAGACCATCCAGTTAGTCTGGAGAAGGTCTACGTTCTATTTAAAAGGGTTATCAACAATTATTTCTATTTCTATTCCCTTTAGCCACAATTGCCCATAAATACAATCCCTTCCCCTGTACAAAGGTTTGTGTGGTATTATTATTGGTTCTGACCATAAAATAGGCCATTGAAAATGCGGATGGTTCTATGTACGGTAAGGCATATGCAAATCACCCCAAACATTTTAAATTATTATTTTCATCTTCCATTTCAGTTATTTGCTTTGAAAAGGAAACAATATTACGCATCTTCCCCATACAATTGACCATCAGCTTACGATCTGTTGGAAGGAAGGCAATAGGAAGAAAAATACCTTACTTTTCCTACAGCACAATAAGAGTATAAGAGTCGGAAACGCCCAATGTATACGGTCCTGTGTCACTTAAAGAAATTCACTTCTAATGGCTTCATCTGATGAACAAATAAGGAAAGGAAGAAGTCAGTAAGACAATACGATGTACATTTAACGCCTTCTTCTCGGCACATGCCAGGTATGCAATGGACGCCGTTTCCTGCATACTGTGGTCACACTACATCATCTAGAACAGCGCCATATATAACCTTCCATCATCCAGGCTATGCTTTTGCCCCTAAAGCTTCTGATCCATAGAATGATCCATCTTCGGATTTTTTTTCCGGTTTTATTCTGGTTTCTTAAGGAACCTCCTCATGACATCATAGAAACGAAGTACCAGTCAGGAAGAACCTATGGTTTTATGTTTATACTATGTAGCCCAGTGATGATTGCACACTTGCTGGCCTTTAGTAATTAAAAGGAAAAGCTTTAAGCTGTGTTCTGAAAGATCTGGCTCTAAGATAACTTAATGGTTTATTGAAATTTATCGAATTAATAATTAGCTCCCAATCCCAATATAAACCTACCTCGTAGAGACTGCATCATTTATTGATATCAGCCTTGGGTTCCTTTTGTAGTATCTGCGTGTGTCCTACCCGCCTCATATTGTACACCCTACTCGATTGCAACATGAGATAATGAGATTGCCTTTGTTTCGTGCAGATGACTACACTCCTAATCCATCCCCTGGGCTCAGAGTTAGATAGATCTGGTGTCCGACCTGGGTATGATACAGATCTCCTCATCATTATAGGGGAGTGATCGTGGGACTGAGCGATTTGGGAAAAACAGTGCTGTTAAGGAAATGTATACATACAAGATTTTATTAGTTTTACTTTTGAGTTTGCAGTACAGTAATCAGATAGTTTAATACAATTCAGTTTAATCAGAGATGGAAAGAGACACTTTCAATTTCATCATTGGCTTTTGACTATTCAACGATGTGACTATGGAGAGCATGCACTATTTCTTTTCTATGTTCGGTGAGAGCATATATATATACGGTTGCCTTGGAACAGATAACTATGGTTCATTCCATGGGTTCAGATAACTTTATCAGATGTAATAATCTCCCAAACCAAATGCCATAATACAGAAATAATACTTTATTCAAAAACTAAATTCTTTAGATGTGATGAAATGTTGAATACAAATTATTATATGTAAAATTGTTTGTGATTATTTTATTACTCAAGGACATTTGGTAATTTCCCAAATAACAGCGGAATTCATGTTGAAGTCATAGTAGATAGCATTATGGGTCAATTCAGGTCCACTTTACCAGTCAACTGCCTACCTTACGCATGGGCCCTATAATCATTGGAATATCAACGTTAACTAACTATTTTGAAAATAGGTGATTCCCATGTAAGCTATGTGCTGGCACATAGGTTATTTCCATGCATTCTCATGATGGGTTTGCATAGGGAATGTCCAAACCAGAAGAATCAGGAAAGGGTGCCCTTGATCTGCTTTTTATAATTAACAATAAAATGTAGAGCCCAAGACTATCTTTACTTCGACGATATGTCTTATACATTTTTCCTTGGATAATGTGACTCTCCGATCAATATACATGTATAAACACTTTCAATTTGCTGTTTCACTGGTTATGGCCATTTATGATTATTTTGACTTGACCTTTCAGAAGACTTACAGTATATATTATCACCTGCACGTCCGCCGAGTGGTGCATATAAGGGGCAGTGAGTATTGGCAGGCTGCTCATTTACAGTCTTTTTACAGACATATTTGGGGAATTGTTTGGGTGATAACATATAGAAGACCCTTAGGGGTCGTCCTCGGGCCTTCGGACGACCCTCTGGCCAGCGTACGGCCCGTGGCCTTTGGCCTCGGGCCGTATGCTGGCTGCCGGGTTATCATTGGCCCTTTGACGCCCCCAGCGGGCCTTTTTATATTATTACGTATAAAAAAGTGTGTGTGTGTGATATTTCATATTCATAAATAAAAAGGGAAAAAGCAGATTTCTGAATTCTGCACTAGGAGACGACTTTACTTATCGATGATCTAATTCACTGCCTATCTTTGATGGGGTAGACCATAGACGCTCTTTAGAATGAATAAGTATCGACTAGACTACAGGTGGTAATCCCTTTTGAATAAGAAACATGTGTGGTGTGGAGCCTATATTAGTTATAGTCTGCCTCCTTTTGGCGTGAAGGCTACTTTTTAGCCATTCATTTTCGTTCCCTCTTCTTGCTACTGGGATGGCGGGGAAATGCGGTAACGATTCATAATACGTGGTGGTGGTGGAGGGGCGTAAGATCATCTATATGTATGAGCTTCTCACCCCCTGGTGGCATGTCCCCGCACTACATCTTTACCGATTCAGCATCCCAGCCACGCTATCATTGGAGGACAGCCTCACATTGCGCATGCGCAGAAGATGGTCCCGTAACTACCCAGACCTGAAAGCAGCGGTTACTTCCAATATCACAGGTTACTGGCATATTTTAGGTTGTGTAGTGTTACTACAGTAGCGGGTGTTAGATCTACGCTATCTTATCTTCAATGAATTTATTGTTTTCTTCAATATTCATGTAATTCATAATGAACTTGTGATACGAACTGAAATTATTACGGCCTAATTTCTTTCTGCTATTTTTTTTTATTTGCCATTTTCTCTTAGGTTAGGTGGCTTTAACATTTTAAAAAATTTCAGTTGGGATCGACCACACCTGCGCATCATCTCACCATTCATTTACAAACTGAAATTATGCTGTAATAAATCAATGTATTACTTCTTACTCTTGAACACAGATACATGTACGTCTTTATATATTGGTTTATACATGGCATAGAGCTACACACTGACGCATTATAATGTATCAATAAGGTCTTGGGGAAATCCTTAAGAAAAACTGGTATTTTGGTACAATACCTGAAAGACTTTCATTCGGAACTCCAAGACCGTACACAGTTACATTGGCAATTACGAATTAGGGCTATCCTTGTCCACTTATAGTACCTCTCTTTGTGGCTTGATTCATAATTTTCAATAGTCAGGTAATTTAATAAGCATTTAACAATATATGAAATTGTATTGATCTTTTGGGGGAGCAGATATCGGATAGTTTTTGTGATCATTGCAAACTATGTATAGCTGTTATCTGGTTATGAAGAATAGTGTTGTCGGCACTGCTTATAATGTACGACTTTGCCAAAATCTGTTTCACCATTTAGATGACATTATATCTTTTTTTTATTAAGGTGGCACAGCCCTGGTGTCTTAAATTCGAAACAATTTTTAGGGAATTTGCTATATGACGTGAAGTGACCTAGTTACCAAATTAAAAGCCCCAAAGGTTAGCAGACTGGTGGACTGCGCAGGTTCATGGGAAAGGTGTATAGATAGATAATATTATACACGAGACATGTTAGTTGTATACGTAAATTGGGATGTTTCACGTCTTTTGCACGCGAATCAATGTGAATGCGATTATTAATTTTGTGATTATATCAGTAGTGTACTGAACTGGTTACTTGGAGCTTGTCTGCAAACGATTGCAATTTATTATCTACGCGTGACCTCATTCAGAGCTGCTTTTATATGAACAATTTCGTATAATAATTATGGAATGTTCCCAAAACAAGCAATATCATCTACATAATTATTTCTCTCTGTATAAGCGACAAATTTGCTTGGATAGATCCCTTTATACACAACAGCGTCCATTGATTCTATTATACAAGTGGCACGTTAGAAGTATATGGATATGGGAATTTATAGATGGCGTGAATATTGTTACGTGTATAGTTACGTGTATAGTTTATCTTATACAGGTGAAGGAGGTATGTACACTGCCTCAAGTTTTAACGACGTCACATACACAACATCGCATGCATAGCCAGTTCGGGGTTGGCCATATGGTTATGGTATAGCTTCATACCCGAGAAGGGGGCGTCCGAATTAGTCTGGAACCTCCTCATATTTGGCGAGTTTTAGGTCACTGGACAAATTATTATCATTCAAATGATCAGTCAGAAACCTCTTCAGATATACCTGGAACCCCTTTAGATGAATCTGGAACCCTGTCCGATTTGCAGGGAACACCGTTAGATTGGTTTGATTCCTTCTGATTTTGTAGCAGGGAACGGTCTTGTAATGCCAGGTAGGACAAAACGTGCTGTTCCATAAAACGTAAAGAAATATTGAGTTACTCATCTACGTTATTATCTTTTTATCTACAAGGATTAGCTGAACTATTCAGTAGCTATATTTTTCCTATTCTTGAGAGACATTCCTTCGGACGATTCTCTTAATTTGGACTTCATTCAATATATGTATGGCTAGAACTATGCTGAAATATGTTTCATTCTAGAGAAGTGATAGTGACTATACTCCTTTCATGGAGTACCATACAATGATCTTTAACCCTTTAAGGACGCCAGTATCTCTCAGGCATCACCACCTATTGACACCTGTATCTCTCAGACATCACCATGCCTGGACGCCAGATGCCTGAGAGATACATAGCACATATATTAGAATTGTCAATTTAATACTTAATATTATATCAAAAACATTTTTTTCAATCTAAAAAGACTGAAATGGGCCACATTATAATTTATTTAACAATTGCCATTTGGGAAATAATTATTTATATTCATGTTTTAGATTCTTATTGGTCTAATTTAAAAGTTGATGGTATCAGTGGCGTCTTTTGGACATATTCCCTCAGTTATTTGGTGTCCATTTTGCACTATTTGAAAATTTTGTGGAGTCTTGAAAGGGTTAAGCAACATACGTATTCAACATACAATGATCTTTTATATGGAGTGGAGGTACATGTGTTAATGTACATTGAATGTATGATTCAAGTAGACTCGAGATTACGCGCACCTGGTTATATCACACCAACAAAATTACGTGCACCTGCGTCCAACAATCGGTCTACGAGCCACGTTCCCAGTATTTCAAAAGTGATTGTTACCTAGTCGATGTCATAACCGGAAATACAAAGTTGTTTTTGTGACTTCAATTTGTCTGATTACTGGGACATGACAAATTACCTCTGTTTTGTAAGATTAAACTGAATTCCATAAAAATAAATCAACGGACCTTCCAGCTTTTTTCTTAGGACTCAGTTTTGTATTATTTTTTCAAGTTCTCTTACAAACTCTAAATGATTTTGGCATGATCAAAGCTTTTGTATTTGATTAATGTAGGACATGTATCTGGAACTAATTATGGAAGATCCTCAGATCTTTCAACAATTGCAAATCAACATTCTTGAGTGAAACTTCAGTAAAAAAATATGTTTCTCAAGTGAGCGGAATTCATTCAAACTCTTAAAGTGACTAAAAGTGAATAGTTGGAGAATGCCTAAAATACAATAACTAGTCGCGATGCAGAATCATGTTATCTGATTTGACTTTTGAAAACTTGACCACAAGTGAAGGTTTTGGAAATAATTGATGATAGTTTGTTCATTCAAGCTTTAAGACACCAAAGCATGTCTCAAAGCATAAATTATTGCTGTGTCTACAATTTTGTAAGCAATTTTACTTTTTAAAGGGTGGCAACAGTAGGCCTGTTACATTGAAGGTGCTGGTAATAAGATGATCACAATCCTTCACCCTAAGCTATCCCGACTACTTACCTCCTCTCCCTCCCCTCCACCCAACAACTCCACATCCTTCCCACCCCCTCTCCCGGCCCGTCATCCTGTTGTCGGGGCGGGGTGTGTCTCTCACTTCTCTGGGCTCTCCAGTTTAACACCCACCGGGCTCCAATTTCCTGCCATCACAGGCCGGGTGCGGCTGGTGCACCCGGGCTCCGGCAGCTTATGATTGCTGAATATTTTGTGAATACTTCAGCTGTGGGGTTTGACAGATGGATGGGAGATAGGGGCTAAAAAGTGACGGGAAAAAATGACCGTTGGAAAATAAGTCATACTCTTTCCGAAACATATGGGGAAATGAGATAGTTCAAAGTACCATACATCCGATATTGTAGCAAATTACCCTACAGTGGTCATAGAAAAACAGGAACCTAAGACATAGCTGCGTTGACACTAACTTGATAGATTGGAGGTTACAATTTAAAGACTAATCATAAGAAGGATACACCTATGAAGAGAGAAACGCTGCGAAAGGATGCGTGCCATAAACGCGCCTTCTCTGATCAGAGACACGTCCCATCATCATAGGTACATCATCGTAGGGTTAATATAAAGAGAAAAAGGTATTCACCCATTTATTAGATTAACGTTTGTTACAATGGTCAAGAAGTTGTTGAGCAATTGCAGAAAAACGTTACTGGCTACAGGGTGATTACAATGGTCACACATTATATTCCTTGTGAATTGATCAGTCAAGCAATAAGTATGTATGTGGGAATATTTGGGTTTCTTTTAGAAGAAGCTGCGTCTCACCTCGTTAGAATAATTATCATAGTATGAAAAACGGGTTTTGTTGGATTAATAATTTCTGACTACTGCTGTATTTTCACTTGGATATAAAAGAACGGCACTTTCCCTTCAAATGGTTGCGTGTGTGACATTTTTTTCGGGGTAAAATAATCTTATGAGAGGTATAGAACATTTCCTATATTTGTTGGATAGCGCCTCAACCGCAAGCTGTTACACTTGCTGCATGGTTACCCGGTTACTGCAGAGAACTCATGAATACAGTCCTCCATGTCCCGAGTGAGGACAGCCACTGCCCTCTGAGGGTTATACCTCACACACGGCCACTGACAAAGGGAACACCAGGGATGGAGGAATATGAATAAGAAATAGATCCAGGGGCTGAATAGTAAATGTACGTCTATTCCATTCCTATCCGGCAGAACGTTCTGCAGGTTACAGAGCTGATGCTAACCCTGGATTCCAACTCCTACCAGCAAACTTTCGGCAGATGATTTGCCAATACGGGGGAATACCTATTGTTTCATTGATAACCGAATCTCCCTGTAGCCAACCAATAGTTTTTGGCCGACGCGTACATCTATTCATCTTGAACCATGCTTGTAATTCTAAAGCTTAAATGCATTGTGTATGCATGGTCCGCTCTGCGTCATGTCGTAAAGAATTATCAAAACATATAGAGAAGAAAAGGACTAGTACCTAATATCATCTTCGTGGGAAGTTGATTTGTTTGTCTGCTTGTGGACGGGTTATGGAATTCTGCTTGAACTCAGTTGGATTTCTGAACAGAGGTTACATAGAAGTGAGCAATTGTATT